>CM034146.1:821597139-822834773 GCA_019776745.2 Taxus chinensis | reverse complement strand
ATCTCCAAGTTGTGGGACTTGCTACTTGAGATAGACCTCCAGAGAAAGCTGGTTCTTGCTCCTAAGCTACATGCCACAATCTACTCTAATGCAGGGGAAACTAACTATTCTAATCTAAATTTCCAATGGACCAGGGAGAGAGAATGCATGAAATGAAATCCTACACTAAAGCGGTGATACACCAGAAAAGGAGGGTGTGAGAGTAGTCTTCAAATGTGTGAGATGTAGAAGCAAAGTTCACACTAGAAGGGGTGATGACAGTTCTCCACAATCTAGCAAAATGCATTCACAAAAGTACCTCAAACATACACAATGATAATGGATCCCTACAAGAACATAATAATAGACACAATATTCTTGTAATCAAGGTTGAAGGGGCAAGAAGGATGCAAGAAAACACAGCAGGGGAAGATATATCCACAAACTTATATTTTATTGCTTCATCATATGCAAAGTTCAATATATTACAAGATAAGGGCCTAGATCACAATGCAAGGAGTCCAAAACAAGGGCCTGCAACACATTTGCTTCACAAATCAATTTGGCAGAGCTTTGCTACAAAACTACCTCTATTTACAATGAGCCCAACACTCCAAATTATAGAAAAGATGAGAAGAGAGAGAGAGGGAAAAATGAAAATCCCGAAATCTGTCCTTCAACCAATTGTAAGAGGCATTAAATGGAGTAAAATGATTATATATTACTTACAAAAGGCTCCCCATACTGTCCCAGGTGCTGCAGCAGAGAAAGAATGATGACCATGCCTCTTAATTGCACTCCCAACCACCAAATAAAACATTGTTATTAACGCAGCAACGTTTTCTTAAAAAATGATCAATCTCTCATCAAATCTGGAATTTCATGATCCTTGTGAATCGGGCTCAGAGCCATGATTCCAACGGTACCAATTTTGTGCGATTTCGTTGATAAATACAAAAGTTATGGCCTTCTGAGTGCAGGCAGCTATTTTGGGTCTAGCAGGCGTTTTCTGTCATTTGACGGGAATGAGCATTAACTGACTGGAGCTGAATATGTTTCTTTTAATTAAATATATCTACCCTCATTAAAAAATAGAGATCGGAGTCAAAATTTATGGCCGTTTGAAGTTTCACAGGTCAAACGTTAACTTTTCTTCTTTGCCTTCGGTCGATTCTGCTTTTCGCGTCCCGCGCGTACTTTTGTCCCGGCTGTCCCGGATGAAAATCTCCTGATTCAGGCTTCCTTGTGCCTGTTGTCAACCTTTTCACATCTCATGCATCCCTCATGTACTTTTTTCTCAACTGTCCTATACTGCCTGGGACAAATATCTCCGAACCGCCCGAAATGGACTGTCTGTCGGCAAATCGGCCGATTCGCATCCCACGTGTACTTTTGTCCCGGCTGTCCCAAAACCACGTGAAACAAAAACTTGACTATTTTCCTTGCTTTCGGCCATTTTGGCTTTTCACGTCCCTCACGTCTCGATGTCCTAACTGTCCTGCGGACCGCCTGGGACAAATATCTCCGAACCACCCGATTTCCTTTGTATTTCGGCCCTAAGCTTGGTACGACGAACCTTGGTACGACCTGAACCCTTCAGACCCGAAATGCTTTAAAACAGTCCTGCAACCTTATTTTTTGCATTTTTCCATTTTATCAACTCGTTGGGATTTCTTCTTGGATGGGAGAGTTAGAAAAAGGCCAAGGGGACCCCGGAAAACATGATTTCGGGCCTTGAATCAATCTACTTGCTCAAGACTGAATAATTTGATGCATGTTATCAAAATTACCTTGAGGGTGAATTTTGGATAACAATAACTCAGTTGAAATAAATGGTGAATTATTTGAGAAAAATGTGCAACAGCTGGAGTGGAGCACACAAGCCTGGTGAATCATATATTTCAATGGACATTTTAGTACATTACCAGATGAGGTGAAGGATAGAATCCTTTTTATACATTTCCTAAAAAATTTAGTACTAATTTCAGCAATGATACAGGTGTAAACTACTGTGATATACCCTCCTGGTATAGGTGTATCACGGCAGCTTTCCATAGCCGTGATGGTTTAGAAGAAAAAGGAATAAGATGTCCATAATTTTGGGAGGATATCTCGTATCATGTACACAAAAAACTTAGACCTAGCAAGGGTATTTCAAACTGATAACTAGGTAGGGAGAACAATGGGGGACGTAGGAAGAACTAGAGCCATAATTTTGAAATGCACTCTCGTGCCCTCCTGAGTAGTTGAACTAACCTATAAAGCAGACAATGCATGCCTCAATATAGATGGACAAGCCCCGAGCCATGAATCTGAGATGGACGAACCAAAAACAAGGGCACAAAACACAATCCTGGGGTGAAGGAAGGGCATGAAAAACTAGATACGAATCCCCTCAAGAAGGGTATAGATGTAGGGAAGAGGAGCCACGAACCAGAGACAAACGTTCCCTCACAAACAAAATTGGAATCTGATTTTTTATAACAACATTTTTATTGATATCCTTGTATATTTCTTTGAAAGGAAGTGTTGATTCTTGCATAAATGTAAAAAAAAAAAGGGAAAAAGAAATATTCGATGCAGATACCTGCTTGCCCTCCTCCTTGCCTAAGATCTATATGCCGTGAGGACGAAATCCCCTCTAGCCCAATGTCACTTTCCATTTTACTGGCTGCATTCATTTTTCCCATAGTTTCCCCGCAAAGTAAGCAACAACTACAAACAAAAGAGTATTTTTAATTAAAATTTGTTATATAAAATAAGGTATTAGCTAGAGACAAAAATATATTTTTGTCTCTAATTAATGTCTCTAAACACCCCTCCATGTAGTAGTGAAGGGAATGAAATTTGGAAAATCTTTCTGCGTAATTTTAACTTAGAAGGCTCTCCAAAAAGGCATATGACTTGGAAAGGGTCTAGATATCAGAACCTAATCATCATTAAAGATTCAATAAAAATAGTGTTCTCATACATTATTTAAAGCATTTGGATGTATTGGGAAAAATCAAACCTTATCTTTTTCTGGAATGAATATGAGTTTAAAAATGAGCTTTTCCATCAATGATCACTTGGTGTAGTGATGCCCAATTATTGAATTCCTTAATGTTTCATTATCATAGGTACCATGGATGTATTGCTTTAATATATTCAGATGAGGAATTCACATAATACATGATGTCAATTTCCGTCAGCCCAAAAAATTAATTTCATCGCCAAAAGCTAAGCTAAAATTATATTTGGCCACTTGTGATCGGGAATATTTCAAGACAATTCTTGATACTATTTAAGAGGAAATGTCACATACAATTGGGGTTTATTTTTTCATTCCATAAAAAAATTAGAAATAGTGTAACCCCCACAAACTCGACGTTCAAAACTGTACTTATAAAACCTATTAATTTATTGGGGAAAATTTGTGGAAAAAATGTGTTTAAGGGGTTGCAAGAGTGATACTTTGGTCACAATTTAACTCATTTCTGATTAATTATTTATCTCATTTGAACACTTAAGTCCTTAATAAATTTTATAAAACAATTTTTAAGTTACAGTGGTTACATTTACCTATGTCGTTTATACCCTTATTACACCTTTATTCTAATTAATTAATTTTCATATAAACACTTTCCCTTTTTAACCCCTTAATTAATTTGATGAGAAATGTCCCACTAGCCACTTTAGTTTTAATAGCTAGAAAAAACATCATTTACTTATTTATTAACTTTAAAGTGGAAGGGGAGGGGGTCATAACATAGTCCAATCCACAAGTGTAGGTACCCTAGGACCTTATTAGTTAATTAGATTTACAAAATTTTGCACATAATCATTCCTACAAAATAGAAAATCACTTAAGTGATGTAGGATTCATTCTAAAACATTGGATTAGATATATCTTGGCCATTGGATCTAAGGTTAGACTAAAAACCCTAGAAATCATTATGATCTCTCATCTTATTCTTTTCTTACCCTATTAATATCATTATCACTATTTTGTTTTGCAAGTTTGGGAGAATGGAGGCCATGAATGCAAATAGAGATTATGAAGGATTGTGCCTTGTTAGAAGGATATAGACACCATTTTGGGTATTTATATTATATGCATCCCTCTCCTAGGGTTTGCTTTACATTTTATTTGTTATTGTATTATTACTTTTTTTGGGTTTACCGGATTTAGGTATGGGCATTTTTGCCCCATTTTATTTATGGATCTAAATGAAATATATACACAATCTAGGTTTTATATATATATATATATATATATATTGTATTTGTTTTAGATTTTTTTTAAATGTTGAATCTATAGATTTGATGTTTTATTTTAACCTATTTGTATAAGAAATATAAAACAAATACAATATTATATATATATATATATACACTAAACTAGGTTATGGGTCACCCGATGTATATAAAAAAACAATACAGAGTATATGTTTAGCAGCCATGGCTAAAAATATGTGCAGGTTAAGGTTTGGGTGGGGCTGTTGCCCCCACCCCACTCCACAATGTAAAATGGTTTGGGGTGGGGACATCACCCCCACGCCTTTTTTGTTTATCATCTATAAAGGCTTGGCCACATAGGCCTATTCGGCCCAATCTATACACAGTCCTTTTCTTATATTCAATAAACTAGGTTCTATTTAAACTTTTCCGCACCAATTTTTAATATATAAACATTCAAATTAAAACTTCTTTATATATATATATATATATATATATATATATATATATATATATATATATATCTATGTGTGTAATATAATATAAATATTTTGTTAAATAAATATATACGATTATAAGTTATATAATTATATAAAGTTAAATATATAAATTTATATATTTATAATATTGAATTTAATTTTATTTTTTTTTGTTTTTTTTTATTAAAACAATATATCAATTCATATTATTTGTATAAGAACTATAAGAGTATGAGTATTAGTTATGATTTCACATTTATTCAAGTATGTGGAAATAGTATAAACTAATAACACCCCCCACCACCCCTTTTTCTTGTGTTTATAAGTATATATTTGCCTAAGGAATTTAAGCAAGTTTCAACACAAGTAAATAGAAGGAAACATTTCCCTTACAATAAGGTAAAATTTGACAATAAAATTAACTCAAATCATTTATATCTACACATTCCTTTGAACGGAATGAAAGTAAAACATTCATAAATGAAACTTATTCCTTCTCTCTTTTAAATCAAATTTCCAATTTTACAAAAAGAGAATGAATATATACTTTCCACAATACAACACCATTCTTTTTACATGAAGAACCATAATCCATTTTTGAATCAAAATTTAAATATGAAATAAAATTTTCCATTCCAAATAAGGATAGTTTTCCTTTGATAATCAAATTCTCTCTAGGTATAATTTACAAGTTTAAAGGAGGCATCATAACAAGAAAATGCAACTTCTCATGCCTCCTTTCCAAAATATACATTTTTGGATAATCAATACAAATCAATCTTACATAATACATTTGCAAGAAGTTGAAACTTTTTAAAATGTAAGTTACAAAGTCCTCCACTTAGGTGGAGACAACATGGCAAAAATTTACAAAAGTTGGAATTCTTCCATGGGCTCAACAACAATAGTCTTCACTCCAAGATCACCTCTTTAACTCCATATCTTTTCCTTTCTTAAAATCACAAAACAAGGGAGGAGGTGTAGGCAACACTCACCTTCCAACCTTTATCCCAATGAGGGAAAGAATCCATTCTCCTCATTGGCCCACGAGCCTTAACCATAGTGAAATAAAAAAATGTTTGCAACCAATGGAAACGTTTAAAAATGCTTCCAAATTACAACAGAGATACCAAAAATCATTTTAAACACACAAAAATAAGCACAAAACAACAACAACAACAATAATATGCACCTTTCAACTGACAAGGCTTGAAACTCAAGCCAATGGAGCAAGGAAATATGGGGAATCACTTATACCTTCAAATGGGTTAAGTGTCCACGTTGAAGCCTCCAAAAACACAAAAACACCCATATAATACTCTTATACCTCCTTCAAATCTCTTATGCCTCCCTCAATCTCTTATACCTCCCTCAAGTAAAACATACAAGATAAGTAAGAATTTCTCTTGTCTAAAATGGTGGGACACCTAACCACAACTCCCTATAAAATATGCAACAATAGTCATATGCATCCATCATAAGATCCCCATAAACCTTCTCCTACACACGAATTAAGGTCATTCTACCCAAGGTCCAAAAATAAGAACACACATAGCCATTCAATTACATACAACACACACATATATAAAAATAAAACTACATGGGTGTAGTTCCTACCTTGCTCTGCAAGAAAATTGATTGTAAAATCAAAACTCTAAGCTCCTTCCAAGCTCAAATCCAAATCCAAAGAAGCTCCAAGACTCCCAAGAAATAAAATCAAGCTAAAACTTCAAAATACCAATGCATAATAAAATGAAGTAACCCCAAAACCATCAAATAAACTTGTATAAATAGAAAAAGAGAAGAGGAGGGTGAGGTGGTTCCATGTAGAATGCCACATCACTTCTCCTCAACCCAAAATCATGAATTCAAATATCAAACCCAAGGCTAATAAATTGGTGGGTGAGGATATGAAAAGCCACTTATACATAGTAACCCTCACTCCATACCTCTAATGGACACCATTAAAAAATCATGTAAGAAAGTAGAATAATTTACACTTTTTGCCTTCCAAATCATATGTAATGGGGTATAAATTTGACCCCTCACCCCATATGTATAGTTGGTGTGTAAATTTAAGAGGTGAGGGACAATCTTAACATGTCCCACAAGCCTCAAAAAATGGCTTAAAGGTCAAATTTCGGATTTTGAGAGATGGGTTAAGTACAAACCAACCAAAATCAATTAAAATCAACTCAAATCAAAAATTTCACAAGGAACATATACCCCTAATAAATGCCCTTTTTCACATGCCAAAAATTAACTTAATTAACATAATTAATTACTAAAATAGGGAACATTTAATCAACAATACAAAAGATAAATACAATGTAATTATAAAATACATACTAACAAATTAATCAAAAGAAAAGGAGAAAGAAGCAACACATATCCCATGGTCACAATTTAAGGTCATGCCCCCCAAGGGGACCTCCTAATATCCTAACAACATACAACAATAACATAACACAAAGTTTCGATTGTGATCATCATTGCAACCATCAGATATTCCACTACGGTTGGTCTCCTAACCCCATTTTGTTTTTTGTAATACCATCACCTGCAAAATCAAACAATACCTCCTTTAGCCTTGTGCCCACATCAAATGCATCAACAATAAAATATAAGCACATTTATCAATAAACATCATCATATAATGAAATCATCATGAAACTAAGTAATGCTATAAATCATTTACAATTTTATAAACCTTTCAATTTTACCATTTCATCAATATCAGTGACATCAAAAGATTAGTTCAAACACCAAAACATGGTCAATACGATGAGAATTAATAATGTCAGTATATATATATATATATGCTAACAACACATCATCATCATCAATATAGAATATCTATCCATGCCTTTAAGATTCCATACAAACCATAATATGAATCACAACATATCAATAATCAGAATACATCTACCATCTAACATCATGGTAATCCAAAATAACATAATAAGGTCCATTTATATAGTCCATGATAAATAAAAATCATAGTATAAAAAGTGTCAAAGAGGAGTGAGCACTACGTCCCCCTCCCCTTAGATTTTAATTGCTCCTAGAAGTCACTAAAATAGGTTTGGAAACCGGGCCTGTAACAAAGTAGCATCTTCTCATGAAGTGGCACTCTCATCATACCTATCCCATTAGACTCGCACGTGATCAATCTCATGGCCTCATTGGTTGGGGGTCTTGCACTCTATAATATGTACAGGATCTAAAGTCACCTATCCCTACTCCTACACCTGCAATGTAGTTAAATCCATTATATGAGAAGGATTTGGAATATATCTCCATAATACATAAATATGGAAAACATCAAGGATGCGAGAAAAGCTAGGTGGCAAGGCTAGATGGTAAGCCAAGTAAATGATCAAATCCAAGATTCCAAATCGACCCAAAAATCTAAGAGCTATCTTATAGCCTTCTCCGTAACAGATAGGGATATTATGAGGGCTGAAACAAAGAAATTCCATCATGTCAACCTCAAAACTACAGTCTTTCCTCCGCCAATCTACATTATTCTTCTACCTATCCTGAGCCTCCTACAATCTCTTCCTAATCAAGATAACTTGGTTCTCCATGTCCTGTAACATAGCTGGCCTAAGAGATACCCTATCCTCTAACCTATCCTATAAGCAAAAGAAACCAAATAAAAATACTCCTCCCATCTCAACTGATGATCCATGGTGTACATCCAAAGCATGTCCTCTAAATTTTGATTCACCCACTGTGTCTGATCATCTGTCTCAAGGTGAAAGGTTATACTGAAATTAATTCTTGTACCAACAACATGTTGCATGGTAGTCCAAAAGTGTGAGGTGTAAAAAGGATCACAGTCACAAATAATCTTCCATGAAATACCATTAAGTTTGACTATCTCATTCAAGTACACTCGTTTCATTGTACTATATGTATATGAGGTCTTCGGTAGAGAAAAATTATCCACTTTTGTCATTTTATCAATCGTTATCATGATGGCGTCATGGTGATATCTCGACATCGGTAACCCAACAATGAAATCCATGGAAATGGTGTCCCACTTTCATTCTGATATGACATATGGATAAAGAAGGAAAAAATGATGTTGATGCTTTTCATTCACCTTCTGACACTCTAGACATCGAGACACATAATGAGTTATGCCTCTCTGAAGTCCTCTCCAGTGATACAATTGTCTCAATATGGCATGCATCTTCTTCACCCCAAGATCAATTGAATAAGGTGCATGATGAGCCTTTGCTAATATATCATGTCATAACCCACCATCTCTAGGTACAAAAATATGACCTCTGTGTCTGAGAATTCCATCTACCTCTATTTTAAATCCTTCATACTTCCCCTCGAGGAGTCTCTGAGACTCAATCTGTGCTCTAGCTGATAGGTAGAAGTTGTAATGAGGAAGCTAGTGCAAGATCATACTCCATAAGTCTGTATCTATATAAGTAGCCATAGCCAAATGCCTTCAGCTTCTCAAAGTTTCCACAACCATATTCTCCTTCCCCTTTAAATGCTCAATCTCCATGTCATACTCGCATAGAATCTCCATAAAACATCATTGATGGGCATTGAGATTGGGATGTGTGAAGAGATGGTATAGGCTCGAGTGGTTTGTCCTGAGAATGAACCTCCTCTGTTAACAAGAAATGGCACCACCACACTAAAGCATGTACCACTGCTACAAGATCAAGGTCATGAGTCAGATAGTTGAGCTCGTAATCATTGAGTTTCTGAGAGTCAAAAGAAACCACATGGAAATCCTACATAAAAAATATTCTTATCCTTGCCAGCAAAGTATCTGTGTAAAAAAATAATCCCCTCTATGGATTCGACACTGCTAAAATAGGATATTTAGTGAGGCACCCCTTAATAGTCCTGAAGGCCCACACATAATGTTTTGACCAAATAAACTTCTTCCCTTTCCACAAAAGGGAAGTGATTAGATGAGAAATGTGTGAGAACTCTTGGAAAAATATTTTATAGTACCCTACCAATCTCATGAAGTTGTGTACCTCGGTCACACTAGTCAGCACTAGATAATTAATAATAGCTCTAATCTTGGAAGGATCAACAATGATAACTTCCCCAGATATGATGTGGCCTAGGTACTAAACCTCTGTCCAAAATAATGGATGTTTCTCTAGATTCCCATAAATATTCTTCTCTTAAAGACACTGTAGAACCTGTAAAAGGTACTCCTTTTTCCTCTCACATGTGCGTTAGTATATCAATGTGTCATCTAGAAACATGAGTACAAAACATTCCAATAATTTCCTAAATACACCATTAATTAAACTCATGAAAACTGCAAGGGCATTTATCAAATGGAATGGTACCACTGTGAACTCGTACTGGTCATATCTCATGCAGAAGCCTGCATTATGAATATCTACCTCCATGATCCGTAGTTGATGATAACCGGACTTAAGATCTATCTTGGAAAACACGGTATCCCCCTTCAAATGATAATATAAGTCATTAATGCATGGAAGGGGCTAATGATTCTTAATTTTTACCTTATTCAATTATCTGTAGTCAATACACAATTTCAAGAATTTGTCCTTCTTCTTCAAAAAATTCATAGGTGCACCCCAAGGGGATACACTAGGATGGATTACGCCCTTCTCAAGAAGGCCCTCCAGCTATAACTTGAGCTGACTAAGCTTATGGGTAATCATCCTATATGGTGTGTGTGAGATATGATTTTCTCCAAGAACTAAATCTATATGAAAATATATGTCACATGGGGGCGGAAAACCAGGTAGCTCACCAGGAAATATTTTTGATAACTCTTGTATAATTGGGTGATCATAAATTTAAGGCCCAGTCGTCTCATCCTCTATTCTATAACTAACAGTAATATCATACATCTGGCATCACCGACATGTACACCACTTCATCTACATAGAGGATATGGTATGAATAGAAACAAGTCTCCTAACCCCAACTATCACCGACTAAACCCCCAAATCATCTGCACAAGATATAATCTTGCTCTAACAATCTACTCTATCTCTATGTGCAGATAATGAATCAATGCCCAAAATGAATCCAAAAGAACACAAAGGAAGGATGTGAATATCCAAGGTCGTGGTGAAGGGTCCTAGGTCAACTACACACTCCTTAACTAAGGATTTCATTGAGAGCTTGGCTCTAGAAGCCATATCAACATCCTAACTAATGCCCTGCCTAACTACCATGATCCTACATTTCTCTACTAATAATGGAGATATAAAGGAATTAGAAGAGCCTGAATGAAACAATATTGAGGTAGAAATATGACCGATGCTACCTGAAGTCTCAATCACTATTCCCTTATGCTATTCTTGGTATTTCTCAACTGCTAAATAAATTTTGTGGTTCTTGGCCATGTCACAAATTGTAGTCTCTAAAATGGGTCCCTTATCATTTTTATTAGTGTTCTATGGATACTCTTTCTAATCATGTCCATGAACATTGCATCTGTAACAACTATCTGGTCCCCTCCAATGAGATGCAACTCTTACAAGTAATCTAGCGGTCTATGGTGTGCATCGTGATGATCCTGCCATGGAATTATATAGCCGCTACTGATGAGCTCCAGCAAACTGAGCTATAGGTACTCCCTGTGTCTTGATAGGTCCTCTATGAGGAGGCCCCATACTCCATTGTCTCTGAGTATTAAATCTCTATGGATGTCTAAACAATGGAGAAGTTTATTTTTATTGCTACAGAGGTGGATATTATAGTGGCCTAAAAGAATATGACCCCCTCAACTTACCCCCTCTACTTACTATCCTACATCTAATGAATACGGCTCCTCACACTATATCTAGTTTGATGTGTCTACCCCTTGGTCTCTTCTACAATGTAGGAATTTTCAATGTCTTCAACTAAGGTCTTCAAACAATGAATGCGTACTGCACCTCCCACATCTAAGTTGAGGCCCCTGATGAACCTGTGACTCCAGACCTACTCATCCTACATGTATTCTACATAATGAACCAGGTCCAAAACCGGACTATCATACTCAACCACTCTTATTGAAGTTTGTCATAGATCATGAAAATCATCAATCCTTTGCTGAATAAAACTCCTAAAAAGATACCAGCTATGGAAATGCTCCTCAAATAGCTCCCATGTAACATTCTTTGAATCCACGTGGAAATTATTCTCCTATTTCCTCCACCAAACACTTGCTTCATCTCTTAGAAGATGAATCACTACATGATCCTTTGTGTTACTAGTACATGGGCACAACTTGAAGCATTCTCTCAAGCTCACTAATTAAGCATCTTCCTAGAATCCTCTTGTATCACTAGCATAATGGGACGGACGAATTTTCAGGATCTCCCAAATGTGATCTACCACTGATGTATGTCGGCCCCTAGGTCTCCCCACATCATCATCCCTCAGCCTAGGGCTCCTAGATCTATCTCTATCTACTACATCCCTATCTCCATGTCCTCTCTGTGGTAAATATGGTCTAGCTGACTCCGTATGGGATTTCTTCTCTTTATACTCCTCGATATGTCATGAAGGGATACGAGCCTCTATAGATGGCTCTCTGTCATGGTAGCTAGATTGTGCCCCTACTACTCCACCCCGTACAGCTGCATTGACCTCTTGAAATGTCTATAGGATCTACATAAATATAGAAAAAATTGTCTACTCTTGCACTAGTATATCTTACTCCATGCGAAATATCCCCTATTCTAATTCACACCTCCTGCATAAACCAATATCAGAGTCAGTTCATCATCATTTAGGTTCATTTCAGTTTTCTAAGTGTTTTACATTTCCATTTATCAACAATGTTGTGTTCTAGGTGTAGATTATGCTAGGTTAATTGTTTTTGTTTCAATGTGTGCCCAAGGTCCAAGCATTGAACCCATGGCTCTGATACCAAGTGTAACACCCACAAATTTTACATTCAAAACCATACTAAAACCTATTAATTTATTGGGGAAAATTTGTGAGAATTTTTTATTTTATTTTAAGTGGTTACAAGAATGATAATTTGGTCTACTTAGCCTTTGTGACCTTCTCACTGAGATTTGGGGTGTTGAACACTCAATCTATATGTCATTTACATTAGTATCCACCTTTGACAGTGACCAATGCATGTCACCTCTTACGAACGTTTGTTAAGCTAATGAACATTGGACATTCTCTTCTATAGCTGACATTGGTCTTGGTGACTGATATCAGTTCTATTCAACCAATTTTAGTTTAGAATGACTGACACCAGTACCTGTAGATGTATTTTTTAAATCTGAGATTTATTTTTCTTTCACAAACTTTCCAACCAGTTCGTCTTTAGGTACCAAAAATTGATCTTTGTACATTTTATTTTTATTTCATTCAATGTCACGACTCCTAAAAATCCTGCAATCTTCTAAATCCCAAAAATTGAATTTGAAATCACCAGAGCCATAACGGATAAAATTAAATCTTATGGATTTAGCATCGAACTTATTTCTATTTTATTTATCAACATACACAAAATTTTCTCAACCAAATACTCTAAGAAAAGAAAGATCTACCTCATTTTAGTCAAATATTCTTCTAGTATTCCACCATCCAGTGCACTTGAAGGTCCACAGTTAATTAAATAAAACTTCATGTCTACTGCTTCTCCCCAAAACTACAAGGGTAATCCATCATGTATCCTCATGCTTCTTGCACATTCCATGATTTTCCTATTCATTCTTTGAGCAACACCATTCTCCTATGGTGTTCTAGGAACCGTTATTTATCTACGTATTCCATTCATTGAACAATAATCATTGAAAGCCTTGTTGCAGTACTCACCACCATTGTTAGATCTAAGGTATTTTAACTTTTAATTTGATTCATTTTACATAAGGAATTTCCATCTTTTAAAAGTATCAAAAACATCATATTTACGTTTAATAAAATAAATACATACCTTTCTTGTGGCATCATCAATGAAAGTCACATAGTATTGGGATCCTCCATGATAAGCTACTTGGGCTGGTACCCACACATCTGAGTGCACAAGCTCCAAATTTTTCTCCTTCTTTATTTTCCCAAATTTGAGAAATATCACTCTTTTTTTCTTTCCAAACATACAATTCTCATAAAAACCAAGATCTACATCTTTCAAATCTTAGCGTTTAAGATTTGCATTCCTTTTTGACTCATATGGCCTAGCCAGTTATGCCACATGCTTGCATCTGAATATGATGTAGATAACACTGAAAATGAATCAGTAATACAGGTAGATAAATACAATCTTCCTACCATTTTTCCTCTTGATACAACAATATATCCCTTCGTAACCTTGCAAGAGTTGGCTATGAATGTAACCATGTAACCAAATTCACCTTGTTGTCCTACAAAATTATATTTCTCTTAAGGCTTGACACATGCCTCACATCTTTCAATATCCATGTATTTCCATCCTATAATTTTATATGAACTTCTCCTTTAACAATAATACTTCATGGCTCATCATCTCCTAAATAAACATACTTAAAATTACCCTGGACATAATTTCATAAATAACCCTTACCAGGCATAGCATGGAAAGAAGCTCATGAATCTAAAACCAAGGATTCAATTTTATTATTCAAGGAGAGAATAATGGCATCTTTCATTACCTTATAATATGCAACATTTTCCTCTTTACATTTCTCTGGTACATTCTATTTATTTTCCTTAAACAAACAATACTTATTTGCATGTCCTTTATTTCCACAATTCTGGTAGGTTATTCCTTTACCTCTGAATTTAGATCTTCTATTCTAAGACTTTGATTTCCCATTATTATTGCTCTTGGATCTATCCTTCTACCTTCCCATTATTTCTACATTTAAAGCATTACCAAATGATGATTCTCATGCACTTTTCCTGCATATTTCTTCATTCAGGATTATACTAACCTCATCATCAACCTTTAAAATATTAAAAGTAGATGATATATTACTAACAACCACTACCAATTTATCCCAGCTATTTGGCAAATAGCATAAGAATAAAAGTTCTTTCACTTCATCGTCAAACATAATATTAACTAATTTTAATTGATTTACAATAGAATGGAAATCATTCAAATGACTTGATGTAGATTCACCTTCTTACATCTATGAGTTAAATAATTTCTTCATCAAATAAAATTTATTTAAAGCACTAGGTTTTTCATACAAATTAGCTAAAGATTTCATCAACTCTACCATGGTTATTTCTTCTATTATATTTGAAGCCACGGGTGCTGTCAGGATCAATCTTATAGATCCCGACGTCTTTCTATTAATAATTTTTCATTATTCATTAGTCATCTTTATAAGTCTTGCCTTCTCATCTAGTAGTAGGAATAAATATTTCTGATACAGATAATATTCCACTTGCATTTTCCATAATTGATAATTACAGCCATTAAATTTCTCAACTCTCTATTTTCCATCTTTTGTCATTTTGGTAATTTCCACTCAATCAAAAATCCCTCTGTGAGTAAATTTTTCAACACACAAAACCCTCAAACAAAAAATATTTGATACTAGTTGTTGGAGTTGAACACACCTGTTGTACATATATATATGTTTATATCTAAGCATACAAACAATAAATATGGAAATAAACTAGAAGAAAAATACACAAGATATAATGTGGTTCACCCAATGTGGGTTACATCCACCAAGAAAAACTCAATATATTATTCAAAATTTTATAGAGGAAATACAATGACGATCTGCAATCTAACAAACCTCTTTAGATGTATAGTACTTTTCCTTCACAAGCTTCTCTTTTTCTCTCTCCAAGAATTCCTTCTTATAATTATGATCAACCTTACTTCTAACCCTAACTTTCTAGCTTATATAAGTATAAACATACTTAGGGCAACTTAGCTATGTAATTACAAAAATTAGATCGCGTTTTAATCAAAATTTAGATCTAATTCCTGTGACTTAAATAAAATCAATCACACATAGGTAACTAAATGTCAATTACCCTAACTGATATCGGTTCTTACTTTCTTGACCGATGTTGGTCCCCAAGTGACCAAGGATGGTCACCCGATTGATGTTGATTACTATGTATTCCAATATGTTCATAAAGCATGCTATTTATGAAGAAATTAAGATCCACAATTCAATAAGAAATTAAAAGGGAGATCATTTTAAATTTATATTGGATGATGCATAAACATTTTTTGTGTGTTGTGGAAAAAATTTGCAATGTTAATTGGCAATTTTGATGATTTTTTGTTAGTAATGCTAACATTTTCCTAGATATGGAAGCAAGCTAGAAGAGTGGGGGTCAATATAACATGATTATTATCCTTTTATAGTAAAAACTAGAGATGTTGGATTCCAAGACAAGCCTAACAATTTTTTTTTTAGGTTTTGATTATCAAAAGTGTGATTTTTATAGCTAAATCTATCTTTTTTTCGCTCAAACTACGGCATAATCACAAAATAGGTTTCCATAAATGAAATTGGCTTATTTTTTGATATGTTTGTGGGTTTTTTACTATTACAAGTCTACTAAGATTCAGATGCTGATAGTGTATATCAAAATAGTTATTTACATTTTTCTTCTTCGTGGGAATAAATTTGGGCAATTGATAAAAAAAATTATACAAAATTAAATTGGCTGAAATTTTTATAAATGCTCTATCCTATATATATATATATATATATATATATATATATCGATTTCAAATAAATTTCAGATTCTAGTTCCATGTGTTGATGAAGATATCAATGACAAACAGTTTCAGCTCGTGTGGGAAAAAATAGGATTCAAATTTGTTTTTTTTTTTCATTTCTTTGAGAAAATGAATTTTTAAAGGATAATGTTGATGATAATGATGTTTTAGACCATATTCAAGATGTTGGAAAGGATTTTAAGATCTAAGGATCTGATTGAATGATTTTCACAAAATAATTCTTAACCATATTCATCCAATATATATTACTACATCCCATTTGAATTTGAATTCATAGATTTTAAATGTGTTATTCAAATTGTGGAGGGATATTTATTACTTAGCATTAATTCTGATTTTTGTGGGAAAAATGGTGATTCTAAAACAATTTTTTTTGTAGGTGCAATAATTAATGAGGTGAAGGTGGAAAAAGGAATGAAAATTATGATAAAATAGTTGGAGGAATTTGTTTGTAAGAAGAAATTACTTAGTTATTTTGTATTCTTGAAATTCAATTTTTTTATTCATTAAATTTGTATTGTCTCTAGAGACAAAAAAATTTGAAATTCGTAATGTCTCTAAAGAGAAAAAAAATTAAAATTTGTAATGTCTCTAGAGGGACAAAAAATTATAATTCATAACGTCTTTAGAGAGATAAAAATGATATTGTCTCTCAAGAGACAAAATATGTATTAATCTATATCATCTCTAGAGAGACAATAATTAGAGACTCCCCCTTTGAGACACTATACATATTTTTTATTGTCTCAATTTGAGACAATTTTGTCTATTATCGATTCTAATATTGTCTTAAATCACCCTTCCTTGTAGTAGTGTGTTCACGAGCGTACACCTTGCTACATTCATGATTGTTGTTGCTATGAAGATCATGGGTTTCTCTTCTCTAAAGGAACTATCTGACACGGTTAAAATATATAAGTTGGGTCTCATGAGAAATAATCCCAAGAAGCTCTATCAACCCTCATGGGCACTCTGAATAATAGGCACAACAACATCTTGAAAGCCAACTAGGAAAGGTTGTGTCTTGTCCACCAATTGTCTCACATTAACAAGAGGAGTTCCTTCTTATCAACAAACAAGTATGTCTCTAATGTGCCCACGTCCCTACCCAAAATAATTTGGGATATCCAAATAGTTCACCTTTAGGTTTAGGTAAACCTCAGCATATAACATCATAATGAAGTATAAAGGTAACTAATCATTTTTAGAAAATTGACCTCAGGAGGCCAAAAACCTAGGATAAATTAAAGGTGCACAAAAGTGACATGTACATTTATTTACATAGTATCCCTTAATTTTTCATTTTCCTATATGGCTCTTAGGACTTCTTTATCTGAAATTCTAGCTACCACTTCATTATACCCCACATCACCTATCACACTAGATTTTTGTTGATCCATAATTTTTTTAGTGACTCATGCTAGAAGGGGTTGAATGTTTTTTGATTTAATTTTATATTTGGAAGGTATTTTAATATTTTTTTCACAATATAATTTGTAGTGGCTAATTGTCACTTATTGAGCTCTTTCATGAAAATTTACAGAAGCATCCGTAACTATAAAATTTTTAATTAAAACTCAAATTAGAATACATTTTTCGGTTAATATATACCCATTATTGCTATAATTTTACATTTTTCACTTTATTTTAATTTTTTTTTAAAAACCTCCCCCCTTATTTTTTAATTTTTGAAAAAAACAAAAAATTAAAAGAAACGAAAACAAAAAAATGTACTATGGAGTCTTTTAACAGTTGTTTGGGTGAAAGATTGGGAGGTGGAGAAAGTGGCAACTTTGGAGCCGCCACCGGTATATATAAAAGAGGTTCTCTTGAAGGGGGTGTTCGGGTGAAACCCTTTTGACTGTATACATGGTAGCTCACCTAAAGGGGGTTCAGGTGAAGGGGGTGTTTATCCGAACCCCCCTAAATTCCCAAACACACAATCTGTGAGTCACGTTTTGGCACAAGATGTGGGACACACTATTGTGCTTCCACCATTTTATTTAGTTCATTTTGTAACTCAATTTTTTTGGAGATAATAATAAGTACTCTTTTATTCTACAAAATCAAAAATATTGAGTGAGTAGGCCTTTCCTCAAGGGCATATAACATTTAAATATATGATGAATAAGATATAATAAACACCTCAGAAGCTTATTATTATTGCAAAAATTAAGAGATGAATATTTGCATATGTATATAAGTGTATTTTTATACTTGTACACAATTTAATGCATTAGTAACACAATAAACAGTGTGAATAAATCTTTAGAATGTTACCAATTTGGAGCATTGCTCAATTTCCAATACCCCTTTTAGAGTTAATCTTCCTATGAAGGATGAGGCCAACTTATCATCAAAGTATATTCGAACTCTTTTTTTAGCACTTTTCATCACAAAATTTAGTTTTATCAAATGTTTTTATCTTTTTATCATAAAATGCAATATTCAATTACAATAGTGAGAATGCACGTTGTAATTTTATTTTAATAATATATATTGATGACTTCTAATAAAAAATATTTAAAATATGCAAATAATCATCAATTTAGAAATGAACATCTGGATGACTAAAACAAAAACAGCTCTAAGGAAACCTCTACAAGATAACACTAAGATCAATAATTAATAAATATAAAACACACATAAAAATCATATTAAAGAAATTGTACTACTTGCTAACAATTATAAGGAACTTTGTATATTTAAATAGATGCTAAATAATTTTTCATGGAACCATAATCCAAAATGACTTATAGGTACATTTTTTTACATGCCTTCACTCGTGCAAGCTATTATGTCGGTCCTTTCTCACCTGCATCTTGTCATTGTTAGCACTTAGATTGTCTTTTCATAGCGACTTGGGAAATAACTCTGCCCATTTAGGGAGGTGTTTTCTTATATAATGGCCTCTAACCCTCTTGTAGAAACAATTGTTGTAAATGACGGTGAAGATGGCTCCCAAGCTCACGTAGAATTTTTTCCCCAAGGTCTGCGATGAGCTAATGAAATTGAAACTCCCCCAGATGTTATTATTGATCTTATGTTTGTGGATCATGTTGTCTGTTTTTATAGTAACAACTATTTGACAACTTATTTTTGTGCTCACATGTCGTCTAAGTATTTTTGTAAAACTGGATTAAGAACCATTGGGATACTGCCGACATCTAGGTCAATGGTATCTAGAATCTCACCAAAGGGTTCCATCTTTTTACCTTTCGAGAGCTTTCACAAGTCTGTCTTTTTCTTGAGTGCACCGCTTGCTGGTACATTTCTAACATGTTGCTTGTATTGTCTAAATGGACTCCCAATTTTAACCCATCCAGTCAGGCTTCACTTTGAGTCCCTGTATGGGTGGATTTTCCCAAGTTTCCTTTACAAATTTGGCCATTTTTTAATGATATTGTTAGTCCCCTCGAGCGTGTCATCTGTCACAATCCTGAACATTTTTTTTATGCGTGTTCGCACAAGTAGGTTTGTGTGGAGGTTGAATTAGCCTCTGATCTATATGACCATGTCAACATTTAGGTTAGGTCCGTGCATATCTTGCATAAAATTGTCTATTTCAACCTTCCCAACACTTTTTTTTGTTGTCAAGCCCCTGACAACCCTGACAACCACATTCGTGATTGTTTTCTTCTCTAGGGTGTTAAGCCTGCTAATAATCAACTTGATGCCAAGATGAAAGTGGTTATATCTGAGGAATGGACCACTGTGAACAATAAAAAGGGAGTGGGTTCTAAATCTTATTTTGTATATCCCCCATCCTTCTCTCCAACAGTTTGTTCCATCAACCACGCTACCCACCCCACCGAATCCCACCCAGCCATCCCCACCCTTGCAAATCTAACCAAATGCTTCTCCACAATAGAAACAAGCTAGGATAGTTGCTTCCACGTCCATCTCCCAACGTTGTTCACAGAGTCCCCTTAGGGATAAATTTATGGAGGTGCATGGGTTGAATGGGGGTAAGTGCCACACCATTTTGACAGAGAAACCTAGTTCAAACCAACTTGTCACTCTTTCTAACAATTTTGGTATTTTGACCTCAAAAGATGATTCGTAGGAGGGACAAGGGGAGTTGGTTGTGTCTAAACTTCCATGAATTTTACCTCATGGAATGTTATAGGTCTCACAGAATCCTTTAGAAAATATTATGAGAAGCATGTTTTTCATTTAATTAGTAATTTAAATATTATTTGTTTATAAGAGATTAAAGTTACTAGTTTTCTTCTTCAGATTTCTTTAATGTGTATAGCTTCAAATTATACACATTTTTACTCTTATCATTTAGAAGGAAAAGGTGTTGTTTCTATTTCTGTGTCCCCTATATTTTTTGGCATGATCTCTTCCACGGGTCATGATCTTGACAATTGGGTCATGTGGGTTATTTTGGATATTAATGGATTTTCTTTTGATGTGCTCAATCTTTATACTTCTAATGATGGCCCGGAAAGGTCGACATTATAGTGTTGGTTGAGGGATAATTTGACTCTCTCATATTGGTCAATTTGTGGTGATTTTAATATGGTTGAACATCTCAAGGAAAAAATGAGGGCCCTTCCTATGCATTGGTGTACTTGTGAGTGTGAAGTGTGGTTTTATTTCAAAAACCACTGGAGCCTTAATCACCCACTTTTTAAAAGGTGGCGAAACTTTACTTCTCAAAACTAGTTTACATGGTCTAATTTTTGAGAAGGACCAATGCGTATGCTCAAAAGGCTAGATTGTGTTATGTTATCTTAGTACTAAGTATTTGAGTTGGACACTAATGGTTACTCTCTAATAGCTACTTGGAAATACATTATTTTTTCAGATCATACCTCTATTTCCTTCAGAGTTACGTGGAGTGGGGTCCAACTCAAGGTACCAAATAATCAATTCTATATGAATGTTTCTCTATTGAGTCATCTAGGGGTGATGTCTCTTATTGCCAAGGTATGGCATATGGTGCCACATCTGCATTATGTTGTCATCTGGGTGTCTTTGTGGAATGAGGTAATTCAAGGGAACATTAAATTTCTCTGCCATTTTGGCAAGCAGGTTGCCCAAGTTCGTAAGAGGGCCAACTCTACTCTTCACCAGGAATTTAAAAGGAATACCCTACTTCTGGAATCTCAACCTTTTGATGTGGCAACTCAAGTTCAGGCTACTCAACCTAGACACGAGTTGAATATCATAGAACATCATAAGGCCAAGGGTGCTCAAGTCCGTGCTCGACTTCATTGTCTTATAACTGGTGATCGAGATCCCAAAGGTTTTTTAAATCCCTTAGATCTAGATATGTCAAGGAGAAAATTAAGGAAATTCAAATTTCCCATACTCAGGTCACAACCATCCCATATATTACCACAACATTTTTAGAACATTGTACATTGTTTTTCCATGTCTATTAGCCTTCAGTCGGGAGTCAAGCGACACTACAACAATGTATAAAAATTGTCCCTAACAAGCTGACTCAGTAGGAGAGGAAAAATTGTGATGCTCCTCTCACCTTGGAAGAGCTTCATGATGTCCTTATTTGTCTTGTTGATGATAAATTTCCTAGGTTAGATGGTTTTCCGTGTGAATTCTACACAACTTCTTGGCATATTGTTGGTAATGATCTTCTAAGGATGTATAAAGAATCCTTACAGAACCAGTCCCTTCGAGATATTATTAATAAAGGAAATATTAAGCTTATCCCTAAAACTAGAAATACAAAGTTTATTACTAGCTGAAGGCCCATTACTCTTCTTAATGTTTCCTATAAGATTATGGATAAGGCTCTCACCTTACGCTTTACTTCTATTCTTCCCAAGATTGTGTGACCTAAGCAATCCGGATTTGTCAAAGGCCATTATATTTTGGATAACCTTATTGTTGTATGAGAGGGTATGGAATGAGATTAGACTTCTCTCCAAAGGGTGATTTGTTGAAAGATTGATTTTGAGAAGGCATATGATCGAATTGAATGGCCATTCATTCTTGTTATGCTACGTGCTTTGGGTTTTTGAACTTTTTTCCTCAATTCTTTTTAAATATTATTTACACATGCTTCCTCTTGTCTTACTATTAATGGTCATCAATATTATTCAGTGGGGTTGTTACGATCTATAAGACTGGGTTATCCTATTGCTCTGGATGTCTTTGTCTTGGTTGCTGATGTTCTTGGGTATCTCATTGTGGATAGAGCTAAGCATGGGAAAATTCATGGTATATTTCTCATCAATCACAACACTTAGCTCATCAATTATGACTTCACTGATGATTCCTTTCTCACTCTAGTTGAATTCAAGAAGAACATTTAAGAAACCTTCTCTTAGATATTTTTTGCAAAGCTTTGGGCTCTAATGTTTAGCTTGTTAAGTGTTTGGGTTTCAACCAAATATCTTGGTCTATGCTTGATTGTTGGTAGTTCGTCATTGATTGGGTTGAACAAAAGGTGTAAAAATGGGTCTCTCAATCATTTTCCTTGGCAGGAAAATTCCAACTGTGCACTAAGATTTTGGCTGCTATTCAAGTTTACTATGCGGCTTGTCGGTGCCCTTATCAAAATTCCTTTAAAAAAATAGCTAAGTTATTAAGGGACTACTTATGGTCGAGTCATAGACATGGAGGCTTCCACCAAGTGGCGTGGGAGATTTACAAACTTCCATAGGACTAGGGTGGTATGAGTATCATTTGTGTATACAGACAAAGCATCTCTTTTTGTGCCAAGTGGGTAATTTGTAGCATCCATGGTAATAAAGCTTGGAAAATTTTATTATGACATTGTATCTCTTATGGATCTCCTTGTGGTAAGAATTTTCGGAAGAATATTGGTTTTCATACTTTATTAATACCTAGAGTGCCATTTAAAATACTTGGTACCTTCGTGGTGAAGAGCATTTGGAAATATTTTGAGGTAGTGAAGCACCTGATGCGGTGGGTTGGAGATGGATTCCATTCTAATATATCCTTTAATGATCATAACATCTAGTGGCCACCTATTTTCTCATCAGATAACTTTCCCCTTGTGGAGTTTCTGATGTCAAGGTGTCAAGGCTTGCTAGGAAAGGCATCTCCACTATTAGATATCTAGTCTCTATAATAGATTGGATCCCTTAGCCAGAGCTTAAACAGAAATTTCAGCTAGCCAATACAGACCTACCTTTTGTTCTCAAAATATAGTCTCTTATTCTAGGCGTGATGCTGCACAAACTTGAACTACAACCACCTACTACTTGATGGAAGGATTGGAGATGGATTTTGGATATACCTTTGTTGAACTATAACTCAGGGGTCGTCTATTCCTTTCTTTCCCCTATTACCAGATCTAGGAACTTGTACTCTTCCACTACCAGTTCGCTTCACCACATCCATCATTCTTGGAATCCTTAGTTTGAGCCTATGTTGAATTTATTTCTTTGGTGTTTAATCTACCAAGGCATACCTTTGGGTCAGGGGTTAAGCCACATTGACATTGCCAACCCTAAATGCTTATGATGTGGTTGTCAAGAGTCTTTTAAGTATGTTTTCTAGTTCTATCTCCGTGCTCAAATTGTTTGGCACTGGATCCACTCCATTTTCCAGCCTTATCATCCTGAGTTTTTTTATTGGAAGATGACCTTCTTTAGATATTATGCTAATTGGCCTACATACATTTCTTCAATTTTGAATTTTTTCTGTTCTATTATTCTCTTTCAACTTTGAAAGGCTTGGAATAATGATTTTGTTTCAGCAATGTGATCTCACTTTGGAGCCTTTTTTTAATGAAAGGGGGTGATTATTTCTTCTGTGTGTATGTAGATCCAGGCCTAGGCTCAAAAAGATCCTCTAGAATTTTCTCACCATCTACAATTTCTTGACCATTGGGGCATTGCACCATGCACCATTGGTTGGGTCCTTCTAAACAATGATCCTCATACTCCTCCTCCTGCTCTACCTCCCAGATGTCACACTCACACTCACAACCACTCTCAGAGTGCACGACCTTCTCCTCCACAGGCTCGCCTTGGTTCCTCCTCTTCCAGGCCCAACTGGATTCCTCTTGCAAGAGAAACGTTCACCACCAAATCTTCAAACCTGGGTTCTTTTCCTGGGGGAGCACCTATATCTGGAGGGTCACTTCCATCTAGTTCACGGATTATTGTTCTGTTTGATATTCAGATGCTAGATAAGGATGACTAGATGTTTGATCCCTACTGATGAGCATAATAAAATTGGCTTAATTATTTTGAGAGATGATCCACCACAACCTCCAAGTTTTTTTGTTGCATGTGCATGACTATGTGTTAATGTAGTTTCTTTTTTATTGGTTTTGTTTTTCCCTCATGGTTGTTCTCTGTTGCCCTCATGGCCGCTCTCTATTTCCCTCGTGACTACTTTTGTTGCCCTTATGACCTTTTTATGTGTCGTCATGTGGGCATTGTTGGAATTTGGGTCATGTTCATTGCTAGCCACCTTTACTATATAACATTGTGTATTATTTTTTTAATATAATATAAATTTGGTTCCAATAGTAACAAGTTTATAAAAAATAATAAACATATAACTAACAATAATTGTAAAATTTATATTCTAAGTGATTTGAAATGTAATTGTCATAAAAGAAATTGTGTTTTTTATAAATTTAAATGTTACCCATAAGGAACATTTTTGGAAATATCTTTCCAAACCCCTTAAAAGGCCAGTTCTTCTCAATGCAATTAGAATGTGTTAATGTGAAAAATTAAAATTTAAAATACTATCATACCACAAAATTAGGTAGATGATTTTATTAATGAGAAATAAACGTTGATATTAAAAATGACCTAGGACCACTGCATAAATGTAAGGGTTAAATTTTTAAAAATATAATTTAAATAGCATGTTAGTCATTTGGAGCTCAAAAGAGCATCAGCATAGGGAGAAAGAACGAAAGTACAGGGTAATTTTGAATCACGCGTCAATATTATTGAATATGTAAATCAAAATGGTTTAAAAATAGGATTGTATCTGTGAATGTTGTGACATCTAATAGGACCACTCTAGATGGCTATTAATAGTATTTTTTTTGTTGAGTAGATTTATTTCTTACTATAATTTTTTTTATTTGCAATCCTATGCATGTGTTGAATCGATTTCTTAAAATTTTGTCTTTAAATAAGATTCCTAATCGAATGTCTATGCATGTGAAGTGAATATTATTATAGGTGTGGAAAGTGGTTTTCTATACGTACATGCATTAATTTATATGTGAGATGTAATTGGACATAAATCAATTTTAATTAATATTGGATATTTTATTATAGAAAATATGGCTAGTCTAGATTATATAAAGAGTAGGGAATTTTAACATACTTATAAAGTTCAAAACATTATGATTTTGTATGATGATATTTGATTAGACACTTAAAATATGTCTTTTGAGTCCCACATTGAGTAAAATAGGTCTAGATTTCCTCATGAACAATTATAAAAATTCAAACTACCAAAATCATGCAAGAAATTTCATGTGTTTGGCTTAGCTAGTTCAGTTTCAAAAAAATGTGAAAGAATTATTGATGTAGTTATAGTTGGGGGTTCTAACGAATTGGTACCTTATATCATGCTAGCTTAACAAATATAGGCAACAACAAAAAATTGAAAGAAACGAAAAAAAATATCTTGTATTTACCAACCAAGAATTCTACAAAACATTTTACACTCTACCAAATTTCTCTTATTACTCACATAATTCATATAAGATTACAGAAATCCAACACTAAAGGCCCAATTTGATTCGATCCCTCTATCCCTTTCCCCATATATGTGCACATATACCAAATATAGGAACCTTTGCAACCACATATTTAGGCTATGTAGTCACGAGATTTATGAACTCATTTCTCAAGTATTGTTATGCATTTATAAAGATACATAATCAACCATTTACAAAATTTTCTTTTAGTTACAAGCAACCAATGTGACATTGAATATGTATCAATCTTCTATGTAAGTTAAGGCTCATATTAAAAAATTCAAATATGGGTTAGGTAAATCCTCACTAAATATTTATCCTATGATATTGAAACTTTGATGTTTCACAAGGATTGCAAACAAACTATGCCTTGAAGAATACGAGTACGCCATCAAATTTGATCCAACCGTATTATTTGATTCGTGAAATTAAATATAATTACTATATGGGTGCACACAAGATAAAGAACAAAATTGAATTTTCAAGTGTAATAGGCTCCAAAAAATCCTACTAAAAACATTCATTATTATTTTTTGGAGTTGTGGCCAAAATAATAAAAGACCTTTCTTTCACAAAACATTAGGAGTTAGAATGAACAAACCAAAAAAAGGAATGCATGGAAATTTTTGCATATAACATTGCAAACATAGGCATGCTTGATAGATCTAGGTGAAAAATAATACACTAAATGGGAATACTTGTACATGGTGCAAAACAAAATACAATGTTTGTCTAATCTAAAATTTATTTAAGTTTGATGCAAAATTTTCTTGTAAACTTAAATGCTCCTGCATAAGTTATCTTTTGTAAAAATCATAATCCATACTTAACTCTTTACAAAACGGATAACAAATAGGAGTTGTTGACAAGGACCTTTTAAACCTTCCACTATTATATGGACCATTATAATTCAATAAAATTGAAATCTACACTCATACAGATTGACAATCAATCCTATCTCCAAACTGTTATCTTTTAATACATGAAATACCTAGTATTGTGTTGAATGAATCCTTGAATGTTTTACCTAGCTTCTTCGTATCGTATGCTTCATAAATAAAATGATTTAGGGTAAGTGCAGAGAAATGGGGGGAAAAAGAGGGTCCAAAGTGGCTAGCATTTTCCTTAAATTTGTAAAAACTAAAGCTCAACAAATAATTTGGCATGTATATGATCAAAATTTAACAATGTGATAAGAATAAGGCTCGTAGTGCAAGGAATCTAGTTTCTAAACTAATTTTTGTTTTAAATGGTGGAGATTAAGAAGGTCAAATTTTGTTCACACACAGAGTGTGCCTATTTTTATGTCAAAATGATAACATGTTTTGTGTGTGCGCCTCCCCCCCTCCACCAATCCCCACCTCCATTTTTTAGTTCCATAGACTATTTTACAAATCCCTTTATTATAAGTTAGCTAAGACATTGTATGAGGCCCCACTAAGTTTTCATATTTTTTAGAGGAATATATAAAATATTACTAAGTTTAAAAATCAACACAACCCAAAAATGAAATATTTATGTGTACACCCTACTTATTCTAATAAATATAGTTGAAATTTATTTTTCTAGTGTGTATAGAATTGATTTTAGATCTAGCCCTTTTTTATAAAAAAAGGATGATAAATTCGTAAATTATCTTTTAAAAATGATTATTGTGTTTTAGCAGGAAATGAAGGCACTAATAAAAGAAATTAAGAATGAAAATCTTAAAGGGTAAGTGCACCAAGATGATGGACAATTAAGTGGACATAAAAACCTGAAATTTAGGTACCATGAGCATGGTTTATAAACTGCACTTGCACTTTTTAAACAGCGCTCACCCAAATGTTTTTATAATCTTGGTTATTTCTAAACCTAAAACCGTGATCATGGTTTACAAACTGCGATCGTGGTTTATAAACCGTGATCGAGGTTTTTAAACCATACTCACGGTTTTAAAACACGATTGTAGTACTCTGAGACAAAAAATAACAGACCCGCGACTCCTCATTTTTTCTTTCCAAACGTGATTTATCCTAGACCTTTGGCACTCAAGCTTTGAATACCCCCTAAAAATTACTCTTCAGACTTGTGGATCATGATATTTTCAACCATACTACCAAGACAAAGAGGTAAGCCCTCGGTTTTGATCAATTTGTTTCCATTTTAGGTTATTTTTTGTTATTTTTATGGACTCTTAAATTTTTTGTTTTTTCAATTGCTTGGAAATCTTGTAATCCTACAAACCATAAAAATATTCCTCAAAACCCTCCAAAAAATCCTCAAAACCCTCCAAACAATCCTCAAAATCCTCCAAACATGTCACAAAACCCTCCTCTAAACATAGCCCAGCCTTCTGTGTTTCGTTTTGTCCCCACGGAACAAATAGGAACACAAGTTGATATTGTTGGAAAAAAATAAAAAAATAAAATTTCCATTGAGAACCTTATTTAGAATAAACAAGAAAACCATATCACAAATCCATCCCACATGACTTTAGCCAAGACATTACAAACATTGATTTGTGAAGTTGACTCCACAACCAATCAAATAGACAGATGGAATACCTTTAGAGGTGATTGTTGGAAGTGGTATGTAAATACATTATCCCATGCAGCCGTAAAAGACACAAAAAAATGGAAAAGACCATATTTTTTCGTTATTTACTGACCCAAGAACTAATACCCGTCCGACAGTTAGTTACAAACGGTTCCTAGTCCATTGGTGCTATGATGACAGAATCAAGAACAATTTTTGGGACTAATGGTGGATGGTTTTTTATTATCCACCATGCCAAGAACAATGAGGTTCCCCCTCTATTTCTTGAAAAAAATTATATTGCAGCACGTTCGTGCTTAATGAGGTCTCAAATTTTTGACTTTTGTAATTTTTATGGACAAGGTGGTGGCTCTACACAGAGTAGACCTGGTGCATCACATTAGGTCAACCACGGCTTCCCCCATGCCCCCAAAGCCCACTTTCCTGTAGTTATCCCTCCTACAGTGAAAGGAGTTTGTGTGGAGATTGACAATGCTACATGCATTGAGGGAGCTCGTTGACACTCTGACCTAACATAGATGAGCAGATTGCATCTGGGTGATGTGGTCTGGGAGTTCATCCCCGCTGTAGGTAGGCCCGTTTCTAGTGCACCACCACCACTTTGGATCATGTGGTGCCATATGCACTGTGGGGTTGAGACATCATTTACTAGATCACATAGTTTATGTTGTCTCTAGAATGAGATTATGGTGGATGGTTGTTAAGAACTGTTTGCAATGAATATTCGGTCTTACAACAAGTAAAGTAAAATAAATATGTAATAGATATAGACAATAGTTAAAATTCATGCTTTTGAGATTTGATTGAGATTGAATATATATGTATTTCATTGTACGTTATGTAAATACATATAAAAACTAACTATTTTTTATTTTATTTTAAAATAGCAATAGCTTAGTGAAGGATAAACATCCAGCACAACATGCTAACTACTGCAGCTAGGACATGTTACAAATGAAGTTTCAAATTATACTTAAATTTCAAAATTCATTTGATTGTGCACTTTTATTTACAATGTTTCATCTGTACATGTGACATATTAATATGTGTTGTCTTTTATACGGTAGGAGCCAGGTAGCGTCTCTATTCTCTGAGAACTGAGGCTATGGCATGGCCTCACGTGAATTTTAACATGTTAGTTTCTCTTAAACTTTGTTTCTAATTGGGAAGTTCATGTGGATTTATGCTTTGGCTTGTATGTTTCCAGTCTGTAGATTTAATATTGATTTGTACATCTATTTGTATCACTTATGACTACATAGAAGGACTCCTCCATATATGCAGACTGTGCAGGCTACTTGTAGATACTCCCATAGCATCTGTTAAATCCACTACTGAGGGTACTTTTTTTAAATTGTTAAATTTATTTAGGAATTATTTATTATTACTAATCTATAATATCAAATTTTTTCCATGAAATAAGTAATTTGAAATTACTTATTTGTAGTAGCTAACTCTCATGAGCTACTATTGTCCCTGTCATGCATCAACGACAAATTGATAAGGATCACGACATTGCGGTATATTTCACATGCATTAAACTAAATTCTAAGTTTCTAAATTTTAAAATGTATTTAAAATTGGGTGTTAAAAACTGTTGTTTATGAGGTGATGGTTAGTATAGGCCTGCTTTTAGAGACACCAGGAAAACACATGAATGAAATCATAGTGGCATCTCCCTCCCACTACATCCCTAGGTCAGAACATGATTACTTCGTAGAAGGGTGAAGAGAGGGAAGCTGTTTAATGATTAGATTCGTGGAAGTGGATGTAATATATATATAGATATATATATGGGCCAAGTAGTCCTAGTTCATGATTCTTCATAGGACATTGTATATATAGACTATGGCAACACATGTGGTCCTATATGTATGACACACTTGTTCATATGTACACATGTTATGAAAGATATGTTAAGAGAAGTGCGCTCAGCACACTTAGTTTGCTACATTGTATATCGATTGTGTTGTTTTCAAACGATATTACTTTATATTTGATTTGATTCCATTGCACATGATATCCTTCTATGCCAGATATTTTATGTATATTAATTCGATATGTTAGTTGATGTAAAATTAAAAAACTTTGGTGCAACATATATGAAATATAACTTCACTATGGTGCAACATTGCATGGTACAAGTGTTAATAAATTTAAGGGAACCAGGTGTCATTCCTCAAACCAACATGGGAAACTTATTCATTTTCCTCTTAAGTCTGAAAAAAATATGTTTCTTACCTTGAATCTTGAATAAGATGTCTTCCCTGGGTATTCAATTTTTGAACTTTGTATGTAATATTATTTATCAGGAAGGATATTATCATTACCATGATGAGTACTTCTGGTGATAAGAAAAAATCACAGTTAATTTGTATAGTAAAGTCAAACAGTATAAATCACATGGTAACTAGAACATTGGGATGCATATAAATATGATTTATGAACCATGATCATGCTTTATAAAGTACACTTGTGTTTCTTGTTTTAAAAACCCGATCGTAGTTATATCTGTATCGTCAAATCTGACCCTAAGGCTCGAGAAAATTTGTTTTGCCCCAACCAAAGTGTGGAAGGTCATTATGAACTGTGAAGGGTAAACAACCTTCAAATTTTCTCTTCCACAGACTTGAAACATGCTAAAAAACTGAAAACATTTCAAAAAAAAACTAGTGCCATCACATAGGGAGACTGTTAGCTTCATTGAAATATTGATTTTTAAGTGAATAGAATAAGATAACTATCATTTTATAATTTTTACTAATAATAGGTCTTTAAGACTTTTTTTCCCGTGAGTTTTCCTGTCTACGTTTAAGACTGCAACTTTTTGTTACGTTTATCAAAATGTGATAAAACTTATACCATCTAAGCATGGAGAAAATTTTATACACCATTAAAAAATTGATTCTCACTATTTTTTTTTGATATAGTTATTGCGGGAAAATGGAAAGCACTCCATTTTCTAAATATTTTTTAGACCACTTTATGGAAAAAATCATTATAAAAAAACATTTCTCAAAAAACTAAAATCCTCCCAAGATAGACAACTACATCTAACTTAGCACCAAAGAAAAAAAAACAACAAGATTTGGTCATCCAAATAGTAGGCAAACGAACTACAATCTTATAGGTTTTTTCAAAAACAAAAACCAAGTCATATAATTTTAATTGTTTAATATAGCTAAACTTGTCTTTTTTTAAAAAAAATTAGTATTTTAGAAACTAGATTCCAAATTCTATGATTCATATTTATATAAATGTTTCTAATTTTGAGTGTGCGTATTGCTAATAATCCCTACAAGTTGCAATTTCATTGTTTTTTGCAATATAACATTTAATATGATTTCTCTTTGTGTGTGTGTGTGTGTGCGCGTGCGCGCGTGTGTTTGTGTAAATTCGTATCAAAGTGAGATAAAAATGTTTACCTAGGATAAATAGAAGAATATTTGGTGATTGAACTTATAAGGGGTTCTTAGATTCCAATATCTATTATTATTGTTTAATAAAATTCAAAGAAGCAGAGGGTATAAATTAAATCTTACAGTACATCTCCATTGACCTATGATAAACAGAAACTATATGCTTCTCATAATCTTGTGTTGAATACCCTATGCTCATGTGTTTATATTTGTTCTCCTTCAAACATATGTAATCTAGATCAAGTAAAAAATATGGCACTATATATATATATATATATATATATATATACATATATCGGTAGTATAAAGCAACATCCTCGATAATAGGATAAAGAGTGTTGAATATTTTTTTCATATATTGCTTGGCCTCTTCATTTTTTTTGAGGAGGACTTCCAATTCCTTAGTGATCTTGTCCATATTGGGTGTGAAATTGATGGTGTGGAGACTTAACTCATATTCATTTTCTAATTATTCCCAAATGATTGATTATCACATGTTTGGTAAGTCAAAAATGGTGTTTGGTTCACACGTTGCACCTGGAAGTGTCATCTAAAAATAAAAGGCTTGCAAAAAACGATTGATTAGACATGATTACTTGCTTTCAAAGCGATAAGACATGATATGTGGAAGATATAAAATAGAAATTTTTAAACAGGGATCGATGTCGATCCTATAGATCGATTTCGATCTAAACGATCGATATTGATTGTTGATAAAACTATTTTTGATCCAAATACTTTGAAACATATACTTATATCACAAAAACAACATCTAAATGTGACATGGATTATAAAAACTTAATAAGGATTACGTACCTTTGAAACTTGATGAAAGTTGATCTGATGAGATGTGTAGGATTATTTCACCAAAGGGAATTTGATATAACCATAGATTTTTTTTATTCGACATTCTTTCAATGCAAGAAGGTTGGGGAATTAGACATGAATTTTTATTGCAGGGTAGTGCTCTGAGTCAAAATTAGGCTTGAACAAAGGTTGTTGGGAATTCAGAGTTTAGAAAAATCATAGTCCTTGGGAATATTCCAAGACTTTTTTATATAAGATTGTTTTCATTGTAACTGATCATCGCCGATCTGCATAAATCATTTTTTATTATGGGATCAGTTCAATTTCTTCCCTTTTATGGATTTTTTTTTTTTCTCAAATGGGTTTTGTGTTGTTTTTTAGTTCGTGGGAGGGTTTTTTAGGTTGTTTTGATTGTTATAGTTTGTTTGATTTAATATATTTTTTATTGATTTTGTTTCATTTGTGGTTGCAGGTGGTTATGGGTGTAAAATGGTAAATGTAACTTGGTAGAATAGGTAAAATAAATGTGTGAGACTATGAAGGAGTGTCCTAGAGTGTGTATGCACCTATTTGAATTAGGGTGTCCTAATTCTTGTGTCCGCACATGTTTCCTACTCTAGTATTAGTTTCTGAATATGCAGTTTCTCTAGAAGTAGAGTTCGAAGATATTCCAAAAATATTATCGATTACCTTTTTGTTAAGATTTAATCACTTATCAATAGTTATTCAATTAATTAAGATGTGAAATAATATCATTTGTCTTGAAAAGCATACTCAATCCTAATTTTCTACTATCTTGTCACTTATTGGGTAAAAATATCCGAATTGAGATTTCCTTATTCAACAAGAGATTACAATTTAATTTTATGACCACGCTCCTTTTGAAATTATAATGTATTTTGTTTTAGAAATAAGGGTTTAGATGTTTAAGTTTTACGCTAAAAACACTTCCTCTCCTCTGGCCCACCTCTATAACCTACATCTAATACCTAATTTAAACTATTAATAAATTAGATCCTTTCACCATTAATTTCTATCGGTATATTGATTTTTATTTTATCAAATTGAATTAGCTCAACATGAACTCATGTGATAGGATATTTCCTAACTAATTAACTCCCATGTTGATTGAAAAGTGGACAAACATAGACAATACAAAGAACAATTATGAGTCGAATAGAGAGAAAACAAGGTCAAGATGGATAAGGAAATATTGAAGACGCCAATAACAAAAAAAGGAATGGGGGATTCAGTAAGTAAACTTGTGGTATATTACATTCATTCATAGGATAATAAATAATACTCCTATTTCACGTTCTAATTTTTAATATTATATTGTAAATAGCTCCTCCCAATACACCATTCCTATTATAAATACCCCTTATATTGCCAGATGTTACATATACATGTATTTTTGGTGACATTTTAAATACCCCTTATTATTTGTATATCTTTCACGTTGAATGTGTTCTTTGAGTTTTAAAACATTTGGTTAATGTTGAGATGTATTGACCTTTCAAAGTGATGAAGAAGTCAAATTTAAACCAAACATAGAAATTTGTGTCGATTCTAAGTTTCACATATTGGTGAAATTTATTAAACATTAGCTTACGAAAGTCACAAATTGTTTTGAACCTTGCACAAGAATCAAAAATATCAAGAGCTTCAAAATATGTTGAACATTGATTTTGGACTATGTGTCCATGATCAATGTGTCAAGCGTACTAGAGTTTATTAACATTTTACACACCAATACAAAGATCAAAACCTCACAGAGTGTAATACATCAATATTTGAAAAGTGTCCATAATTGGTCTTCGATAGTGTTTGACCGTTATATGAGGATCAAAATTTCAAGGCTATGTGGTGCATGGTTTCACTAATTAATGACAGGTGATGTCCACTGGCATAATGGAGAACCAAAGAGTTTGTAGTGGAGACAAAGTTCTAAAATTTTTAAAGACACAACTACACCAATTAATGCCCCTTCACCGCTTATTACATGCCATTATATTGGCTACAAGATTTACATTAATAGAAGCCTCTTTATGAACATACATGATAGGATATTTTGTAGAATGTGAAGCCCCCATGGAAAAAGATGAGTTGAAATTCAAATAACATAAGAAACATATGGAAACAAGAGCCTATTTTTTACCCATAATAAATAAACTAGCACAAAAATAATTGTTTCTAGTGTCATAACAAAATTAGGTGTCTACAATATCATCATCACTATTGAAAAGTTGATCACTGTAGAGGTTATATTAAAATCTACAAAAATAATGGCATGGAAAAGACCTTTTAAGATCCATAATTTAGGGTGGCTTGCTTAAATTTTCCATATTAACTTATAGCATAAATTACCCCGTGTTAGTTTATAGTAGTATTTTTAATATGTAGGATGCATCTTCAAATATGAAATATACATATACCTTACTTATGCATTTTTCTTTTTGAGTAGTGCACTCATTTGGGCACTATACAACATAGATTGTTGGCATCGCTGCTCATGCTTTGGAGGAAGCATGTAGTGGAATTACAAATACAATTAAGCGTACAATTAAATTAGTGATCACCTTAAGCTGCTATGATTCATGAGGAAAATCTGTCATTGAAATACTTACAACAACACCAATACTTCCTAATACCTATAAAAAAAACACACCTACTTCCCCACAAATGAAATTCAAAAGAACTAATCTTCTCTAATTTGAGTTTTGATAAACATTTCTACAACATGGTCAAGTAAAATGCACAACAGACCGTTGAAGACAATACCTTTGATTTTGTAATTATTGTTTTCTTAAATGAAATTGCTTATTTGTGGTGTAATGTTTTGTTATATAAATATTATAATCGATATTAGTGAACAAATCATCAGAAATATTGGAGAGCAAGGAAGACTGGGTCAAGCATGCATCCATTTATTTTTTACATCTGTTATGACTATTATTTTTCAAAAAGGCAAACAGCCGCGAATAAGGGTTTTCATTACGAGTTGATTTATTTGAATAGCATCCATCATGACCTAGAAAAGGTCAACTAACATATTTTCCCGCGTCAAATTCTTGTTATTCAATTCAAATATTTCACATATTAATAGTATTAAAACGCGTAACAAATTTCAACATTGAATCATTCATGCTGATAATTATCATATTAATAGTATTAAAACGCGTTACAAATAAGATAAGTCTGCATATTGTTCATGCTGATAATTATCCAAAATGAAACAAAGAGGGGAACACACTTGCTAAAAAATGCAGAGACAATGCATAGCATTGAATGACTACAAAAGAATTGAGGTTTAACGAACCTGCGTATGGTGGGAGATCGAAAAGTGTCGATCTGGTGATGCTCGGCTCCCTCGTGATCCGCAAACAGGGAATTCTTTATTTTTATTTTTCATGAACAGATAAATTTTAATATACAATTCAGATTATCATATATATTTGTTTATATTGAACCTTGTGGATGGTTGAAGTAAACATTTTACGTCAGTTTCTTCCATTTAATGTTAACATTGTTAATCCTTGTGAAACTCGCATGCCACCTTCCTCACTTTTTTGCAAATACGTCATGATAATCAATGAAAATCAAGCACTATGTAATTGACCCTATATTAACAACATTGTTGATCCGTTAAATTTATTTTTATTCTAATACTAGTAAGGGAGGAATGATGACTTCAACATGACAGAGTTAGCGATCTCCAAAATCGTTCACCTCTTTATGTATTGGATAGCTACCAAAAGAGCAGTTTGCTTGTGCATCTGTAATACATTTGGGTTTTGTGATCCAAATTACAACCGTCACTCACACTTAATAATATGACACACTTGGGATAATTTCCACCAAAGAACTGCAAAGTTCTTAAAAGGCTAGATTGTGCCATGTTATCGACACAACCTTTTTTTCCATTTGTCAATTGTTTTTAATTGCCGATGGAAGTATTGTCCCATATGGTTCTGTCCGATAATTTTTCAATGTGCTTTCAATAGAATGGAATTTTTATCGGCATACAATTCATTACACCACATAGTTTTGTCTCAATATAACCCTTCTTTAGCATGGACCCACATTATACCATATCAAGCCGGGGAGGAGCTTAGTGGCAATGCCAACTGGATAAGTAGGTTGGATAGAGTAGTGGAGGGGTGGCATCAAGTAGGTGACGTGCTTCCTTTGCACATTTTAGCACTAACTAGCATTCATTCAACACAAAGCCTACTTTGCCACCACCTTTGAGTTGAGTCGTTCATTAACTACTCTAGGGAAAGCACCCTTTCATGATCCCTTGTAATCACAAGGGCATAATATCATAAATGCCTCTAAATCACATATGATTGCAATGTTAGGGGTGCGCAAATCAAATTCAAGCTTCACTAGATCAAAGTGGGAGATAGAGTTTCCAAAAAAATATTCTAATGCCTGAAATCCAAGCACTAGTACTACCAAATCAAGGCCACTCAGGAAGGTAATTAGCATCTTACTAAAGAAATGGATGTAGTAAATGCCTTCTTCCGCCATTATCAATAGGTTTTTAAAGCTCAAGAACCTTCTCCAAAGTGACAAGAAACACTTGATCAATGCATTTTCATTGTCCCTTGCAAGCTTTTTCGAGCACAAAGGGTATCATGTGACCGAATGCTTTCAAGTGAATATCTTTATGAGGTGGTTTCCCACATGGCTAATGGTAAATCCTCTTAGCTGGGATGGTCTTCCTTATGAATATTATAAAACCCTTTCAGGTGTTGTTAGAAGAGACCTATTACATGTTTATCTTACAGATTTTAACTCTGATTTTCTTGGGTGGTTTATTAACCACAATCATATAAAAATCATTTGCAAGATGGTTGACCCAAAGCTTATCTACAAATAGAGGCCAATTACTTTATTCAATGTCTTTTATAAAATAATTTCCAAGGCCTTAACAATACGCATCCAACACTTATGCCTGTAACTATTAGTCTAGAAAAAATAAGGTTTATTCAAAGAAAATATATCCTAAACAATAGTATTTCTCTTTGGGAAGGTGTGTACTACGCTTGCTGGTCTCAATAGAAATCCTTATTTATGAAAATCTATTCTTCGAAATCCTTTGACATGAAAAAATGGCACTTAATTCTGGAAATTCTCAAACCACTTAGTTTTAGGTCATTATTTATCCACTCATTGTCAATGTTGTTTTCAAATGCTTCATCTTATCTCTTTGTTATCGATATCATCTCATAATAGTTTTTCCTCTTTCATTCAATTCAATAGTTCTTTCCTCTTGTACATGTGTTGTATGATTTAGCCACCAAAGGATTTACCTATCTCTTAGCTAATGCCTCTAAGAAAGGGGTGGTGAAGGGAATATCTCTTCTAGGATTTCCTCCCATAGAGCTTGCTAATGGCCACTCCACTGATGATTTATTTCTAATCTTATGAGAAGATAAGAATAAGTACATGTATCAAGTTATGCACTTCCTTGACATTTATTTCTTAACTTCTAGCTTGAACATTCAATGGAAGTATACCCAATGTAACATAAAATCCTTTCTACCTCCACCTCTATAGTTGGATGTGTTTTAATGGATTAACTAGATTTGACGTGGAGAATATTCTGATTTATAGGAATTCCATTTTTATATCAAGATACCTTCCCTTTCCTTTAGAAATGTGTAGTTGATGAAGTGGAGAAAAGGCTCTCCAATGGGATCACAAACCACTTTTTATTGCTAGTAAGTTTCTCATTTTCTGCCAAGTCCTTGCTTCCATGAATGTTTATTACTCATCTTCTTGGGATCCAATACTCTTAGAAAAAACTTGAGAAATTGCTGAAAGAATTATTACGAGATAGTTTGAAGCTTGAAAAATATTTTCATATAAATTATTGTGAATTTTTTTTCTACATTATGAGTTTAGTGGCCTAGGATTGTTGGGCATTGGGTGTCAAGTAAACTCCCTTTAAAGAAAATGGATTATTCACGATATTGAAGGGAATGATGTTTGTAAAATCCTTCTGCATAATTGTAACTTAGAAGGATCTCCAAAAAGGCATATGACTTAGAAAGGGTCACGATATTAGAACCTAATCATTATCCAAGATCCAATATAACTAGTGTTCTCATTCATTATTGAAAGCATTTGGATGTATTTGGAAAAATTAAACATTATCTTTTCTTGGAATGAAGATGAGCTCAAAAATGAGCTTTCCATGAATGATCACTTGCTATAGTGATGCCCAATTATTTGTAACATTCCCATTTTAAGACTTTAGAAACAAGGGGAAAAATTGCATAAAGTTCTCTCTTCTAAATTAACATAAGTTAGAACACATATTTGAAAGCCAATCTATCTCATAACAAAAAACCATATGCAGCTGTAAATGACTCGGTGAACACCGATCTCTCACTTCATGACTCGGTATCATACTGATATCTCATGTTAAATTTATAATTTGTATACTATGTATAATTAATTTTGTTGCCATTTTAGAGGTATCAAGTATTTTGTTTAAGAGGCCTATCTAAATATTTGTTACTGATACTCATTTGAAATCTTGCTTCTTAAACTAGGTGACATAGGACAACGCAACCAGTAGATTGCGATACTTTGGCCAAAGATTTTAAACATACTGTTAATGTTTATATTCCTAGATGACATACTTGTTAAATAGAATAAGCCATTCACGCAACTTTATCTGTTATCTATAATGGTCTTCACTGAGTTCTGTCAGTCCACTCATTCAAGGTTTAACCCTAGAAAAGGTTAGCAACATGGCCAAGTCTGGAGGAATGCTTACAGTGACTAAGGGTACTTAGACATACTCAATTGAATTATGTTGATTTAGCGTGTTTATTTATCCTAAGTCAACCTGTGTTACTCCCGACACTAGATCATGCCCCTATCTTTACCTAGGGAAGAACTATGATCAAATAAAGTTTATGTTAGTCTAGTTGAAGAAACTCTAAAAGGTGTTTAAACATTTCAACTGCAACATAGTATCGTCGTGAAGACCCTTGTCATCATGAAGGTACTATGCTGCAATTGGTGTGTGTTAACATCAAAATGTGTTTTCCTCATCTGGATGAACATACCTTAACTAGGAAGTTATATCTTATTAATTTCTTCGTAACTAATTAATTACATCAACCCTACTGAACAACTAGGTTCTTTAATTGTTAAGCTTCAGAGTTAAAAATGCATTAGATGAAGTTATGCAGATAAATTTTCTTTCTATCCAACTCACATGCTGTGATTTGAACTATTAACAACCTCATTCCAATTTTACATTAAAGGCCTAGTACACATGGATGTTTCATTTATTTACTCACTTAATACAACCCTAGCTTATATACGTTCTGAGCAGGTCCTTTTTCTATTAGACTTCATTAAAATGAAGTCTAATTCCCTTTTTAATCATCTTTTCCTACATTCCTATTTTAATTAATGAAGTCTACATGAGAAGTCAAACATTCTTTAACTACAAATAACAATAAGGATTCATATCAAAAAGGTCTTAAATTAGGAATTTGATTTATTTCAATGGAATTTTTTTGCATTTACCTTATCAAGGGTTAAATTCTATTGTAAACCCATTTTACATTATAAACTATTATCAATGTTTAATTCTCATAAAAACATTTCATTTAAATATAGTCATAGAGATATAGTTAAGCTTCAATGTAAGAAAGTCAACTTTATAATTTGTATCCTCACTTGAGAGGGTAATACATCTAACACCTCATACTTCTATTTACTCCATTCCAAACCATAAAAATACTACTATTTGTGAAATAGAGTAATATTCATTATTTCCACTCATTGCATGCCAAAAGGAATTACATCAAGTACAAAAAAAATTCACTTATCTTTAATTCAACAAGAAGGAAATTATACATTTACATGTCCAAACGCTTCAGATATTACTAATACCAAACAACACTATTTCAATCAATTTTGGATACAACTCTATTTTCCATCAAATAAATTTCAGTAATGAACCATATTTCATCATAAAAATATCATGTCTCTTTGATAAACAAATGTAACTTCCTAAATATATTTATCCTATCATCACTTACAAAGTCCATCTACAAAATTACTAGCACGGGTTAGTTCATTAAACTGAGCGTGATAAGCACTGAATCATTAAAACGATGTGATTTTAACTAACTGTTTCATAAAAATAACTTTGTTGTTATGAAACAGTCCTGAAGTAATTCAGAAAGACATAACAAAAAGGAGTTACAATACTCAAACAAAATAAAGAGAGAAAGAGATATACAACAAATCGAAAGTAAGGTTAGGTCATGAAATATAACTACTTCATCCATCCATACTATTGTCTTGTATCAAAAGAATATAAATAGTAATTCTGATAAGTAATATTTCAACAAAATTTCACTAGTACTTTCATATATTTCTTTTCATGATCACTCATCCGATTAGATCTGTTTAACATAAAAAGGTAGCTATCCTAACTAGCTTTAAGGCATAGTTCAAAAGTTAGATCATTTACAACCATATTCCATCTCAATATTTCCTTAACCTATATCCATCCTAAAATCTGAGTTGCCAACAATTGAACTTAAATATAATAAGAAATAAGTTAAAATAACCAAATCATCATAACGTTTAAGTGTCTTGTTTTAGAGTATCCTAATACTCAAACTCAAAACTAGGAACCAAATCAAGTTAATAACCAAACAAGATAAATCAGACTACTTAAAGATGTAATATTACTTCCAACAAGAAAAACATTTACACTCTAATCTCAAAAAGAAGCATCATTGCAATAATTACCTTAAGTAGTTAAACGTTTAAGTTTTTACTCTATACTAACTATTTAAACAATTCAAATACATCCATCCTAACACATTATTCCATCAAATCGAATACTTCCCTAACAACATTCTGTAATCATTCTTACCAGACAACCAAGAAGTTGCATAATGAAACAGACCAAAGAAAGACAACATCTTCAGCAACTGCAAAGCTGAAAGAAGAATAATGGAAGGAGAGGGAGAAAGATCACAACCCCTCAACTCTTGTATGATTATAGGTGAACCTAAAGAAACTAATAACCTATATTGACAAGATCATTATCTAGTGTCTCAAACAAAAATCCGAAATGGAGATCTAATCTGGGATTGAATTGAATGAACAACAACTAGGAGACACTAAAATAGCCTTTATTTCCACAAGATAACAAATAAAACATTACTCAAAAGATTAAAATATGGAAGGAATAATTTTAACAGATGGTGAATTCTAAACAATCATTCTAACTCATATTCGTATAGGAGAAGAAGTAATCAAATTGATTTAACCTACTAGAAGTAATCATTCTATATTCGTGAAGAAGACATTGTCTAAGCTCTGTAAGAACTGAAACTAAGTTTAATCTCCCAAGGCCTAAGAAATATGCTAACACAATACATCAAAATAATATCGATAGAATTATGAAGAAGTTCAAGTTGATAACGACAACTAAAAAACAATAAATCAATAGCCGAGGGAGTTTTCCATTTTTAGCACATATTTCCATAATTTCATAGGTTACCCAATGAACCAATAGAGTAGAAAATTGAATATCAGTTCCCTTATGGGCTTCCAAAAATTAGGCTTTCTGAAAATAACAAATCAATTCCAGAGAATAGAAGAAGTATACTTTTGTAGGACTTTTAAAAATATTAATCGAAAGAAATTAAACAAGTACATGAATATGTTTAAGAAATTGCAAAGAGAACCCAACAACAATTTATCTGTCCTTAATAATCATAGGGCCTAAGTTTATAACCGAAATAATACAAACAAAAACCCAGATTTACAATCACAAATAATGATAAGAAAATAGGAACGTTCACCAATTCAGAGCCTTCCAACTATACAAAAAGAATATGAGTAAGTAGGCATCATAGAATGTTATCTTCCCTGAAGAATCATGAAGATTCAATCAATAGTCAAGTATTCAAAATAGTTTAATAACTGTAATTTCCCAATACAGAGGAAACAAGACCATTCTAGAACAAGATCCAAAGATTAAATCAAACCAAGCTATCTACAAGATTTAAACAGTTCAGAAAATATCACAAACATTTTTTGACTTGATCTCAGGCCCATGCAGAAAGATTAAATCATAACCTAGCTATCAAATCAAGAAAATCAAAAACCCAGATCACACTTTCCATCATTCAAATTGAACCGAAAAAGCATTCCCAATAAACAACACAAAAACCTCAAGCAGATAAATCTTATTAGCATAATGAAAACCAACCTATTTCAAAGAGAAGATTTGTTCTTATGAAAATATTAAGTAAAAGAAAAAATATTAATGAATAGATCCTTTCATGCCTAATAGCGCTTCACCTTCACCGATTCGCAGAAGTATCCAAACAAAGCTTCAATCTTCCTTTCGAAATGTGAACACCACATAAAATATTCCTCTATCTCCTTCTTATAGTCTCATAGTGCCAACCCTTTCTTCCACACCATGAAAGGAAGGAAAACTTATGCATTGACACATTGCATGAAAAAATCGAACTAGAGGCTCGAAAACAAAAAACAACCACATGCAGGGCTCTAGCTCCAAAACCAAATGAATCAACAAAACTAAACCCTCTATCTTCTTCCTAGGTAGTTTCAGCAATTTCCAAAAATTAAATACAAAGTAGGATTTTTAGTCCTTCCTATTTTCCCACCACCACCATCTCCAAATTTGGAGTTGACTTAATTCAAACAAAACATGCCTCATAAAAATTTGGCAAAAATTCCAACTCATCCCTCTGAAGTTGGTAACTGCCTTTGCCAAATTTGGCTGTAGAAAGAGATGAGGTTTCATTAATTGCCTTAAATTCCTTAAATTTTCTACCTCCCACTTTCCTCTTTTCCCATGTCATTTCATTGGCCCCCTTAGGCTAGCCATTCCATTAGTTAGGTTTGATAGTAATTTAAGAATCAACATACGTCCATAGGGAGGTGCCTATTTTTAGTCTAGGTCACTCTTAATTCCTTTTCATCTCAATTTAACAAAAGAACATATTAACTTAGGTTAGGTTTAACCCTTAGGATAGAGTTACTAGTTTTAGAACAAAGTTCTATTATGTCCTAGGTCCCAAATGAAAAATTCATCATACCATAATAGAAAATAAGAATCAAGTTGTTACTTGATTAAATGTGAAGCAGAGATCCATGGAGTGGTTCATTCATAACCTTTGTACATTACAGGAAAAGAACTCTTCCATTTGTCCAAATTGTAAATCATGTCAACAAGACATGAAAATTAGAAGGATACCTTTGATCAATGGAATTGATCCTAGGTAATATTGTTTGAATCCCCATAAATTATAAAAACTGAAAATCAAGTTCATAATCCATAGCAGTGGATTTATTTTACATAAAAGAGATGGATTGCTTCATTTTCAATTAATCAAAATCATGACAAAATATACCTATTCCCAACAAAAAACTTCTTATCTTTTGCAAACATGATTTCCTAAGGCATAAGAGTACACCATCTTAAGACAAAATCACATGTCATCGTTTGTACCTTCTATAGTATGTAATGCCCCATTTGGCGTACCCTAGTCCTTGTTTCGGTGACCCTGTTGCTAATCATGAAACATTTGTGAGTGCTCTCAGTATTCATTAGATGACTTCTTCCTTTTCACAAAGAAGGATTAGCATCCTTTGTCTCCGTCTTGCCTCCTCTTTTTGTTGTCGTTGCCTCTGGTTGTAGACCTCGTAGTGTCCTTTATGAATACCTGTTAAAGGCATATCGTGTTCTATTATCCTAGTAGAGGGCTGGAATGATGTTTTGGTGTGTTAGGATGTGTTCGGTTAAAGAGGAATATCCATAATAATAATAATAAGTTTTTTTTCTCTATTGTCGAGCTTGACTTCTGACCGTTACGATTATAATTAATAACTATTTTAAGCTACAAAGTAATAATAATAATGATAATAATAATAAATATATTACTATTGTTATTATTGTCGATTGGTGATTATATTTTATTTTCAATTGTTATCAATTTTAAGTATTAATTATTATCGTTAAGTTTTTTTTTATGTTGTCGGTCACTCCCGTAGACGGAACCTGGGTTCACACAATTGAAGAGGATGTCTATTATTGTTGCCTTGGTTAGCCATTCAAATGTGTTGCCTTTAAAACTGCAACCTCTAGTCTTTTTCCCTTGGCTCCATGCAAGCTTAAAATTAATTGAAAATAGTTGCATTCACCTACCTTCATGCCATCCTTTATGGCCATCTATGCGACCTTCCTGGCGTGAGGGTGAAGTTGTTCCATGAGTTGTTGTTTTGTCCTTTTGGCAAGTGGTGTGTGGTTGGGAGCCTCCACCAACTATATTCATTGTTCAACATACCTACTTGTTGACCAAGCTACCTTAATTTATAACCCTGACACCTCATTTTGACCTGCTCACGCAAAGAAACTTTGGGGGCCGCGTAGCTTGCATTGGCGTGTTCTGGATAGTGGATTCATTGATGGTGAAATGAAGGTCTATCACCCTGATGTTACGTGGGTGGGTGTGGGTTCTCAAAATCGTGTTGCACAGGTAGTTTCAGTGGAGCGTAGAACCGAAATTCTCCTAGGAAAGTGCCGTGAGGAAGTGATTGGCTATATGCAGCAGCTACAGGGTAGAGAAGTAAACTTATCCCAGAAAATCAGTGGCCTCCAGAGAGAGTTAAGTGCGACAGCTGCCGCAGGGTGATCCCAAGGAACCGTTGGTGTTGATCCTGATGTTCTGGTTCCACGCGACCACAGTCATGATCAGTTGTTGAAAAATCTTGCAGCTGTAGTAGAAGAACGAGATAAAGTTTTAGTTGAGTTATCTTGCCTTTTCATTTTGGAAAGTCTCTTTTGTCCAGGTGGTGAATTTAACATGGAAGAAGCTCGATCAAATCTTGAGGCTGGGTAATGCTTTTGCGCCTCTTCTCAGTTCACCCATTTTCTACAGTTGGGTTTCTTGTTTGCTTTTGGGTATCCTCTGATTCGAGATTGGGGATCGTTATAGCTGCTACTGCTCTAGGAGGTGTCCTTGTAGCTGGTAGAGACTGGAAATTAGCATGTTAAGCACTACCTAATCTAACATCTACTAGTTTTAAAAATTTCCTGAAATGAAATCTTTTCATATTCTGAATGGTATTTTGCTTGGAACATCTCTTTCCTCTCTCTACAATGTTTTCCACTTTGTGTTTGTATAAATGAATTCTCTGCAATAGTTCTTTGTGTGATCATGTTGCTAAAGGGTTTAAGTGGTATTATTATTTTGGTCTTATCATTGTTACTTGATATTGCAAGTTGGGTATGAATTTGTGCTTTGGAAAGTTCCTGGATTCACTCCATCTGTTGTTGTTAGGATAATTGTGGATATATTCATTTGTATAATTTTCTGTGATTTCTGAGGCTTGTAACACATGGAATGCCCTGTAACTTTAGGATGTTATTACTCTTAATATACTAAATCCTTTGATTTGAATATGATTTTTTTTATGGCTTATCATTTTGTGAAGACAGTTTTTGGGTTTTTGTCATTCGACCTATATGGGGGGTCGACTCATAGTCTTTAAATGGAGGATTAATTTATTCCAAAAAAAACCATCTGGTTATTTTAGTCAGGTTTATGTGTGATTGTGTCTATATCCTTAGATTTGCATTTCTTTGTTGGCTTATCATCTAGTCCCTAGTTCGAATCCTTGTGTTCGCAAATAATAATAAATAAATAAAAACTTTGCTAATCATATTGAAGTGGAATCCTAGTCTCTGCTGATGATGGGTTTCGAATAAGCTAATACTAGCTTAGTTGATATGGATTCGTAGGTGAATCCATGGTTTTATATCAGTTTAATCAAGCATCTTCCTTCTAAATGATTATAGTTGTTGTAATGAAAAATAGTTGCATATTGGTGCGGGTTTAAATATCTGAAATGATATTAATCCTCTGTGACAGTTACCTATAAAGGTGCATAGAAGATCTATGGAATGGTTACTTTGTTTTAGGGTTATCATTTTTTGCAATTATTCGTGGCATCTGAAGGTATTGTGTGCTTTCGCCTTGTTTAAGGTGAATAAGGATTTACCTTAACATACTATCATATTTATGAGTTTTTGTTAGGGTATATGGCCTTACCTTTGTTGTCTCACCTATATGGATGGCATTATAACATAATTTGAGAGCTCTGAGATCTCTCATGCATGATTTTTTTTCTTTTGGGTGAGACGGAAAGTGAGTTCTGCCATGAATCTGACTAAAATTAGCTATTTTTAATATCAACTTTGTTGTTGCGGCTAGCATGTGAAACTCTTTAATAAAAAAATTGAAAAGTAGTTCTAAATTCCTTTATGATTAAAGTTTGGTTTTCATATGGTTATAATATGAATTTTGGTAACTTGGTCATGAACCTTGCAGTAGAATGGCTTGTTGATGATTATCTCAGAACTCTCTATTATTATGAACAAGTTTGGTACGTGGCTATCCGGATTTTTTTCTTTGGCTTGTAGATGTAATCATGATTATCTGGTTGTGTTATGACGAAATTTTGTTGTTAAGTTGTTAATTATTATTGGTGGTATATGTAGATATATATAAGGGTGACTTGGGTATGGTAATGATAGTTACATTAAGAAAATATTGTGATGAGAAAATAATGATTTTCTTTTTAAAATTTTTATAAATCGAAATTATAAAATTACATAAGAAGGATGATGGATTTAAAGCACTATGAAATTTGGATGGATATTTAGAATGCCAACTTCCATGACGGGCTTGGGTAATTTCAATTCTTTTTGTTGTTCCTTGTTTGGATATCTCAGGTCACTTGACTACTAGGCAATGCCTATTTCAAACATTTTGTTAGTATTAATTGTGGAGCCTCTTGGTAGGTAGGGTATTATAGGTTGATAGTATTAGATTTCAATCATATAATCATCATGATTACATGATTAAAATCCCTATACATTCGGCCTTTGGATATATCTTAAGGCCCTTCTTGAATAATTACTAAACTATTGTTGTATAAGTGAGAAATGATTGCAACTGGTAATTTTGTATTTTCCCTATGAATTTTAGATGGGCGGGTTGAGTGTTATATTTCCATCATGTAATCTATAGTATTACATTGAAATTGCAATACACTCCACATTTTGTTTCTAAATTTTACGGCCTATGGTCTTACCTGATTGGTTTTTGAACTCTTGTTGCTATAGAGACGTTGTTCCTAACTGCAACCCATGACCTCCTTCTTAGTTGGCATGGCGAAAATTATATTTTGTCTTAAGAATTTGACTTGTAGTGAGAGTCTCAATCCTTTTCTAGAATATAGAAGTTTCCTTTCATGATATTTTTAATAGTAGCATGATGTTTTTTTTTGTAGTCCTTAACATGCTCAGTTCTCGCGAACTAATTCTAGCTAGTATTTGTGTAGATGGATTATGTGAGTAGAATAAAGGAAAGAGTTGTAAAGGTTTCATCAGTGCAACTTATGAAGTTCTTTGTAAAAGTGTTCCATGTGTTGTAAATTGTGTAACATTGCTTGCAAAGAGTTTATATGACCTCTTATCTGGAATTGTTCGGAAAATTCGTGAAGTAGTAGTTTTGTCTTTTTTTTTGTATTTTGGCTGGTAACTCTTCTTAGTGAGAAATAATATTCAATCTCTTCACTGGCATAGGCATTGTAAAACTTTTCTCTTGAGATAAAATGTTGACATGTAAATCCTTCTAAGGCATAGTAGAAATGAGTTTGTAAGCACTATAAAGTGGACTGGATAGTCCTTATAAAAGTTAAACGATAATTTATGTTTATGAATATATTAATGTGGATGTGATCTACTTGATAACCTTTGAGACCTAGAACAATCAAGAGGAAACTATCTTTTGTAACGAAATATGATTACTTATTTTTTTTCCAAGCCAAACTAATAAACATTATCCTTTTATGGTGAAGTCTTAAATGATCTCATGGTGAAATCAATGGTTAGATTTTAGAAGATGATAGGATTTAATAAGTAGGGGGGAAAATTGATTAATAAAACCTTAAATCTCTCTCTATCGTTTGAAATGTTTTCCTTTGTCAAACTTAATTAAGTAAAGTCTAGATGGAACATTTAACCAATCTTGATAAACTCTTAACCTCAATAAAAGATTAATAGTAAACAATGTGACCCTAAAGCTAAATTTTGTTGTCCTGTTCTGTTAACCCTTGCCTTGACTCATGGTGATATTTCTTAAGCAAGGTCAAAATTTGATCCTTAAACAAGAAGGTTATTGTTATGAACCCTAAGCGGTACTTCCCACTCAATCGGAGCTTATGCCTTCACCTGTGCAATAGAGGTGTGGAACATGTGTTAGTGGCTTGAGTAAGTTTAATAAACCTTGTAAGAAATGGAAAATGTTCTAAAATCAAATGAATAAAAAGATTTGGACATAAAATTGATGATCCTAGTTTAGAAAGTTTGGCCTTAAGCTATTTAGTCAATAGTTGAAAAGAAAGAAGTTCTCCCTTGTGAAAAGAATTGTGTGAATCATTACATGAAATTTTATAAGAACGTAAGTTAAGAATTAAGAGAAATTTTAGTAAACAAGAAAATTTAACAAGAATTTCCTCATGGGATGCCTTAAATGTAAGTGTGTCATGTGGTTGGACTTCTATGTTGTCTTGTCAAAAAGAAAAAAAAATGTATTGTCCTTGATAGGTGTGAACGTCTCCGTGCTTCCTTTATGACCATCCTTTTATCAAGTTATTCACAGTGTTAGTTGTATCCTTGGTGACAACATGTTGCGTCATGTTATGTGTCAAGCAAGTCAAAAAAAAAAATTATCCTGTATTTCACCGTGTTGTTCGTGTGTGGTTTTTGGGTCATTACATAGTAGAACTCATCATAGGTACCACTCATGTTAGAGGTGTTACATACCTCCCTCCTAAAAAGCATCATCATCCCGATGATTAACTTAGTATAATAACTTTAAACAAGAATTGTAATCCAAATAATAGTTCTTTCATCCATAAGCTCACAACATAACCAGATTTGGAAAATTCAAATTTTCATAATTATTCAGCAATAAAATAGTTGTTTCAATACTAATGAATTTAGTATCTTCCCAAAACTAGCAGGTTTATTGATATAATAAGAATAAATCTTCAAATTTTATCAATCAACAAAATCAACTCTGCTCAAAAAAATGTGGAAAAGTAGTTTCATATCTTCGAGGTTTTCCCAAGTTGCACTTTCTTCATTAAACTGGTCCCATTCGACCTTGCATTGACTTATTTTTTTATTTCTTAAGTGCAGCTGTTGAGTTTCCAGCACTTGAATGGGTTTAACCATGATTATTCCTAGGTCTTGTACCTACAAGGAATTCCAATTTAACACATGTGATATATTTGAAACGTATTTCTTAAGTAAATAAATATGTAAAACATCATGCATTCGTGCTAAAGCAGGTGGTAAAGTTAAACGATAAGCTACATGGTTAATTATTTCAACAATTTCAAAGGGTCCCACAGAATGAGGTGATAACTTGGCATCCTTGCCAAAGGTTATATAACTCTTTTATTTTTAACCCGCAAAAATACCTTTTCACCAAGTTCAAATTTCTTGTCAATCCTTTTTAAGTCTACATAAAAAAAATTCTTATCTATTGCTTCCTTCAAACGTTCACAAATCATTTTAACTTGTTCCATTTTAGTAAGGATCTTAGGTCTAACTACCTCTTTATCCTCTATGTTATCCCCACTAACTAGAGTTATGCATTTCCTTAGATGTATAATCCTTCTAAAGATGCCATATTCAGAGAGGCGTGATACATGTTATTATAAGAAAATTCAACTAATAGAAATTACTCTTCTTATTTGTACTTTTGATCCATGTAGTGCATTCGTAACATATCTTCAAAAAAATGATTAAATCTTTGAGTTTTCCCATTTGTTTCAGAATGGTATGCTGAACTAAAATTCAGTTTACTTCTTAATGCTGCATTGAGTGTTTGTAAGCATCTAGATTTCATCCTTGGAACTCTATATGATATGATCAATTTAGGTACATTGTGCAATCTAAAAATTTCATGCAAAAATATTTTTGCTAAAACAGGTGAATCATCCTTAATATTACCAGTAATAAATTGTGCTACCTTTGTTAATTTATCAACAACTAGAATAACATCATGCGTATTTCTTGACATTGGCAACCCTTGAACAAAATCCATGCTAATTACTTGACATTTATACTAAGATATGCTATGAGGGTACAGTAAACCAGCTAGATGCATATGTTCAGCCTTAACACGCTGACATTATAAGCAGTGTGTCAAAAAATCAGTTATGTCTTTTTTCATCCCTTTCCAAAAATTGTGATGTTTTATATCAGTAATCATTTTCATAATTTTGGGATGCCCTGAATAAGGTGAATTATGAAATTTAGTTAATAACTTCCTCCTTAATTCATTTCCCGAAGGTGTATATACTCTATTATCATATCTCAAGATTCCCTTGTCATCAAAGTGAAAACCTCTATATCTCATATAATTTAGATCTCTAGCAAGTGTTGTTTTTACTTGCTGAAAATAAGAATCAAATTCCATGATACATTTTACTTCATCTTTAAACTGAGTTCTCAACATTATAAGTGCATAGATATGTTTCCTACGATTTAGTGCATCTACCACTCTATTTTTCTTTACGTTTTATATAACTTATATCAAAATCATACTTAGATAGGCATTATAACCACCTTCATTTTCTTGCATTCAAATTTGGGTGAGTGAAAATATACTTCATACCAAGAGGTTAGTTTTTAATTCAAAAGGTGTCCCTAAAAGATAATGCCTCCATAATTGAAGTGCATGAACAATGGTAGAAAGCTCTAGGTCTTGGGGAGCATAATTCAATTCATGTAACTTGATTTTTCTCCTTTTAAATGCTATAACATGCTCATTTTGTAATAAAATACCTGTAACCCCTTTCATGGAAGCATCTGTTATTACAGTAAAGTATCCATTTGGATCAGGTATAACAAAAATAGATGCAAATGTCAGTTGTTTCTTTAGTGTATTAAATGCAGATTCAAATTTTCCACTCTACACAAATTTCTTATCTTTCTTTTACAATGAAGTTATTGGTGCATCGACCTTTGAAAATTCCTTAACAAACTTTATATAGTAACCAACGAGACCCTTGAAGCTTCTGACTTAATGTACATTCTTAGGTGTAGGCCACTTAGTTATTGCAACAATTTTTTTTATGGATCTATTGCTATTCCATCTTTACTTATGACATGCCCTAGATAGTGCACTTTTGTCTCGTAGAAAGAACATTTAGATAACTTACCATGCAATCTTATTTTTTTTAAGATTTCCAAAATTGTCTTCAAATGCTCATTATGCTCACCAATGCTTTTATAATATATGATAATATCGTCCAAGAATACAAGAAAAATTTCTTCCAAGTATTCTTAAAAGATATTATTCATTAAGATCATAAAATTTGTAGGTGCATTTGTCAAACCAAAAGATCAAACTGTGAATTCATAATGCCAATACCTTGTCCTAAAAGTTATTTGATGAATATCTTCATCATTGATATTCTTAATTTATGATACCTAGATTGAAGATCTATCTTACAATATACTAATGCACCACACATTTGATCAAACAGATCATAAATTCTAGGAAGTGGATATCTATTTTTAATTGTTGCTTTGTTTAACATCCTATAATCAATGCACAATCTAAGTGTTCTATCTTTATTTTTCACAAAAATTACCGGTGCTCCCCAAGGTGATACACTTGGTCTTATCAAACCTTTAGACAACAGTTCTTGTAACTATTCCTTAACCTCTACCAGTTCAATGGTACTAATTTGATATGGTTCCTTGGAAATAGTTTTGGCTCCCAGCTTGATCTCAATTGTGAAATCAAAATCCCATTTGGGCGGAAGACTGGGTAGTTCTTCTGAAACACATCATTAAAATTTTGTAACAACGGGTATCTTTTCCAAGAAATCACTATCCCCTTTAGTTGTTTCAAAATTTTTTACTATATACAGGGTGCAACCTTTGTTTTTGGCCCTTTTAAGCTACATGGTTGATAATTTTCTAACTTAAATCTCACTTTTTACTCCTAGATGTCTGTTGTTTTTGGCAGATCATCTAGACAACTAAGATGTATTTCAAAACAATCAATCTTTTCTTTATGATCAGAAAATCAGTTAACACCTATGATTACATCATAAGACCCCAAAGGAGAAATGTAAAGATCAACTTCAGTGGAAAAAATAGGAAAGTCAAGGACTTCTCTAAATAGACAATTACTAACTGTGTGGACAACATTATTTCCATAATGTACTACCCATGTTTTATCCATTTTTCCAGATTTTCTTTTTAACTTTGAAGCTAATTTAGTAGAAATAAAGCATTCAGTAGATTCAGTATCAAAAAGTATATTAACATGTATACCAAATAACTTACCTAGCACTTTTATAGGCGTAACTTACTTTTCATCTTGATTGTCAGCTATGGCCGCATGTATCTTATGCTGCTAATTGTGGTCATTCTTCCTTAGAGGACACTGATTATCATAATGATTTTTTCCACAATTATAGCAACCTTTTACAGGTTCTTTCTTAAGCTGAAATTTATTTCCGGCCTTAAAATTGTAATTTTGTCCTCCATAGGACTTTTATCCATTATTATTTTTCTTAACAAATTTTTTTCAAAATTTAGCAACAGTTTTATTTATTGTAGTTTTCTTGTTATTTTCAGCAACAAATTTGTTATTAGCACCAAATTTTTTCCACAGTCCCTATTTTGGTACAAGCGATGAAGAAGAATTAGAAATTTTCTTTCTGATGTCCTCCCTATCGGTAGAGATTAGTTTTAATTTCTCTTCTTGCCTTATGGTTTTTCCCACAACCCCTTCCATGGTGGTTGGGCTATGAACATCTACTTCACCACCTATAATATGATTTAATCCCATAATGAATTTTTGTATTCTAAAATTCTCTTCATTTTGATACTAAGGTACGTACTTGAGAAGCTTAGTAAAATTTTCCTAGTACTCTGTTACAATTAGCTTTCCCTGAGCTAAGTTATGAAATTTAGTCTCTTTATGATCATAGTAAAGTTGTGGCAGCCATTGTTAACAAAATTAGTTTTTAAATTAATCCCAAGTGATGTTTGTTTCATCAATGTTTAACTCATCCTTACGGCTATCCCACCAAGAAGATGCCTCATGGGAAAGCTGAGAAGATCACCATATTGCTTTATTTTTCTTCATAGCGGTTCCTTATTGCAAAGTACTCCATTTTTCTAAGCCAATTCTAAGCTCCATCTCCTAGTGTAGTGTCATCAAACTTGGGTGGACTTATCCTTTTTATATCAAATGTTAATTCAGCTGTCAATCTCACCTTTTTATTCTTAGGCTAATTGGGTACATTTACATTAGCATTGGAAATGGTATTGCTATCAACACCTAAATTTCCAATATTGGAATTGTCCACAGGAGTTGGCTGATTGTTATTACCCAGCATCTTCTTCATCCTCCTCATTTCCCAGTACTTATTGTTCTAGTACAGCTAGATGATCTCTTGTGTCCAACAGGGAAGTAAGAATCTCATTCAGTTTTTGGGTGGTAGCTACTTCTCCACGTTGTGGTGGGTTGCTTGCAACATTTCCTCTTATTCTAATGATTTTGTGTTAAAAATAAAATTTAAATTTTATCATATTATGGACACAATAGGTCCAAGAGTTGCAACCTTCAGCTCAAAAACCAAGATGTAACATTCCCATTTTAAGAATTTAGAAACAAGGGAAATTTTGTTTTTTTTTGCATAATGTTCTAAATTAACATAACTTAGAACACACATTCCAAATCCAATCTATCTCATAAGATAAAACCATATACATTTGTAAATGACTCAGTGAATACTGATCTCTCATTCCATTACTCAGTAAAATACTGATATCTCATGTTAACTTTATAATCTGTATACTATGTATACATGATTTTATTACCCTTTTAGAGGTATCAACTGTTCTCTTTAAAATGCCTATCTGAATATTTTTTATTGATGTGCATATGAAATATTAATTATTAAACTAGGTGACATAGGACAACACAACCAACAAGTTGTGATACTTTGGCCAAAGATTTTAAACATACTTTACATGATTATATTCCTAGATGGCATACTTATCAAACGGAATAAGTCCTTCACCCTACTTAATCTAATATCTAGAATTATCTATTGACTTCTGTCAGTCCACTCATTGAAGGTTTAACCCTAGCCAAGTATATCAACATGGCCAAGTGTGGAGGAATGTTTATGGTGACTAAGGGTACTTAGACATATTCAATTGACTTATGTCGATTGGGCGTGTCTTTTTATCCTAAGTCAATGTGAGTTGACCCCGACACTATATCATACCCCTATCTTTACCTAGGGAAGAACTATGATCAAGTTATAATTTATGTTAGTCTAGTTGAAAAAAATATTAAGGGTGTTGAAACATGTCAACTGCAATATAGTATCCTCGTGAAGACCCTTGTCATCATGAAGGTACTGCGCTACAGTTGAAGTGTGTCAACATCCAACTAATTTTTTGCTCATCTAGATGAACATACCTTAGATAGGAATTTATATCTTATTAATTTCTTCATAACTGATTAATTACATCAACCCTACTGAAGAACTAGGTTCCTTAATTGTTAAGCTTTAGAGTTAAAACTACATTAGATGAAGTTATGTAGATAAATCTACTTTCTATCCAACTCACATGCTATGATTTGAACTATTAACAGCCTCATTTTGATTTTACATTAAAGGCCTAGTACACATGGAATTTAATTTTTTTACTCACTTAAGATAGCCCTAACTTATATAGGTTTTGAGTAGGGCCTTTTTCCTATTAGACTTCATTGAAATGAAGTCTATTCCCTTTTTAATCATCTTTTCCTAAAATTCTATTTTAATTAAGGAATTTTACATGAGGAAGAACACCTTGTCTAACTACAGATAATAATAAGGATTCATTTCAAAAATTTATTAAATTAGGACTATGATTCATTTCAAGGTAATTGTCTTTCCTTTCCCTTATTAAGGATTAAATTCTATATAAACCCATCGTTCATTATAAACTATTATCAAGGTTTAACTCTCATACAAAAATTTGATTTAAATGTAGTGATAAAGATATAGTTGAGTATCAATGTAAGAAAGTCAACTTTATAAGTTGCATCCTCACTTGAGAGGGTAGTACATCTAGTACCTCAGACTTCTATTTACTCCATTCCAAACCATAAAATTATGCTACTATTTGTGAAATAGATTAATATTCGTTATTTTTTCTCATTACATGCCAAAAGGAATTACATCAAGTACAACCAAATTTCAGACATCTTCCATTCTACAAGGAGGAAATTATACAATTATGAGTCCAAACTCTTCAAATATTACTAATATCAAACATCACTATTTCAATCATTTTTAGATACAAATTTCTTTTCCCTCAAATACATTTTAGTAATGAACCATATTTCATCATAAAAAAAACCATGTCTCTTTGATAAACAAATGTAAACTCGTAAAGGTATTTCTCCTTTCATCACTTACAAAGTTCATCTGAAAAATTGCTAGCATAGGTCAGCTCATGGCACTAATCATGGTAAGCACTAAATCATTAAAGTTATGTTCTTTTAACTAACTATTTCATAAAAAGAACTATGTTGTTATGAAACAATCCTGAAGCAATTCATAAAGACACAGCCAAAAGGAGTTACAATACTCAAACCAAATAAATAGAGAAACAAATATACAAAAAATAAAAAGTAAGGTTAGATCATAATATATAACAACTTCAGCCATCCATATTATTATATTTCATCAAAATAATTTAAACAGTAATTCTGATAAGTAAAATTTCATTAGAATTTCACTACTACTTTCATATATTTCTTTTCATGATCACTCATCCGATTAGATCAATTCATCAAAAAAAGGTAACTATCCTAACTAGATTTTAGGAATAGTTCAATAGTAGATCATTTGCAACAATACTTCCATCTCAATATTTCCTTAACCTATATTCTTCCTAAAATCTAATCTTCCAACAATTGAACCTAAATATCATAAGAAATAAGTTAAAATGACCAAATCATCATAACATTGAAGTGTTCTGGTTTAGAGTATCCCAATACTCAAACTCAGAACTAGGAACCAAATCAAGTTAAAATCCAACCAAGATAAATCGGACCACTTGAAGATGTAAGATGGCTTCCAACAAGAAAAAGAGTTACACTCCAATCTAAAAAAGATGCACCCTTGCAATCATTACCTTAAGTAGTTAATTTGTTATTTTTTTACTCTAGACTAACTCATTAAACCATTCAACTACTTCCATCCTAACACATTATTCCAACGAATTGATTTCAACTTCAGCTATACTTCCCTAACAACATTTTGCAATCATTATTACTAGACAATCAAGAAGTTGGATAACGAAATAGACAAGAGAAGTATAAAATCTTCACCAAGTGTGAAACTGAAAGAAAAATAAAGGAAGGATATGGAGAAAGAATACAACCCCTCAAATCTTGTATGATTAAAGGAGAACCTACAGAAACCAATAACCTACATTGACAAGGTCATTATCTAATGTCTCAAACCAAAATCCCAAATAGAGATCTAATCTTGGTTCGAATTGAGATGAACAACAACTAGGAGATGGTAAAGATAGATTTTATTTCCACAAGATAAAAAATAAACCATTACTCAAAAGATACAAAGATGGAAGGAATAATTTTAACACATTGTTAAGTTTGAACAATCTTCCTAACTTAGATCCGTATAGGAGAAGAAGTAATCAAAATGATTTAACCTAACATAATTCATCATTCCATTTTCACGAAGAAGAAATTTCCTAAGCTCTGTAAGAACGAAAACTAAGTTTAATGGCCCAAGGTCTAAGAAACGGAATAACAAAATACCTCAAAATAATACCGATAGAATTATCAAGAAGTTCAACTTGATAACAACAACCGAAAAATAGTAAACCAATACCCAAAGGAGTTTTTCTTTTTTAGCACATATTTCCATAATTTCATAGGTTACCCAATGACCCAATAGAGTAGAAAAATTAATACCTTTTCCCTTATGCGCTTCCAAAAACTAGGCTTCATCAAAATGAACAAATCAATTCTAGAGAATAGAAGAAGTATACTTTTTCATGCCTTTTAAAAATAATAATCGAAAGAACTTAAACAATTCCATGAATACATTTAACCAATTGCTAAGAAAAACCCACAAACAATTTATCTTTCCTTAATAATCACAGGGCCCGAGTCTACAACCAAAATAATACAAACAAAAACCCATATTTACAATCACATACATCAATAAGAAAATAGGCACATTCTCAAATTCATAGCCTTCCAACTGTACAAAATAATATGAATAAGCAGGAATCATAGAATGTTATGTTCCCTAAAGAATCATGAAGATTCAATCAATAATCAAGTATTCAAAATAGTTGAATAACTGCATTTTCCCAACAAAGAGAAAGAAGGACCATATTAGAACAAGATCCAAAGATTAAATTTAACAAAGCTAACTATAAGATTTAAATAGTTCAAACAAGATCACTAACAGTTTTCGACTTCATCTCAAGCCCACACAGAAGAATTAAAGAATAACGCAACTATCAAATCAATAAAATCAAAAACCCAGATCACACTTTCCATAATTCAAATAGAATTAAAAAAAAAAACATTCCCAATAAATAACACAAAAACCTCTAGTAGAGAAATTTTATTAGCAAAATGAAAACTGATCTATTCCAAAGAGTATATTTGTTCTTACGAAACCCTTAACTAAATGAAAAAATCGTAATAGATAGAACCTATCATTCCTGATAGCTCTTCTCCTTCACCAATTCATAGAAGTATTCAAGAAGAGCTTCAATCTTCCTTTCGAAAAGATAAAACCACACAAAAAAATTCCTCTATCTCCTTTATATAGTCTCACAGTTCCAACCCTTTCTTCCACGTCATGCAAGGAAGGAAAACTCATGCATTGTCAAATTGCATGCAAAAAACAAACTAGAGGTTTGAAAACAAAAACCACATTCAAATCTCTAGCTCTAAAACCAAATGAATCGACAAAACCAAACCCTCTATCTTCTTCCTAAGCGGTTTCGTCAATTTCCAAAAATTAAATACAAATTAGGATTTTTGGTCCTTCCTATTTTCCCACCACCACCATATCCAAATTTGGATTGGACTTAATTCAAACAAAACATGCCTCATAAAACTTTGGAAAAAATGCCAACTCATCCATCTTAAGTTTCTAACTGCCTTTTCAAAATTTCACTGCAAAAAGAGATAAGGCTTAATAAATTAACTTGAATTCGTTGCCTCCCACTTTCATCTTTCCCCATGTTGTTTCATAGGCCCCCTTAGGTTAGCTATTCCATTAGTTAGGTTACACACTAATTTAAGAATCAACATAGGTCCATAGGTAAGTCCATAGTTTTAGTCTAGGTCCCTCTTAATTCTTTTTCATCCCAATTTAACAAAAGAACATATAAAATTAGGTTGGGTTTAACCCTTAGGATAGAGTTACTAGTTATAGAACATAGTTCTATTAGGTCCTAGGTACCCAATGAAAACTTCATCAGAACAAAATAGAAAAGAACCAAATTATTACTTGATTAAATGAGAAGCAGAGATCCACGAAGAGGTTCCTTCATAATCTTTACACATTCCAGATCCATAACTCTTCCATCTATCCAAATTAGACATCATGACATGAAAATTAGAATCATACCTTGGATCAATGGAATTGATCCAAGGTAATGTTGTTTGAATCCCCTTACATTATGAAAACTAAAACTCAAATTCATTATCCCTAGCAGTTAATTTAATTGGCATGGAAGAGATGGATTGCTTCATTTTCAATTAATCAAAATCATGATACAATGTACCTATTCCCAATAGATAACTTCTTATCTTCTACAAACATGATCTCCTAAGTAGTAAGAGTACAACATATTAAGACAAAATCACCTTACAACATTTGTACCTTCTATAGTAGAAGTCATCATAGGTACAGTAATGTTAGAGGCATTAAATTACTGAATTCCATAATGTGTCATTATCATAGGTACCATGGATATATGCCATTAATATATTTAGATGAGGAGTCCACAGAGTACATGATGTCAATTGCAATCATCCAAAAAATTTAATAACATGGCCAAAAGCTAAGCTAAAATTATATTTGGCCGCTTGTGATTGGGAATATTTCTATACATTTATTGATACTATTTTAGAGGAAATGTCATATACAATTGGGGTTTCTTTTTCCATTCCATAAAGAAAATATTAGATACAGTGTAACGCCCAAAAATTCGGCTTTCAAAACCATACTAAAACCTATTAATTTATTGGGGGAAATTTGCGGAAAAAATTGTTTAAGGGGGTAGCAAGAGTGATACTTTGTTCATAATTTAATTAATTTCTGATTAATTATTTATCTAATTTCACAACTTAGGTCCTTAATAAATTTTATAAAACAATTCTTAAGTTAAAGTGGTGTCATTTACCTATGTCATTTATACCCTTATTACACCTTTATTCTAATTAATTAATTTTCATATAAACACTTTCCCTTTTTAACCCCTTAATTAATTTAATGAAAAATGTCCCATTAGCCACTTTAGTTTTAATATCTAGAAAAAACATCATTTACTTATTTATTAAATTCAAAGTGGAAGGGGAGGGGGTCACAACATAGTCTAATCCACAAGTGTAGGTACCCTAGGGCCTTATTTGTTAATTAGATTTTTAACATTTTGCACATACACATTCCCACAAAATATAACATCACTTAATTGATGTAGGATTCATTCTAAAACATTGGATTAGATCTATCTTGGCCATTAGATCTCAGGTTAGACTAAAACCTATAAATCCTTATGATCTCTCCTATTATTATTTTCTTACCCTATTCTTATCATTTTCACTCTTTTGTTTTGCAAGTTTGCGAGAATGGAGGCCATGGATCGAAAGAGATATTGTGAAGTATTGTGCCTTGTTAGAAGGATATACACACCATTTTGGGTATTTATATTATCTACATCCCTTTCCTAGGGTTTGCTTTACATTTTATTTGTTATTATATTATTATTCTTTTTTGGGTTTAACCTATTTGGGTATGGGCATTTTTTCCCCATTTTATTTCTAGATGTAATTGAAGTATATACACAATCCAGGTTATATATATATAATATTATATTTGTTTTAGATTTATTTTTAAAAAATGTTGAATCGATAGATTCAACATTTTATTTTAACCTATTTTTTAAAATAAATCTGAAACATATATATATATATATATATATATATATATATATATATATATATATGCATATACATACATACATACATACATACATATACTAAACTAGGTTATGGGTCGGCCAATCTATATAAAAAAATAGCACAGAGTATATGTTTAGCAGTCGTAGCTAACAATATGTGCAAGTTTAGGTTTGGGTGGGGGTGCCACCCCACCCCACTCCACAATGTAAAATGGTTCCATGGTGGGGTCATCGCCCTCAACCCTTTGTTTATTTATCATATACATAGGCTTGGCCACATAGGCCTATTCGGCCCAATATATAGACAATCATTTTCTTATATTCGATAAACTACGTTCTATTTAAACTTTTCCCCACCAAACTTTTAATATATAGACATTCAAATTAAAAATTATTAATTTGTGTGTGTGTAATATGATATAAATATTGTGTTATATAGATTGATACGATTATAAATTATATAATTATCTAAAGTTAGATATATAACTTTATATAATTATAATATTTAATTTATTTAATTTTTATTTTTTTGTGTTTTATTTTATTATAAAAAACAATCAATTCAACTTGTTTGTATAACAACTATAAGGGTATAAGTAGTAGTTATAATTTCACATATATTCAAGTATGTGGAAATAGTATAAAATAATAACACCCCCTGCCCCACCCCCTTTTTCTTGTGTTTATAACTATATATTTGCCTAAGGAATTTAAGGAAGTTTCTATACAAGTAAACAGAAGGAAAATTTTCCCTTACAACAAGGTAAAGTTTGATTATAAAATTAACTCAAATTATTCATATTTACATATTCCTTTTTCAATAGAATGAAAGTAAAACATTCATAAATGAAACTTATTCCTTCCCTCTTTTAAATCAAGTTGCAAATTTTACAAAAAGAGAATGAGTATATACTTTCTACAATACAACACCATCCTTTTTAAATGAAGATCCATAATACATTTTTTAATCAAATTTTAAATATGAAATAAACTTTTCCATTCCAAATAAGGAAAGTTTTCCATGAAAATAAAATGCACTCTAGGTATAATTTACAAGTTTGAAGGAGGCATCATAACAATAAAATGCAACTTCTCATACCTCCTTTCCAAAATATACATATTTGGATAATCAATACAAATCAATCTTACATAATACATTTACAAGAAGTTGAAACTTTTTAAAATGCAAGTTACAAATCCCTCCACTTACGTGGAGAAAAAATGACAAAAATTTACAAAAGTAGGAATTCTTCCATGGACTCAACAATAATTGTCTTCACTCCAAGAGCACCAATTCAGCTCCATAGCTTTTCCTTTCTTCAAATCACAAAGCAAGGGAGGGGGTGTAGGTAACACTCAACTCTCAACCTTTATTCCAATGAGGGGAAGAATCCCTTCTCCTCATTGGCCCATCTACCCCTATTATTAAATTTTGAGAGATGGGTTGAGTACACAACAACAAAAATCAATTAAATTAAACTCAAATCAAACAGTTCACAAGGACCATCTACCCCTAATAAATTCCCTTTTGTCAAATCTAAAAAATTAGCTTAATTAACATAATTAATTACTAAACAAGGGTAAATTTAATGAACAATACAAAAGTGAAATGTAATGCAATAATAAAATACATACTCACAAATTAATCAGAAGAAAAGGTGAAAGAAACAACACATATCCCATGGTCACAATTTAAGGTCATCCCACCCCTGGGGACATCCTAACATTCTAACAACATACAACAATAACATAACAGAAAGTTTCCATGGTGATCATCATTACAACTATCAGATATTCTACTACGGTTGGTCTCCTAACCCCCTTTTGTTTTTTGTGATACAATAACCTAAAAAAATCAAACAATATCTTCATTGGCCTTGTGGCCACATCAAATACATCAACAATAAAATATATGCAGATTCATCAATAAACATCATCATAGCACGAAATCATCATGAAGCTAAGTAATGCTATCATTCATTTACAATTTTATAAACCTTTCAATTTCATTAATATAAGTGAGATCACAAGATTAGTTCAAACACCAAAACATGGTCAATATGACGAGAAATAAGAATTTTAGTATATATATAAGCTAACAACATATCATCATCACCAATACAGAATATATATCTATGGCTTTAAGAATCCATGCAAACCACAATATGAATAACAACATATTAATATTCATAATATCTCTATCATCTAACATCATGTTTATCCAAAATAACATAATAATGTCCATTTATATTGTCTATGATAAATCAAAATCATATTTAAAATGTGTTTAAGAGGAGTGGGCACTACATCCCTCTCCCCTTAGACTTGAATTCCTCCATGAAGTCACTAAAATAGGTGTGGAAACTTGGCCCGTAACAAAGTAGCATCCTCCCATGAAGTGGCAGTCTCATCATACCTATCCCATAGGAATCGCATCTTATCAATATCATGTCCTCAAAGGTCTAGGTTATTGTGATCTATAATGCGTATGGGCTCCATAGTCACATTTTCCTACTCCTACACTTGCAATGCAGTCACATCCATTATATGAGAAGGATTTTGAATGTATTTTCGTAATATAGAAACATGGAAAACATCGTGGATATGAGACAAGATAGGTGACAATGCTAGATGGTATGCTAAGAGAACAATCCACTACAAGATCTCAAATGGGCCCACAAATCTAGGAGGTATCTTATAGCCTTTTGTAATGGATAGGGCTCTTATGAGGCCTGACACAAAGAAACACCATCGTGTCAACCTCAAAAATGTTGTATGTCCTCCTCTAATTTCCATACCTATTCTACCTATCCTGAGCCTCCTGCAATCTCTTCCTAATGAAGATAACCTGGTGCTCCATGTCCTCTAACATTGCTAACACAAGAGATACCCTATCCTCTAACCTATCCAAACTCGATGGTGTCCTTCACTCTTTACCATATAGTGCATTAAATGGTTCCATGCTGATGGAACTCTTAAAATTGTTGTTGTAAACAAAATCAACCAAGTATAAATACTCCTCCCATCTCAACTAATTATCTAAGGTGTACATCTGAAGCATCTCCTCTAAAATATGAATCACCCACTCTATCTGACCATCTGTCTCAGGGTGATAGGTTAAACTAAAATTAATTCTTGTACCTATAGCATGTTGCATGGTAGTCCAAAAATGTGACGTGTACAAAGGATCATGGTCACAAATAATCTTCCATGGAATCCCATGAAGTCTGACTATCTCATCCAATTACACTCGCGTGAACGTACTATTTATATAGTTGGTCTTCACTAGAAAAACATGATCCGCTTTTGTCAATTTATCAACCATTACCACAATCGCGTCATGGTGATATCTCGAAATCGGTAACCCAAAAATGAAATCCATGGAAATGGTGTTCCACTTCCATTCTGATATGACATTCGGATAAATTGCAACTTTTGTTTCGTTTAACAAAATGTGATAAAACTTATAACATCCCAAGCGTGGAGAAATTTTATACACATTAAAAAAAAACTGATTTCAATATTTTTTGCTATAGTTACGGTAGGAAAATGGAAAGCGCTGCATTTTCTAAATCTTTTTAGACCACTTTCACGTAAAAAATTATTAAAAAAAAAAAAATTATAAAAAAAAAATAATCCATCCCATGATAGACAACTACATCTAACTTTTCACCGAAGGAAAAAGAAACAAGATTTGGTCATCCAAATCATGGGCAAACGGACTACAATCTTATAGTTTTTTTCAAAAACAAAAACTAAGTCATAAAATTTTAAGTGTTTAACATATCTAAACTTGTCCATTTTTTAAAAAAGTAGTATTTTAGAAACTAGATTCCGGATGCTATGGTTCATATTCATATAAATGTTTCTAATTTTGAGTGCGTGTATTGCTAATAATCCCTACAAGTTGTGATTTTACTATTTTTTGCAATATGACGTCCACTTATGACCCCTTTATTGTCCACAAACTTGGTACACTTACTCTAATCTAGTCAGATTTTAGAAATAAATACATCAACACTTGAACATAAAACAGAGCTTGACCTCATAGTCATGTTTTTTGGAATATTATCTTACAGCACATGATAAATTGATGCATACACTTGAAAATTTTATGTTTTTCTAAAAACACAGATTTTTTCATGGGTTACATAGTCCAAACCTTAGGCTTAGATATCAAAGCTAAAGAGTGGGTGGCTTCCAAGCCAAAGTAAACAAAAATTGCTCGTGTTATAACATGCTAGATTTTCTAATGCACATGAGTTTTGTTTTTCTTAGTGAAAAAATAAAATTTACATAGTTAAAAATGCACTCGCATTATAAGTGTCATAACACGAGCATGTTATAATGTGACCAAACCATAATGCACTCATGTTATATGGAAAATGGTCGAAAAATGGATTTTGGCCACTTTTTGGTCCCCCATCTCCATGCACATTCCCATTACACTCTTATAACTTCAATATTACTATTCTATTTGATTCTCTAAGCTTTAATTATTTCCTTAATGCACACTAGAACATACAGGTATTTATAGACTTTTTGAATTTAAAGTATGACTATATTGGCATGAAATGCAAGAAAAAATAGAGGGGAAATTGGACCAAAAGAAGTAAAACTATAATACAAATAAGGATAAGGGATTAAGGATCCAAAAAAGGGAAATGAAGCCATTTTATTGGAATGTGCACATTTTCACATAGGTCAAAATGTGTAAAGGTCTCATAAAAAGTCAAATCTCTAGAAAAAACAAAGAAACATGGGATAAGATATAAAAGTATTAAAAAGAGGTAAAATATGGTTCATATGTCATAGGAAAAAATAAAAACTATTGAAAATAAGGGAAACCATTAATGAAAGTCGATAAGGGGTTGAAAAAACTAAACATAACAACAAAATACATGCCTATAAGAGCTTAACTAAGACACATAGTCAATAAACATATATAAATGCACTAATACCGAAATAAAATTAATAAATCTTGTAAAAATATTAGTTGTCTATATAATGCTCCACTTTTGTCGAGTTCTCTCTCTATGTATGTGTATTTAAATCTTTGTGTGTGTGTGTGTGTGTGTGTGTGTGTGTGTAAATTCATATCAAAGTGAAATAATTTTTTTTACCTAGGATAAATTGAAGAATATTTGGTGATTCAAACTTATAAGGGTTTCTTAGATTCAATATCTATATTATTGTTATATAAAATTCAAAAGAAAGCAAAAGGTATAAATTAAATCTTACAGTCCATCTCCATTGACCTATGGTAAACAGAAAGTATATGTTTCTCATAATCTTGTGTTGAATACCCTATGCTCATGTGTTTATATTTGTTCTCCATCAAATATATGTAATATAGATCAAGTAAAAAATGTGGCACTATATATATATATATATATATATATATATATATATCGGTAGTATAAAGCAGCATCCTCGATAATAGGATAAAGAGTGTTGAATATTTTTTCCATATATTGGTTGGCCTCTTAAGTTTTTTCGAGGAGGACTTCTAATTCCTCAGTGATCTTGTCCATATTGGATGTGAAATTGATTACGTGGAGACTTAACATATATTCATTGTCTAATTGTTCCCACATGATTGATTGTCATATGTTTGGTAAGTTAAATATGGTGTCTAGTTCATACGCTGCACCTAGAAATGTCATCTAACAAAAAAAAAAAGGCTTCCAAATGATTGATTAGACATGATTAATTTATTTCAAAAAGATAAGACAAGATATGTGGAAGATATAAAATAGAAATTTTTAAACAGAGATCGATGTCAATCCTACAAATCGGTTTCAATCTAAACGATCGATATTGATTGCTGATAAAACTATTTTTTATCCAAATACTTTGAAACATATACTAATATCACCAAAACAACATCTAAATGTGACATGGATTATAAAAACTTAATAAGGATTACATACCTTTGAAACTTGATGAAGTTGAGCTGATGAGATGTGTAGAAATATTTCTCTAAAGGGAATCTTAGATAACAAGAGATTTTTTTTATTTGACATTCTTTAAATGCAAGAAGGCTAGGGAATTAGACGTCAATGTTGATTGCAGGGTAGTGCTCTGAGTCAAAATTAGCCTTGAACAAATGTTGTTGGGAATTGAAAGTTTCGGAAAATCATAATCATTGAGAATATTCCAAGACTTGTTTATATAAGATCGTTGTCATTGTAACGGATCATCGTCGATCTGCATAAATCATTTTTTATTATGGGATCAATTCAATTTCTTCCCTTTTATGGAGTTATTGGTTCTCAAAAGGGTTTTGTCTTGTTTTAAGTTCGTGGGAGGGTTTTTTAGGTTGTTTTGATTGTTTTAGTTTGTTTGATTTAATTTAATTTTTATTGATTTTGTTTCATTTGTGGTTGCAGGTGGTTATGGGTGTAAAATGGTAAATGTAACTTGGTAGAATAGTTAAAATAAATGTGTGAGACTATTAAGGAGTGTCCGAGAGTGTGTATGTACCTATTTGAATCAGGGTGTACTAATTCTAGTGTTCATACATGTTAAACAGTATTACATTTCACCTTATCTTACTCAGCCAGCTATCTTTTTGTTGAGTTATTCAGTTGTATCCTGAACAGATTAATTGTCGAAGGCATCTCTGAAGAAGTTAAAATGACAACAGCAATGTTTATCAAAATCGTGACGGTGCTGCTTGTTCTCAACGTTATATTTGTCGTCAATGTCTCTGCTCGACATAACTTTAAGGAATATGTAAATACAAATGCAGCTAGTGAAAGTCTGTATTCAATTACGGAGATGTTGGCGCATTGTATTAACTGTGGAACCCATATTTCAAATTCTAACTGCTGCCGAAAATAAGATAAGTCTGCATATTGTTCATGCTGATAATTATCCAAAATGAAACAAAGAGGGGAACACACTTGCTAAAAAATGCAGAGACAATGCATAGCATTGAATGACTACAAAAGAATTGAGGTTAAACCAACCTGCGTATGGTGGGAGATCGAAAAGTGTCGATCTGGTGATGCTCGACTCCCTCGTGATCCGCAAACAGGGAATTCTTTATTTTTATTTTTCATGAACAGATAAATTTTAATAAACAATTCAGATTATCATATATATTTGTTTATATTGGACCTTGTGGATGGCTGAAGTAAACATTTTACGTCGGTTTCTTCCATTTAATGTTAACATTGTTAATCCTTGTTAAACTCGCATGCCACCTTCCTCACGTTTTTCCAAATACGTCATGACAATCAATGAAAATTAAGCACTATATAATTGACCCTATATTAACAACAATATTGTTAATCCGTTAAATTTATTTTTATTCTAATACTAGTAAGGGAGGAATGATGTCTTCAACATGACAGAGTTAGCGATCTCCAAAATCGTTCACCTCTTTATGTATTGGATAGCTACCAAAATAGCAGTTTGCTTGTGCATCTGTAATACATTTGGGTTTTGTGATCCAAATTACAACCACCACTCACACTCAATAATATGACACACTTGGGATAATTTCCACCAAAGAACTGCAAAGTTCTTTAAAGGCTAGATTGTGCCATGTTATCGACACAACCTTTTTTTCCATTTTTCAATTGTTTCCAATTACCGATGGAAGTATTTGTGAAAAATCTATTACAGTTACTGATTATTAACCTCCTATCTTGTAAGATTATTTGATCAACAAATATTGGAAAATAACACAACTGTAACTTCACAAATACAAACACATAAAAAATACCCAATAAGGTGAACACAATATTTTTCGGACAATTGTCCATGGAAAAACCCCGTAGAGAAAAAAAGTACTACAGATGAGAAATATATTAAACTTCAGCAAATCAAGAGATATAGATACTGCTTGCCTCTTACTAGTAGAGCTCCAACAATCTCCTAATCCTCCTACTGATATTCCTCAATTGCTATCTCCAACGCTATCACTATGCCCTTGCTAACACTACAAGACTACTTGCTAACACTGCAAGTTTCTCTAAAAACTTCATGTTTACAAATGACCCAATGACCCCCTTATATACTACTCTCGTTGAAAATCAATGGCTGAGATTAATACAAATGGACGGCTGAGATTAAGACAACTCAATAACCATTAACAAACTTGGTTATGAGATGTCACCTAAAGGAATCAATATTAAATAACAATTGTTTTTATCCTAACAATATTTGTTTGACAAAAACAACTATTTTCCTAAATTCTAGGCCAGAATGAACAGCTGTACAAACTACCCATAACTAATGTTGCTATATTGGATGAGGACAAACAGCTGTCCAAGCTACTAAAATTAACACTCCCTCTTAGCGAGGAAGTTGTTCTGCATGACACCCAACATCTCTCTGAAGAAGATGAATTTTGCTTTCCCCAATGCCTTTGTCAGAATGTCTGCTACCTGCTGATCTGTAGGTACAAACTGTAGCTTAACAACCCCACGCTGTACACAATCTCTGATGAAGTGATACTTGATGTCTATATGTTTTTACCTATCATGAAACACCGGATTCTCAGTCAACTTGATGCAACTTTGATTGTCGCAGTGTATCACCGTAGTCTCAACCTTCTGACCAAACAAAGCTACTAGCAACTTCCGAAGCCGTATAGCTTCACATGTTGCCATGCTAGCTGCTATGTACTCTGACTTTACTAAACTCAGAGCCACAGACTTCTGCTTCCTGCTGAACCAAGATACAACTCCTGATCCCAGACTGAAACAACACCTTGAAGTGCTCCTATTGTTTGTTTTACTACCTACCCAATCTGCATCAGTATAGCCCATCAACCTGATTCCTTCACCTCGAGCATATCTAATTACATACTCGATTGTACCTCGCAAATAACGTAGCACATGCTTTACCGCAGTCCAATGCAATATCTTTGGCTCAACCATGAAATGACTACAAGAGTTAACTACAAATGCTATATCTCGCCTGGTATTGACCAAATACATGAGAGAACCAATCAACTGCCTGTAAACGGTGGGGTCTACATCCTTCTCCCTCGATGTGTCTACCTTCCTCCAATTCATGATCATGGGTGTAGACATGGCTTTACAATCTTCCATCCTGAACCTTTTCATGATTTCCATGCAATATTTCCCTTGCCCAAGGAAAATCTCTCCATCTTTCTGCCATACCTCCATGCCTAGAAAGTAGTGCATAAGTCCCTAATCCTTCATCTCGAACTCCGCTGCAAGATCCCTCTTGCATTCTTCTATGAGCCCCAGTGAACCTGTAAGAAACAAGTCATCTACATATAGGACAAGAATGAGAATCTCACCTCCAACTACCAACTAGTAGATATTATCATCTACCTCGCTCTTCACAAATCCCATTTCCTACAAGTAACTATCAATGCGCTCATACCACGCTCTAGGAGCCTGCTTGAGTCCATACAACGCTCTCTTCAATCTACACATGTGGGTCTCTTTGCTATGTTCTACAAAGCCTTCTGGTTGTTCTATGTATAGCTCCTCTTTCAACTCACCATTAAGAAATGCTGTCTTGACATCCATTTGATGGATCTTCCATCCCATCTGTGCTGAAATTGAGATTACAGCTCATATAGAAGTATACCTGGCAACTGGAGAAAATGTCTCTTCGTAGTCTATTACCTCTATCTGAGAGAACCCCTTTGCCATGAACCTTGCCTTATATTTCTCGATGCTACCATATGCACCGTGCTTGATCTTATAGATCCAGCGTGATGCAACCACTACTCTATCTGTTGGTCTAGGCACTACCTCCCAGACATCATTCTGCATAATTGAAGTATACTCCTCAACCATTGCTTCTTGCCACACTTGATGTTGTGCAGCCTCCTGATAGGTAGAAGGTTCACTATCTACCAACATACTAACTAATGTAGCATAGTCATCATACATGACTGGTGGTTTCCATTGTCTATCACTCCTCTTAGGAGTACCCACTAACTTTTGAGTATTCTTCTGTGTCTGTTGAACCTCACAGTTCTTGTTGCCAACTGTAGAGGATGAAATATCAACCTCCATGTCTTCTTGATGCATCTCTTCTTGCACCTATTGCTCCATACTTTGAAAACTCTCTGCTCTTGAGTATATGCTTGTACTAGTAACTGTACTCGAGATTTGCTGCCCTTGACTTGATTGATTGATCCTTGGAGTTTCTATTGGCTGCTCACTCTGATCATCTACTAGAAAATCTCTAGACCTTCTAAATGCCTTGTCCTCCATGAACTTGACATCACGTCGAACAATAATCCTCTTGCTGATATTCCTCAACTTTTCTCTGAGAATCAGCTTCCGATTAGTGGTAGCATTCAAGTACATATTCATAATGGCATCCCACATCGTCTTCGCTGTATCTAACTCTGCAATATGTGGAACAATATGATCCTTGACACCATCAAGAATAAGCCTCCTCGCCTTGGAATCTTCCTTCTTATATGCTAAGAGTTGTGTTTCATCTGTAGGTACAGGCACACCAGTGGTCACATATTCCTTGATACCATTCTCTTCCAGCAATAGAGAAATTATGGCTTTCCAGACACCAAAATTCAGGGCTCCATCCAATCTATCCTAATCTCTTAAACCTGCAGAGGCCATCTTAAAAGAAAATAATAATAATAATTTTGAAGAGGTTAAACTAGGTTTTATAAACCCTCACTTTCTTTCACCTAGGGTAAATCTCTTCTACCCAAACTTATCTCTGATACCATGTGAAAAATCTATTACAATTACTGATTATTAACCTCCTATCTTGTAAGATTATTTGATCAACAAATATTGGAAAATAACACAACTGTAACTTCACAAATACAAACACATAAAAAATACCCAATAAGTTGAACACAATATTTTCAGACAATTGTCCCTAGAAAAACCCCATAGGGAAAACCAGTACTACAGATGAGAAATATATTAAACTTCAGCAAATCAAGAGATACAGATACTGCTCACCTCTTACTGGCAGAGCTCTAACAATCTCCTAATCCTCCTACTGATATTCCTCCACTGCTATCTCCAACGCTATCATTGTGCCCTTGCTAACACTGCAAGACTACATGCTAACACTACAAGTTTCTCTAAAAAATTCCTTGTTACAAATGACCCAATGACCCCCTTATATAGTACTCTCGTTGAAAATCAACGACCGAGATTAATACAAATGAACGACTGAGATTAAGAAAACTCAAGAACCATTAACAACCTTGGTTATGAGATGTCACCTAAAGGAATCAATATTAAATAACAATTGTTTTTATCCTAACAATATTTGTTTGACAAAAATAACTATTTTCCTAAATTCTAATCCAGAACAAATAGCTGTCCAAACTACCCATAACTAATGCTACTATATTGGGTGAGGACAAACAGCTGTCCAAGCTACTAAAATTAACAGTATTGTCCCATATGGTTTTGTCTGATAATTTTTCAATGTTCTTTCAATAGAATGGAATTTTCATCGGCATACAATTCATTACACCACATAGTTTTGTCTCAATATCACCCTTCTTCAGCATGGACCCACATTATACCATATCAAGCCAGCATGGAGCTTAGTGGAAATGCCAACTGGATAAGTAGGTTGGATAGAGTAGTGGAGGGGAGGCATCAAGTAGGTGACGTGCTTCCTTTGCACATTTTAGCACTAACTAGCATTCATTCAACACAAAGCCTACTTTGCCACCACCTTTGAGTTGAGTCATTCATTAACTACTCTAGGGAAAGCACCCTTTCATGATCCCTTGTAATCACAAGGGGATAATATCATAAATGCCTCTAAATAACATATGATTGCAATCTTAGGGGTGCGCAAATCAAATTCAAGCTTCACTAGATCAAAGTAAGAGATAGAGTTTCCAAACAATTATTCTAATGCATGAAATCCAAGCACTAGGAATACCAAATGAAGGCTACTCAGGAAGGCAATTAACATCTTACTAAAGAAATGGATGTAGTAAATGCCTTCTTCCACCATTATCAATAGGTTTTAAAAGCTCAAGAACCTTCTCCAAAGTGACAAGAAACACTTGATCAATGCATTTTTGTTGTCCCTTGCAAGATTTTTTCGAGCACAAAGGGTATCGTGTGACCGAATGCTTTCAAGTGAATATCTTTATGAGGTGGTTTCACACATGGCTAATGATAAATCCTCTTAGTTGTGATGGCTGCCTTATGAATATTATAAAACCCTTTGGGGTGTTGTCAAAAGAGACCTATTCCAAGTTTATCTTACAGAATTTAACTTTGATTTTCTTGGGTGGTTTATTAACCAAAATCATATAAAAATCCTTTACAAGATGTTTGAACCAAATCTTATCTACAAATAGAGGCCAATCAATTTATTCAATGTCTTTTATAAAATAATTTCCAAGGCCTTAAAAATACACATCCGACACTTGATGCCTATAACTATTAGTCTAGAAAAAATAAGGTTTATTCAAAGAAAATATATCCTAAAAAATAGTATTTCTCTTTGGGAAGGTGTGGACTATGCTTGTTAGTCTCAATAGAAATCCTTATTTATGAATATCTATTCTTTGAAATCCTTTGACATGATAAAATGGCACTTAATTCCAGAAATGCTCAAACCACTTACTTTTAGGTCATCATTTATCCACGCATTGTCAATGTTGTTTTCTAATGCTTCGTCTTATCTCTTTGTTATTGGTATCATGTCATAATAGTTTTTCCTCTTTCATTCAATTCAATAGTTCTTTCCTCTTGTACATGTGTTGTATGATTTAGCCACCAAAGGATTTACCTATCTCCTAGCCAATGCCTCTAAGAAAGGGGTGGTGAAGGGAATATCTCTTCTAGGATTTCCTCTCACACATCTTACTAATGGCCACTCCACTAATGAGTTGTTTCTCATCTTGCGAGAAGATAAAAATAAGTACATGTATGAAGTTATGCACTACCTTGAAATTTATTTCTTAACTTCTAGCTTGAACATTCAATGGAAGTATACCCAATGTAACATAAAATCCTTTCTACCTCCACCCATATAGTTGGATGTGTTTCAATGGATTAATTAGATTCGACATGGAGAAATATTTTGATTTATAGGAATTCCTTTTTAATATCAAAATACCTTCCCTTTCCTTTACAAATGTGTAGTTGATGGAGTGGAGAAAAGGCTATCCGATTGGATCACAGAACCCCTTTTTATGGCTAGTAAGTTTCACATTTTCTGCCAAGTTCTTGCTTGCATGCATGTTTATTACTCATCTTCTTGGGATCCAATACTCTTAGAAAAAACTTCAATAATTGTTGAAGGAATTATTACGAGATAGTTTGAAGGTTGAAAAATATTTTCATATAAATTATTGTGAATTTTTTTTCTGCATTATGAGTTTAGTGGCATAGGATTGTTGGACATTTGGTGTCAAGTAAATTCCCTTTAAAACAAATGGATGATTCATAATATTGAAGGGAATGAAGTTTGTAAAATCCTTCTGTGTAATTGATACTTAGAAGGCTCTCAAAAAATGCATACGACTTGGAAAGGGTCAGGATATCAGAACCTAATCATTATCCAAGATCCAATACAACTAGTGTTCTCATTCATTATTGAAAGCATTTGGATGTATTGGGAAAAATTAAACCTTATCTTTCTCTTGAATGAATATGAGCTCAAAAATGATCTTTCCATGAATGATCACTTGGTATAGTGATGCCCAATTATTTGTAACATTACCATTTTAAGACTTTAGAAACAAGGGAAAAAAATTACATAAAGTTCTCTCTTCTAAATTAACATAATTTAGAACACATATTCGAAAGCCAATCTATCTCATAACAGAAAACCATATGAAGTTGTAAATGACTCAGTGAACACCGATCTCTTACTTCATGACTCGGTATCATACAGATATCTCATGTTAACTTTATAATGTGTATACTATGTAGACTTGGTTCTATTACCCTTTTAGAGGTATCAAGTATTCTTTTTAAGAGACCTATCTGAATATTTGTTACCTATACTCATCTAAAATCCTACTTCTTAAACTAGGTGACATAAGACAACGGAACCAACAACTTGCGATACCTTGGCCAAGGATTTTAAAATACTGTTAATGTTTATATTCCAAGACAACATACTCATCAAACAAAATAAGCCCTTCACCCAACTTGATCTATTATCTAGAATGGTCTTCACTGACTTCTGTTAGTCCACTCATTCAAGGTTCAACCCTAGACAAGGTTAGCAACATGGCCAAGTGTGGAGGAATTCTTACAGTGACTAAGGGTACTTAGACATACTCAATCGAATTATGTCGATTGGGCATGTCTATTTATCCCAAGTCAACGTGAGCTTCCCCCAACACTAGATCATGTCCCTATCTTTAGCTAAGGAAGAACTATGATCAAGTAAGAATTTATGTTAGTCTAGTTGAACAAACTCTAAAGGGTGTTTAAATATTTCATTTGCAACCTAGTCTCCTCGTGAATACCCTTGTCATCACAAAGGTACTATGCTGCAATTGGCGTGTGTCAACATCCAGCTGTGTTTTCCTCATCTGGATGAACATACCTTAACTAGGAAGTTATATCTTATTAATTTCTTCTTAACCGATTAATTACATCAACCCTACTTAACAACTAGGTTCTTTAATTGTTAAGCTTCAGAGTTAAAACTGCATTAGATGAAGTTATGCAGATAAATATTCTTTCTATCCAACTCACATGCTATGATTTGAAATATTAACAACCTCATTCCAATTTTACATTAAAGGCCTAGTACACATGGAATTTTCATTTATTTACTCACTTAATACAACCCTAGCTTATATACGTTCTGAGCAGGTCCTTTTTCATATTAGAATCCATTAAAATGAAGTCTAATTCCCTTTTTAATCATCTTTTCCTACTTTCCTATTTTAATTAATGAAGTCTACATGAGAAGTCAAACATTATTTAACTACAAATAACAATAAGGATTCGTATCAAAAAGGTCTTAATTTAGGACTATGATTTATTTCAATGGAATTTTCTTGCATTTACCTTATCAAGGGTTAAATTCTATTATAAACCCATTTTATATTATAAACTATTATCAATGTTTAATTCTCACAAAAACATTTCATTTAAATATAGTCATAGAGATATAGTCAAGTTTCAATGTAAGAAATTCAACTTTATAAGTTGCATCCTCACTTCAGAGGGTAATACATCTAACACCTCATACTTCTATTTACTCCATTCCAAACCATAAAAATGCTACTGTTTGTGAAATAGAGTAATATTCATTATTTCCACTCATTGCATGCCAAAAGGAATTACATCAAGTACAAAAAAATTTCACTTATCTTTCATTCAACAAGGAGGAAATTATACATTTACATGTCCAAATGCTTCAGATATTACTAATATCAAACAACACTATTTCAATCAATTTTCGATACAAATTTATTTTCCATCAAATACATTTCAGTAATGAACCATATTTCATCATAAAAATATCACGTCTCTTTGATAAACAAATGTAACTTCCTAAATATATTTCTCCTTTGATGACTTACGAAGTCCATCTACAAAATTACTCCTATGGGTCAGTTCATTGAACTGAGCATGATAAGCACTAAATCATTAAAACAATGTGATTTTAACTAAATATTTCACAAAAATAACTCTATTGTTATGAAATAGTCCTGAAGCAATTCAAAAATACATAACAAAAAGGAGTTACAATACTAAAAAAAAATAAAGAGAGAAAGAGATATACAACAAATCGAAAGTAAGGTTAGGTCATGAAATATATAACTACTTCATCCATCCATACTATTGTCTTTTATCAAAAGAATTTAAATAGTAATTTTGATAAGTAATATTTCAACAAAATTTCACTACTACTTTCATATATTTCTTTTCATGATCACTCATTCGATTAGATCTGTTTAAAAGAAAAAGGTAACTATCCTAACTAGCTTTTACACATAGTTCACAAGTAGATCATTTACAACCATATTCCATCTCAATATTTCAGTAGCCTATATCCATCCTAAAATTTGAGTTGCCAACAATTAAACTTAAATATCATAAGAAATAAGTTAAAATAACCAAATCATCATAACATTTAAGTGTCTTGTTTTAGAGTATCCTAATAATAAAACTCAAAATTAGGAACCAAATCAAGTTAATAACAAAACAATATAAATCAAACTACTTAAAGATGTGATATTACTTCCAACAAGAAAAAGAGTTACACTCCAATCTCAAAAAGAAGCACCACTGCAATAATTACCTTAAGTAGTTAAATGTTTCAGTTTGTACTCTATACTAACTTATTAAACCATTCAAATACTACCATCCTAACACATTATTCCATCAAATTGATTTCAACGTCAAATATACTTCCCTAACAACATTTTGTAATCATTCTTACTAGATGACCAAGAGTTTGCATAATGAAACAAACCAAAGAGAGACAACATCTTCAGCAAGTGCAAAGCTAAAAGAAGAATAAAGGAAGGAGAGGGAGAAAGATCACAACCCCTCAACTCTTATATGATTAAAGGTGAACCTAAAGAAACTAATAACCTATATTGACAAGGTCATTAAATAGTGTCTCAAACCAAAATCCCAAATGGAGATCTAGTATGGGTTTGAATTGAATGAACAACAACTAGGAGACACTAAACACAACCTTTATTTCCACAAGATAACAAATTAAACATTACTGAAAAGATGAAAAGATGGAAGGAATAATTTTAATAGATAGTGAAGTCTAAACAATCATCCTAACTCATATTCGTAAAGGAGAAGAAGTAATAAAAATGATTTAACCTAAAAGAAGTCATCATTCTATTTTCATGCAAAATAGATTTCCTAAGCTCTGTAAGAACTGAAACTAAGTTTAATGGCCCAATGTCTAAGAAACAGGCTAACACAATACATCAAAATAATGTCGATAGAATTATCAAGAAGTTCAAGTTGATAAAAACAACCGAAAAACAATAAACCAATACCCAAGGGATTTTTCCCTTTTTAGCACATATCACCATAATTTCATAGGTTACCCAATGACCCAATGGAGTAGAAAATTAAATACCCTTTCCCATATTGGCTTCCAAAATTAGGCTTTGTTAAAATAACAAATCAATTCTAGAGAATATAAGAATTATACTTTTGCAAGACTTTTAAAAATAATAATTGAAAGAACTTTAACAAGTACATGAAGTCATTTAACCAATTGCAAAGAAAACCCAACAAAAATTTATCTTTCCTTAATAATCATAGGGCCCGAGTCTGCAACCGAAATAATACAAACAAAAACCCAGATTTATAATCATAGACAATGATAAGAAAATAGGAATGTTCACCAATTCAGAGCCTTCCAACTGTACAAAAAGAATATGAATAAGTAGGAATCAGATAATGTTATCTTCCCTGAAGAATCATGAAGATTCAATCAACAGTGAAGTATTCAAAATAGTTTAATAACTGCGATTTCCCAACAGAGAGGAAACAAGACTAGTCTAGAACTTCCAAAGATAAAAGCAAACCAAGCTACCTACAAGATTTAAACAGTTCAAAAAAGATCATGAACATTTTTTGACTGGATCTCAAGCCCATGCTGATGGATTAAATCATAACCCAGCTATCAAATCTAGAAAAGCAAAAACAAAGATCACACTTTCCATCATTCAAACCGAAAAAGCATTCCCAATAAACAACACGAAAACCTTGAGCAGATAAATCTTATTAGCAGAATGAAAACCAGCCTATTCCAAAGAGAAGAGTTATTCTTATGAAACACTTAAGTAAAAAAAAAAAATTAATGAGTAGAGCCTTTACTGCCTGATAGCACTTTTCCTTCACCGATTCACAAAAGTATCTAAACAGAGCTTCAATCTTCCTTTCGAAATGCAAAAACCACATAAAACATTCCTCCATCTGCTTCTTATAGTTGCATAGTGCCAACCCTTTCCTCCATACCATGTAATGAAGGAAAACTCATGCATCGACACATTGCATGAAAAAATCAAACTCGAGGTTCAAAAAAAAAAACAACCACATGAAAAGCTCTAGTTCCAAAACCAAATGAATCAACAAAACCAAACCCTCTATCTTCTTCATAGGTGGTTTCGGTAATTTCAAAAAATTAAATACGAAGCAGGATTTTTAGTCCTTCCTATTTTCCCATCGCCACCATCTCCAAATTTGGAGTTGACTTCATTCAAACAAAACATGCCTCATAAAACTTTGGCAAAAATTCCAACTCATCCCTCTTAAGTTTGTAATTGCCTTTGCCAAATTTGGCTGTAGAAAGAGATGAGGTTTCATAAATTGCCTTAAATTCCTTGAATTTTCTACCTCCCACTTGCCTCTTTTCCCATGTTATTTCATAGGCCCCCTTAGGCTATCCATTCCATTAGTTAGGTTAGACACTAATTTAAGAATAAACATAGGTCCATAGGGAAGTACATAGTTTTAGTATAGGTCACTCTTAATTATTTTTCATCCCAATTTAACAAAAGAACATATTAACTTAGGTTAGGTTTAACCCTTAGGATAGAGTTACTAGTTTTAGAACATAGTTCTATTAGGTCCCAGGGCCCCATTGAAAAATTCATCATACCATAATAGAAAATAAGAACCAAATTGTTACTTGATTAAATGTGAAGCAGAGATCCATGGAGTGGTTCATTCATAACCTTTACACATTATAGGTCTTGAACTCTTCTGTCTTTGTAAATTGTACATCAAGACAACAAGACATGAAAATTAGAATTATACCTTGGATCAATGGAATTGATACAAGGTAATGTTGTTTTTAAATCCCCTTAAATTATAAAAACTTAAACTCAAGTTCATAATCCCTAGCAGTAAATTTATTTTGCATAAAAGAGATGGATTGGTTCATTTTCAACTAAGCAAAATCATGACAGATTATACCTATTCCCAATAGATAACTTCCTATCTTCTACAAATATAATTTCCTAAGTCATAAGAGTACACCATCTTAAGACAAAATCACATGTCAACGTTTGTACCTTTTATAGTAGAAGTCATCATAGGTACCACTCGTGTTAGAGGCGTTACATACCTCCCTCCGAAAAAGCATCATCGTTCCGATGATTAACTTAGTATAATAACTTTAAACAAGAATTATAATCCAAATTATAGTTCTTTCATCCATAAGCTCACAACATAGCAAAATTTGGAAAATTCAAATTTTCATAATTATTCAGTAATAAAAGAATTATTTCGATACTAATGAATTTAGTATTTGCCCAAAACTAGTAGGTTTATTGATATAATAAGAATAAAATATTCAAGTTTTATCAATCAACAAAATCTAATCTATTCAAATAAATGTGGAAAATCAGTTTTTATATCTTCAAGGTTTTCCCAAGTTGCACTTTCTTCATTAAAGTGGTCCCATTGGACCTTACTTTGACTTATTATATGATTTCTAAAGTGCAGCTGTTAAGTTTCCAACACTCAAATGGGTTTAACCACAATTATTACTGGGTCTTGGTCCTGCAAGGAATTCCAATTTAACACATGTGATATATTTGAAACGTATTTCTTAAGTAAATAAATATGGAAAACATCATGCATTCGTGCTAAAGTAGGTGGTAAAGTTAAAGGATAAGCTACATGGTTGATTATTTCAACAATTTCAAAGGGTCTCACATGACGAGGTGATAACTTGGCATCCTTTCCAAAGGTTATATATATATTTTTTGGTTTAACCCACAAAAATACCTTCTCACCAAGTTCAAATTTCTTGTCAATCCTTTTAAATCTGCATAACTTTTTTTCCTATCTGTTTCTTCCTTCAAATATTCACAAATCATTTTAACTTTTTGTTCCATTTTAGTAAGGATCTCAAGTCTAATTACCTCTTTGTCGTCTATAATATCCCCACTAAATGGATTTCTACATTTCCTTCCATATAATCCTTCGAAAGGTGGCATATTCAAAGAGGCGTGATACATGTTATTATTAGAAAATTCAACTAATGGAAGGTACTCTTCCCATTTTCACTTTTCATCCACGTAGTAAATTCATAACATATGCTCCAAAAATTGATTAAATCTTTTAGTTTTCTCATTTGTTTCGGAATGGTATGCTAAACTAAAATTTAGTTTAGCTCTTAATGGTGCATTGAGTGTTTACAAGAATCTAGATGTCATCCTTGGATCTCTATATGATATGATCAATTCAGGTACACCATGCAATCTAAAAATTTCATGCAAAAATATTTTTGCTAAAACAAGTGAATCATCCTTAATATTACCAGTAATAAATTGTGCTGACGTTGTTAATTTATCAACAACAATTAGAATAACATTATGCGTATTTCTTGACATTGGAAGCCCTTGAACAAAATTCATGTTAATTACTTACCATTTATACTGTGATATGCTATGAGGGTACACTAAACCCGCTAGATGCATATCTTCAGCCTTAACATGCTGACATTCTAAGTAATGTGTCACAAAATCAGTTACGTATTTTTTCATCCCTTTCAAAAAATATTGATATTGTATATCAACAAGCATTTTCATAATTTTGGGATGCTCTGAATAAGGTGAATTATGAAATTCATTTAACAACTTCCTCCTTAATTCATTTCCCAGAGGTGTATATACTCTATTATCATATCTCATGATTCCCTCGTCATCAAGGTGAAAACCTCTATATCTCATATCATTTAGATTTGTAGCAAGTGTTGTTTTTACTTACTGAAAATAAGAATTAGATTCCATAATACTTTTTACTTAATCTTTAAACTGAGTTCTCAACGTTATAAGTGAAAAAATATGTTTCCTACGACTTAGTGCAATTTCCACTGTATTTTTCCTCACCTTTTATATACCTTAAATCAAAATCATACTTAGAGAGGAATTATGACCACCATCATTGTCTTACATTCAAATTTGGGTGAGTGCAAATACACTTCATCCCAAGAGGTTAGTCTTTAATTCAAAAGGTATCCCTAAAAGATAATTCCTCCATACTTGAAGTGCATGAACAATGGTAGAAAGCTCTAGGTCGTGGGGAGCATAATTCAGTTCATGTAACTTGAGTTTTATACTTTTATATGCTATAACATGCTCATTTTGTAATAAAATACCTCCAAGCCCTTCTGTGGAAGCATATGTTATTATAGTAAAGTATCCATTAAAATTGGGTATAGCCAAAATAGATCCAGATGTTATTTGTATCTTTAGATTCTTAAATGCGGATTCACATTTTTCCTCACAAATTTCATATCTTTCTTTTGCAATGAAGTTATTAGTGCAGCGACCTTTGAAAATTCCTTAACAAACTATCTATAGTAACCAGCGAGACCCCTAAAGCTTCTGACTTCATGTACATTATTAGGTACAGGCCACTTAGTTATTGCAACAATTTTTTTATGGATCTACTGCTATTCCACCTTTACTTATGACATTCCCTAGAGAGTGCACTTTTATCTTGTAGAAACAACATTTAGATAACTTACCATGCAATCTTATTTTTCTTAAGATTTCCAAAACTCTCTTTAAATGCTCATGATTCTCATCAATGCTATTAGAATATATGACAATATCATCCAAGAATACAAGCACAAATTTTTCCAAGTACTATTGAAAGATATTATTCATTAAGTTCATAAAAGTCACAGGTGAATTTGTCAAACCAAAAGGTCAAACTGTGAATTCATAATGCCCATACCTTGTCCTAAAAGTTATTTGATGAATATGTTCATCATTGATTCTTAATTAATGATACCCAGATTGAAGATCTATCTTAGAATATACTAATGCACCACGCATTTGATCAAACAGATAATCAATTCTAGGAAGTGGATATATATTTTTGATTGTAGCTTTGTTTAACATCCTATAATCAATGCACAATCTAAGTGTTCCATCTTTCTCTTTCACAAAAATTATCGGTGCTCCCCAAGGTGGTACACTTGGTCTTATCAAACCTTTAGATGTAACTATGCCTTAAGCCCTACCAGTTCAATGGTAGTCATTTGATATGGTTCGTTAGAAATAGGTTCGATTCTCGGCTTGATCTCAATTGTGAAATCAAACTCCCATTTGGGTGGAAGACCAGGTAGTTCTTCTGGAAACACGTCACTTGAATTTCGTAACAACGGGTTTCTTTCCAAGAAAGCACTATCCCCTTCAGTTTTTCCAGATATTTTTACTGTGTATAGGGTGTAACCTTTATTTTTTTCCCTTTTAAGCTGCATGTTTTATAATTTTCTAGCAGAAATCTCACATTTTACCCATAGATGCCTAATGTTTTTTTAAGATCAACTAGACGACTAATATGTATTTCAAAACAATCAATATTTTCTTTATGATCAGACAACTAATATCATAAGTCCATCTGCAAAATTGCTATCACGATTCAGTTCATTGAACTGAGCATGATAAGCACTAAATCATTAAAATGATGTGATTTTAACTAACTATTTCATAAAAATAAGTCTGTTGTTATGAAACAGTCCTGAAGCAATTGAGAAAGACATGAAAAAAAGGAGTTACAATACTCAAACAAAATAAATAGAGAAATAGATATACAAAAAATAAATAGTAAGGTTAGGTCATGAAATATAACTACTTCATCCATCCATACTATTGTCTTTTATCAAAAGAATATAAACAGTAATTCTGATAAGTAATATTTAAACAAAATTTCACTACTACTTTCATATATTTCTTTTCATGATCACTCATTCAATTAGATCCATTTAACAGAAAAAGGTAACTATCCTAACTAGATTTTATGCATAGTTCACAACTAGATCATTTACAACTATATTCCATCTCAATATTTCATTAACCTATATCCATCCTAAAATCTGAGTTGCTAACAATTGAAATTAAATATCATAAGAAATAAGTTAAAATAACCAAATCATCATAATGTTTAAGTGTCTCATTTTAGAGTATCCTAATACTCAAACTCAAAATTAGGAACCAAATCAAGTTAATAACCAAACAAGATAAAGCAAACTACTTAAAGATGTAATATTACTTCCAACAACAAAAAGAGTTACACTCCAATCTCAAAAAGAAGCACCATTGCAATAATTACTTTAAGTAGTGAAATGTTTAAGTTTTTACTCTATACTAACTCAGTAAACCATTCAAATACTTCCATCCTAACACATTATTCCATCAAATTGAATACTTCCCTAACAAAATTCTGTAATCATTATTACGAGACAACCAAGAAGTTGCATAATGAAATAGACCAAAGAAAGAAAAAATATTCAGCAAGTGCAAAGATGAAAGAAGAATAATGCAAGGAGAGTGAGAAATATCACAACCGCTCAACTCTTATCTGATTAAAGGTGAACCTAAAGAAACTAATAACCTATATTGACAAGATCATTACATAGTGTCTCAAACCAAAATCCCAAATAGAGATCTAATATGGGTTTGAATTGAATGAACAACAATCTGGAGACACTAAACATAGCATTTATTTCCACAACATAACAAATAAAACATTACTCAAAAGATGAAAATATGGAAGGAATAATTTTAGCAGATGCTGAATTCTAAAAAATCATCCTAACTCATATTCGTATAGGAGAAGAAGTAATCAAATTGATTTAACCTAACATAAGTAATCATTCTATTTTCATGAAGAAGACATTTCCTAAGTTCTGTATGAACTGAAACTAAGATTAATGGCCCAAGGTCTAAGAAACAAGCTAACACAATACATCAAAATAATATCGATAGAATCATCAAGAAGTTCAAGTTGATAACAACAACCAAAAAACAATAAACCAATACCCAACGGCGTTTTCCCTTTTTAGCACATATTGCCATAATTTCATAGGTTACCCCATGACCCAATATAGTAGAAAATTTAATATCCTTTCCCTTACTAGCTTCCAAAAATCAGGCTTTGTGAAAATAACAAATCAATTCCAAAGAATATAAGAATTATACTTTTGCAGGACTTTTAAAAATAATAATCGAAAGAACTTAAACAAGTACATGAAGATGTTTAACCAATTGCAAAGAAAACCCAACAACAATTATCTTTCATTAATAATCATAGGGTCCAATTCTATAAGCGAAATAATACAAACAAAAATCCAGATTTACAATCACAAACAACATTAAGAAAATAGGAACATTTGCCAATTAAGAGTCTTCCAACTGTACAAAAATAATATGAATAAGTAGGCATCATAGATTGTTGTCTTCCCTGAAAAATCATGAAAATTCAATCAACAGTCAAGTATTAAAAATAGTTTAATAACTGCAATTTCCCAATAGAGAGGAAATAGGACCATTCTAGAAAAAGATCCAAAGAATAAAGAAAACCAAGATACCTACAAGATTTAAACATTTAAAAAAAGATCACAAACATTTTTTGACTTGATCTCAAGCCCGTGTAGAAGAATTAAATCATAACCGTGCTATCAAATCAATTAAATTGAAAACCCATACGACACTTTCCATAGTTCAAATAGAACCGAAAAAGCATTCCCAATAAACAACACAAAAACCTCAAGCAGATAAATCTTATTAGAAGAATGAAAACCAGCCTATTCCAAAGACAAGAGGTTTTCTTATGAAGCACTTAAGTAAAAGAAAAAATATTAATGAATATATGATTTCATGCCTAATAGTGCTTCACCTTCACCGATTCGCAGAAGTATCCAAACAGAGCTTCAATCTTCCTTTCGAAATGTAAAAACCACAAAAAAACTTCCTCTATCTCCTTCTTATAGTCTCATAGTGCCTACCCTGTCTTCCACAAAATGCAAGGAAGAAAAAATTATGCATTGACACATTGCATCAAAAAATCAAATAGGACGTTCGAAAAAAAAAACAACCACATGTAGAGCTCTAGCTCATAAACTAAATGAATCAAAAAAACCAAACCCTCTATCTTCTTCCTAGGCGGTTTCGGTAATTTCAAAAAAATAAATACAAAGTAGGATTTTTAGTCCTTCCTATTTTCCCACCACCGCCATCTCCAAATTTTGAGTTGACTTAATTCAAATAAAACATGCCTCATAAAACTTTTGCAAAAATTCCATCTCATCCCTCTTAAGTTTGTAACTACCTTTGCCAATTTTGGTTGTAGAAAGAGATGAGGTTTCATAAATTACCTTAAATTCCTTGAATTTTCTACCTTCCACTTGTCTCTTTTCCCATGTCATATCATATTCCCCCTTAGGCTATCCGTTCCATTAGTTAGGTTAGACACTAATTTAAGAATCAACATACGTCCATAGGTAAGTACATATTTTTAGTCTAAGTCACTCTTAATTCCTTTTCATGTGAATTTAAAAAAAGAACATATTAACTTAGGTTAGGTTTAACCCTTAGGATAGAGTTACTAGTTTTAGAACAAACTTCTATTATGTCTCAAGTCCCCAATGAAAAATTCATCATACCATAATAGAAAATAAGAACCAAATTGTTACCTAATTAAATGTGAAGTAGAGATCCATGGAGTGGTTCATTCATAACCTTTGTACATTATAGGTCCTGAACTCTTCCATTTGTCCAAATTCTACATCATGACAACAAGACATGAAAATTATAAGTATACCTTGGATCAATGGAATTGATCTTAGGTAATGTTGTTTGAATCCCCATAAATTCTAAAAATTGAAACTCAAGTTCATAATCCCTAGCAGTGGATTTATTTTGCATAAAAGAGATGGATTGCTTCATTTTCAATTAAGCAAACTCATGACAAAATATACCAATTCCCAATAGATAACTTCTTATCTTCTGCAAATATGATTTCCTGAGTCATAAGAGTACACCATCTTAAGACAAAATCACATGTCAACATTTGTACCTTTTATAGTAGAAGTCATCATAGGTACCACTCATGTTAGAGGCGTTACAGACTTCCCTCCTAAAAATTAGCATCATCCCGATGATTAACTTAGTATAATAACTTTAAACAAGAATTGTAATCCAAATTATAGTTCTTTCATCCATAAGCTCACAACATAACCAGATTTGGAAAATTCAAGTTTTCATGATTATTCAACAATAAAATAGTTGTTTCAATACTGATGAATTTAGTATCTTCCCAAAACTAGCAGGTTTATTGATATAATAAGAATAAAATCTTCAAGTTTTATCAATCAATAGAATCAACTCTATTTAAATAAATGTCGAAAAGTAGTTTTCATATCTTTGAGGTTTTCCCTAGTTACACTTTCTTCATTAAATTGGTCCCATTGGACCTTGCATTGACTTATTTTTTAATTTCTTAATTGCAGCTTGCGAGTTTACAGCACTTGAATTAGTTTAACCACGATTATTCCTAAGTCTTGGACCTACAATGAATTCCAATTTCACAAATGTGATATATTTGAAACTTATTTCTTAAGTAAATAAATATGGAAAACATCATGCATTCATGCTAAAGAAGGTGGTAAAGTTAAACGATAAGCTACATGGTTGATTATTTCAACAATTTCAAAGGGTCCCACATAACGAGGTGATAACTTGGCATCCTTTCCAAAGGTTATATAACTCTTTTCTGGTTTAACCCGCAAAAATACCTTCTCACCAAGTTCAAATTTCTTGTCGATCCTTTTTAAGTCTGCATAATTTTTTTCCCTATCTTTTGCTTCCTTCAAACGTTCACGAATCATTTTAACTTGTTGTTCTATTTTAGTAAGGATCTCAGGTCTAATTACCTCTTTATCCTCTATGCTATCCCCACTAACTAGATTTATTCATTTCCTTCCGTATAATCCTTCGAAAGGTGCCATATTCAGAGAGGCATGATACATGTTATTATAAGCAAATTTAACTAATGAAAGGTACTCTTCCCATTTTTATTTTTTATCCATGTAGTGCATTCGTAACATATGTTCCAAAAATTGATTAAATATTTTAGTTTTCCCATTTGTTTCATAATGGTATGCTGAACTAAAATTCAGTTTAGTTCCTAATGTTGCATTGAGTGTTTGCAAGAATCTAGATTTCATCCTTGGATCTCTATATGATATGATCAATTTAGGTACACCATGCAATCTAAAAATTTCATACAAAAATATTCTTACTAAAATAGGTGAATCATCCTTGATATTGCCAGTAATAAAATGTGCTACCTTTGTTAATTTATCAACAAATAGAATAACATCATGTGTATTTCTTGACTTTGGCAATGCTTGAACAAAATCCATGCTAATTACTTGCCATTTATATTGCGATATGATATGAGGGTACAGTAAACCTGCTAGATGCATATGTTCAGCCTTAACATGCTGACATTCTAAGTAGTGTGTCAAAAAATCAGTTAAATCTTTTTTCATCCCTTTCCAAAAATATTGATGTTTTATATCAGTAAGCATTTTCATAATTTTAGGATGCCCTGAATAAGGTGAATTATGAAATTTAGTTAACAACTTCCTCCTTAATTCATTTCCCAAAGGTGTATATACTCTATTATCATATCTCAAGATTCCCTTGTCATCAAAGTGAAAACCTCTATATCTCATATCATTTAGATCTGTAGCAAGTGTTGTTTTTACTTGCTAAAAATGAGAATCAGATTCCATGATACTTTTTACATCATCTTTAAACTAAGTTCTCAACATTATAAGTGCATAAATATGTTTCCTACAACTTAGTGCATCTGCCACTCTATTTTTCTTTTCCTTTTATATAACTTATATCAAAATCATGATTCGATAGGAATTATAACCACCTTCATTGTCTTGCACTAAAATTTGGGTGAGTAAAAATATACTTCATTCCAAGAGGTTAGTTTTTAATTCAAAAGGTGTCCTTAAAAAGATAATGCCTCCATACTTGAAGTGAATGAACAATGGTAGAAAGCTATAGGTCATGGCGAGCATAATTCAGTTCATGTAACTTGATTTTTCTGCTTTTATATGCTATAACATGTTGATTTTGTAATAAAATACCTCCAATCCCTTTCGTCAAAGCATCTATTATTATACTAAAGTATCCATTTGGATCAGGTATAGCCAAAATAGATGCAAATGTTAGTTGTTTCTTTATAGTCTTAAATGCAAATTCACATTTTTCACTCCACACAAATTTCTTATCTTTCTTTTGCAATGAAGTTATTGGTGTAGAAACCTTTGAAAAGTCCTTAACAAACTTTCTATAGTATCCAGCGAGACCCCTGAAGCTTCTGACTTCATGTACATTCTTAGGTGTAGGATAATTAGTTATTGCAACAATTTTTTATGGATCTACTGTTATTCCATCTTTACTTATGACATGCCCTAGATAGTGCACTTTTGTCTCATAGAAAGAACATTTAAATAACTTACCATGCAATCTTATTTTTCATAAGATTTCCAAAGTTGTCTTCAAATGCTCACCAATGCTTTTAGAATATATGAGAATATTTTCCAAGAATACAAGCACAAATTTGTCCGAGTATTCTTGAAAGATATCATTTATTAAGTTAATAAAACTTGCAGGTGCATTTTTCAAAACAAAAGGTAAAAATGTGAATTCATAATGCCCATACCTTGTCCTAAAAGTTATTTGATGAATATATTCATCATTTATTCTTAATTGATGACTCCCAAATTGAATATCTATCTTCGAATATACTAATGCACCACGCATTTGATCAAATAGATCATCAAATCTAGGAAGTGGATATCTATTTTTAATAGTTGCTTTGTTTAACATCATATAATCAATACACAATCTAACTGTTCCATCTTTCTTTTTCACAAAAATTACCAGTGCTCCTCATGGTGATACACTTGGTCTTATCAAACCTTTAGACAACATTTCCTGTAACTATACCTTAAGCTCTACCAGTTCGATGGTAGTCATTTGAAATGGTTCCTTGTAAATAGATTTAGTTCCCAGCTTGATCTCAATTGTGAAATCAAACTCCCATTTGGGTAGAATACTGGGTTGTTCTTCCAGAAACACACCACTGGAATTTCATAAAAATTCCCAGGAAATCACTATCCCTTTCAGTTGTTTTAGAAATTTTTACTATATACAGGGTGCAACCTTTGTTTTTTTCCCTTTTAAGCTACATGGTTGATACTTTTCTAACTCAAATCTCACTTTTAACCCCTCGATGTCTATTGTTTTTTACAGATCATCTAGACAACTAATATGTATTTCAAAACAATCAATCTTTACTTTATGATCAAAAATTCAATTAACACCTATGATTACATCATAAGACCCCAAAGGAGAAACGTAAAGATCACCTTTAGTGGAAAAAATAGGAAAGTCAAGTACTTCTCTAAATAGACACATACTAACTGTGTGGAAAACATTATTTCCATAATGTATAGCCCATGATTTATCCATTTCTTTGGATTTTATTTTTAATTTTGAAGCTAATGTAGTACAAATAAAGCATTCAGTAGCTTTAGTATCAAAAAGTATAGTAACATGTATACCAAATAACTTAACTAGAACTTTTATAGGTGTAACTTACTTTTCATCTTGTTTGTTAGCTACAACCGCATGTATCTTATGCTTCTAATTACGGTCATCCTTTCTAAGAGGAAACAAATTATCATAATTTTTTTTCCACAATTGTAGCAGCCTTTAATAGGTCCTTTCTTAGGCTGCAATTTATTTCCATCCTCGAAATTGTAAATTTTTCCTCCATGGGACTTATATCCATTATTATTGTTCTTAACAAAATTGTTTTGAACATTAGCAACAAGTTTTCTTGTTATCATCAGCAACCAATTTTTTTTAGCACAAAATTTTTTCCATGGTCCCTTTTTGGGTATAAGGGATGAATAAGAATTAGGAATTTTATTTCTAATGTCCTCCTTATGGGCAGAGATTTCTTTTCATTTCTCTTCCTACCTTATGGATTTTTCCACAACCCCTTCCATGGTGGTTGGGATATGAACATCTACTTCACCACCTATAAAATGATTTAATCCCATAATAAATTTTCATATTCTAAAATTATCTTCAATTTGATACTAAGGTACGTACTTGAGAAGCTTAGTAATCTTTTCCTAGTATTCCATTATAGTTAGCTTTCCCTGAGCTAAGTTCTGAAATTTAGTCATTTTCTGATCTTAGTAAAGTTGTGGCAGCCATTTTTGCCTCAATTAATTTTTAAATTAATTGTTTCATCAATGTTTAACTCATCTTTACGGCTATCCCACCAAGAAGATGCCTCATGGGAAATATGAAAAGATCACCATATTGCTTTAGTTTCCTCATAGAATTTCTTTATTGCAAAGTAATTCTCCATTTTTCTAAGCCAGTTCTCAGCTCCATCTCCCAGTGTAGTGCCATCAAACTTGGGTGGACTTATCCTTTTTATATCATTTGTTAGTTTAGCTATCAATCTCACCTTTTTATTCTCAGGCTAATTGGGTACATTTACATTAGCATTGGCAGTGGTATTGTTATCAACACCCAAATTTCAAATATTGGAATTTTCCACATGAGTTGGCTGATTGTTATTACCAGCATCTTCTTCATCCTCCTCATTTCCAATTATTTTTTTTTCTAGTACAACCAAACAATCTCTTGTGTCCAACAGGGAAGTAAGGATCTCATTCACTTTTTGGGCGGTAGCTACTTCTCTACCTTGTGGTGGGTTGTTTACAACATTTTCTCTTGTTCTAACAATTTTTTGTTAACAAGAAAATTTAAATTTTATTAGATTATGGACACAATAGGTCCAAGATCTATAACCTTCAGCTCAAATACAAAGATGTAACATTCCCATTTTAAGAATTTAGAAAAAAGGGAAGATTTTTTTTTCTATAATGTTCTCTATTTTAAATTAACATAACTTAGAACACAAATTCCAAATTCCATATATCTCATAAGATAAAACCATATACATTTGTAAATGACTTAGTGAATACCGATCTCTCATTCCATTACTCGATATCATACTAATCTCTCATGTTAACTTTATAATCTGTATACTATGTATACTTGGTTTTATTACCATTTTAGAGGTATCAAGTGTTATGTTTAAAAGGCCTATTTGAATATCTATTACCGATGTGCATACGAAATCTTTCTTCTTAAACTAGGTGACATAGGACAACACAACCAGCAAGTTGTAATACTTTGGCCAAAGATTTTAAACATACTTTACATGTTTATATTCCTAGACAACATACTTGTCAAACAGAATAAGTCCTTCACTGTACTTGATCTATCATTTAGAATTGTCTTCACTGACTTTTGTCAGTCCACTCGTTGAAGGTTTAACCCTAGCCAAGTTTAGCAACATGGCCAAGTATGGAGGAATTCTTATGGTGACTAAGGGTACTTAGACATATTCAATCAACTTATATCAATTGGGCATGTCTATTTATGCTAAGTCAATTTGAGTTGACCCCGACACTATATCATACCCCTATCTTTACCTAGGGAAGAACTATGATCAAGTCAGAATTTATGTTAGTATAGTTGAAAAAACTCTTAATGGTGTTGAAACATGTCAACTAGAATATAGTATCCTCATGAAGACCCTTTTCATCATGAAGGTATTGTGCTATAGTTGAAGTGTGTCAACATCCAACTGATTTTTGCTCATCTAGATGAACATACCTTAGATAGGTAGTTATATCTTTTTAATTTACTCATTACTGATTAATTACAGAAACCATACTAAACAACTAGGTTCCTTAATTGTTAAGATTTAAAGTTAAAACTATATTAGATGAAGTTATGCAGATAAATCTACTTTCTATCCAACTCACATGTTATAATTTGAGCTGTTAACAACCTAATTCAAATTTTACATTAAAGTCTCAGTACACATGGAAGTTTTGTAATGCCCAGCTGGGCATCGGATTCTTTTTTTTTTTCTACCTGCCTCCACTGCCACCTTGGCCTCCTCCCAACCACCCAGCCTGCAAATTTTTTTAGACTGTCATGTCTGTCCTTGCGTGAGGAGTCGGTGGAGTCATTTTTCTTCACCATAATCTCTTTTTGGATTCTCCTTCAATGCGTACAGGTGGGTGTTGGGCGCATTTTCTTCTTGGGCATTTTTTTTTCTTTCCCTGTCACCTCATTTTGACCTGCTCACGCAAAGAAACCTTGGTGGCCGCGTAGCTTGCACTGGCGTGTTCTGGTTAGTGGATTCATTGATGGTGAAATGAAGGTCTATCGCCCTGATGTTGCGTGGGTGGGTGTGGATCCTCAAAATCGTGCTGTACAGGCAGTTTCAGTGGAGCGTAGAACCGAAATTTCTCCCGGGAAAGTGCCGTGAGGAAGTGGTTCGCTATATGCAGCAGCTACAGGGTAGAGAAGTAAACTTATCTCAGAAAATCAGTGGCCTCCAGGGAGAGTTAAGTGCGACAGCTGCTGCAGGGCGATCCCAAGGAACCGTTGGTGCTGAACCTGATGTTCTGGTTGCACGCGACCACAGTCGTGATCAGTGGTTGCAAAATCTTGCAGCTGTAGTAGAAGGACGAGATAAAGTTTAGTTAAGCTGTTGTTGCCTTTTCATTCTGGAAAGTCGCTTCTGTCCAGGTGGTGAATTTAACAAGGAAGAAGCTCGATCAAATCTTGAGGCTGGGTAATGCTTCTGCGCCTCTTCTCAGTTCACCCATTTTCTACAGTTGGGTTTCTTGTTTGCTTCTGGGTATCCTCTGATTCGAGATTGGGGATCCACAGCAACTGCCTGCAACAGTAAATAGCCAGGAAACAGGCATGCTACAGTTTGGTAGAAGCCTTCGTGAGCACCTCCAACAGGCAGGCTGTCCAACTAGGTTGTTTTCTGTTCTGTATCTCTGCATCCTCAAGTTTGGATTCTCCTACAAGATATTTTTATCAAATCGATTAAGTGACAGTGAGAGTGTTACCAGGAGACCCGATGAAATTTATTACAGAGGTTCTCTACTGAGACCTTGCTTGTTCTGCGATGTAACTCATGGAAGAGGATCTCATTGAGGCGGATCTGTTCCATTTCAGTGTATTCATGAAGCACAATTTGCTTTGCAAGTATGAACTTGTCAGGAGATCTATGCAATGTTGGAGAAAATGTCTTGGGAGAGCTCTGGTCCCAATACAGGATTCAAAACATTCTCTGTTAGAGTCCAGAGAAGATTACCTGATTTCTTACACTCTGTCAATCTCAGGCATGTCAAGTTGGGCTACCATTATTTGATTAGAAATGCTCTGTATTTCTTTGTTGTCCCTCTTTTGCTGGTGTTATTCAGTGCAGAGGTTGAAACGTTGGGGAGAAATAAGTTATGGAGTCCTTGAAAGAAGCCATGCAGAAGCAGAGATGGTGATGTTTGGTGCCTTGGATGAACTGTTTGAAAAATGCTTCAAGAAATTTTGCTTAGCGTGGAGGATAAAAGTGATGTTAATTGAAGCAAGCTATAATGTGTGAGACTTCCAATGGTAAGCATGAATCAACTTTGATTTTAGTTTCTGGAATGTTTTCTTTGCGCACAAATTGATGGGTAAACTAATGTAATAGTGCGTCCTAATGGCTTTAAAAACTAATTGACAATGCCTTAAATAGGAAAGCAGTTCATGAGTTGTTTGAATAGTTGAACGCAAGACTTTCCGATCTTGTTCTAGAATCTAGACCCAAGAGTAAAAGCATATTGCAAGGTCATGCAAAACCCTGTTAATTATTCCAAATTTCTGTTGCTGTTTCGTGGAATTACATACTGGGAATTGGGGTTAACTGCTCTAGAATGAACTTTCTCCTTCTGCCTGTGTCTATGCAGTTTACCGGAATGGTTATTGTGTCTTTTGCGTGATATTTGGGACGCCGAGTGGGTGAGAAGCGTGAATTTGGTGGAGAAATAATTTTGGGACTGCTGGGAGAAGGTGTCTGCACGTACGTGGCCATGAGATTTAGCGTTTAAAACAGGCATGTTAAATCTACTCCTTGTAATAGTTTTCTACCTTCTTTCAGTATCTTGAAATGAATTTTCTTTCCTATTGAATAGGTGCCTAGACAATGTTTTCGTGGTTGTTTATATCGCTGCCTGATTGTGTTGGTTGTTCCTTTAAATCTCGATCCAATTTCACTGGTTTTGCTTGGAATGTTCTTTCCTCCCTTATAGCTTACTCTATTTCATATTTGTCTAAATGGGTTACTGCAATTTTGAGTGATGCAATCTAGTTTGTAGGGAAGGAAACATTATTGAGTTTTGTTTGCTTATATGACTCTCTTTTAAAAGAATTCTGTGATGGTAGTTATAACTGAAGGTTACTAAATGGAAGGTTAAGCCTTCATATCTCTATTTGGTTGAATAAATACGTATTTCCTGTTTAGGGCTCTCCTGTTTTGCTAAAAGGTACATTAATAGTGACGTTGTGTCCTAAAACTTGTTTAAGCCTGTGGGCATTCCTTACTTTTTGTTTGATTAGAAATGGCATTTGGGTTTTGTTTTAGAACTGTACATGGTTGACTGTTGTACCTAGTTCTAGAGGATGAATAACCTGACATCTATTTTGGCCTCTACGTGTCGAGAGAATTTCTATACCTACTTCCTGGTTCAAACTCTTGTTTGATTAAAGTAAGGGGGAAACATTGTAAGTTTTATTGAACGAAATCTCTACAATTTTATTAAGGGTCGCAAGCAAGCTGGTAATAGCTGGACTGAAACAAAAGTTGTAGGTGAATCCATGGTATTGGACTCGTGAACTCGTTTCCTGTTAGATGACAGCTGATTACAGTGATAATATAATAGGTGGTTATTATGTTCATCTGTTTGATTTTTGCTAGACATGTCCTTGATAAGCCCACATGGATCGGGTAAAATTTCCATCTTCTATACCATTGGCCAGGAGCTCATAGAACTTCTAGGCCTGACTGCACTGCGTAACCTTCCTGATGGATATGTGTGTTGGTTCTTATTTTTTTGTGCTTGCACTCGTGGTAGGGTCCTTTGAGTCTGGGGCATCGTTGGTGTTTTACCCTCTGCGTAGCGAATCCCTTTGTTTTCGAACTCGAATATCTTATACTTCAAACTTGGTTACTAAAAGGTCCCATTTTGTGGCCTTGTTAAGGAAATCAATTTTTATTTTAATGCTTATTGACATTGTCTGAAATATATAAAAATTATTAACGACTTTTGGGTTTAGCCTTCCCTTATATTATGTAGAGAAGTTGACGATTAGGATAAGGTTTGTTGGCAGAATAATGGCCCTTTTTGTGTCTCTTTTGTATGCTTTTGGAAGAGTGGATTTGTTGTGTAACTAGTACTACGTTTAAGAAATCCTATAAGAAGGTAGTGGTAAAACTCCTTGGTTAAAACTGAAACTATAGTTGTTTTTCTTTTAAGGGCGTCGAACCCTAATTATTGCTATGAAGCCTCCCCCTGGGAGATTTGGATAACGTCGTTTTGTTTCGCGCCTACGATCATAATTAGTATGTTTTGTCTTCTCTTGGACCCCTTTAGTTGGATGGAGTAAGTTTTGGATTCCAATCACGTAATCCATAGGATTACATGAAGGAGATATCAACACTCTTGACCTTCTTGTTCCTAACCCATAAGGTCTTGCCTTGATTTATGTGATTTTGTTCTTACTGGTATTTTGACTTTCTCCTTGCTGGATGGTTTAGATTTCTTTCTCATGCGAATAATTTTGGAGTTGTGGGTTGTGTTTTAATCCATTTTTGAATTAGAACTTTCCTTTCTTGATATTGTTAAATGTTAGCTTACTATTGCAATGAGTAGCCTTAACATGCTCAGTTCTCGCGAACTGATTCCAGCTAGTATTTGTGCAGATGGATTATGCAAGTAGATTAAAGGAAAGAGTTGTAAAGGTTTCATCAGTGCAATTTATGAAGTTCCTTGTAAAATGTCCAATGTGAGGTAAATTTTGTAATAGTGCTTGCAAAGGAGTTTAGAAGACCTCTTGCCTTGGGTTGTTCTGAAATTTCGTGATGATGTTGTCTTGTCCTTCTGTAGGTTAACTGGTAAATTACCTTTGTGAGAAATAATGTTCAATCTTGACCTTGTTATGAGTATTCTTTTGGTGATATCATTTACAGTCATGGAAATTTTGTAGCATGGCTTGGCTTATTTTGTTACCTTCTTGTTCTTGACCCAAGTGAAATCCAATCTCTTGACTCCTTTGGTTCATGTGCCATGTTGAATGGAAATGTTATAACCGTGGTTTGCGTTCTTGTTAAATAACGATAATTTCTTCTTTCAGGTCATAATGCTTATTGGTTTAGTAACCCTCCTTGGTACTAGCATCAATGTTATTCTAGGCATATTTTAGTGGGTTGAAACCCCCTTTTTTTTTTTTCTAAAGATAATCAAAGATAAAAGAAGAGGAATACATAGATGAATAAATAAAGAAGATAATAATGAAGTTGTATTTAGTTGATAAAATTAAGAGTCTTTAATTGGAAAGAAAGTGTCTATCTAACGATGTAAAAAAAAATAAAAAAAAATACCCACCATTGCTAACCTTAAGCTATGGATTAAATATTGTCCTCTTGTTGGGAAACGTTAATTAATTTTAAAAGTAATATCACTGTTGGCTTTTGGGGATATCGGTAGATCTTATCTAGTACAGGAGTTTGAATAAAAACACATTAAGTATAATGCTTCCATGTTGGGAACCCCTGTGTATCCCCCGACGAACTTAATCAAGATGATTTCTAAATGAAGCTTTTACCAAAATTCAATTGAACTCTTAAGACTCATTAAAAGACCGGTTAATAACTAAATAGATCATAATAAAATAAATTTATCTTCTCTCTCTAACCATTACCATGGTACCTTGTAGTCCTTGTCTAAGCTATGATAAATTTTTAATTCTTGATCAAAGATGATTAGGGTTCTGAACCTTAACGATACTCCTCTCCTTTTGATCTTACGCTTGCCTCCTTATGCAATGTGGGTATGAAACGAGTTTCAGTAGTGGGGGTTTAGATAGATAGCCTTGTGGAATTGCTTACCTCCTGGTTTTGTAAACAAATTAATCAAGGAATTTTCATATTATAGGTGATCCTAGGATAGTCCTCAAGTTATATAAAAGAAAAGAAACTTAATCCTATAAGAAGAATGGTATGAAACATATCATGAACCTTCTAGAACGTAAGCTAAGAATTGTAAGATGTCTCTAGTAAATCAGTAATCTTAAGAAGATTTTCACAGTGGGATGTCTTCAGCTATAACTATGTAATGTGGTTGGTCTTTTGCCATGTCCTTTCACAAAAGAAAAGTAAATTGTCCTTGATAGGTGTGAACGTTTCCGTGCTGCCTTTATGGCCATCCTTGTATCAAGTTGTTCACAGTGTTAGTTGTATCCTTGGTGACGACATGTTGCGTCATGTTATGTGTCAAGCAAGTCAAAAAAAAAAAAGTTATCCTGTATTTCACTGTGTTGTTTGTGTGTGTGATTTTGGGTCGTTACAAACTCAAAATTACAGAAAAATAGGTTTCCATGCTGTCGAACCTATAGTCATCCAAATAACCTCCCCAACAAGAAGATGCTAAATGGTTGAAAGTGGTGAGTGTTACATGATGATACTGAATCATGATGTATTGATGTTCCAAAATTGATTGTACCTATTGGACATACCTAACAATCCTCGTAGACCCTTTATATGAATTATAAATGTTTTAAAAATATGATATATGTGAACGCACATGATGAACCTAGAAAAGAAACCTAATGCATGTTTGTGAGTGATGTTAGAAATATTGGGGATGGGAGTATTCTCAACAATACTTCTATATAGGTAATCTCATCAACTTTTTCAACGTGTGACCATCTACTGTTGTGGCGATATGAACTCCATGACCAGTATAAAGTGGATGACATAGTGTTAGAGCAATTGTGGCAATATTGTAATTTCTGGGTCTATCACATCCTGTTCCATGACTAGATTGATGTTGAAAAATGAAATGAGTTGCATCATCATATTGATGAAATCCCATGTTTTAGAATATATGTGAATGAGACTCAAATTGTTATGTATTTCAATGGATGTTATGTAATGAGATATATTATGTTTCATCAAATATGTACACATCTGTAAAATATAAATGTACATTAAGGGGCATCATGTTGTGATCTTGTTTCGTACGGTAAGTGTATGAAGGATATAGTATCTTGATTGCACTCTTGGGTGCAGATTGTTCTAAAGTGATGTGTTACACTCAGTGAATGTATGGAATACCATTCTCTTAGCCCATGCATAATCCCCCAAAAAATTTCACACCTAATTGTAGTTATCCTGTGTGCTACCGTTACCATAGTGATTTTGTTGTACCTAATGTTGTCAATCTTTTATGCTACCCGACCCTGAGGGTAATCGATAGATGTGTATGTTGACAGTCCATGAATGATGTACCATGGGTGAATAATTCGAGCTAAAACTCAGTTTAGTAGACAACCTATGATCCTAGCATCTCTAGAAATCTGGTTTTATGTATCCAACCTGAGTGCAAACTACGTCTATGTTTATCATTGTCGAAGTGGTGGCAAAATGATTCAGATGGAGGTAAATGACTTTTGTAACTAAATGTGCATATGTTTCTTTCAATGAGCTGAGGCATCGACTGTTCCGAGTGCTAGCTTACTCCTTTAGTACCAATTTAGTGGCTAGATAAGGCCATACATTGTTATCGTCATTTCAAATTTTTGTAAGTTCTGAAGTATCATTCCTTTGAATGGATTGAGCATTATTACTTTATTTTATTAGGATCTAGCAGCTTCATTCATACATTGCCATGCTTGAAAACATTATGATAGGCAAAATCATCCCATGATTTTTGGCACTAACATGGGGATTTTGATACTCACCTCATGGCTATCTGGCCATTTATTTTTAACATGATTCTTGGGTTTTCATGTAACATTTGGTTATTTTTACTGATATATTTTACTAATGGATCTTACTCTTGCCACTTAAGAACTTTGGATATGGATTGTGGGAAATACAAAGGGAAATCTCTTGTCGTAATGTGTAAAACTTGGGACATAAAATAGTAACATGTTCTTGATTAGACATATGGATCAACAAAACTTCGTTGTATGGGGGTACGCCCCAAGGAGTTATTTATAACTAGCGGGTTAGTTAATACCACGTGCTTATTATGTCACTTGGGTTAGGAGTCTTAGATAACAAATCTACATCTCTTGGACCCAAAGGGTCAACCGGCCTCCTTGAGGGAGGCATAAGAGACTTGAGGGAGGCATAAGAGTTTGAGGGAGGCATAAGAGACTTGAGGGAGGCATAAGAGTTTATGGGAGTCCATATGAGACTTGAGGGAGGCATTTTCAGTTATGAGGGAGGCAACAAGAGACTTGAGGGAGGCATAAGAGTTTGAGGGAGGCATAAGAGACTTGAGGGAGGCATAAGAGTTTTAGGGAGGCTTATGATTTTTTTCTGTATGGTCTAATCAATTAAAGATATATGTTGATGTTAAACACCTAAAAAAATTAAAAGTGGTCTTTACATGTAGGATGTCTATTCTACCATGTTTCATATGGAGTCATCTGTGTCAAGTGCACTAGTTGTGGATTATGTCATTGAGACCCTATATGGACACTATTGTACCTAAATAGCATTTGTTTGGTACCAGTTATGTAAACTCATTTTTGTAACATATTCATTGCAATTTAAGGACTAATTTCTGGTGGATTGTAGTACTCTCATGGTTGATTTATATCATAATACTTGTCAGTCATAGGAAGTGTGACAAGTACTATGTTATTTTGACTGTTACTATTCCATTCACAATAATTCAGTAAACAATTTTATGAATAAAATTCAATCGTGTAATGCCATGTTCTACGTTGTGTGCTTATTCATCCTGTAGGCGATCGAGTGCTAAGCTGATGGGGTGTCGTGTGTAGCAGTTCATGTCGGGCACCCACGATAAAGAATGAACTATTACTGACTATCAATTGATGAATTATTTTACAAGCAAGTGTAAAATAAGAATAATGCTAATGGAAGGGAACTAATGACATTATGAACAAGAAAGATCTGCCAATCTTCACAGAACATTGTATTTTATAAGTATCTACACAATCTTCCTATAGGCGACCTTGTTATCATACTATCATCCTCTGTTATTATTAAACTATCCTTTGTGATTTTTTCCTTTACCTGCTCCCGCTTGATCGAGCCATTTCGTTGCGCGTTGTGTTAGGTCACATCGAGGATGATGCTTTCTTGTGGGTGAGCGCCGAATGTAATGGGGAGCTAGGCGTTCGTGTAAATATTTCTTTTACCTGCACTCAACTGCCACCTTGGCACTTTTTCCAACCACCCAGCCTGTAACATTTTCACGAGCCGACTGTCACGGCTAGTTAGCTTGACGTAAGGCATTTGGTAGGCTTCAAGACTCTTCACCATAATCTCTTTTTGGATTCTCCTTCATATGTGTGCAGGCTCGGTGTTGGGCACGTTCACTTATTGTGGTGCCCCTTTCCTTCTTACCGTTGGGGCATACCTGATTTTGATCCTGAAAAATAAAAATAAATAGAAAGAGTTTTAGAATAAAATAAATAAAAAATAGAATAACAATAATAATGAAAGTAAAAAAAATTGAAACAAATAAATTTAAAAAATGGAAATGGGAGTGGAGGGCATGGGAAGGCACGTGTTTTCTTGGCAAGGCACAGAATTTTGTGTGAATGTAATCAAGCGCGTGGAAAAATGAAAGAAAGGGGACAGTTTTTCAGAGAGAATTGAAGGCAGGTGGGTGAGATTTGGGTCAGTTTGGCAGGGGGCGCCCTCAATAGCTGTCACAGTCTCACCGAATGCATTAAACAATTTTCCAAAACCACTGAATTCTAGACCTGTACACTCCTAGCCTATGCCTATACCAAATGTGGAGTGTAGAACTAAAATTCTCCTAGATAAAGTTTAGTTGAGCTATCTTTCCTTTTCATTCTGGAAAGTCACTTCTGTTCAGGTGGTGAATTTAACAATTAAGAAGCTCGATCAAATCTTGAGGCTGGGTAATGCTTCTGCGCCTCTTCTCATTTCACCCATTTTCTACAGTTGGGTTTCTTGTTTGTTTCTGGGTATCCTCTGATTTGAGATTGGGGATCCACAGCAACTGCCTACAATAGTAAATAGCTAGGCAACAGGCATGTTACAATTTGGTAGAATCCTTTGTGAGCGCCTCCAACAGGTAGGCTTTCTGTTCTGTATCTCTACATCCTCAAGTTCGGATTCTCTTACAAGATATTTTTATCAAATCGATTAAGTGATAGTGAGAGTGTTACAAGGAGACCCGATGAAATTTATTACAGAGGTTCTCTACTGAGACCTTGCTTGTTCTATGATGTAACTCATGGAAGAGGATCTCATTGAGGTGGATCTGTTCCATTTCAGTGTATTCATGAAGCACAATTTGCTTTTCAAGTATGAACTTGTCAGGAGATCTATGCAATGTTGGAGAAAATGTCTTGGGAGAGCTCTAGTCCCAATGCAGGATTCAAAACATTCTCTATTAGAGTCCAGAGAAGATTACCTGAATTCTTACACTCTGTCAATCTCAGGCATGTCAAGTTGGGCTACCATTATTTGATTAGAAATGCTCTGTATTTCTTTGTTATCCCTCTTCTGCTGGTGTTATTCAGTGAAACGTTGGGGAGAAATAAGTTATGGAGTCCTTGAAAGAAGCCGTGCAGAAGCAGAGATGGTGATGTTTGGTGCCTTGGATGAACTGTTTGAAAAATACTTCAAGAAATTTTGCTTAGTGTGGAGGATAAAAGTGATGTTAATTGAAGCAAGCTATAATGTGTGAGACTTCCAATGGTAAGCATGAATAAAATTTGATTTTAGATTCTGGAATGTTTTCTTTGCACACAAATTGATGGGTAGACTAATGTAATAGTGCGTCCTAATGGCTTTAAAAACTAATTGATAATGCCTTAAATAGGATAGCAATTCATGAGTTGTTTGAATAGTTGAACGCAAGACTTTCCGATCTTGTTCTAGAATCTAGACCCAAGAGTAAAAGCATATTGCAAGGACATGTAAAACCCTGTTAATTATTCCAAATTTTTGTTGCTGTTTCATGGAATTACATACTGGGAATTGGGGTTAACTACTCTAGAATGAACTTTCTCCTTTTGCCTGTGTCTATGCAGTTTACAGGAATGGTTATTGTGTATTTTACGTGATATTTGGGACGCTGAGTGGGTGAGAAGCGTGAATTAACTAGAGAAATAATTTTGGGACTGCTGTAAGAAGGTGTCTGCACGTACGTGGCCATGAGATTTAGCGTTTAAAACAGGCATGTTAAGTCTACTCCTTGTAATAGTTTTCTACTTTTTTTTCAGTATCTTGAAATGAATTTTCTTTCCTATTGAATAGCGCCTAGACAATGTTTTCGTGGTTGTTTATATCGCTGCCTGATTGTGTTGGTTGTCCCTTTAAATCTCGATCCAATTTCGCTAGTTTTCTTGGAAGGTTCTTTCCTCCCTTATAGCTTACTCTATTTCATATTTGTCTAAATGGGTTACTGCAATTTTCAGTGATGCAATCTAGTTTGTAGGGAAGGAAACATTATTGAGTTTTTTTTGCTTATATGACTCTCTTTTAACAGAATTCTGTGATGGTAGTTATAATTGAAGGTTACTAAATGGAAGGTTAAGCCTTCATATCTCTATTTGGTTGAATAAAAAAGTATTTCCTGTTTAGGGCTCTCCTGTTTTGCTAAAAGGTACATTAATAGTGACGTTATGTCCTAAAACTTGTTTAAGCCTGTGGGCATTCCTTACTTTTTGTTTGATTAGAAATGGCATTTGGGTTTTGTTTTAGAACTGTACATGGTTGACTGTTGTACCTAGTTCTAGAGGATGAATAACTTGACATCTATTTTGGCCTCTACGTGTCGAGAGAATTTGTATACCTACTTCCTGGTTCAAACTCTTGTTTGATTAAAGTAAGGGGGAAACATTGTAAGTTTTATTGAACGAAATCTCTACAATTTTATTAAGGGTCGCAAGCAAGCTCGTAATAGTTGGACTGAAACAAAAGTTGTAGGTGAATCCATGGTATTGGACTCGTGAACTCGTTTCCTGTTAGATGACAGCTGATTACAGTGATAATATAATAGGTGGTTATTATGTTCATCTGTTTGATTTTTTGATGCGCCTGAATTAGCAGTTTGAAGAAGACAACTTGACAAGGTCATAACTTGAGCTCCGGGTGTCCGTTTGAGTCCGTTTTTTTTTTGAAACCACGTGTTTTGATGAGACGAACGCAGCGGCAACCCGCCCTACCGGTTGGGGCAAGTTTTCGACACGTTTTCGGGCCCTAAATCCGCCATCTTGAGGCCGAAAATTAGGATTTAAGTTATAGTTTGGTTTTTTCCTATTTTTGAGCATTAGTTAATTTTAGTCTATTAATTGCATTTTGAGTTAGAAAGTTGGCAATTCCTCTAATTTAGGGATGTAGAAGATGCGTGGCAATTTCTGTGCCCGTAGGAATAAGCATGCGAACTTACTAAGAATAGCAGGTTCTAGTAAACTGCTAAAAATAGTAATTTCCGCCACCTAGAGTAGATTTAGTCAGAGTTAGCTAGAGTTACTTGGAAACTCGAGTTGGGAGTTATTTTCCTATTTAGGAAACATTGTAATTCATTATTGGTTAACGAAGAAGGAGATCTATTTTCTTTTTGAGTTCATTTTATTGCAGTCTATCTGGTTGTTCTTAATTTGGCTGCATTATTTTTGCTAGACATGTCCTTGATAAGCCCACATGGATCGGGTAAAATTTCCATCTTCTATACCATTGGCCAGGAGCTCATAGAACTTCTAGCCCTGACTGCACTGCGTAACCTTCCTGATGGATATGTGTGTTGGTTCTTATTTTTTGTGTTTACACTCGTGGTAGGGCCCTTTGAGTCTGGGGCATCATTGGTGTTTTACCCTCTGTGTAGCGAATCCCTTTGTTTTCGAACTCGAATATCTTATACTTCAAACTTGGTTACTAAAAGGTCCCATTTTGTGGCCTTGTTAAGGAAATCAATTTTTATTTTAATTCTTATTGACATTGTCTGAAATATATAAAAATTATTAACGACTTCTGGGTTTAGTCTTCCCTTATATTATGTAGAGAAGTTTACGATTGGGATAAGGTTTGTTGGTAGAATAATGGCCGCTTTTGTGTCTCATTTGTATGCTTTTGGAAGAGTGGATTTGTTGTTAACTAGTACTACGTTTAAGAAATCCTATAAGACGGTAGTGGTAAAACTCCCTGGTTAAAACTGAAACTATAGTTGTTTTTCTTTTAAGGGCGACGAACCTTTATTATTGCTATGAAGCCTCTCCCTAGGAGATTTGGATAACGTCGTTTTGTTTCGTGCCTACGATCATAATTAGTATGTTTTGTCTTCTCTTGGACCACTTTAATTGGATGGAGTAAGTTTTTGATTCCACTCACGTAATCCATAGGATTACATGAAGGAGATATCAACACTCTTGACCTTCTTGTTCCTAACCCATAAGGTCTTGCCTTGATTTATGTGATTTTGTTCTTACTGGTATTTTGACTTTCTCCTTGCTGGATGGTTTAGATTTGTTTTTCATGCGAATAATTTTGGAGTTTTGGGTTGTGTTTTAATCCATTTTTGAATTAGAACTTTCCTTTCTTGATATTGTTAAATGTTAGCTTACTGTTGCAATGTGTAGCCTTAACATGCTATGTTCTCGTGATCTGATTTCAGCTAGTATTTGTGCAGATGGATTATGCGAGTAGATTAAAGGAAAGATTTGTAAAGGTTTCATCAGTGCAATTTATGAAGTTCCTTGTAAAATGTCCAATGTGAGGTAAATTTTGTAATAGTTCTTGCAAAGGAGTTTAGAAGACCTCTTGCCTTGGGTTGTTCTGAAATTTTGTGATGATGTTGTCTTGTCCTTCTGTAGGTTAACTGGTAAATTACCTTTGTGAGAAATAATGTTCAATCTTGACCTTGTTATGAGTATTCTTTTGGTGATATCATTTACAGTCATGGAAATTTTGTAGCATGGCTTGGCTTATTTTGTTACCTTGTTGTTCTTGACCCAAGTGAAATCCAATCTCTTGACTCCTTTGGTTCATGTGCCATGTTGAATGGAAATGTTATAACCGTGGTTTGTGTTCTTGTTAAATAACGATAATTTCTTTTTTCAGGTCATAATGCTTAATGGTTTAGTAACCGTCCATGGTACTAGTATCAATGTTATTCTAGGCATATTTTAGTGGGTTGAAAACCCTTTTTTTTTCTAAAGATAATCAAAGATAAAAGAAGAGGAATACATAGATGAATAAATAAAGAAGATAATAATGAAGTTGTATTTGGTTGATAAAATTAAGAGTCTTTAATTGGAAAGAAAGTGTTTATCTAACGATGTATAAAAAAAATACCCACCATTGCTAATGTTAAGCTATGGATTAAATATTGTCCTCTTGTTGGGAAACGTTAATTAATTTTAAAAGTAATATCATTGTTGGCTTTTAGGGATATCGGTAGATCTTATCTAGTACACGAGTTTGAATAAAAACACATTAAGTATAATGCTTCCATGTTGGGAACCCCTGTGTATCCCCCAACGAACTTAATCAAGATGATTTCTAAATTAAGCTTTTACCAAAATTCAATTGAACTCTTAAGACTCATTAAAAGACCGGTTAATAACTAAATAGATCATAATAAAATAAATTTATCTTCTCTCTCTAACCATTACCATGGTACCTTGTAGTCCTTGTCTAAGCTATGATAAATTTTTAATTCTTGATCAAAGATGATTAGGGTTCTTAACCTTAACGATACTCCTCTCCTTTTGATCTTACGCTTGCCTCCTTATGCAATGTGGGTATGAAACGAGTTTCAGTAGTGGGGGTTTGGATAGATAGCCTTGTGGAATTGCTTACCTCCTTGTTTTGTAAACAAATTAATCAAGAAATTTTTCATATTATAGGTGATCCTAGGATAGTCCTCGAGTTATATAAAAGAAAAGAAACTTAATCCTATAAGAAGAATGGTATGAAACATATCATTAACCTTCTAGAACGTAAGCTAGGAATTGTAAGATGTCTCTAGTAAATCAATAATCTTAAGAAGATTTTCATAGTGGGATGTCTTCAGCTACAACTATGTAATGTGCTTGGTCTTTTGCCATGTCCTTTCACAAAAGAAAAGTAAATTGTCCTTGATAGGTGTGAACGTTTCCGTGCTGCCTTTATGGCCATCCTTGTATCAAGTTGTTCATAGTGTTAGTTGTATCCTTGGTGACGACATGTTACGTCATGTTATGTGTCAAGAAAGTCAAAAAAAAGTTATCCTGTATTTCACTATGTTGTTTGTGTGTGTGATTTTGGGTCGTTACACATCTAGTACCTCAGATAACTATTTACTCCATTCCAAACCATAAAAGTATGCTACTATTTGTGAAATAGATTAATATTCATTATTTCCTCTCATTGCATGCCAAAAGGAATTACATCAAGTAAAAACAAATTTCACACATCTTTCATTTAACGAGGAAATTATACATTTATGAGTCCAAACTCTTCAGATATTACTAATATCAAACATCACTATTTTAATCAATTTCAGATACAACTTTCTTTTCCCTCAATTACATTTCAGTAATGAACCATATTTCCTCATAAAAGCATCTTGTCTCTTTGATAAAAAAATATAACTTCCCAAATATCTTTCTCATTTCATCACTTATGAAGTTCATCTAAAAAATTGCTAGCACAAGTCAGTTCATTTAACTAAGCATGGTAAGCACTAAATCATTAAATTTATGTTCTTTTAACTAACTATTTCATAAAAAGAACTATGTTGTTATGAAACAGTCCTGAAGCAATTCGGAAAGACATAGCCAAAACGAGTTACAATACTCAAACAAAATAAAGAGAGAAACAAATATACAAAAAAGCAAAAGTAAAGATAGGTCATGATATATAACAACTTCAGCCATCCATATTATTGTATTTTATCAAAATAATTTAAACAATAATTCTGATAAGTAACATTTCATCATAATTTCACTACTACTTTCATATATTTCTTTTCATGATCACTCATTCAATTAGATCCGTTTAACAGAAAAAGGTAACTATCCTAACTAGCTTTTTGGCATAGTTCAATAGTAGATCATTTACAACAATACTTCCATCTCAATATTTCCTTAACCTATATTCATCCTAAAATATGATCTTCCAACAATTGAACTTAAATATCATAAGAAATAAGTTAAAATAACAAAATCATCATAACATTTATAAGAATAAGTACACGTATTAAGTTATGCACATATATTGTTTCTCATGGCCACTCTGCTGATGAGTTGTTTCTCATCTTGTGAGAAGATAAGAATAAGTACATGTATTAAGTTATGCACTACCTTGACTTTTATTTCTTAACTTCTAGCTTGAACATTCAATGGAAGTATGCCCAATGTAACATAAAATCCTTTCTACCTCCACCTCTATAGTTGGATGTGTTTGAATGGATTAATTAGATTCGACGTGGAAAAATATTATGATTTATAGGAATTCCTTTTTTATATCAAGATACCTTCCCTTTCCTTTAGAAATGTGTAGTTGATAGAGTGGAGGAAAGGCTCTCTGATTGGATCAAGTTTCACATTTTCTGCCATGTTCTTACTTCCATGCATGTTTATTACTCATCTTCTTGGGATCCAATACTCTTAGAAAATACTTGAGAAATTGTTGAAAGAATTATTACTCATATAAATTATGGTGAATTTGTTTTCTGCATTATGAGTTTAGTGGCCTAGGATTGTTGGACATTGGGTCTCAAGGAAATTCCCTTAAAAAAAAATGGATGATTCATGATATTGAAGGGAATGAAGTTTGAAAAATCCTTCTGTGTAATTGTAACTTAGAAGGCATATGACTTGGAAAGGGTCACGATATCAGAACCTAATCATTATCCAAGATCCAATATAACTAGTTTTCTCATTCATTATTGAAAGCATTTGGATGTATTGGGAAAAATTAAACATTATGTTTTTCTAGAATGAATATGAGCTCAAAAATGAGCTTTCCATGAATGATTACTTGGTATAGTGATGCCCAATTATTTGTAAAATTCCCATTTTAAGACTTTAGAAACAAGGGGAACAAATTTCATAAAGTTCTCTCTTCTAAATTAACATAAGTCAGAACACATATTTGAAAGCCAATCTAACTCATAACAGAAAACCATATGCAGTTGTAAATGACTCGGTGAACACCGATCTCTCACTTCATGACTCTGTATCATACTGATATCTCACGTCAACTGTATAATGTGTATACTATCTATACTTGGTTTTGTTACCCTTTTAGAGGTATCAAGTATTATGTTTAAGAGGCCTATCTAAATATTTGTTACCGATACTCATATGAAAACTTGCTTCTTAAACTAGGTGACATAGGACAATGCAACCAGTAGATTACGATACTTTGGCCAGATATTTTAAACATAATATTAATGTATATATTCCTAGATGACATACCCATTAAATAGAATAATCCCTTCACCCAACTTGATCTGTTATCTATAATGGTCTTCAATGACTTCTATCAGGCCACTCATTCAAGGTTTAACACTAGACAAGGTTAGCAACATGACAAACTGTCGAGGAATGATTACAGTGACTAAGGGTACTTATACATACTCAATCAACTTAAGTCGATTGGGCGTGTCTATTTATTCTATGTCAACATGAGTTACAACAGACACTAGATCATGCACCTATCTTTACCTAGGGAAGAACTATGATAAAATCAGAGTTTATGTTAGTCTAGTTGAATAAACTCTAAATGGTGTTTAAACATTTCAACTGCAACATAGTATCCTCATGAAGGCCCTTTTTATCACAAAGGTACCATGCTGCAATTGGCATGTGCCAACATCCAAATTTGTCTTCCTCATTTGGATGAACATACCTTAACTAGGAAGTTATATCTTATTAATTTCTTCATAACCGATTAATGACATCAACCCTACTGAACAACTAGGTTCATTAATTGTTAAGCTTCAGAGTTAAAACTGCATTAGATGAAGCTATGAAGATAAATCTGCTTTCTATCCAACTCACATGCTATGATTTGAAACATTAACATCCTCATTCCAATTTTATATTTAAGGCCTAGTACACATGGAAGTTTCATTTATTCTCTCACTTAATAAAGCCCTAGCTTATATACGTTTTGAGCAAGTCCTTTTTCATATTAGACTTCATTGAAATGAAGTCTAATTCCCTTTTTAATCATCTTTTCCCACATTCCTCTTTTAATTAATGAAGTCTAAATAATAAATCAAACATTCTCTAACTATAAATAACAATAAGGATTCATATCAAAAAGGTCTTAAATTAGGACTATGATTCATTTCAAGGGAATTGTCTTGCATTTATCTTATCAGGGGTTAAATTCTATTATAAACCCATTTTACATTATAAACTATTATCAATGTTTGATTCTCATACAAACATTTGATTTAAATATAGTCATAGAGATATATTTGAGTTTCAATGTAAGAAAGTCAACTTTATAAGTTGCATCCTCACTGGAGAGGGTAATACATCTAACACCTCAAACTTCTATTTATTCCTTTCCACACCATAAAAATATGCTACTATTTGTGAAATAGAGTAAAATTCATTATTTCCAATCATTGCATGCTAAAAGGAATTACATCAAGTACAAACAAATTTCACACATCTTTCATTCAACAAGGAGGAAATTATACATTTACATGTCCAAACGCTTCAGATATTACTAATATCAAACAATACTATTTCAATCAATTTCAGATACAACTTTATTTTCCATCAAATAAATTTCAGTAATGAACCATATTTCATCATAAAAGTATCATGTCTCTTTGATAAAAAAATTTAACTTCCTAAATATATTTCTCCTTTCATCACTTATGAAGTCCATCTGTAAAATTAATACCATGGGTCAGTTCATTGAACGAAGCATGATAAGCACTAGTTCATTAAAATTATGTGACTTTAACTAACTATTTCATAAAAATAACTATGTTGTTATGAAATAGTCATGAAGCAATTCAAAAATACATAAAAAGAAGGAGTTACAATTCTCAAACAAAATAAAGAGAGAAAGAGATATACAACAAATCGAAAGTAAGGTTAGGTCATGAAATATAACTACTTCATCCATCCATACTATTGTCTTTTATCAAAAGAATTTAAGAAATAATTTTGATAAGTAATATTTCAACAAAATTTCACTACTACTTTCATATATTTCTTTTCATGATCACTCATTCGATTAGATCCATTTAATAGAAAAAGGTAACTATCCTAACTAGCTTTTAGACATAGTTCACAAGTAGATCACTTACAACAATATTCCATCTCAATATTTCCTTAAGCTATATCCATCCTAAAATTTGAGTTGCCAACAATTGAACTTAAATATCATAAGAAATAAGTTAGAATAACCAAATCATCATAACATTTAAATGTCTTGTTTTAGAGTATCCTAATACTCAAACTCAAAACTAGGAACCAAATCAAGTTAATAACTAAACAAGATAAATCAGACTACTTAAAAATGTAATATTGCTTCCAACAAGAAAAAGAGTTATGCTCCAATTTCAAAAAGAAGCACCATTGAAATAATTACCTCAAGTAGTTAAATGTTTAAGTTTTTACTCTATACTAACTTATTAAACCATTCAAATACTTCCATCCTAACACATTATTCCATCAAATTGATTTCAACTTTAGATATACTTCCCTAACAACATTCTGTAATCATTCTTACCAGACAACCAAGAAGTTGCATAACGAAACAGACCAAAGAGGGACAACATCTTCAGCAAGTGCACAGCTGAAAGAAGAATAAAGGAAGTAGAGGGAGAAAGATCACAACCCCTCAACTATTGTTAGATTAAAGGTGAACCTAAAGAAACTAATAACCTATATTGAGAAGGTCATTATCTAGTGTCTCAAACCAAAATCCCAAATGGAGATCTAATTTGGGTTTGAATTCAATGAACAACAATCAGGAAACACTAAACATAGCCTTTATTTCCACAAGATAACAAATAAAACATTACTCAAAATATTAAAATATGTAAGGAATAATTCTAATAGATAGTGAAGTCTAAACAATCATCCTAACTCATATTCGTAAAGGAGACGAAGCAATCAAAATGATTTAACCTAAAAAAATTCATCATTCTATTTTCACAAAAAATACATTTCCTAAGCTCTGTAAGAATTGAAACTAATTTTAATGGCCCAATTTCTAAGAAAAAGGCTAACACAATACATCAAAATAATATCAATAGAATTATCAAAAATTTCAAGTTGGTAACAACCAAAAAAAAAAAACCAATACCCAAGGGAGTTTTCGCTTTTTAGCACATATTGCCATAATTTCATAGGTTACCCAATGACCCAATAGGGTAGAAAATTAAATATCCTTTCCCTTAAGAGATTCCAAAAATTAGGCTTCGTGAAAATAACAAATCAATTCAAGAGAATATAAGAAGTATAATTTTGAGGGACTTTTAAAAATAATAATCGAAAGAAATTAAACAAGTACATGAAGACGTTTAACGAATTGCAAAAAAAATCCAACAACAATTTATCTTTCCTTAGTAATCATAGGGCCCGAGTCTGTAACCAAAATAATATAAAGAAAAACCTAGATTTACAATCACAAACAATGATAAGAAAATAGGAACGTTCACTAATTCAGAGCCTTCCAACTATACAAAAAGAATATGAATAAGTAGGAATCACATAATTTTATATTCCTTGAAGAATCATGAAGATTCAATCAAAAGTCAAGTATTCAAAATAGTTTAATAACTATGATTTCCCAACAGAGAGGAAACAAGACCATTCTAGAATAAGATCCAAAGATTAAAGCAAACAAAGCTACCTACAAGATTTAAATAGTTCAATAAAGATAACAAACATTTTTTTAGTTGATCTCAAGCGCATGCAGAAGGATTAAATCATAACCCAACTATTAAATCAAGAAAATCAAAAACCTAGATCACACTTTCCATCATTCAAATAGAACTGAAAAAGCATTCCCAATAAACAAATCAAAAACCTCAAGCAGGTAAATCTTATCAGCAGAATGAAAACCATCCTATTCCAAAGAGAAGATTTATTCTTACGAAACACTTAAGTAAAATAAAAAATATTAATGAACAGAGCCTTTCATGCCTAATAGCGCTTCACCTTCACCGAATCATAGAATTATCCAAATAGAGCTTCAATATTCCTTTCGAAATGCAAAAACCACATAAAAAACTTCCTATTTATCCTTCTTATAGTCGCATAGTGCCAACCATTTCTTCCACACCATGCGAGGAAGGAAAACTCATGCATTGACACATTTCATGAAAAAATCAAACTGGAGGTTCGAAAACAAAAACAAACACATGCAGAGCTCTAGCTCCAAAACTAAATGAATCAACAAAACCAAACCCTCTATCTTCTTCCTCGGAAGTTTTGGAAATTTCCAAAAATTAAATACAAAGTAGGATTTTTTGTCCTTCCTATTTTCCCACCACCGCCATCTCCAAATTCTGAGTTGAATTAATTCAAACAAAACATGCCTCATAAAACTTTGGCAAAAATTCCATCTCATCCCTCTTAAATTTGTAACTGCCTTTGCCAAATTTGGCTGTAGAAAGAGATGAGGTTTCATAAATTGCCTTTAATTCCTTGAATTTTCTACCTCCTACTTTCCTATTTTCCCATGTCATTTCATGTCCCCCCTTAGGCTAGCCATTCCATTAGTTAGGTTAGACACTAATTTAAGAATCAACATACATCTATAGGGAAGTACATAGTTTTAGTGTAAGTCATTGTTAATTCATTTTCATCCCAATTTAACAAAAGAACTTATTAACTTAGGTTAGGTTTAACCCTTAGGATAGAGTTACTAGTTTTAGAAAAAAGTTCTACTATGTTCCAGGTCCCCAATAAAAAATTCATCATACCATAATAGAAAAGAAGAACAAAATTGTTACTTGATTAAATGTGAAGTAGAGATCTATGGAGTGGTTCATTCATAACCTTTGTACATTGCAGGTCCAGAACTTTTCCATCAGTCCAAATTGTACTTTATGACAACAAGACATGAAAATTAGAAGGATACCTTGGATCAATGGAATTGATCCTAGGTAATGTTGTTTGAATCCCCTTAAATTATAAAAATTGAAACTCAAGTTCATAATCCCTAGTAGTGGATTTATTTTACATAAAAGAGATGGATTGCTTCATTTCCAATTAAGCAAAATCATGATAGAATATACCTTTTCCCAACAGATAACTTATTATCTTCTTCAAATATTATTTTCTAAGTCATAAGAGTACACCATCTTAAGACAAAATCACATGTCAACATTTGTACCTTCTATAGTAGAAGTCATCATAGGTACCACTCATGTTAGAGGTGTTACATACCTCCCTCCTAAAAAGCATCATCATCCCGATGATTAACTTAGTATAATAACATTAAAAAAGAATTGTAATCCAAATTATAGTTCTTTCATCCATAAGCTCACAAAATAACCAGATTTGGAAAATTCAAATTTTCATAATTATTCAGCAATAAAATAGTTGTTTCAATACTAATGAATTTAGTATCTTCCCAAAACTAGCAGGTTTATTGATATAATAAGAATAAAATATTCAAGTTTTATAAATCAACACAATCAACAATGTTCAAATAAATGTGGAAAAGTAGTTTTCATATCTTCGAGGTTTTCCCAAGTTGCACTTTCTTCATTAAATTGGTCCGATTGGACCTTGCATTGACTTATTTTTTGATTTCTTAAGTGTAGTTGGCAAGTTTCTAACACTCGAATGGGTTGAACTGGGATTATTCCTAGGTCTTGGACCTACAATGAAATCTAATTTAACACACGTGATATATTTGAAACATATTTCTTAAGTAAATAAATATGGAAAACATCCTGCATTCATGCTAAAGTAGGTGGTAAAGTTAAACGATTAGCTACATGGTTGATTATATCATCAATTTCAAAGGGTCCTACATAACGAGGTGATAACTTGGCATCCTTTCCAAAGGTTATATAACTCTTTTCTTGTTTAACCCACAAAAATGCCTTCTCACTAAGTTCAAATTTCTTGTCAATCCTTTTTAAGTCTGCATAAATTTTTTTCCTATCCGTTGCTTCCTTCAAAAATTCACGAATCATTTTAACTTGTTGTTCCACTTCAGTAAGGAGCTTAGGTCTAATTACCTCTTTGTCCTTGATGCTATCCCCAAAAACTGGAGTTATGCATTTCCTTCCATATAATTCTTCAAAAGGTCATATATTCAGAGAGGCGTGATACATGTTATTATAAGCAAGTTCTACTAATGCAAGGTACTCTTCCCATTTATAATTTTGATCCATGTAGTGCATTTGTAACATATATTTCAAAAATTTATTTAATCTTTCAATTTTCCCATTTGTTTCATAATGGTATGCTGAACTCAAATTTAGTTCAGTTCCTAAAGATGCATTGAGTGTTTGCAAGCATCTAGATGTCATCCTTTGATCTCTATATGATATGATCAATTTAGGTACACCATGTAATCTAAAAATTTCATGCGAAAATGTTTTTCCTAAAATAGCTTAATCATCCTTAATATTACTAGTAATAAAATGTGTTACCTTTGTTAATTTATCAACAACAAATAGAATAACATCATGCGTATTTCTTAACATTGGCAACCCTTGAACACAATCCATGCTAATTACTTGCCATTTATACTATGATATGCTCTAAGGATATAGTAAACTAGCTAGATGCATATGGTTAGCCATAACACGCTGACATTCTAAGCAGTGTGTCAAAAAATAAGTTACGTACTTTTTCATCCCTTTACAAAAATATTGATGTTTTATATCATCAAGCATTTTCACAATGTTGGGATGCCCTGAATAAGGTGAATTATGAAATTCAGTTAACAACTTCCTCCTTAATTCATTTCCCGAAGGTGTATATACTCTATTATCATATCTTAAGATTCCCTTGTCATCAAAGTGAAAACCTCTATATCTCATATCATTTAGATCTATAGCAAGTGTTGTTTTTACTTGCTAAAAATAAGAATAAGATTCCATGATAATTTTTACTTCATCTTTAAACTATGTTCTTAATGTTATAAGTGCAAAAATATGTTTCATATGACTTAGTACATCTACCACTCTAGTATTCTTTTCCTTTTATATAACTTATATCAAAATCATACTTAGATAGGAATTATAACAACCTTCATTGTCTTGCATTCAAATTTGGGTGAGCGAAAATATACTTCAAACCAAGAAGTTATTTTTTAATTTAAAAGGTATCCCTAAAAGATAATGCCTCCATACTTGAAGTGCATGAACAATGGTAGAAAGCTCTAGGTCATGGGGAGAATAATTCAGTTCATGTAACTTGAGTTTTTTTCTTTTATGTGCTATAACATGCTCATTTTGTTATAAAATACCTCCAAGCCCTTCCTTGGAAGCATATGTTATTATAGTAAAGTATCCTTTTGGATCATCTATAGCCAAAATAGATGCAAATGTTAGTTGTTTCTTTAGAGTCTTAAATGCATATTCACATTTTTCACTCCACAAAATTTCTTATCTTTCTTTTGATATGAAGTTATTGGTGTAGCAACCTCTGAAAATTCCTTAACAAACTTTCTATAGTAACCAACGAGACCCCTGAAGCTTTTGACTTCATGTACATTCTTAGGTGTAGGCCACTTAGTTATTGAAACAATTTTCTTATGGATCTACTTCTATTCCATCTTTACTTATGACATGCCCTAGATAGTGCACTTTTGTCTCGTAGAGAGAACATTTAGATGACTTACCATGCAATATTATTTTTCTTAAGATTTCCAAAATTGTCTTCAAATGCTCATGATGCTCATTAATGATTTTAGAATATATGAGAATATCATCAAAGAATACAAGCACAAATTTGTCCACGTATTCTTGAAAGATATTATTCATTAAGTTCATAAAAGTTACAGGTGCATTTGTCAAACCAAAAGGTCAACCTATGAATTCATAATGCCCATACCTTGTCCTACAAGTTATTTCATGAATATCTTCATCATTGATTCTTAATTGATGATACCCAGATTGAAGATATATCTTAGAGTATACTAATGCACCACGCATTTGATCAAACAGATCATCAATTCTAGGAAGTGGATATCTATTTTTTATTGTTTCTTTGTTTAACATCCTATAATCAATGCACAATATAAGTGTTTCATCTTTCTTTTTCACAAATATTACTGGTGCTCCCCAAGGTGATACACTTGGTCTTATCAAAACTTTAGACAACAATTATTATAACTATGCCTTAAGGTCTACCAGTTCAATGGTATTCATTTGATACGGTTCCTTGGAAATAGGTTCGGTTCCCTGCTTGATCTAAATCATGAAATCAAACTCCCATTTGGGTGGAATATTGGGTAGTTCTTCCTGAAACACATCACTGAGATTTCGTAACAACAGGTATCTTTCCAAGAAATAACTATCCTCTTCAATTGTTTCAAAACCTTTTACTATATACAGGGTGCAACCTTTGTTTTTGGCCGTTTTAAGCTACATGGTTGCTTATTTTCTAACTGAAATCTCACTTTTTACCCCTAGATGTCTGTTGTTTTTTGTAGATCATCTAGACAACTAATATGTATTTCAAAACAATAAATCTTTTCTTTATGATCAGAAATCAAGTTAACACCTATGACTACATCATAAGACCCCAAAGGAGAAATGTAAAGATCAACTTCAGTAGAAAAAATAGGAAAGTCAAGGAATTCTCTAAATAGACACGTACTAACTGTGTGGACAACATTATTTTCATAATGTACAGTGCATGATTTATCCATTTTTCCATATTTTCGTTTTAATTTTGAATCTAATTTAGTAGAAATAAAGCATTCAATAGGTTGAGTATCAAAAAGTATAGTAACATGTATACCAAATAACTTACATAGCACTTTTATAGGTGTAACTTACTTTTCATCTTGTTTTTCGGCTACGGCCGCATGTATCTTATGTAGTTGATTGTGGTCATCCTTCCTTAGAGGACACTGATTATCATAATGATTTTTTCCACAATTGTAGCAGCCTTTTACAGGTCCTTTCTTCGGCTGAAATTTATTTCCGGCCTTAAAATTGTAATTTTGTCCTCCATAGGACTTTTATCCATTATTATTGTTCTTAAAAAAATTGTTTCGAACATTAGCAATAGGTTTATTTGTTGTAGTTTTCTTGTTACTATCAGCAACAAATTTGTTTTTAGCACTAATTTTTTTCCATGGTCCCTTTTTCAGTACAAGGGATGAAGAAGAATTAAGAATTTTCTTTCTGATGTCCTCCTTATGGGCAGAGATTGCTTTTAATTTCTCTTCCTGCCTTATGGATTTTTCCACAACTAGTTCCATGGTGGTTGGGTTATGAACATCTACTTCACCACCTATAATAGGATTTAATCCCATAATGAATTTCCGTATTTTGAACTTCTCTTCCATTTGATATTGAGGTACATACTTGAGAAGCTTAGTAAAATTTTCCTAGTACTCCGTTACAATTAGCTTTTCCTGAGCTAAGTTCTTAAATTTAGTCATTTTCTGATTATAGTAAATTTGTTGCAGCCATTGTTGCCTAAATTAGTTTTTAAATTAATCCTAAGTGACGTTTGTTTCATCAATGTTTAACTCATCCTTACAGTTATCCCACCAAGAAGATGCCTCATGGGAAAGCTAATAAGATCACCATATTGCTTTAGTTTCCTCATAGAAGTTCCTTATTGTAAAGTACACCATTTTTCTAAGCCAATTCTCAGCTCCATCTCCCAGTGTAGTGCCATCAAACTTGGGTGGTCTTATCCTTTTTATATCATTTGTTAATTCAACTGTCAATCTCACCTTTTTATTCTCAGGATGATTGGGTACATTTACATTAGCATTGGAAATGGTATTGTTATCAACACCTAAATTTCTAATATTGGAATTGTCCATAGGAGTTGGCTGATTGTTATTACTAGCATCTTCTTCATCCTCCTCATTTCCCATTACTTGTTGTTCTAGTACAGCCAGACGATCTCTTGTGTCGAATAGGGAAGTAAGTATCTCATTCACTTTTTGGGCGTTAGTTGCTTCTTCACCTGGTGGTGGGTTGTTTGTAGCATTCCTCTTCTTGTAATGATTTTTTGTTAAAAAGAAAATTTAAATTTTATCAGATTATGGACACAATAGGTCCAAAAGTTGCAACCTTCAGCTCAAATACCAAGAAGTAACATTCCCATTTTAAGAATTTAGAAACAAGGCATTTTTTATTTTTTTTGCATAATGTTCTAAATTAACATAACTTAGAACACACATTCCAAATCCAATCTATCTCATAAGATAAAACCATTTACATTTGTAAATGACTCAATGACTACCGATCTCTCATTCCATTACTCTATATCATACTGATGTCTCATGTTAACTTTATAATTTGTATACTATGTATACATTGTTTTATTACCCTTTTATAGGTATCGAGTTTTTTGTTTAAGAGGCCTATCTAAATATTTGTTACCGATGCGCATACGAAATATTACTTCTTAAACTAGGTGACATAGGACAACACAACCAAAAAGTTTCGATACTTTGGCCAAAGATTTTAAACATACTTTACATGATTATATTCCTAGATGGCATACTTGTTAAATGGAATAAGTCCTTCACCCTAGTTGATCTATTATCTAGAATTATCTTCACTAACTTCTGTCAGTCCACTCATTGAAAGTTTAACCCTAGCCAAGTTTAGCAACATGGCCAAGTGTGGAGAAATGCTTATGGTGAGTAATGGTAATTACACATATTCAATCGACTTATGTCGATTGGTCATGTTTATTTATCCTAAGTTAATGTGAGTTGACCCCGACACTATATCATACCCCTAGCTTTACCTAGGGAAGAACTATGATCAAGTAAGAATTTATGTTAGTCTAGTTGAACAAACTCTTAAAGGTGTTGAAACATGTCAACTATAATATAGTGTCCTTGTGAAGACCCTTGTCATCAAGAAGGTACTGCAATGCAATTGAAATGTGTCAACATCCAAATGATTTTTTCTCATCTAGATGAACATACCTTAGATAGGAAGTTATATCTTATTAATTTCTTCGTAACCAATTAATTACATCAACCCTACTAAACATCTAGGTTCTTTAATTGTTAAGCTTCAGAGTTAAAACTTCATTAGATGAAGTTATGAATATAAATCTGCTTTCTATCCAACTCACATGCTATGATTTGAACTATTACCAACCTCATTCCAATTTTACATTAAAGGCCTAGTAGACATGGAAGTTTTATTTATTTATTCACTTAATATAGCCCTAGCTTATATAGGTTTTGAGTAGGTCCTTTTTCATATTAGACTTCATTGAAATGAAGTCTAATTCCCTTTTTAATCATCTTTTCCTACATTCCTATTTTAACTAAGGAATTTTACATGAGAAAGAGCACCTTCTCTAACTACAGATAATAATAAGGATTCATATCAAAAAGGTCTTAAATTAGGACTATGATTCATTTCAAGGTAATTGTATTTCCTTTCCCTTATTAAGTGTTAAATTCTATATAAACCCATCATACATTATAAACTATTATCAAGGTTTAACTCTCATACAAACATTTTATTTAAATATAGTCATAAAGATATAGTTGAGTATCAATTTAAGAAATTCAACTTTATAACTTACATCCTCACTGGAGAGGGTAATACATCTAGTACCTCAGACTTCTATTTACTCCGTTCCAAACCATAAAATTATGTTACTGTTTATGAAATAGATTAATATTCATTATTTCCTCTCATTGCATGCCAAAAGGAATTACATTAAATACAAACAAATTTCAGACATATTTCATTCAACAAGGAGGAAATTATACATTTATACATTTACGTGTCCAAACTCTTCAGATATTACTAATATCAAACATCACTATTTCAATCAATTTTAGATACAACTTTATTTTCCCTCAAATACATTTTAGTAATGAACCATATTTCATCATAAAAAAACCAATATTATTTGATAACCAAATGTAACTTCCTAAAGATCTTTCTCCTTTCATCACTTATGGAGTTCATCTAAAAAATTGCTAGCACAGGTCAGCTCATCGAACTGATCATGGTAAGCACTAAATCATTAAATTTATATTCTTAAATAACTAACTATTTCATAAAAAGAACTATGTTGTTATGAAACAGTCCTGAAGCAATTCATAAAGACACAGTGAAAAGGAGTTACAATACTCAAACCAAATAAATAGAGAAACAAATATACAAAAAATCAAAAGTAAGGTTAGGTCATGATATATAACAAATTCACCTATCCATATTATTGTATTTTTTCAAAAGAATTTAAACAGTAATTCTGATAAGTAAAATTTCATCAGAATTTCACTACTACTTTCATATATTTCTTTTCATGATCACTCATCCGATTAGATCAATTCATCAAAAAAACGTAACTATCCTAACTAGATTTTAGGAATAGTTCAATAGTAGACCATTTGCAACAATACTTCCATCTCAATATTTCCTTAACCTATATTCATCCTAAAATCTGATCTTCCAACAATTAAACTTAAATATCATAAGAAATAAGTTAAAATAACAAAATTATCAGAACATTTAAGTGTTCTAGTTTAGAGTATCCCAATACTCAAACTCAGAACTAGGAACCAAATCAAGTTGAAAAACAACCAAGATAAATCAGACCACTCGAAGATGTAAGATGACTTTGAACAAGAAAAAGAGTTACACTCCAATGTAAAGAATATGCACCATTGCAATAATTACCTTAATTAGTTAAATGGTTAATTTTTTACTCTTGACTAACTCATTAAACCATTCAACTACTTCTAGCATAACACATTATTCCAATGAATTGATTTCAACTTCAACTATACTTCCCTAACAACATTCTCCAATCATTCTTACTAGATAGTCAAGAAGTTGCATAATGAAATAGACAAGAGAAAGATAACATCTTCACCAAGTGTGAAGCTGAAAGAAGAATAAAGGGAGGATATGGAGAAATATCACAACGCCTCAACTCTTTTATGATTAAAGGAGAACCTAAAGAAACCAATAACTTACATTGATAAGGTCATTATCTAATGTCTCAAACCAAAATCCCAAATAGAGATATAATCTTGGTTTGAATTGAATGAACAACAACTAGGAGACAGTAAAGATGGATTTTATTTCCACAAGATAAAAAAAAATCATTACTCAAAAGATATAAAGATGGAAGGAATAGTTTTAACATATTGTTAAGTCTGAACAATCTTCCTAACTCATATCCGTATAGGAGGAGAAGTAATCAAAATGATTTAACCTAATAGAAATGATCATTCCATTTTCACAAAGAAGACATTTCATAAGCTCTATAAGAACTGAAACCAAGTTTAATTGTCCAAGGTCTAATAAACGGACTAACAAAATACATCAAAATAATACTGATAGAATTATCAAGAAGTTCAAGTTGATAACAACAACTGAAAAACTGTAAACCAATACCCAAAGGAGTTTTTCCTTTTTAGCACATATTGCCATAATTTCATAGGTTACCCAATGACCTAATAGAGTAGAAAAATTAATATATTTTCCCTTATGGGCTTCCAAAAATTAGGCTTCGTCAAAAATAACAAATCAATTCCAGAGAATAGAAGAATTATACTTTTCCAGGACTTTTAAAAATAATAATTGAAATATAACTTAAACAAGTCCATGAATACATTTAACCAATTGCTAAGAAAAACCCACAACAATTTATCTTTCCTTAATAATCACAGGGATCGAGTCTACAACCAAAATAATACAAACAAAAACCCATATTTACAATCACATACATCGATAAGAATATAGGCATGTTCTCAAATTCAGAGCATTCCAATTGTAAAAAAATAATATGAATAAGCAAGCATCACAGAATGTTATGTTCCCTGAAGAATCATGAAGATTCAATCAACAATCAAGTGTTCAAACTAGTTGAATAACTGCATTTTCCCAACAAAGAGAAAGCAAGACCATTTTAGAAAATATCCAAAGATTAAAATTAACAAAGCTAACTACAAGATTTAAATAGTTCAAACAAGATCACAAACAATTTTTGACTTGATCTCAAGCCCATGAAGAAGGATTAAAGCATAACGCAACTATCAAATCAATAAAATCAAAAACCTAGATCACACTTTCCATCATTAAAATAGAATCGAAAAAACATTCCCAATAAACAACACAAAAAACTCAAGTAGAGAAATTTTATTAGCAAAATGAAAACTAGTCTATTCTAAAGAGTATATTTGTTCTTACTAAACACTTAAGTAAAAGAAAAAATATTAATGGATAGAACCTATCATTCCTGATAGCATTTCTCCTTCACTGATTCATAGAAGTATCCAAGAAGAGATTCAATCTTCCTTTCGAAATCATAAAACCACACAAAAACTTCCTCTATCTCCTTTATATGGTCTCACAATTCCAACCCTTTCTTCCATGTCATGCAAGGAAGGAAATCTCATGCATCGACATAGTGCATGCAAAAATCATATTGGAGGTTTGAAAACAAAAAAAAACCACATACAAAGCTCTAGCTCCAAAACCAAATGAATCGACAAACCCAAACTCTCTATCTTCTTCCTAAGTGGTTTCGCCAATTTCCAAAAATTAAATGTAGAGTAGGAATGTCAGTCCTTCCTATTTTCCCACCACCACCATATCCAAATTTTAATTGGACTCAATTCAAACAAAACATGCCTCATAAAAAATTGGAAAAAATGTCAACTCATCCATCTTAAGTTTGTAACTGCCTTTTCCAAATTTGGCTACATAAAGAGATAAGGATTAATAAATTGCCTTGAATTCGATTCCTCCCACTTTTCTCTTTCCCCATGTTGTTTCATAGGCCCCTTTAGGTTATCCATTCCCTTATTTAGGTTAGACACTAATTTAAGAATCAACACAGGTCCATAGGTAAGTCCATAGTTTTAGTCTAGGTCCCTCTTAATAATTTTTCATCCCAATTTAACAAAAGAAAATATTAACTTATGTTAGATTTAAACCTTAGTATAGAGTTACTAGTCTTAGAACATAGTTTTATTAGGCCCCAGGTACCCAATCAAAACATCACCATAACATAATAGAAAATAACCAAATTGTTACTTGATTAAATGAGAAGTAGAGATCCATGAAGAGGTTCGTTCATAACCTTTACACATTCTAGGTCCATAACTCTTCCATCTATCAAAATTAGACATCATGACATGAAAATTAGAAGCGTACCTTAGATCAAAGGAAGTGATCTAAGGTTATGTTGTTTGAATCCCCTTAAATTATGAAAACTGAAACTCAAATTCATTATCCCTAGCAGTTAATTTATTCGGCATAGAAAAGATGGATTGCTTCATTTTCAATTAACCAAAATCATGATAGTATGTACCTATTCCCAACATATAACTTCTTATCTTCTACAAACATGATCTCCTAAGTCATAAGAGTACACCATATTAAGACAAAATCACCTGTCAACATTTGTACCTTCTATAGTAGAAGTCATCATAGGTACAGTCATGTGAGAGGCGTTAAATTACTAAATTCCATAATGTATCATTATCATAGGTACCATGGATATATGCTTTCAAAATATTAAGATGAGGAATTCACAGAGTACATGATGTCAATTGCAATCAGCCAAAAAAATTAATACCATGGCCAAAAGCTAAGCTAAAATTATATTTGGCCACTTCTGATTGGGAATATTTCTAGACAATTATTGATACTATGTCAGAGGAAATGTCATATACAATTGGGGTTTCTTTTTCCATTCCACAAAGAAAATATTAGAAACAGTGTAACACCCATAAATTCAACGTTCAAAACCAAACTAAAACATATTAATTTATTGGGGAAAATTTGTGGAAATTTTTTTAAGGGGTTGCAAGAGTGATACATTGTTCATGATTTAATTAATTTCTGATTAATTATTTATCTAGTTTCACAACTTAGGTCCTTAATAAATTTTATAATACAATTCATAAGTTAAAGTGGTCCCATTTATCTATGTCTTTTATACCCTTATTACACCTTTATTCTAATTAATTAATTTTCATATAAACACTTTCCCTTTTTAACCCCTTAATCAATTTAATGAAAAATGTCCCATTAGCCACTTTAGTTTTAATATCTAGAAAAACATCATTTACTTATTTATTAAATTCAGAGTGGAAGGGGAGGGGGTTACAACATAGTCTAATCCACAAGTGTAGGTACCCTAGGGCCTTATTTGTTAATTAGATTTTTAACATTTTCCACATACACATTCCCACAAAATATAACATCACTTAAGTGATGTAGGATTCATTCTAAAACATTGGATTAGATCTATCATGGCCATTAGATCTCAGGTTAGACTAAAACCTATAAATCCATACGATATCTCCTATTATTATTTTCTTACCATATTCTTATCATTTTCACTCTTTTGTTTTGTAGGTTTGGGAGAATGGAGGCCATGGATCCAAAGAGAGATTCTGAGGTGTTGTGCCTTGTTAGAAGGATATACACACCATTTTGGGTATTTATATTATCTACATCCATGTCCTAGGGTTTGCTTTACATTTTATTTGTTATTATATTGTTATTCTTTTTTGGGTATGTGCATTTTTGCCCCATTTTATTTCTAGATCTAAATGAAGCATATACACAATCCAGGTTATGTATATATAATATTATATTTGTTTTAGATTTATTTTTAAAAAATGTTGAATCAATAGATTAAACGTTTTATTTTAACCTATTTTTTATATTAAATCTAAAACAAATATATATATATATATATATAATCTATGTGTGTGTGTGTGTGAATACTAAACTAGGTTATGGGTCGGCTGATCTATATAAAAAAAATAGTGCAGAGTATATGTCAGGGATCATTTTAGCGACGAATATTCGTAATATGGGGAAAATTTCATTTTATGAAATTTTGAAAAGGTGAATTATTTGGAGTGGGTTGGTGTCCTGTTCACCTAAAATATATAGTATATTTTTTCTAGGGGGTCGGCTTTACCTTCATTTGAAAACATCTCCTATAAAAACCTAGCTGATTCGGCAGGTAGTATACTGCAAGTAGCTTAACAAATTACAAATATTGTGAAATTTAAACTCGCATACCCTTAAGCACCAGAGATTCAGATTACTGTTAGCATGTGATTGTTGACGCGTGACAACAACTGTATTGACATGCGACAGAGGAAGTGTTGACGCGTGACTTGGGCAGTGTTGACGCGCGATAGAGGAGGTGTTGACGCACGATAGAGGAAGTGTTGACGCGCGACTTGGGTAGTGGTGACGCGCAACAGAGGAAGTGGTGACGTGCAACAGAGGAAGTGTTGACGCACGACTTAGGCAGTGGTGATGCACGACAGAGGAGGTGTTGACGCGTGACAGAGGAAGTGTTGATGCGTGACTTGGGCAGTGGTGACGCACGACAGAGGAAGTGGTGACGCGTGACAGAGGAAGTGTTGACGCGCAACTTGGACAGTGGTGACACGCGATAGAGGAGGTGTTGACGCACGACAGAGGAGGTGTTTACGTGTGATAGAGGAAGTGTTGACACACGACAGAGGAAGTGTTGACGCATGACTTGGGCAGTGGTGACGCACGACAGAGGAAGTGGTGACACGCGACAGAGGAAGTGTTGACACGCGACTTGGGCAGTGGTGACGCGCGACAAAAGAGGTGTTGACGCACGATAGAGGAAGTGTTGACGCATGACTTGGGTAGTGGTGACGCGTGATAGAGGAAGTGGTGACGCGAGAGAGAGGAAGTGTTGACGCGTGACTTGGGCAGTGGTGACACGCGATAGAGGAGTGGTTGACGCGCGACAGAGGAGGTGTTGACACACGACAGAGGAAGTGTTGACGTGTGACAAGGGTAGTGTTGACACGCGACACAGAGATTTTTTGATGGGAAAACAGATGTCGGAGGCTGTAGATGCACGATAGGATATTTTTCTGTCACTTGTCAAGAAAATGCAGTGATGCACGTCAACAGACCTTAGTGACACGCGTCAACAACAACACCCTCAATGATGCGCATCAATAGACCTCAGTGACGTGCGTCAACAAGGTTGTTGACGTGCGTCACTAAGGTTTGTTTACATGCGTCATTGCATTTTCTTGACGTGCGACAACAAAATCTCCTATCACGTGTCTGCATCCTTTTGTCGCACCACTTGACAATCAGGTGAAATTTTTTCATACAACCCCCAAAAAATTCACCTTCCCGCGAAACGGGTTCCAGGGATATTCGCCAGGTATTCTCCACCTTTGATTTCCAAGAGGTCTCTTAAAATGAACCATGGTATATATTTAGCAGTTGCGGCTAACAATATGTGCAGGTTTAGGTTTGGGTGGGGGTACCACCCCACCCCACTCCATATTGTAAAATGGTCTCGTGGTGGGGTCATTGCCCCCAACCCTTTGCTTGTTTATCATATACAAAGGCTTGGCCACATAGGCCTATTCGGCCCAATATATAGACAATCTTTTTCTTATATTCGGTAAACTACGTTCTATTTAAACTTTTCCGCACCTATTTTTTAATATATAAACATTCAAATTAAAAATTATTAATTTGTGTGTGTAATATAATATAAATATTGCATTAAATAGATTGATACAATTATAAATTATATAATTATATAAAGTTAGATATATAACTTTATATAATTATAATATTTAATTTTTTTATTTTTTATTTTTTGTGTTTTATTTGTTTATAAAAAACAATCAATTCAACTTGTTTGTATAACAACTATAAGGCTATAAGTAGTAGTTATAATTTCACATCTATTCAAGTATTTGGAAATAGTAGAAACTAATAACACTCCCACCCCCCACCCCCTTTGTTCTTGTGTTTATAACTATATATTTTCCTAAGAAATTTAAGGAAGTTTCTACACAAGTAAATAGAAGGAAACATTTCCTTTACAACAAGGTAAAATTTGATTATAAAATTAACTCAAATCATTCATATTTACATATTCCTTTTTGAACGGAATGAAAGTAAAACATTCATAAATGAAACTTATTCCTTCCCTCTTTTAAATCAAGTTGCTAATTTTACAAAAAGAGAATGAATATATACTTTCCACAATACAACACCATCCTTTTTAAATGAAGATCCATAGTACATTTTTTAATCAAATTTTAAACATGAAATTAAATTTTCCATTCCAAATAAGGAAAGTTTTCCATTGAAAATTAAATGCACTATAGGTATAATTTACAAGTATGAAGAAGGCATCAGAACAATAAAATGCAACTTCTCATCCCTGCTTTCCAAAATATACATTTTTGGATAATCAATACAAATCAATCTTACATAATACATTTACAAGAAGTTGAAACTTTTTAAAATGCAAGTTACAAATCCCTCCACTTAGGTGGAGAAAACATGACAAAAATTTACAAAAGTAGGAATTCTTCTTTGGGCTCAACAATAATTGTGTTCACTCCAAGAGAACCACTTCAGCTCCATAACTTTTCCTTTCTTCAAATCACAATGCAAGGGATGGGGTGTAGGTAACTCTCAACTCTCAACCTTTATATCAATGAGGGGAAGAATCCATTCTCCTCATTGGCCACCTTGCCCAAACCATGTGAAATAAACTATGTTTGCAACCAATATAAGATTTAAAAAATGCTTCCACATTACAACACACATACAAAAAGTCATTTTAAACACACAAACAAGCACAAAAATACAATAACAATAACATGAAACTTTCAACACACAAGGATTGAAACTCAAGCCAATGGAGCACGGAAATATGGGGAGTCATTATACCTCATAATGGGTTAAGTGTCCACCTTGAAGCCTCCAAAAACACAAAACAACCCATACAATACTCTTATGCCTCCTTCAAATATATTATACCTCCCTCTATCTCTTATACCCTTCTCAATATCTTATCCCTCCCACTAGTTAAATATACAAGAAAAGTAATAATTTCTCTTATCGAAACAAGTGGGACACCCAAAATCCCTTGAAAATATGCAATAATAGCCTTATGCCTCTATCAAAATATCCCAATAAACCTTCTCCTCCAAACTACTTAAGGTAATTCTACCCAAGGTCTCAAAACAAGAATACACACAACCATTCATTTAAATACAATACACACATATATAAAAAAAATACATGGGTGTAGTTCCTACCTATCCATTGCAAGAAACTTGATCACAAAATCACAGCTCCGAGCTCATTCCAATCTCAAAGCAAAATCTAAACAAGCTCCAAGACTCCCAAGAAAGAAAATCAAGCTAAAACTTCAAAATACCAATGCACAACAAAATGAAGTAACCCCAAAACCATCAACTAATCTTGTATAAATAGAGAAAGAGAAGAGGAGGATGAGGTGGCTCCATGTAGGATGCCACGTCACTTCTCCTCAACTCCACATCACCAATTCAAACATCAAACCCAAGGATAATAAATTGGTGGGTTAGGATATGACAAACTAGTTACACACACTAACCCTCACTCCATACCTATAAAGGACACCATTAAAAAATCATGTAAGAAAGTGGAATAATTTGAAGTTTTTACCTTCAAAATCATATAATGGGGTCTAAATTTTACCCCTCACCCCATATGTATAGTTGGTGGGGGAATTTAAGAGGTGAGGGAAAATCTTAACTTCTCCCACAAACCACCAAAAATGGCTTAAAGGTCAAATTTTAAATTTTGAGAGATGGGTTGAGTCACAACAACCAAAATCAATTAAATTAAACTCAAATCAAAAAGTTCACAAGGACCATCTGCCCCTAACAAATTCCCTTTTGTCACATCCAAAAAATTAGCTTAATTAACATAATTAATTACTAAACAAAGGTAAATGTAATGAACAATTCAAAAGTGAAATGCAATGCAATAATAAAATACATACTCACAAATTAATCAGAAGAAAAGGTGAAAGAAGAAACACATATCCCATGGTCACAATTTAAGGTCATCCCCTCCATGGGGAAATCCTAGCATCCTAACAATATACAACAATAACATAACACAAAGATTCCATGGTGATCGTCATTACAACCATCAGATATTCTGCTATAGTTGGTCTCCTAACCCCCTTATGTTTTTTGTGATACAATAACCTACAAAATCAAACAATACCTTCATTGGCCTCATGGCCACATCAAATACATCATTAATAAAATAAATGCATATTCATCAATAAACATCATCATATCACAAAATCATCATCAAGCTAAGTAATGCTACCAATCATTTACAATTTTATAAACCTTTCAATTTTTCAATTTCATCAATATTAGTGAGATCACAAGATTAGTTCAAACACCAAAACATGGTCAATACGATGAGAATTAAGAATTTTAGTATATATATAGGCTAACAACACATTATCACCATCAATACATAATATATATCCATTTCTTTAAGAATCCATAAAAACCACAATATGAATCACAACATATCAATAGTTAGAATATCTCTATCATCTAACATCATGCTTATCCAAAATAACATAACAAGGTTCATATCTATAGTCCATGATAAATCAAAATCATATTATAAAATGTGTTGAAGAGGAGTGGGCACTACATCCCCCTCCCCTTAGACTTGAATTATACCAAGAAGTCACTAAAATAGGTGTGGAAACTGGGCTTGTAACAAAGTAGCGTCCTCCCATGAAGTGGCAATCTCATCATACCTATCCCATAGGAATCACATCTGATCAATCTCACGGCCTCAAAGGTCCAGAGTCTTACAATATATAATTCCTATGGGCTCCATAGTCACATTTCCCTACTCCTAAACCTGTAATGTGGTCATATCCATTATATGAGAAGGATTTTGAATGTATTTCCGTAATACAGAAACATGGAAAAAATCATGGACGTGAGATAAGATAGGTGGCAAGGCTAGACAATATGCTAAGAGAACAGTCCACTCCAAGATATCAAATGGGCCCAAAAATATAGGAGCTATCTTATATCCTTTTGTAATGAATAGGGCTCTTATGAGGCCCGACATGAAGAAACACCATCGTGTCAACCTCAAAACTACAGTCTGTCCTCCTCTAATCTGCACGCCTATTCTACCTATCCTGAGCCTCCTACAATCTCTACCTAATCAAGATAACCGGGTGTTCCATGTCCCCTAACATTGCTAGCCCAAGAGATACCATATCCTCAAACATTTCCAAACTCAATGGTGTCCTTCACTCCCTACCATATAGTGCCTAAAATGATGCCATGTCGATGGAACTCTTTAAATTGTTGTTGTAAACAAAATCAACCAAGTATAAATACTCCTCCCATCTCAACTAATTATCCATGGTGTACATCTGAAGCATGTTCTCTAAAATATGATTCACCCACTCTGTCTTACCATTTGTCTCAGGGTGATAGGTTATACTGAAATTAATTCTCCTACCTATAGCATGTTGCATGGTAGTCCAAAAAGGTGAGGTGTACAAAGGATTGTGGTCACAAATAATCTTCGATGAAATCCCATAAAGTCTGACTATCTCATCCAAGTAAACTCATGCCAGTGTACTATTTATATAGTTGGTCTTCACTAGAAAAACATGATCCACGTTTGTTAATTTATCAACCATTAACATGATGGCGTCATGGTGATATCTCGAAATCAGTAACCCAAAAATGAAATCCATGGAAATGGTGTCCCACTTCCATTCTGATATGACATTCAGATAAATTGTAACTTTTATTTCATTTATCAAAATGTGATAAAACTTATACCATCCCATGCATGGAAAAATTTAATAGATGTTAAAAAAAAAATGATTTTGATATTGTTTGATATAGTAATGGCAGGGAAATGGAAATTTCTTTGTTTTCTAAATCTTTTAAAACCTGTTTCACATAAAAAACATAAAAAAATATATTTCTAAAAAAAGAATAAAAAAATTCCATCCCAAGATAGACAACTACATCTAACTTTTCACCAAAGGAAAAAAAAAAAGATTTGGTCATCCAAATCGCGGGCAAACAGATTACAATCTTATACGTTTTTTCAAAAAAAAAACAAAGTCATATAATTTTAAGTGTTTAATATAGCTAAAATTGTCCATTTTTAAAAAAAATAGTATTTTAGAAACTAGATTCCGGATGCTACGATTCATATTCATATAAATGTTTCTAATTTTCAGTGCATGTATTGCTAATAATCCCTACAAGTTGTGATTTCACTGTTTTCTGCAATATGACATCCACTTATGACCCCTATTTTGTCCACCAACTTGGTGCACTTACCCTAATCTAGTCATATTTTAGAAAGAAATACATCAATACTTGAACATAAAACAAAGATTGACCTCATAGTCATGTTTTTTGGAAGATTGTCTTATAGCACATGATAAATTGGTGCGTACACTTGAAAATGTGATGTTCTTCTAAAAACATAGATTTATTCATGGATTACACATTCCAAAGCTTAGGCTTAGATATCAAAGCTAAAGAGTGGGTGGCTTCCAAGCCAAAGAAAACAAAATGTGCTTGCATTGCTAGATTTATAAAGCACGTGTGTTTTGTTTTTCTTAGTGAAAAAATTAAATTTACATAGTAAAAAATGCACTCGTGTTATAAGTATCATAGCACGAGCGTGTTATAATGTGACCAAACCATAATGCACTCGTGTTATATGGAAAATGGTCAAAAAATGGATTTTGGCCACTTTTTGGTCCCCCATCTCCCTGCACATTCCCATTACACTCTTATAACTTCAATATCACTATTCTATTCGATTCTCTAAGCTTCAAATATTTCCTTAATGCACTATAGAACATACATGTATTTATAGACTTTTTGAATTTAAAGTATGACTATATTGGCATGAAATGCAAGAAAAAATAGAGGGGAAATTGGACCAAAAGAAGTAAAATAATAATACAAATAAGGATAAGGGATTAAGGATCCAAAAAGGGAAATGAAGCCATTTTTTTGGAAGGTGCCCATTTCCATATGGGTCAAAATGTGTAAAGGTCTCATAAAAAGTCAAAGCTCTAGAAATCATAAAGAAACATGGGATAAGATATAAAATTATTGAAAAGAGGTAAAATATGGTTCATATGTCATAGGAAAAAGTAAAAACTATTGAAAAGAAAGGAAACCATTAATGATAGTTGATAAGGGGTTGAACAAAATAAACATAACAACAAAATACATGCCTATAAGAGCTTAACTTAGACACATAGTCAAGAAACATATATAAATGCACTAATTCCAAAATAAAATTAATAAATCTTATACACATATTAGTTGTCTATATAATGCTCCATTTTTATCTCTCTCCATGTGTGTGTATTTAAATCTGTGTGTGTGTGTAAATTCATATCAAAGTGCGATAAAAAAGTTTACCTAGGATAAATTGAAGAATATTTCGTGATTGGAACTTATAAGGGTTTCTTAGATTCAATATCTATATTATTGTTATCTAAAATTCAAAAGAAAGTAGAGGGTATAAATTAAATCTTACAGTCCATCTCCATTGACCTATGGTAAACAAAAACTATATGCTTCTCATAATCTTGTGTTGAATGCCCTATGCTCATGTGTTTATATTTGTTCTCCTTCAAACATATGTAATACATATTGAGTAAAAAATGTTGCACTATATATATATATATATATCGGTAGTAAAAAGTGGCATCCTCGATAATAGGATAAAGAGTGTTGAATGTTTTTTCCATATAATTGTTGGCCTCTTTAGGTTTTTTGAGGAGGAATTCCAATTCCTCAGTGATCTTGTCCATATTGGGTGTGAAATTGATCACGTGGAGACTTAACTCATACTCGTTGTCTAATTATTCCCACATGATTAATTGTCACATGTTTGGTAAGTCAAATATGGTGTCTGGTTCATACCCTGCACCTGGAAGTGTCATCTAACAATAAAAAAAGCTTGCAAACAACGATTGATTAGACATGATTACTTGCTTTCAAGGAGATAAGACAAGATATGTGGAAGATATAAAATAAAAAATTTTAAACAGGGATCAATGTCAATCCTACATATTGGTTTCAATCTAAATGATCGATATTGATTGCTGATAAAACTATTTTTTATCCAAATAATTTGAAACATATATCACCAAAACAATATCTAAATGTAACATGGATTATAAAAACTTAATAAGGATTAGATACCTTTGAAACTTGATGAAGTCGACCTGATGAGATGTGTAGGATTATTTCTGCAAAGGGAATCTGAGATAACCAGAGATTGTTTTTATTCGACATTCTTTCAATGAAAGAAGGCTAGGGAATCAGACATCAATGTTGATTGCAGGGTAGTGCTTTAAGTCAAAATTACACTTGAACAAATGCTGTTGGGAATTAAAAGTTTAGAAAAATAATAATCCTTGGGAATATTACAAGACTTGTTTATATAAGATCGTTGTCATTGTAACAGATCATCGTTGATCTGCATAACTCATTTTTTATTGCGGGATTAGTTCAACTTCTTCCCTTTTATGGAGATTTTGGTTCTCAAATGGGTTTTGTGTTGTTTTAAGTTTGTGTGAGGGTTTTTTAGGTTCTTTTTATTGTTTTAGCTTGTTTGATTTAATTTAATTTTTATTGATAATGTTTCGTTTGTGGTTGCAGGTGGTTATGGGTGTAAAATGGTGAATGTAACTTGGTAGAATAGGTAAAATAAATGTGTGAGACTATGAAGGAGTTTCCTAGAGTGTGTCTACACCTATTTGAATTAGCATGTCCTAATTCTAGTGTCCGTGCAGTTTCCCACTCTAGTAATATTTTCTTAATACGCCTTTTCTATAGAAATAGAGTTCGAAGATATTCAAAAAATATTACCAATTACCTTTTTGTTAAGATTTAATCACTTATCAATAATTATTCAATTAATTAAGATGTGAAATAATCTCATTTGCCTTGAAAAGCATACTCAATCCTAATTTTCTAATATCTTGTTACTTATTGGGTAAAAATATCCGAATTGAGATTTCGTTATTCAACAAGAGATTAGAATTTAATTTTATGCCTACACTCCTTCCGAAATTATAAGGTATTTTGTTTTAAAAATAAGGGTTCAGATGTTTAATTTTTATGCTAAAAACACTTCCTCTCCTTTGGACCACCTCTATAGCCTACCCCTAATACCTAATTTAAACTATTAATAAATTAGATCCTTTCACCATTAATTTACATCGGTATATTGATTTTTATTTTATCAAATTGAATTAGCTCAACATGAACTCATGTGATCGGATATTTCCTAACTAATGAACTCCCATGTCGATTGAAATGTGGACAAAATTAGACAATACAAAGAACAATTAAGAGTCAAAGAGAGAGAAATCAAGGTCAAGATGGATAAGGAAATATTGAAGATGCCAATAACAAAAAAAGGAATCGGGGATTTAGTAAGTAAAATTTTGTGGTATATTACATTCATTCATAGGATACTAAATAATACTCCTATTTCACGTTTTAATTTGTAATATTATACTGTAAATAACTCCTCCCAATACACCATTCCTATTATAAAAACCCTTTATATTACCAGATGTTACGTATACATGTATTTTTGGTGACATTTTAAATACCCCTTGTTATTTGTATATCTTTCATGTTGAATGTGTTCTTTAAGTTTTAAAACATTTGGTTCATGTTGAGATGTATTGACTTTTCATAATGATGAAGAATTCAAATTTAAACCAAACATAAAAATTTGTGTCGATTCTAAGTTTCACTTATTGGTGACTATTAAACATTAGCTTACAAAAGTCACAAATTGTTTTGAACCTTGCACAAGAATAAAAAATATCAAGAGCTTCCAGATATGTTGAATACTAATTTTGGACTATGTGTCCATGATCAATGTGTCAAGAGTACTAGAGTTTATTAACATTTCACACACCAATACAAAGATCAAAACCTCAATGAGTGTAATACATCAATATTTGAAAAGTGTCCATAATTGGTCTTCGATAGTGTTTGACCATTGTATGAGGATCATAATTTCAAGGCTATGTGGTGCATGGTTTCACTAATCAATGACAGGTGACGTCTATTGGCATAATGGAGAACCAAAGAGTTTGTAGTGGAGACCAAGTTCTAAAAATTTTAAAGACACAACTACACCAATTAATGCCCCTTCACCGCTTATTACATGCAATTATATTGGCTACAAGATTTACATTAAGAAAACCCTCTTTATGAACATACATGATAGGATAATTTGTAGAATGTGAAGCCCCCATGGAAAAAGATGAGTTGAAATTAAAATAACATAAGAAACATATGGAAACAAGACCCTATTTTTTACCCATAATAAATAAACTAGCACTCAAATAATTGTTTTTAGTGTCATAAAAAAATTAGGTGTCTACAATATCATTATCACTGTTGAAAAGTTGATCACTGTAGAGGTTATATTAAAATCTACAAAAATAATGGCATGGAAAAGACCTTTTAAGATCCATAATTTTGGGTGCCTTGCTTAAAGTTTCCATATTAACTTATAGCATAAATGACCCCGTATTAGTTTATAGTAGTACTTTTAATATGTGGGATGCACCTTCAAATATGAAATATACATATACCTACCTTATGCATATTTTTTTATGAGTAGCGCACTCATTTGGGCACTATATTACATAGATTATTGGCATCCCTGCTGATGCTTCGGAGGAAGCATTGCGTGGAATTACAATTACAAGTAGGTGTACAATTAAATTAGTGATCACCTTAAGCTGCTATGATTCATGAGGAAAATCTATCATTGAAATACTTACAACATCACCAATACTTCCTAATACGTATAAAAAAAACACACCTACTTCCCCATAAATGAAATTCATAAGAACTAATCTTATCTAATTTGAGTTTTGATAAACGTTTGTACAACATGGTCAAAATCGTGACGGTGCTATTTGTTCTCAACATTATATTTGTCGTCAATGTCTCTGCTCGACGAAACTTTAATGAATATGTAAATACAAATGCAGCTAGTGAAAGTCTGTATTCAATTGCGGAGATGTTGGTGCATTGTATTAACTGTGGAACCCATATTTCAAATTCTAACTGCTGCCAAAAATAAGATAAGTCTACATATTGTTCATGCTAATAATTATCCAAAATGAAACAAAGAGGGGAACACACTAAAAAATGCAGAGACAACGCATAGCATTGAACGACTACAAAAGAATTGAGGTTTAACCAACCTGCGTATGGTGGGAGATCGAAAAGTGTCGATCTGGTGATGCTCGGCTCCCTCGTGATCCGCAAATAGGGAATTTTTTATTTTTATTTTTCATGAACAGATAAATTTTAATATACAATTCAGATTATCATATATATTTGTTTATATTGGACCTTGTGGATGGCTGAAGTAAATATTATTTGTCGGCTTCTTCCATTTAATGTTAACATTGTTAATCCTTGTTAAGCTTGCATGCCACCTTCCTCACTTTTTTCCAAATACGTCATGATAATCAATGAAAACTAAGCACTGTATAATTGACCCTATATTAACAACATTTTTGATCCATAAAATTTATTGTTATTCTAATACTAGTAAGGGGGGAATGATGACTTCAACATGACAGATTTAGCAATCTCCAAAATTGTTCACCTCTTTATGTATTGGATAGCTAGCAAAAGAGAAGTTTGCTTGTGCATCCGTAATACATTTTGGTTTTGTGACCAAAATTACAACTGTCACTCACACTCAATAATATGACACACTTGGGATAATTTCCGCCAAAGACCTGCAAAGTTCTTAAAAGACTAGATCGTGCCATGTTATCGACACAGCCTTTTTTTCCCGTTTGTCAATTATTTCCAGTCTACATATTGTTCATGCTGATAATTATCCAAAATGAAAGAAAGAGGGGAACACACTAAAAAATGCAGAGACAATGCATAGCATTGAACGACTACAAAAGAATTGAGGTTTAACCAACCTGCGTATGGTGGGAGATCGAAAAGTGTCGATCTGGTGATGCTCGGCTCCCTCGTGATCCGCAAATAGGGAATTTTTTTATTTTTATTTTTCATGAGCAGATAAATTTTAATATACAATTCAGATTATCATATATATTTGTTTATATTGGACCTTGTGGATGGCTGAAGTAAATATTATTTGTCGGCTTCTTCCATTTAATGTTAACATTGTTAATCCTTGTTAAGCTTGCATGCCACCTTCCTCACTTTTTTCCAAATACGTCGTGATAATCAATGAAAACTAAGCGCTGTATAATTGACCCTATATTAACAACATTTTTGATCCATAAAATTTATTGTTATTCTAATACTAGTAAGGGGGGAATGATGACTTCAACATGACAGATTTAGCGATCTCCAAAATCGTTCACCTCTTTATGTATTGGATAGCTAGCAAAAGAGAAGTTTGCTTGTGCATCCGTAATACATTTTGGTTTTGTGACCAAAATTACAACTGTCACTCACACTCAATAATATGACACACTTGGGATAATTTCCACCAAAGATCTGCAAAGTTCTTAAAAGACTAGATCGTGCCATGTTATCGACACAGCTTTTTTTTCCCGTTTGTCAATTATTTCCAATTACCGATGGAAGTATTGTCGTATATGGTTATGTCCGATAATTTTCCAATCTGCTTTCAATAGAATGGTTTTTTTATCAGCATACAATTCGTTACACCACATACTTTTGTCTCAATATCACCCTTCCTAAGCATGGACCCACATTATAGCATATCAAGCCAGCGTGGAGCTTAGTGGCAATGCCAACTTGATAAGTAGGTTGGATAGAGCAGTGGAGGGGTGGCATCAAGTAGGTGATGTGCCTCCTTTGCACATTTTAGCACTAACTAGCATTCATTCGACACAAATCCTACTTTGCCACCACCTTTGAGTTGAGTCGTTCATTAACTACTCTAGGGAAAGCACCCTTTCATGATCCCTTGTAATCACAAGGGGATAATATCATAAATGCCTCTAAATCACATATGATTGCAATGTTAGGGGTGCACAGATCAAATTCAAGCTTCACTAGATCAAAGTGGAAGATAGAGTTTCCAAACAATTATTCTAATGCTTGAAATCCAAGCACTAGCACTACCAAATCAAGGACATTCAAGAAGGCAATTAACATCTTACTAAAGAAATGAATGTAGTAAATTCCTTCTCTCGCCATTATAAATAGGTTTTTAAAGCTCAATAACCTTATCTAAAGTGATAAGAAATACTTGATCAATGCATTGTCATTATTCCTTGCAAGATTTTTCAAGCACAAAGGGTATCATGTGACCGAATGCTTTCAAGTGAATATCTTTATGAGGTGGTTTCCCACATGGCTAATTGTAAGTCCTCTTAGCTGGGATGGTCTGCCTTATGAATATTATAAAACCCTTTGGGGTGTTCTCAGAAGAGACCTATTCCAAGCTTATCTTACAGATTTTATCTCTAATTTTCTTGAGTGGTTTATTAACCACGATCATATAAAAATCATTCCCAAGATGGTTGACCCAAATCTTATCTACAAATAGAGGCCAATCAATTTATTCAATGTATTTTATAAACTAATTTCTAAGGCCTTAACAATATGCATCTACAACTTGATGCCTATAACTATTAGTCTAGAAAAATAAGGTTTATTCAAAGAAAATATATTCTAAACAATAGTATTGCTCATTAGGAAGGTATGGACTACGCTTGCTGGTCTCAACAGAAATCCTTAGTTATGAAAATTGATTGTTTGAAATCCTTTAACATGATAAAATGGCACATAGTTCCGGTAATGCTCAAACCACTTAGTTTTAGGTCAACATTTATCCACTCATTGTCAATGTTGTTTTCTAATGCTTCATCTTATCTCTTTGTTATTGAAATCATCTCATAATATTTTTTCCTCTTGTACATGTGTTGTATGATTTAGCCACCAAAGGATATACCTATCTCCTAGCCAATGCCTCTAAGAAAGGGGTCGTGAAGGGAATATATCTTCTAGGATTTCCTCCCACACAACTTTTCAATGGCCACTCTGCTGATGTGTTATTTCTCACCTTGTGAGAAGATAAGAATAAGTAAATGTATCACACTATGCACTTCCTTGACATTTATTTCTTAACTTCTAGCTTGAACATTCAATGGAAGTATACCCAATGTAACAGACAATCCTTTCGACCTCCACCTCTATAGTTGGATGTGTTTCAATGGATTAATTACATTCAACAGGGATAAATATTATGATTTATAGGAATTCCTTTTGTATTTCAAAATACCTTCCCTTTTCTTTTAGAAATGTGTAGTTGATAGAGTAGAGGAGAGGCTCTCCTATTGGATTGCAAAACCCCTTTTCATGGCTAGTAAGTGTTAGTGCGAATTCACAGCATCCCTGGATGTTGATCAGATTTCTAGTTTGATCATACTAGCATCCAGTGTGATTACACAACATGGAATCCTTCCTTCAAGTGTGGGACTTGTAAATGAGAAAGGAATCTCCAGAGAAGGCTGGTTCCTCTTCCTAAACCACCTGCCACAAGATATTCCAGTGCAGGCTAGCTAATCTAATCCTAATCTAACCATGCCAAGGAGACAAAGAGAGAGAAAAGGGAAAAATGGAGCCTACGCTAAAATGGTGATACACCAGAGAAGGAAAATGTTAAACATCTATCAAAACTGCCATGGAACAAGGAGAGGTGAGAAATGGGAAGGATGGACAGATGCATCACAGGCCCAAGGATAGATTTCACATAGAAAATGTCCCAAAACTCCATGAACACAACTCCAAACCTATAATGAGTATTAAAACATGCACAAATACTTTCAATGAAGAGAGGCAAGAAGAAAGACAAGCAAAGAATGAGAAAGGATGGACAGATGCATCATGAAACACGTTTTCGTTGCTTCATAAGTTTGCATAGAACATCATTTTAATGGTAAAAGGCACAAACACCATTACAGAGCAGGGGAGGAGGTTCAAACTCCATTTTCAACCCTAGAGAAGAAAAGAATGGAGGGCAGAGCTGAAAAGATGAACCACCCTTAGAAAGAAGCCCCTCCTTACAATTTATAGGAAGAATGAGAGAGGGAAGAGAGAGGAAATATGAATCTACCCCAACCACCTCATTTAATTCATCTTATTATGGCAGTAGGTGAGAACCCTAAAAAGTGGCGGACTATATTTACATTAAAGTTGGTTGTTGAAACATCAGTTCTGGCCATTTCCACGCACCAGAGATGTTTTATTGATTTCCTCTCTCCAAACTAAATTAGAATGCAAGATTGACCCCGGAATCATGTAGAGAATTTCACCATCTTTCCATTGTTATAAATAACGTGAAAATCTGAGCTCTAGATCGAAAGATATGGTAATTTGAAGATTTAGGGCAAAAACAGGCCAAAACGGATCGGCGGGAAAATATTTGAATTTTTCCCATGCTCAGCCACTTGGATGACACGTGTCAGGCTCTGATTCATCTATGGGCTCATCCTTCAAAAATTTCTTTCTGGCCCTTCCTTAATTTCTTGCCACTTGGACACGCGGAACTATTTTATTGGCTCGGGCCTAAGGGGCGCACTTTGTCCTTCGAAAATTTGGTATTTTTCACTTTGGGAAAACTTTCCCAATTCTCCCCCATGCTCCGCCACTCAAGTGCCACATGGCACGATTTCATTGGATGCGGGCCCTTCCTGACCATTTCCCTTTTGTTTTTGCCTTTGGAAAAATTTTCAAAATTTTCCCGCCAGGCCGATGAGGTGAAGACACGTGGCAAGATTTGATTCGTTGGCGGCTCTTTTGGCTTTTCGCGTCCCACGCGTCCCTCGCGTACCTTTGGCCCGGCTGTCCCAAACTGCCTGGGACAAATATCTCCGAACCGCCTGATTCGGGCTTCCTTGTTTTTGTTTGAGGTGAAGACACGTGGCGAGATTCCATTCGTTGGCGGCTCTTTCGGCTTATCGCGCCCCACGAATCCTTTTGGCCCAAATGTCCCAAACGAAAGTCTCTTGTTTTGGCCGAATCAGCCGATTCGCGTCCTCCGTGTACTTTCGGCCCGGATGTCTCAAACTGTCTGGGACAAATATCTCCGAACCACCCGAAATGGACCGACTTGTGCCAAATCGACCGACCCGCGTCCCTCACGTACCTTTGTCCCAACTGTCCCAAACCGAGTGAAAACAAAACTTAGTCGATTTTCTTCATTTTTTTAGCACCAAGTTTGACTTTTGCAATTTTTTCACATTTTTAAAACTTGCTGGGTTTTCTTCTTGGACAGGAGAGTTAGAAAGGAGCCAAGGGGACCCCAGAAACATGATTTTTTACCTTGAATCAATATACTTTCTCAGGATTGAATAATCTGATGCATGTTATCAAAATTACCTTGAGGGGGTGAATTTTGGATAACAATTTGGTGACAAAGCGGGGTTATCTTCCTGCCAAATGAAGAACGACCAGCTACTTGTAGCAATCCATTGGCCATGGAGTCCATTTGATAACCTCTCAGCTGATCTGAAATTTGAAAACCTGCTCTCTGAGCCACTTGGAAACCCACCGAAATGGAGTCGTTCTCACGAAAATGCCACTGAAATGGACTATGCAAGAGCAAAACCAGCACCACAAAAACTATGTACAGAACTGAAAATCATACATGCTCTAAATGGAACATGCAGAGTGTGCACAAGCACTTATTTTGCTAAAAGCAAACCTACCTACTCTACTCTAACTGGAAGCAAAGGCAAGCTAAACAAACCCTGCAATTGGTTGTGAGAAATAGCTTCCCTTTCTCAAAAGTGGCAGCCATGCAATTGATTTGGCATTGAACATGGCTGATTGGATGGATAGAAAATCAACAAGAAGCTGGTCTTCCACCCAAATCATCAAGGTATCAGCTGAAGCCAAATTCAATGCCTCTTTTACTTGCTCTGCATTTGGATTGAATAGGTATGACAGCTGATCCTTGGTACTTTGTAGCTCACCCTCATGCTCAGAAGCAAGCATGAATGGTTGTGACTTCTCCTTTGGCTCCAATAAATCCAAATACCTGATTGGGCAAGGTATGGTCCATTTTATATGCCCATAGCTCTGATTTTCAACTCCAAAAATGGAGTCTTCTTCTAGACCTTCTTGAATGGATGGTGTGGAAGCAATGGTAGAATCTTTCTTCCCTTTCTCTTCCTCCAATGAAGAACATGAAAGATTAAAATCATCCAATCTTGGTTCCAAAGAGTTGCTATAAGATGCAGGCTGCTACAAATGAATGTTCTCTTTCATGATAGCAGACTCAAGTGTTTGGAATGTGGATGATGAAAGAGAGAATGGTGGAAACTCAACCGGCTCTTCTAGATCAAAACAGTCCTCCAAATCTGATAGATAAACTGCCTCATGGCTGTCCTGCTACAAATGCTCCACTTCCTCCATGGTGTCTTCTTGATCTGTAACTTGACCACTATGGTTTCTTTCACCCTCCAACATTGAGTTTGAGAGATCAAACTCCTCTTCAGTACTAGAACTTGAGAGAGGTGAAGTAGAAAGAAGAACTGAAGGTTCTCTTGTAGCCTACTTTGTGCTCAAAGCCCTTGGATCTGCAATCTTCTCCTCCACAACTAGAATGTGCTCCTCTTCTTTTGGATCTGGAGCAGCTTCTCCTTTCTCTACTACTTGAAGACAATCTTGCTCTTGAAAGAACTCTTTCTCTAACATGAAGTTTGTCAAGTCAAACTCTTCGATCTGTTGCTCTAGAGGACAAGTTGGGACTGCAAGATCTTCTTATGAGCTTTCTTCCTTTATGGCTAATTGTGCAACTTGAATTGAATCAGCATTCCCTTTAAATAGGGTGCCAACATGGACACTACTTTCTGAGAAAACTGACTGCTGATCTGCTTCTTCTTTTTGCTCTTCTTCTACTGCCACAAAATCAGTCTTAACCACCATTTGTTCAACCTTAGCCTCTTCTGTAGGTTTAACCATCAAGGGGATCTTTGTCATCCTAAATTTGGCAGCCCAAACCCTCAAGTTGTCTGTTATTTCTTTTCTATTGGGCTCCTCTTCTTGCTGTCCTTCATGGCCGATTTTTGCATTTTCTTCTTCCCCATATGGAATTGAGAATGCAAGAGGAGGGATGGGTTGTAAGTCAATTGATTTGGTAATTTTTGTGGTGGTAGAGGACGTGAAACCTCTTGTTTCTTTAGGAGAGAGTGTATTTCTTTTAGCTATTGTGCAGGGGATGACTGTTTGGAAGGAAAAAGGAAAGAAGAATTGAGGTGTGGTGGAAGACTGAGAAGTGGAGACATGGGATCAACATTTGGGACAACAAATGGGGAATTTAGAATTTGTAATTCCAAATGAGATGATGTTTCTTGAGTAATGGGAAGAGAAAAACTAGATGATGGTGTAGAACTTACCCATTGACAAGGTTGTTCAACAACAAGTGTATAGGCCTCTATTTCTGTTGTCCATTGTGCAAGTTGGGGCAGCGTCTTCATCATGAAGTCCATCTTCTCCTAAGGGCTGAAGTGTCTTGGAAAAGGGCCTCCCCATGGACAAGGAGTCCTGCAACCAATTTTGAAAGCTCTCATTTGAGCTGTTGCTCTGGACTGCACCATCTTCACCTCCATCGTTTGGATTTTCTCCAACATACCAGCATCTTGCATCTGATTGTCTTCATTATATGCATACTCTTGCTCTTGGAAAGCTCCATAGACAAACTAATTTTGGCATTGTAGCTCATATGGGTATGTATGCTGATTTTGAATTTGTTCAAAATGCTGATTTGGAGGATTTAAAAAACATGTTGGAGGTGGGAAACATTGCTGCTGTTGTAAATGTGAGTTCCATGATGGAAATGAAGTCATGATTGCAAAACTTCATGGAATGGAAAATAATGAAAGGGATGGAAAGAAGGATGGATGGGAATGGATGAAAAATGGGTCTGCAACTTCAGAAATGAGTTGCTGATCAGATGGAGTCGCCAGATGTGTTTGCAAGTGCCTCCAAAGGCTGAAATCTTCACAGGAACACACCAACCTGTAAAAGATGAAGTGGAAGACCTCTAAGGTCCCACCCAGTGTGCCAGAACTGTTAGTGTGAATTCACAGCACCCCTGGATGTTGTTCAGATTTCTAGTTTGATCATACTAGCATCTAATGTGATTGCACAACATGGAATCCTTCCTCCAAGTGTGGGACTTGCAAAAATGAGAAAGGAATCTCAAGAGAAGGATGGTTCCTCTTCCTAAACCACCTACCACAAGCTATTCCAGTGCAGGCAAGCTAATCTAATCCTAATCTAACCATGCCAAGGAGACACAGAGAGAGAGAGAGAGAAAAGGGAAAAATGGAGCCTACACTAAAATGGTGATACACCAGAGAAGGAAAATGTTGAACATCTATCAAAACTGCCATGGAACAAGGAGAGGTGAGTAATGGGAAGGATGGACAGATGCATCACAAGCCCAAGGATAGATTTCACACAGAAAATGTTCCAAAACTCCATGACCACAGCTCCAAACCTGTAATGAGTATTAAAACATGCAAAAATACTTTCAATGAAGAGAGGCAAGAAGAAAGAGAAGCAAAGAATGAGAAAGGATGGACAGATGCATCACGAAACACGTTTTTGTTGCTTCAAAAGTTTGCACAGAACATCTTTTTAATGGTAAAAGGGACAAACACCATTACAAAGCATGGGAGGAGGTTCAAACTCCGTTTTCAACCCTAGAGAAGAAAAGAAGGGAGGGCAGAGCTGAAAAGATGAACCACCCTTAGAAAGAAGCCCCTCCTTACAATTTATAGGAAGAATGAGAGAGGGAAGAGAGAGGAAATATGAATCTACCCCAACCACCTCATTTAATTCATCTTATTATGGTGGTAGGTGAGAACCCTAAAAAGAGGCAGACTATATTTGCATTAAAGTGGTGGACTGAACCAGAATGCAAGATTGACCATAGAATCATGTATATAATTTCACCATCTTTCCATTGATATAAATAACATGAAAATCCAAGCTCTGGATCGAAAGATATGGTGATTTGAAGATTTAGGGAAAAAATAGGCCAAAATTGATCGGCAGGAAAATATTTGAATTTTTTCCACGCTCTGCTACTTGGATGACACATGTCAGGCTCTAATTCTTCCGCAGGCTCATCCTTTGAAAATTTCTTTCGGGCCCTTCCTTAATTTCTTGCCACTTGGACACGTGGCACTATTTTATTGGCTTGGGCCTGAGGGGTGCACTTTGTCCTTTGAAAATTTGGTATTTTTCACTTTGGGAAAAATTTCCCATTTCTCCCCCGTGCTCCACCACTCAAGTGCCACATGGCATGATTTCATTGGACATGGGCCCTTCCTGACCATTTCCCTTTTGTTTTTTCCTTAGGAAAAATTTTCAAAATTTTCCCGCCGGGCCGATGAGGTGAAGACACGTGGCAAGATTTGATTCGTTGGCAGCTCTTTTGGATTTTCCCGTCCCACGCGTCCCTCGCATACCTTTGGCCCAGCTGTTCCAAACTGCCTGGGAAAAATATCTCCGAACCGCCCAATTCGGGCTTCTTTGTTCCTGTTTGAGGTGAAGAAACTTGGCGAGATTCCATTCGTTGGCGGCTCTTTCAGCTTTTCGTGCCCCACATGTCCTTTTGGCTCAAATGTCCCAGACGAAAGTCTCTTGTTTCGGCTGAATCGGCTGGTTCGCGTCCTCTGCATACTTTCGGCCCGGATGTCTCAAAGTATCTGGGACAAATATCTCCGAACCGCCCGAAATGGACCGACTTGTGCCAAACTAGCCGACTCACGTCCCTCGCGTACCTTTGTCCCAACTGTCCCAAACTGAGTGAAAACAAAACCTAGCCGATTTTTTTCATTTTTTCGGTAGCAAGCTTGGCTTTTGCAATTTTTTCACATTTTTAAAACTTGCTGGGTTTTCTTCTTGGATAAGAGAGTTAGAAAGGAGCCGAGGGGACCCTAGAAACATGATTTTTTTCCTTAAATCAATATAATTTCTCGGGATTGAATAATCTAATGCATATTATTAAAATTACCTTGAGGGGGTGAATTTCTGATAATAGTAAGATTCACATTTTTTGTCAAGTTCTTGCTTCCATGCATGTTTATTACTCATTTTCTTGGGATCCTAAACTCTTAGAGAAAACTTGGGAAATTGTTCATAGACTTATTACGTGATAGCTTGAAGCTCAAAAAATCTTTTCATATAAATTATTGTGAATTTTTTATCTGCATTATAAGTCTAGTGGCCAGGGATTGTTGGACATTGGGTGCCAAGGCAGTTCCCTTTACAAAGAATGGATGATTCATGATATTGAAGCACTACTACAAGGGGGGTCATTTGAGACATTAAAAGAGACAAAATTTGACTAAATTGTCTCAAATAGAGACAATACAAAAGTTGTATATCATATCTATTATTGTCTCAAAGCGGGTGTCTCTAATATTGTCTCTAATTATTGTCTCTCAAGAGACAATAATGATTAATACATATTTTGTCTCTTGAGAGACAATATAATTTTTGTCTCTCTAGAGACAATATCATTTTCGTCTCTCTAGAGACAATATCATTATTGTCTCCTTAGAGACAATACTGAATAATAAAATTTTGTCTCTCTAGAGACAATACTAATTTAAATTTTTATTATCTCTCTAGAGACGATACGAATTTAAAGAATGAAAAATATGAATTTTAAAACTACATAATAACCAAATATCATAAAGTGCAATCAACGAAGTTACATATTATCTATGCTGTCAGAGTGGTCTCGTAATTAATATTATAAATTAACAACAATTTGATTTAAATATTGTTCCCAATAAATGGGTCCAAAAATATTTTATTAATATCAAATAAGATAAAATACAAAATGGTGTCTGAATTTCGTTAACCCTTGAAATACAATGATAAAATAGAAAAGGGTGTCTAAATTCTGTTAACCCTTGATATACAATATTAACACCTTCTCTCCACCGCCAACTTCAAGTGATCTATATGATTCCCTAGTGCTACTTTGAGGTTATTTTTCTTAACTTTAATTTCTAGTAACTACCATTTTGAGAAATTTCCTCTCGATCGGCTGCAATCATCTTCATGTTCTTCGCTTTGATTGTCTCAACTTTTATGCAATTCTCTAATATCATTAGTAGTGAAGGTGCACTAGATTCTAAGAAATTATGATCACATATTTTACTCCAATCCTGCCAAAAGTATTCAAAAATTACATTTAAATTAGGAAAATAATTAGTTTTTACAAAATCGACCTGATCTTTAAATTTCGTTCTATAAAATTAGTTATCACTAACTCATTATTGCTAATCCATTTTCATAAATTATATCAAGGACTAACCTTAGACATTATAATCCCTAGAATTCCACACATGCCTAGTGAAAATAATTCGATATAAGCTTGTACATAAAAACAAAAAATAAGCCATTATTCATCTATTTTTTCTTTAGTGGATATTCTACACTACATGCATGAAAATTGAGTAAAAATGTACAAGCATTATATAAAAACTGTAATCCCCCGTTTGATGTCTACCCCAGATCTTGTCATGGGGACACTTTTTTCTGAACATTGAATGGTTGTGTGTAATCCCGTTGTCTTAGATCATGTCTCAGTGATGTTCTAGCTCTTTCCCTCTTCGTCGTTACCGACACCTCTATATGTAGACCTTGTAATGTCTTGTGTGTTAACCTATCTAAAGAAGGATCTTGTTTTCGCATTGTTAAGCTCAATCGTTGGTCATTATTAATGTGGGTAGAAATTATATATAATTATGATATATAATGATAATGTTATTTTAATTTAATTGTCAATCGACCTTTAATTTATAAGCATTATTATTTTACCTTATTATCGATCATCATCGATATTTTATATTAATTGTCTCTATAGCTTTTCTTCTAGTTTTTTCGCTCTGATCGTGTTATAGAACTAACCCCATCCCATGCTGAAGAAGGGGTTTCCCATCTTGGCTCCATGGTTGGTCTTTGCGTCATGTTCACCTTCGAACGTTAACCTCTAGTTTATCCCCTTGGTTGTTTAGGCATGTTTTCTTGTCATTTCAATCATTTATATTATAATTAAAAGAAATTATAATTTCACTCCTCTGGCTTGCTAGTTGTATGCAATGTAACCTTTTTGGTTGGCCTAGGATTAATTGCATTTATTTTATTGCTATCTTGAGAGTGCGTAGGGACTGTAAGTTTTGATGGGACTGTTATTGTTTTAAATGCTCAACTAAATCTTCCAACTACCACCTATCATTCCCCCTTCCTCACCTTGGCAGTGACATGTCCCTATGCGTGAGTTTTAAAAAAAAGGAGAGAATTAACCTTACGTGGGTTTTAGCTGGAAGTTGGCAAAAATTCTAGTCGCTCCTTTATTGCTTTAAATGCGTATGGGTGGATGAGTGTTGGGAACATTTTGTGGGGATGTAGGCCCTTGGAAGGAGGGATGCATTCTTGTTTTTATTGCCTCTTTGACCTGCTCTAGGATTGGCCACTTCATTTTTATGGTGGTTCCTTTCAACCTTGCTCGGGGTTTTGTTGCTTGTTGATTGCTCAATCCATTTTGGGTGTTGGCTGCGTGCATGATTGCTATGTGAAGGGAGTAGGTTAGAAACCTATTGGTTGCATACGGTGAAAACAGAGCCTTTTGTTTTTGCAGATTCTTCTTGTGCATGTCCTGTAATCATGGAAATCCCTTTTGAGGCTGCATCTCATTTATGCTTTTTGTCATACAGTTTTCATGCCTCATGGAGGCTTCCACTCTTTTCATGCATGGTTTTCTAAAGCACTTACTTCTGCATATGACAAATTTTTTGATCTCCATTGTGCTTTGATAGATGTCAATTTTTTTTTCTAACTCAATGTCCAATTTTGACGCAGGCAGGGAGGATGTTGGCAAGGTTGTGGGGTTTGGATGTTTCCCCTGATAATTGTGTTTTTTTTTTGAGGCATCTATAGCTCGTTGTGTTTGAAACTCATTCCCTGGTTGTATACCCTTGCCTGTACCAAAAAAATGTGAGCCGTGAACCATTTTGAGTGCCCAACAAGTAGAAAACGTGGAAGCCGATGGAGAATGTAAAACATGCATGTTAAGTTTATCCCGTGTAATATTTTGCTACTTTTTATAATTTCTGGAAATGAATGTTTCTTTTTTTTTCAATGAATCGTAGTTTTAGGATTTCTACAACCTATAGTCTTGAGGGTTGTTGTTATAAACTAATTTTTCTTTTATTAGTAATGCTTGTATCCATTGATGAAGTTGTGGGTTTGTAAAAATAGGTATTATTACAACTCAATTTGCATTATTATTACTTGTGATGGATTTTAAAGGTTGGAATAGGTGTTTGAGTTCAGAAATGTAACTATACAAGTTTTATTTGTTGAAAATCCTCTTTTCTTACTCAATATTTCTTTGATAGCAATATAATAATTTCTAGGTTTTATGGAGGATGGCTAGTGTATATCCATCACTTGGCTTGCAAAACAAGGGATTGTAAATTGGTTTTGTTTGTGCAATACAATAACCCACTGTATAATGGTAAAAGTTGTGCGATGTTACATTGGTTGGATAAATTAAACCCTTCTCCTAGGATTCCCCGGTTTCCTTTTTATTTGAATAACCATATCATATTGGGGTGCCTAGGAATAATATTCCATAGAACTTTTGGTTTTGTTAATTTTTCTTTATGAGTTCAAGTGGACTTTTGGAATGAATGTTTTTTTTTAATATAAAAGTACAAATGGGAATCTAGAGGTTAAAATGTGTATTCCACTTTGGGTATCATGACTTTCCTTTCCCTCCCCGTATGCAATTTAAGTTGCAAGTAATTCCACATTATTTACTCTCTACGATATTTTACCACTACTCAAGATAATACTACTACGAATTACTTATGAGGGGGCACAAGCAATTAAAATAAACTAAGTGGGATTTGTCTCTGCCATCCTTGGTTGGGTTTGGTTTGATACATTACTTGGGGGTTGCGTGACCACTTAAAAAAAAAACCTTCAGCTACGAATGTTGACTAATCCTGGTTGATAACCTTTTGCATTAAAATGATTGTGTAAATTATAAATCGGGCCATACCCAGATTTCTGCCTAGTCCTTTTCAATTTAATCATGGGTAGTAATTGCTTAACCTGATATTCTGGGTGTAAGATGAGATTTCATATATGTGTTCCTTATCTTCTGTGTATAAAGGGAAATATGTAGGCAAGGGGATCTGGTTAGTGTCCCTTACTTCATTTAATAGCATGATAAGAGATCAATCAACTCGTTATGTGTGAAGGAGCAAGTGGCTCAAGCGATTTGGAGGTATTGCCGTTCCCTAAAAGAAATATTAATTCTATGGATGTGAACCTTTTAAGGCGTTGCATAACTTTTTTAAAAAATAGTTATATGGCCCTTTTCATATAGGCTAAAGGCTACGTTCTGACCCCTTCTTTCATTAAGAAAGCTTTCTAGAGTTGGTTATTTGTAAAGGAACAAATGTTGAGTAAAGTATAAACTATACTTCGTGGTTAAGTTGTTGAAATTCCACATTTAATTATGGTTTGTTTCTTTCAGAATTACAAATCCCATTACGTTATGAAACCTTCCCCCTGGAAGAATTGAATAACATTAGTTGTTCTGCGCCTACGATCAAACTAGTTTGATTTTTCCTCTCTTAGATCTCTTTAGATGGATGGATGGAGTATTGAATTTTCAATTACAAAATCCATAGGATTACGTAATTGAAATATCAATATTCCTGACCTTCCTATTCTGAATCCATAAGGTCTTACCTTGATTAATGAGATATTGTTCTTACTGGAATATTTTGGCTTCCTCCTTGTTGGCTGGCATAAATCTCTTTCTCATGTGTAGAAATTTTTGATTAGTGGGTTGTGCGTTGATCCATACTAGAATTAGAACATTCCTTTCTTGATATTGATAAATGTTAGCTTATTGCTGTAATGGGTGGCCTTAACATGTTCAGTTCTTGTGAACTGACTCAAGTTAATACTTCTGCAGATGGATTATGCGAGTAGATAAAAGGAAGATGTTGTAAAGGTTTAATTTGACGGATTTACGAAGTTTCTTATGAAAATTTCAAATGTGTTGTAATCTTGTAATGGTGCTTGTAATGGAATTTGGAAGGCTTCTTACCTTGGGTTATCGGTATTGGTGAAGTAAAGTTGTTTTGTCATGTGTAAAAAATCTTGTGATTATTATTGGGATGAATTAAACTTGATCATCCTTGTTATGTGTTCTTTTTTTTTATGATATTATATCAATCATGAAATTGTGTCACTTTCTTATTCTCTTGACTAGTAATGATAAATGCTTTCTTCAAGCCATAAAACCTCCTTGTATGATAACCCTCCATGGTCTTGGCATTGTTGTAATTTTGGGGACAATTAAGTGGGTTGGCAATTCCAGTAAAAGTTAATCAAAAATAAATAAATGAACAAGCAAGAAATAAAATAAAAATAAAATAAAAGTATAAGACTTGGTGATCTCATGGATAAGATCCCAAGCTTTAACTAGAAGGAGAGGAACTGTCGTCTTGTGCTAAAGGAATTACTTTCCAGCCCTAGGATAAGCTGTTAACACTAACCTTATGGTTGTGAAATAAAAAAAAAATTGTATTAACATGTAAACAACATCAAACCCTTGGGAGAATTCTTGATCTTCGTAAGTAAAGGGAATATTTAAGAAAAATTAAGCCTGGTTCTTCAATTTTTTTTTAAACCTAATTGTATTACCTTGCCAAACTTAATAAAGTAAAACCTAGATGAAACTTGAGCCTCTCTTGATAAATTCTTACCCCTAGTAAAAGATTGGTCTTTGTCCCATGAAATTATGATGAATAAATCTGCTTAACCTTTTACCCTTGATCCTTGCCATAGAATTTGTAACCCTTCTTAGGAATTAATAAAATCTTGAACCTTGCTCAAAGGATATTTTGTTTTGAACCTAAAATGGTGTCTCTCTCCCTTGGAGCTTACACCTATCTCCTTTTACAATCGAGGTAGGAAATGAGTTTCAGTAGTGTGGGTTTGGATAGACAGACTTGTGGATTTTATTACCACCTGGTTTTCTAAATGAATTAAATAAGTAATTTCCATATTAGATGTGATCCTAGGATAGACCTTAAGCTTATTACCTTGCAGTGTAGAAGGAAGGAACTTAGCTTTGTAAGAGGGATTGTTTGAATACTATCCAAAGTATCCTTGAAAACGTAAGTCTAGAATTACAGGATGCTTTATCAAAATAAATAACCTTCAAGGATTGCTCATTGTGGTATGCCATAACTGTAAGTGTATTATGTGGTTGGACTTCTATGTTGTCTTGTATATAAAAAAAGTGTATTGTCCTTGATGGGTGTGAACGTTTCCATGCTGCCTTGTGGTCATCCCTATATCAAGCTGTTCACAGAGTTAGTTGTAACCTTGGTGACAACATGTTGTGTTGTGTTATTTGTCAAGCAAGTCAAAAAAAAAAGTTATCCTATATTTTACTGCGTTGTTTTTAATCTGTGGATTTCTGGGTCATTACACAAACAATGCCTAGTGAAACCATGGAGGCACAACACTCACTAATAGACCAATTAAACCTACCTTGCTTCAAAGCAATTTAAAAGTAGATTTATGAGAATGCCCCTGTATAATAGAAATTGAGTCAATATAATCAACAATAAATATGTATAATTGTGATCTTTGCTCGAATTTCTGTTTTGCAATTTATACTTTTATGTACTTGGTAATTTTCTTAAGTGATTAATTCTCTCCTTACGGACATATCAAACATCAAAGCTCCATTGTCAATAAAATTATATTATATTCAACTACATTTTTGTTTTATCTTTAGATCAGTTTCTTTGCATGTTAGTTTTTTGTTGGATTTTCCTAAATTCAGTTGCATGAAGCTTGACATTTTGGATCCCACTTCTGGATCCATCTTCAGATGATAATGGCATCTCCAGACTAGTATTACGAATGATTAAAAAGATAATTACTACTTCATTTGCATCTGCATACTAGTATCCTAATTGTAGTGAACAATTTAATTAAATGAAAATAAATCACAACAATAAAGATGAGTGGATATAAATATGTGATAAGTGTAATTACCACTATGTAAAAGGACAATCCAACCAAAAAGCAACTGACGCTCATTCCTCCAATAGCAATCTAAAGAAAATTTCTCTTAATATTCATGCAAATAAGCAATGAAAATCCTCATAATAGCCTTTTATCAGAGCCTAAGTTCATACCATAACAAGTGGTCATATGTACTAGATTTGTCCGTCAGCAATGCACCTAATATTGTCATTGGCACCTGCCAAGCAATATATACATATTGATAAACACAGAAAATGTACTTCATCATGGATACAAGACAAATGGGGTGTTATTATATAAGGAATTAGACATATCTGGCACCTGCAGTATAGCTATTCCAACTGATGTTTCCAGCCTATGCTTTGTTTGAATGACCTGTTAGCTACCATGAATTGTTTCCTGTAAACACTCAAATCCCCATAAATATCACATGAATTAAGAGGTGTCGAGATGAAGGAAAAAAAAGTGAAAAAACATATAAGAATGTATGAATAATTCATATCATAAGAAAATACTTGGTATGATGTTGTTATTTAGACTTTGGAAGTAGCTTCAAGATATTCTTCATGAACCTAATTAATGATACAATAGTAATGCATATAGGAAATTAGAGGAATAATACACAAATTATATTATCTATTTAACATTGATTATAAAAAAGAAGAACTAACAAAGAAGAACATAACAGTTTGAAAAAAGGAAAAAATGGTGGGCTTTGAGATTGTTTTGAATGCATTCTTATGACGAATCTAACATTTGTGTGAATAGTGAAACAAGGGATCAACCTCAAGAAGTTTAAGAATGGCTAAAACTATAAGACACTTGTTGAATCACCAAGGAAGTAGAAAAAGTGTAAAAGGACTAGGTTGAGTAACCAAGGGGAAAATTGAACATTACTTGATTCGCAAACTTAAAAGCATATTGACCTTGAAAAGGATGTGATTCTTAAGAATCAGGGAGAAGATATTATAGGCCATGGAAGGTGAACTCTATCAGGTGAGGAAATATTTGATAAAGAAGAATAGTTTGGCTATATAGGATTCTAAAGGATACTCAAATTCCAGAGCTAAGTTGAGTTGAAAATGCTATAAATTCTATATTGTTGATGTATTTATGTGAATGGGTGATTATTTGTTGCATCAAATAAGATCCTAAATAACAGTTTACCTAAATCATCTAGCAAGAAAAATTAATATATAATATGTACAACAAGTAAGGGAGTTATTATGTCTCACCTTGTTGACCCTTTCTAGTCTGGCCCTCCCTTATATAGCTGTTGTCCAAAAAGTGAGCCTCATACCTACTTGTCCATCTATGTATGTAGGATTTCATGATAACAATTACAATAATTTAATATCCATTGCGTAAACAATACAAGAACATTGTTAAGCTTAATGTGAAGAACAATCTCTCGAGTGAAGAACAATTACCGAGAGTTGCAGGGATTTTTGATTTCAACTTGTTGAACTACAGGTAAAGGTATTTTAAATTATTAAGCTTTCCAAAATGAGACAAAATGGTCCTTGTGATATTATTGTGAGAAATGCAATGTAATATAATTCAGAACAACTACTGAGAGAAGGTGGGATAGAACCAGTAAGCATGATTCCTTCAAGGTAAAGATAGGATAGATTCTTAATCAAGCTCAAAACAGGGGGGATTGTATCAGTGAAATTATTATAGCCAATGCTCAATTCAATCAGAGATGTGCAGTTGCTCAAAGAAATTGGAATTCTTCCACCGAGATGATGATCAAATAAGGATATGATTTATTGGATGTATGTATTTCGAATCACTTTATGTATTTGTAAGATGATAAATAATGGAAAGTGAATCAAAAATCACACAGAGTTGATGGCATAAATATTTTATTAATTTCATGGATGGTGGAAACATAAAAAATCCTATAAAATGTTTGGTTTAAACCTTATTTTTATTGATTTATTACTGTAATACATTGTTAGCTTGTTAAATATTATTGTCACGATCTGACTATTTCTATGAAGGAGAGAAATTATCAATGTCTGCATAGAGCAGGGTGATTTTGAGCATGATCAAAAATCTTCACCTAGATAAGAGAAATAACAAGCGTATTCAACTGATCTTGGATGCTATTGATATGCTTCCAAATCTAGGAGTGATGAAGGCATTCAATTTCTTAGTATTGTTGTTGTGGGAGACCATTCGTCTGGAAAATATAGTGTGCTTGGATCTCTGGCAAGTATTAACCTACCTAAAGGCTAGGGGATTTGTACTCGAGTTCCCCTCATAATGAGGTTATAGAGTTCTAAAATCCAAGAGAATAAGATTACCATATAATACAATGGAGTGAAGAACAACATTTATTAGTACGAAATTACAGAATCTCTAAATGCCCTACAGATGAAATTGCAGGAGCTGGGAAGGGTATCAGTGACACCCCAATTACATTGAATGTAAGCAAATCAAAAATTCCAAATCTCACAATGGTGGATTTTCTAGGCATCACCAAGGTGCATGTACATGGCCAGCCACAAGATATTTATGACCAAATTTATCAGGTTATCAAACAGTACATAACTCTTAAAGATAGTATAATTTTGAATGTGTTGTCTACCTCTGTCAATTTCCCAACTTGTGAATCTATAAGAATGTCATAGTTAGTTGATGAAAATGGTGAAAAGCCTTTGGCGGTGGTTAAAAAAGTTGACAAAGTTGTTTAAGGTTTGTTTGAGAATGTTACAGTAGATGTTGTGAGTGTGAATATCGGCCTTGGATACGTCTGTGTCAGAAATAAAATTCAGAATGAATCAAATTCCTAGGAAAGGTAGCTTGAGAAGGAAATGTTTCAAAGAGACCCAAATCTTTCAAAGATTGAAAAATCCATGGTTGGAATACCTGTATTGGCTGAGAGGCTGATGTAGATCCAAGCAATAGGTATAAGAAAATGCTTTTCTCAAATTGTGAAAAAAATAGACTCAACGTTGTCTAGGAGGTAGTCAGAGATCAATGCATTGCCTAGGAATTTTTCTAACTCAGTGGAGGCTATGATTGAATTCAAAAGACTGATGAATTCCATCAAGGGAATGCTACAATGGCTCCTTATACAGGGAGACACTGAGTTGTTTCTTATGAGCCTGACATGCATTGTATTACATGTCTCACTAGAATGTTCAAGGCTTACTAGCATGACCTCCTTGCTGCAACAGATCTACTCTCCGTAGATAAGTTTCTTGTTGAAGAAATAATTTTGCTAGAAGAGGCATAGGGTGTTAGTCTTCCCAACTTCTTACCTCTTTCTGTTTTCGTAAACCTTCTTTAGACTCATGTTTATTCATTTGCTGAGAGGAGCAGAGATTTTGTTTTGTAGGCCTATGATTATTTAGACAAAATCATATATCTTGTGATAGATCCTCAACCATAGGCTTCCTCAAGAAGAGTCTTTGAAGCTCTTATTGATAGCAAAAGGGACAAATGTATTCAATTCATGGAAGATGCCATGCAGATGCAAAAATCCATTATGTATACAGAGAATCCCAGCTATTCAAAGTCCTTGTAGAAAATGCAACAAAGGAAGGAAAGCTTCATTAAATTGATAAGACAAAATCACAAGGCTGTTAAAATTTATGTCTGCTTATGTCCAGTTTGGATTGCACACCGAATTCAAGCACAACAATGAGATATATTGTTAGTTGTGTGACTGCAATACAAGATAACATTAAGAGAAATTTGGTTCTCGTATAAAACTTACACTAGTGCAATCAGTAAATAATCTAATGCTAAACTAAAATCTTTCAGGGAGAAAAGGGAAGAAAAAAATAAAATTAAAAAGGTTGGTGATGCACCAAGAATGAGTTTGGGGCTCTTTCACTCCTTCCCCTACCTAAAAATTTAGGAAACACAATATACGGACATGCAAGAGGTAAGAAGCAAAATGAAATTAGAGGACAGACAAAAAAAATCATGATAATATTCATTAGTGGAGGAAATATACACTATTTGCATACAGATCACAAGGTCAGACACTCATATTTAGAAAATAAAAAGCTGAGATAACATGAAACAAAATGTGGCTCATGTAGGTCCAAGGAAGTGTGCCAGAAAGCCCAAAAATGTACAGAGACTCCCTCTACATATATAATTGAGAAGGAATTAAAATGCTCAAAATATTAACTTCATAGTCGCTTCGCTCATGCTCTACGATAAATAATATAATCTTCCGTTTAAGTAGAAGTGACCCATATCTATATCAAATCTCCATCCTAATATAACTAGATCTTCAATGATGTGGTCTCAAGGAACAAACAGTCACTTAAGTTCCCAAAAGTCTCCATATGCACTCAAGAGACACTGCAGAGCCTTGGGACGAATAAAACATTCAATGGGAGCTGTGTAAGAGAAATATCAAATCTGAATTTGGGCTCATTGGGATCTGAAACAACATATTTTAAATATGCAAAGGCATTGTGATTCATTGGAGGGATCAAATCATTAAATGAGAGCCTTTGGAGTGGGTGAGAATCTTCTAAAACTTGTTTTGAAAGGAAAACATTTCGGAGGGACTATAATTGTGAACTATGGGCCCAAATTTGTATAAGTCATGAAATATTTTAATTCATTTCTCAAACCAAAGGAGGGTAGGGCAGCCTCTTGACAAGGCACGTATCTTGTCATTATATATTATAGATGACAAGAGTTTATTCTAGTTTACTATTCTGTAGGCTTGGCACTTAATATTTTCAAAGGAAGAGCCTATACTTTTGCTCAGAAAATTTTCCAAACTCAAGAATAAGTTACAGTGTGATCAGCTGTACAAAGTCTTATAACATTAAAAGGTATACTAACAATCAGGAACATTAAACAAGCCTAAAGATAGGTTTGGGTCAAAATAGTAGCCCTCCCAATGATAATAGTGAGGATCTGAGGAGATATCAGTTTACTACCACAATTATCAATCTTGGTTAGCAGGGCTCACTACAAGACACGTTGGAAAACGACAACTATGAAAGCATTTGGATGGAATCTTCCTCATGATACCCTAACACCAACACATCGTGATTGACACGAGTTAGAAGGAATATGACTTATGTCATGCCAGCTGTATTTGCCTAAAAAGGTTATGAAAGTGATGCAATAAACCTAAGCTATTCCTCACAAAAGTTTGAGTGCTATGCCAAAACACCATTTGCGCTTAGGTACATCTCTAACAGGATATTTATTGACAGTAAACACCAGTCATATGCAAGGAAGTGGCTCACCGTCAACCACTTCACACATACTTTCTGAAGACCAATTTAAATGTGATGGATCTTTAAACCATGTTCAAATGCTGCAATTGAAATTGGCTACTGGCAAAGGAGGTACTGAATTTGCAACCTTGGGATGCCATTTCTGATAATCAACATTGTCGTCAAGTGAGACCCTATCTTGACTATTACTACCGTCGAGGAAGCCAACATCAACATGATCTTGAAGTTAATGGCCGTCAAAGTTACAAAACATGGCAACCCATAACACATGCTGACATCTTCTAGTGTTGGTGGTGAACATCGTGAATTGCACAACAATGGTATCATGAGATGTTAGTTGACCAGTTATGATTCCTCTGACTTTGAGCTGAATCCTACTGTACTCTAGAGGATTTCTAGGCCTCCAGATCTTAAGGATAAGTCATTTGCAATTGCTACACCAATGAACCTCTAGGTTGGTGGACTCCTTAACCTTGACTCATGCCTATACAAATATTTATAAAGATACCAAATGTCACGATAGTGTTTTTCAATGCCCAATTTAACTCCTAAGGCCATCAAATCAGTCTTGGTGTCAATAGATAACTCATAACATTGGACAAAACTATGATTCTAGCAAATATGGATATGACATATAGCTTCCTATAGACTTCCAAATCCCTAGCAAGCACAAAATACCTAAAAACGCAGTCACGGATCCACTCGAATTCCATAAAGCCACAGGATGGCTATTTATTGATTTTGAATAGAGACAACAAGCATTGAGCCCTTACCCCATTTTGCAAAATTTTACTACTCATGATGACATATGGATTCTTATTGATGCAAACAGCCAACTAGAAAATATCACATCATATACTAGATTAGTCTTCAAAAAACATTATAACACCGCACTCTTCTAGTCTACTCATTGATGCAGTTGTAGTCTTGGGCGATCTTTGTTTTCTGATTCGTCATGAACATCCTCATCTATCTTTTCCGCTTAAAAGTCTAAAAAAGAGTCTTCACCATACTCTTCATTTCAAGTCTGTTTTGAATGGACCCCATCTATCCATCTAGTTGCATCATGTTCATCAGACTAGCTTTGTCAACAATTGTAGTATCTTTTTTACACAAATGAGCTTATGAGGACCTGGATCTTTACACCCTCACATCCCCAATGTCATCTAAAGTGAACTCCCATATATTTATTACACGGTTAATATACATGCAATCACCATAGCTATCCCAAATTATTTGAGAATGACATTTAGATAGTGTTGCATCATGTGCATCACATTGTTTAATGTATGATACAGAGCAGAATGAATAAAAAATGCATCACCTGCAATGCTACTCATTCCTTGTGACCTATTAAATGTATCCTCATTCACACTCATACTCTATTTCTAAATCACTTGTCTTGGTTAGTATGGCTTAGACAGTGCACTAACATCTTCCATAATTATCATCTTAGTAGAGGAAGCTGTCATCTGCCATAAGATCAGTGGGTATCTCATCATCCATTAGTAGGTTTAAATCAGCCCCACCCCCCCGCCCCCCCCCCTCCCCCCCTCCCATACTTGGCTTCATTAACCCCCAAACTGTAATTAATGCTCATTGAATCTTGACTAGGCAATTATCATGCAGCAATTTATCTTCATTGATCTTTGTTGCACATATACCCTCAAAGTAACTCTTTATAAAACTAGTTCATTCAGTTAATGATAATATAACTTACTTCATGATGAAAAATCTCCTCAGTAACACGGAAGAATTCTTGCAACAAATATCTGTGTATATCTTCTTGTAAGAAGGTTGTCCCTATTTTGGTCTTACAGAGAAATGCATGTTGGAATATTTTATGAGAGGAATGATCGTAGACTTGCCTAATATAAGCATTGAAGGCATTGAACAAGGCACCAGCATATCAAATTAAAAGGTGATCCCAAAATTTCAAGCCCTCATATGAACTGTGAGTCTTCTCTTCCAATATCTTCTTGGAATGCAGGTTTCCTTTCTTAGTCTATTACATTCAGATTAGCCCTAACACAATGTCATATTAAAAGTCCAGCAATTTCTTATGTGTATCACGGTTGTGAATATTTAATATAAGCTAGACAAAGATCTACCACTCATTAACTTTTTCCAAATGTACCTAAAGCCATGCCAGACCTAATTGCCCATCAAATATTTCAATCTTCCTTTGTAATTTCAGCTTTCATATTAGGCATCCAAACTGTGTTTTCACTGCAAGGAGTAGACATGATCATGTTTATCTCAAGTGCTTTCTACCCACTTTTAAAGAATTTCAAATCTTGCAGTGAATCCTCTTTGTTACTTTGTCTTCTTAATAACTTACAAATTTTAGATCTAATATGTAAGGTTTTAAAGCTTCAACATCTCAAGGAACCTAGCTATGGCTATAGAACTAGCCTGAGAACCATTAAATAGATCATAAATTTGCATCAATTATACTTTGTTTCGAAGCAATGATTTTCATAAAAAAAAAAGGTCTTTTATGACTTTATCTCCATTCCTATTACTAAAAATAACACGTGAAAATAATCCAGATTAGTGTTCACAATTTAAATTGCAGGAGTTCAAGATTTTTCTTACATTCCATGTATTAAAATTTTGACAAGGTACTTTAAACACTTCAATAGCTATAACATGGATTTAAACTCAAAATATCTATTTAAAAGAAACTTATCATTGGTCTCAAAACTTTACAAGCATGATTTTTAATCATTTATATGGGGACAATGCATACACTGGTTCAGCACGTTTCTTCAGGGGCTGAGGTACAGATGTTCAATATTTATTCAATATGTTAAGGTATAATCACAGTCTTATTCAAAAAAGTAGCCAAATATGCATAAGAAACTAATGATACAGTACGTATCAATCCAAACAAAATAAGTCTCAATACATTAGAAAACATTATCAACTCTAGCATGTTCTTACCATTGCCAAAGTGTTTATGATATTCCACTATTATCAAACCCATGAACATTGACAGTGTGGAAATTCTTCATACACACTCATGTTATTATACAAAAATCAGTCAAGGCTAGAATAGAGCATATATACATCTGTCATGCATCCATGCTCAACTAATCTATAGTTGTAGATATGCTTCATTGTATTCATTTGAGTTGACGAACTCCCACCATGGAGTATTTGTATGGTCTACGGATGCAGTTCTAGACTGGTATTTCTTGGTTTCTCATAGATTCTTCCTATCTTTCTTTAGCCTTACTACTTCTGACCCAAACTATCTTTATGCTTGTTTTATGTTCCTCCTTGTTAGTGTCAGTTTTAAAGTTATAAGAATTTACATCTAAGCGCACACTAACTTATTCTTGGGTTTGGAAAACTTCTCTGAGCACAAATATAGTCTATATTTGAAAAGATTTAGTGGAGTAACACAACAGCAAACTAGCATAAACTCTTTTCATTATAATATATAATGAAAAAATCCATGTTCCTTGACGAGAGGCTACTCTGCCCTCCTTTGGTTTGAGAAAGGAATTAAAATATTTCATGACTTGTACAGATTTGGGAAGTGGATGGAATGGACAGACCTTAAATCTCATCTTTAGGATTCCTAGGAATCTGCAAAGCATAAATATACAATTATGCATTTAGTTTGCAAGGTACCTTTCACTCTTGTAAATGCATGCTACTGTGTAGTATTTCAATTTACAGATATAGGAGTCTTTTACCTTTTGTTCTTCATTCTGTACAATTGCATGCATCATGAGCTTATGAATAGAGCATTTCCAAAAATTCAAGAGCTCCTGGAACTCTAAACCATATAATTTGGTGTCTCTATTATACATATTCTCATAGGGATATTTAGATTAGACATACTATCTTCCAATTTTCTCTCTGCATCCAAGGTTTTTTGGATCTTAGAACCTGGAGTTATTTTCAACTCACTCATCAATTATTGCATGAAGAGAATTTGGTATACCTCCATATGACTTAGGCCTTCTTCCAACATGACCTCTCCAACTTCATCTTGGAATGATGATAACGATAGCTGACGTGGGAGTAATATTCTCTGTGAGCACATATTACTACTGAGATCTTCAGAGTTGACGATAAAGAAAACTTACAGTTTGTCTACAGAAGTCCCAGGTCTATAGTATAAGGGCAAAGCATAGAGATATGATTGTGCAGGTTGTTTGCTGAGGTACCTTTGATTCACGTCAATACATGCTGCTGAGCATTATTCCAATTCACTTATAGGATTCTCTTTCATTTCTTATATCTATACATAAGACATGCATCACAGGCATATGAATATAATATTGTCAACAGTGTAAGACCTCTTGGAAAGATGTACTACATTATTATGGGATCTCTATTATACACACCCCAAAAAGCACATACCAATTCATGGGGATATTATGTATGGAATTTTTCATCCTAGTTATCTCTGCATCAAAGGTGGATTTTATTCTTAGAGTATTTTATGCAAAACAAGGGAAAGAAATATCATGAAAAAATAATGATGCATATTCCACTTACTAGAAGTCATAAAAGAAACCATTTTGTACATATGCCACAATCATATCCATCTATGAGACATCCCTTTGAGGCATTGCGTGAAAGAGTTTAAGTGCCTTATCAATAAGTCCATTTTGTGCATACCCTGTAACCATAACATTCAATGAGAACAAGATCTAGTTGACAAAATTATCAAAACAAGTTTATGCCTTTCAACTTTCCCACAATTCACATACATATGTAGAAGGGAAATCATGATAAGGTGTCAAATATACAATCCTCCTGTAGCTATTTTTTCTGTTTATCTTATCTATATGCTCCAGATATAGGACTTTATTATCCCAAATCAAGTCCCAGAACACTTATCCCTACCCTATCATGGACACAAGTTCAATAATTCTAGGTCTCTTTATGCAATTCAGATGTTCTTTCACCTTTCATGCATTGATTCTTCATCAGTTTCGCCCATCTCAACCTTCGTTATAATCTTTCTTAGTGACTTCTTTTACAGTCATAGACCCTATACACATCTGATTAAGAAGCCTACATGAGTTTTCATCACACTGTGTGAAATTCAATTATGGGATTGATCTACATCACACATCGTTGAAATTAAAATGGCTTATCCACATTTACTTTACATTGCTATCAAGGAATAAGACTGAACTCAGACAGAAAGACAAGCTCAGAAACAAATAACAATTACTATGTATGTGACGACACATACAATGTATCCTCGTTCTGAGTTACTGATTTTGATTGGTATGGTATAATGTTCAATTTTTTACAATTTCAACACTAGTATACTTTAAATTCAATCATTAAAAAACAATACTTACAGTAGTAATAAATTAGCCATATTCATAAAATAACAGTCAACTTTAAATCTATTTAGCTAGATAGGAAATACTATTCTTTTGTGTCCTCTTCTGACGAGGAACATAACGATGTGCAACGGTGCAACATGATAATCATCCTGGACTATTATCTTTTGATTTCTGGATTGTTTTCCAAATGAGTTGCAAGATGGTCAATCGATTTATTTTCTTCCAACAACAAAATCATCACATCCCTCTATGGCATCTTCATGTTCACTGTTAGTTGCATCCTTTAAGGAGTTTGATTGTTGCACATCCTATTAAACAACACACTTTAGTTAATTAAATTACCACAACATTGATACTTAAATTTTTTATTATGTCATCAAATACTATAATAAAATTACCTCAGATTCATGCCCAATGACCAAATTCTCCCCTCGATCTATCATATGTTTTCGGAAGCCTTCAAACCATGCATTAAAGCATATTTCAGATCTTCATCTGAAGCTTCCTTTCAAAATTGGTGAACCTAAGTGTACAAAGAAATTTTAATTTATCAAGTATCATTTGTCATCCAATACATTCAAGTCACCAAAAAAATTTAAAAAATGAAATTATTCATTACCAAGCTCCCACGAATACTATTATTACCCACCCGACCTCAATTTATGGAACCCAATACTTGAAAACCTAGCTTGGGTAGCCTTTGTTGTATCTCAAAGGACCATCTTTTACCTCCTCTCTGTAGATGGCATGTAGTTTGGATTTTTGAAGGACTTTCTCTTTAATTTGGCATCTTTGATAAGCTCATCCCATGTTGTTTGGTTAGTGATCCAAGCTGATCTAAGGGATATCTCAGGTCATTTGTTAGCTTTGGTCTTATTTTGTCTCTTTTAGAATCAATTAATTTCCATGCATAATCCATTATGGAATCCTTGTTAAAACCAGGATTTCCAAACCCTTTTATGACATCTTCAAAGAGTTCATCTTTCCTAGAATTGGCTTGCTTTCTCCGATCCACTTGTATGGTATTTCAAAATAGGCATTCTACGCGATGAAATAGAAATCGGAAAAAATTCGACCCCATTTCATCTTTTAAGACATTTCGTTCCGAGGTTAACAAGATTGTAAACCTCTTTCTTTCCTTTGTGTTCACTTTGGAGATTGTAGGAGTATGTATACTTCATGCTTGACTAGAACCTACAAGAAGTCGACTATAATAGAGAATAATCTTGTAACCAAAACAAGGAAAAATGGTTTAAAAAGTTTTTCAAACCTTAGCTATCCCTGAGGAACCTTCATAAAGAGGAAAGGATCATACTTGGCTTATATGTATCCCAAAGCCTTAAGATATCTTTGTTTTCATGAGCATTATAGTAAAATTTACATCATTAAATGAAGTGTGTGCAGATCATTTAGGAGCCATTGAAGGTTCTAGCATGCTGACAAAGGTCAAGATAGTTGTTTAGGTAATATTTCATACTTTGATATAAGGATTAAGTCTTTTCCTTATAGACTTAAAATGTTGCTTCAAGATTAAATTGAGACAAGGATTTTCTTATGATTGAGGTGAAGTTTTAGGATGCCAATTAAGTTTTTAGACTGTATTTCAAGTGTTTTACAAATATTGCATTTATTGTCTCAATATTTCTCAAAAGAGGAGCTAATGAAGTGAAAAGTAACTTGAAATCTATCAAATTAAGAATAATTTTAATACCTTTTTAGTTCACTACGACATAAACCCTCTGCTTCTGGATTAAATCCAATAGCATTTTTTTCAAAAAAAAAAAATTTATATTGGGAATTGAATTCTGGATTACATCCAATAGAATTTCCACAATTGGGTGATGCTTAAATTCATTTTACCCATTGAAAATCCACAAGTCTAGTCATTTTCTTGGCACAAACAGGGTATTGTCATGCCCATATCTGAAAAAACACTTTATTCCTACACATAATTACCATATAACCATCCCAACACCCAGCACAAACTCAAGAACAATTATATCCAACCTCAAAGTGCCCCTGTTTGAAAGAAAACCCACATTTTCTACAAGTTTAGAAGACCTTACTTAAAAATGGAGAAAATGGGCTCAAGATTTGGTAAACTCAGTTGGTTCAATCTATTTAGAAATAGATGGGGGGCCTGAGTCTAAAGACTTATTAAGAGAGATTGAATGGATTTGGAAGATGCAGTGGTTAGGTACTACCCAAATTTAGTAATGCCCCCAAATTTGGCTATGAGGGAAAATATTGAAGAGTTGTATGTATTGTGGAGGGAGAAAATTGAGAAGAGGAGGCCATTTCAGTACATTGTGGGGTGTGCACATTGGAGAGACTTGGTGTTGTCCGTGCAAGTGGGTGTGTTGATTCTAAGGCCCGAGATAGATTAACTGATAGAAATGTTCAAAATGTGATATTGAGAGACGGGTTATTGGCTGAGGGGTGTGGGTCAATTTTGGTACGGGAAGTGGGGCACTTGCCATTGGGTTGGGATAGTTATTGGGCCTTGGAGGTAGAGTGGCTTATAGTTTATTTAAGTCATGTTTTCATATTAGTTTGTAGGTACAATGTGTATAGATATAACTTGCAGTATATGATTTGTTCCCATTCTCCTTTCCTTCATTCAATTTCTTTTATAAGTGATTTGTTCACATTCTTCCTTCCTTCCTTCAAATCTTAGTTTGAGACTAGGATTTAGCAGGTCCATTTTGGGCTTGGCCTCAGTTCCATAGGCTATCTTTAGTAGCCTCGTGGATGTTAAAATATCTTCTTTTTATTCTTCTTAAAGTGTATTTTTAACACTAGGATAGAGTAGCCTAAATTTTGGGCTTAGACTCGGATTGAGGATGCCCAATTTGAACTTGGACTTGGATTCGACAAGCCCATTCAAGCGTCCAATTGGACTCAGACTTGGTAGGCCATCTTTGGCTTGGACTTGGTACTCCCATTGTTGGCTCGGAATGGAAAAAACCATCTCAAATTAAAATATTGTATATTTTATTGTATTTTCACTAAAATAAATCAATAAATGTCATATTTGCATAGATAATTCATCCTGGGGAAGTTTCAGGTTCAGCCTTAGCAGATTTATCAAAGCATTATTTTGGGATTTGGACTGGGCATGTCCAATTTGGGTTTAGCCTCGACTCAGTTTACTTAATCTGGGTTGGGACTTTCCTAGTCCAATTGGAGTTTGGACTTGGCAGGCCATCTTTGGGTTGCACTTGGATGACCCATTTTTGGCTTCAGGGGAAAGAAATGGATAATTAAAAATATGTAAATTCTAGCATATTTCACAAAATAAGTAAATAAAATTCATCTTTGCATAGGCATTTTGTGAGGGAAAATTCAGAGAGATTATTACATGCAGTTTGCAAAAAACTCATAGATACACTTTGGCAAATGATTTGCATATAAAAACATACATACATTTTAACATGTGATTTGCATGTAAACTCATAGATACATTTTGACAAACAGTTTGCATATAAACCAAATAGGGACGTTTTCACAATGGTTTTTATATTAAGTCATAACCAACATAATTTTGAAGGAATATCAATAGGATTCCGCAAACACAAACAAGTAAAAAATTTTTTTGTCTTTAAGTGCCAAATACTAATTAAGAAATTAGTTGTATTTTCACAAAAAATTGCATATAAACTAATACTACATACTTTTGAGTAACAGTTTCCATGTAAAGCTAAACCATTGCCTATAGATAATTTCAAAGGAATATTAATAGGAATCGACAAACAAGCAACATAAAACTTTTGTGTTTATGTGCCAAAATACTGACTAAGAGATTTGTTGTATTTTCACAAAACGTTTGCGTAGAAACTGGTGTTTGAGGCAAAGCTAAGGAAGATGTTTAATGGATTCAGGGCTGCCACAAACAATATACTTGGGAGCTGCCATTTCACTATTCATGCCTTTGCCCCTGGGTATGACAAAAGCCACTGATTGGTATCCTTTAGATAATGTCTAAGGAAGGGTTTGTTTGTCAAGTTACCAATTCTAGTTCGCACCACCAGAAAATTAGGGGTTAATACTTAGGTGAGCTCCCAAATATTATACAGTTCCTCTGTTAAAATTACATAGTGTAAGCTCTAATTTCTTGCCAGAGTTTCCTATTACAGAGCTGATGAGAATATCTACCTTTCTTTGTTTTTGATACCCTATTGTTAGAATTTAAAGCAAAAAACCACGCCTTGTGTTGAAGCCTTGAGGGGCACCAGTTACTGTAGAGTACTAGAGACTACTAAAGTTAGTGGGTACTAAGGACAATCCAATTCTGAATTATTCACCTACCACATGAATATTCGTTTGATAATTTACCAACAATTATAATTTCTATACATGATAAAGGTGCCAGAAACAGAAATGGCAACTGGGACAATTAGAAGATTATGGAAATTTAAATGAAACCAACACTGGGTCGATGAGAAGGTTATGAGGATTTAGTTGAGACCAACAGCTAGGCTGGTGAGAATTTTAAATGAGACCAAAAACTCATTAACCTATATGCTAGAAGAATTTTCCATGTGTAGTTGCCTTTTATGGCCTTGATAATCCATTCGGACTGAAGCTGAATGTGTTTAGTGTTTCGTTAATGTATGTAGTAACTGATAGGGTGGAAATCATTTCTTTCCAAGGGTGGATGATTTATCAGAACACTGAATCCTCCATTTGCTCAAAGTTCTTGATAAAAACAAATAACCCTCTTCTTCCTACACATCAGTCTCGGTGCTAAATTTTGTATCGATACTAGTGTCATACCCTAGGCCAACACTGATATCATTGAAGTATTCATAGCTCTGGTGTGATGATGGATACAATATTATTTTAAACGTCTTATAAGTTTTAAGGACACGTTTTCATCATTTTTCATGCATTTTTGACCATGTAAAATTGTGGTTTTGCTTTTGTGTTTCTTATAAATAGGGCATAAAGTGAAATATCTCTTTAAAATCATCTTCAATTCTCTTGTAACAATCGTTGTGAAGTTTTTTGGATGAATTAAAGTTTGGAGAAAAATATTTATACCTGTACTTGACAGCAGTGGGTAATAAATTGAAGGGCAATAGATTTGGAAATGCAAGCTGATTTTTCTAAGACCCGTGGAGACTGAAGAGGTATGAATATTTTAAATACAAAGAGCTGAAAAAAGAGAGCTGATTTCAGAGGTTGTTAGATAATCTTAATTTATTCATGGTTTTTGTGTTAAATTTCTAACCAGGTTCTCCACCAAGGAAAAGGAGTCTGGTTAGAAAGCAATAAGGATCTGTTCTATGTATTTGTAGATTATTAGATGCAATGAGAAACTCTTTAGATTATTTGCTATGGGAAATTGAACAATTGTGGATGGACAATGGAACAAACAAAGAATTTGATAAGACGAGGTTTCTTCATGCGGATCGTGTGCCAAATCTAGCTATAGATATGTTAAAGCTCAAGCATTTGAAATTCATTGGTTATAGTTTAAATTAGAAAGCAATTTGGAGTCCGTCCAAGGTATGTTTACCCCATTTATTCATTTTTTTATTGGTTGAAAATAGTTATAGATCATTGTTTTTCAACTACAATTTTTTGTTTCCTTGAATATGTAACTTGTAGGCATTTTTGATCTTTGTGATGTTGATCACGAGACCTTGTTGGTTGTATAATTTATTTGGTTTGCAATTTCTCAAGCATCATCATTCACGTCATAGAGATGTTGCTATAGAATTGGGGGCATCTTAAAAAATTAAAAACATCTAGAATTTAGTGGATTTCAGAATAATAAAATCTCAAGTTGGGAAAGCTAATTTGTTTAAGAAGCTAAAATTATCCAATATTGAAGGTCTCAAGGAGCTTCCAAGATCAATTCAGAATCGTCAATCATAGTATAACTGCTGGAATTGAGTAGTTACCAGCATCGCTTGTGAAGCTCTGATCCCTTCAGGAGTTGCACTTAATTCATGTGGGGGGGATTAAAGTACTTACTAGAAGGATTCAGAAATTTGATCTCCCTTACTAAACTTAGTTTACGACATTGTTCCAATTTCAAGAGCTCCCTGTGATTTCCATACGCTTTTGGCATTACAATCACTGGATTATGCAATTTATACAGTATCCTTCACCTACCAAAAGGGCTTGGAAACTTACAATATTTAAAAATGTAAGCTTGGGAAGGCTGTGAGAATTTAATTACTCTTCTTGATAGGGTTACGAGGCTTGTCATTAATGAAGGGCATTATATCATTTCATGCGTGGCTGCTTAGTTTGAAAGAAATACTAAAAGATATTTGTAAACTTACAATGCTCATAAGGTTATAATTTTCTGGATGTAAGAGTTTAAAGATGCTTCCCATCAGCTTTCAATCACTGTCAACTCACTTGCCTGGAAAACTTAGAATGACCTACTGTGATTAGTTTACAAGCGCACAGGTTTGTGTAATGACTTTCATTCCTTGGTGGAAAGATTAAGAAGATTGGACATGTTCGATGAGCATGAAAACGTGAAATTGAAGGTTGTAACTCCAAGATGTAGTAATGGGGGGGGTGGTTGGAATATTTGTTCAGGAGTGGACTTACCTCCCAAGATTTAAGTAATCTTGGCTGTTTTGGAATATTTAGATTTATCAGAATGTGATAATTAAGAGGAATTGAGCAGTGACTTTGGTCACTTGGGAGCATTGAAAAACTTGAATTTGTCCAGATACAATAGCATGTCAAAAATTTCTAATTCCATTTTAGCCATCTTGGTTGCTTGAAAGAGTTACATCTCTTGTTCTTCTTTAAATTGGTGAGATTTCTAGTGATTTTAATTGCCTTCGATCAGTATTAAGATTGAATCTCTAACATGTGAGAGCTTGGATGGAAAATGGATGGATTATTGTGGGGGGTATTCAAATTTTGTGTGTGTCTAAATATTGCCAACAATGAAAGGATGATCCATCGGTGGAGAGAAATGGAAAGAGAAAAAAAGAAGAATGGCTTTTTGAGGTGAATTGAGATTCACCTAGCAACAAACAGAGTGAGAATATGACAAAAGAGGAAGAAAAAGCTTTGATGTTGAAAATAATGATAACAAAGATATTTGATGAGGAAGGGCTACTGATTGACATTCATCAACTTCCCTTCCATTCATCCTCCCTTCTCTCTGACACACCCTCATCTTAATCTTTCATAATAGCTCAGTTGAAATAAATGGTGAATTATTTGAGAAAAATGCGCAACAGCTGGAGTGGAGCACACAAGCCTGGTGAATCATGATATTTCAGTGGACATTTTATTGCATTACAGAGATGAGGTGAAGGAATATAATCCTTTTTATACATTTCCTAAAAAATTTAGTACTACTTTCGGCAATGATACAGGTGTAAAAATTCCGTGATCCCCTCCTGGTATAGGTGTAATCACGGTAACTTCCATAGCCATGATGGTTTAGAGAAAAAAGGAAAATGTCCATCATTTTGGTAGGATAATCCTTGTATCATGACACCAAAAACTGGACCTGAAAGGGTAATTTTCAAACTAATAACCAGTAGGGAGACCATGGGGGCTTCAGCAGAACCAGATCCACAATTGAATGCACTCTCATGTCCTCCTGAGAAGTTGAACTAACCAATGAAGCAGAAAATGCCGTGGCCATTATATAATGTGACAGCCCCTACCATGAGTCTAAGATGGAAGACCCAAACAGGGCACAAACACATCGTGGGGGAAAAGGAAGGGCATGAAACTAGATACGAATGCCCCAACAAGGGGTATAGATGTAGGGTAGAGGAGCCACGAACCAGAGACAAATGTTCCCTGCCAAACCAAATTGGAATCGCTATTTTTAACGCAACAACATTTTTAATTGATCTCATTTTATATTCTTTGAAAGGAAGTGTCAAGTGTCTTGCATAAATGTAAAAAAAGGGCAAACAGAAAATATTCGATGCGGATACCTGCTCACCCTCCTCCTTTCCTAAGATCTACATGCTGTGAGGATGAAATCCCCTCCTGCTCAATGTCACTTTCATTTTTCTGGCTGCATTCATTTTTCCCATAGTTTCCCCACAAAGTAGCAACAGCTGCAAAAAAAGAGTATTTTTAATTTAAAATTTGTTATATTAAAATAAGGTAGTCGCTAGTAGATACAAATTATGAGGGTGTCATTATTTAGAGACAAAAATATATTTGTGTCTCCAATTAATATCTCTAAACACCCCTCCATGTAGCGTGAAGGGAATGAAATTTGGAAAATCCTTCTGCGTAATTTTAAACTTAGAAGCTTTCCAAAAGGCATATGACTTGGAAAGGTCAGGATATAGAACCCTACCATCATTAAAAATTCAATAAAACTAGTGTTTCTCATACATTATTTAAAGCATTTTGGATGTATTGGGAAAATCACACCTTATCTTTTTCTGTGGAATGAAGATGAGTTCAAAAATGAGCTTTTCATCAATGATCCTTGGTGGTAGTGATGCCCAATTATTGAATTCCTTAGTTTCATTAATCTAGGTACCATGGATGTATTTCTTTAATATATTCCTATGAGGATTTCACACAATACATGATGTCAATTGCCATCAGCCAAAATTTAGTTTCATGGCCAAAAGCTAAGCTAAAAATTATATTGGCCAATGTGTTTGGGAATATTTCAAGACAATTCTTGATACTATTTAAGAGGAAATGTCCATAAATTGGGGTTTATTTTTTCATTCATAAAAAAAATAGAAATAGTGTAACCCCCACAAACTCGATGTTCAAACACTATACTTATAAACCTATTAAAATTTATTGGGGAAAAATTGTGAAAAAAATTGTTTAAGGATTGTAAGAGTGATACTCTTGGTCACGATTTAACTAATTTCTAATTAATTATTATCTCATTTGAACACTTAAGTCCTTAATAATTTTATAAAACAATTTTTAAGTTAAAGTGGTGACATTTACCTATGTCGTTTATACCCTTATTACACCTTTATTATAATTAATTAATTTTCATATAAACACTTTCCCTTTTTAACCCCTTAATTAATTTAATGAAAAATGTCCCACTAGCAACTTTAGTTTTAATAGCTAAAAAAAAATTCATTTACTTATTCATTAACTTCAAAGTGGAAGGGGAGGGGGTCATAACATAGTCCAATCCACAAGTGTAGGTACCCTAGAACCTTATTAGTTAATTAGATTTACAAAATTTTGCACATACCCATTCCTGCAAAATAGAAAATCACTTAAGTGATGTAGGATTCATTCTAAAACATTGGATTAGATCTATCTTGGCCATTGGATCTAAGGTTACACTAAAAACCCTAGAAATCATTATGATCTCCCATCTTATTCTTTTCTTACCCTATTCATATCATTATCACTATTTTGTTTTGCAGGTTTGGGAGAATGGAGGCCATGAATGCAAACAGAGATTGTGAAGGATTGTGCCTTGTTAGAAGGATATAGACACCATTTTGGGTATTTATATTATATTCATCCCTCTCCTAGGGTTTGCTTTACATTTTATTCGCTATTCTATTATTACTTTTTTTGGGCTCACTGGATTTGGGTATGGGCATTTTTTCCCCATTTTATTTCTGGATCTAAATGAAATATATACACAATCTAGGATATATATATATATTATTGTATTTGTTTTAGATTTTTTTAAAATGTTGAATCTATAGATGCGGCATTTTATTTTAACCTATTTTTATAAAATAAATATAATACAAATACAATATTACACACACACACACACACACACACACACACAAACTAAACTAGGTTATGGGTCGCCCGATGTATATAAAAAAACAACACAGAGTATATGTTTAGCAGTCATGGCTAAAAAATATGTGTAGTTTAAGGTCTAGGTGGGGCTATTGCCCCCACCCCACTCCACAATGTAAAATGGTTTGGGTTGGAGACACCATCCCCACCCCTTTTTTGTTTATCATCTACAAAGGCTTGGCCAGATAGGTGTATTCGGCCCAATCTATACACAATCCTTTCTTATATTCAATAAACTAGGTTCTATTTAAAATTTTCCACACCGATTTTTTAATATATAAATATTCAACTTAAAACTTCTTTATATATATATATATATATATATATATATATATATATATATATATATAGATATATATATATATATATCTGTGTGTGTAATATAATATAAATATTTTGTTAATTTAATATATATGATTATAAGTTATATAATTATATAAAGTTAAATATATAAATTTATATATTTATAATATTTAATTTTCTTTTTAAATTTTTTCTATTTTATTTTAATAAAACAATATCAATTCAACTTCTTTGTATAAAAACTATAAGGGTATGAGTAGTAGTTATAATTTCACATTTATTCAAGTATGTGGAAAAAGTATAAACTAATAACCCCCGCCCCCCTCCCCCCCGCCGCCACCACCCCTTTTTCTTGTGTTTATAAGTATATATTTTCCTAAGGAATTTAAGCAAGTTTCAACACAAGTAAATAGAAAGAAACATTTCCCTTACAAGAAGGTAAAATTTGATAATAAAATTAACTCAAATCATTTATATCTACATATTCCGTTGAACGAAATGAAAGTAAAACATTCATAAATGAAACTTATTCCTTCTCTCTTTTAAATCAAATTTCCAATTTTACAAAAAGAAAATGAATATATACTTTCCACAATACAACACCATCCTTTTTAATGAAGATCCATAATCCATTTTTGAATCAAATTTTAAATATGAAATAAAATTTTCCATTCCAAATAAGGATAGTTTTCCTTTGATAATCAAATTCTCTCTAGGTATAATTTACAAGTTTAAAGGAGGCATCGTAACAATAAAATGCAACTTCTCATGTCTCCTTTCCAAAATATACATTTTTGGATAATCAATACAAATCAATCTTACATAATACATTTAGAAGAAGTTGAAACTTTTTAAAATGCAAGTTACAAAGTCCTCCACTTAGGTGGAGACAACATGGAAAAAATTTACAAAAGTTGGAATTCTTCCATGGGCTCAACAACAATAGTCTTCACTCCAAGATCACCCCTTCAACTCCATATCTTTTCCTTTCTTAAAATCACAAAACAAGGGAGGAGGTGTAGGCAACACTCACCTTCCAACCTTTATCCCAATGAGGGGAAGAATCCATTCTCCTCATTGGCCCACGAGCCTTAACCATAGTGAAATAAAAAATGTTTGCAACCAATGGAAACGTTTAAAAATGCTTCCAAATTACAACACACATACCAAAAATCATTTTAAACACACAAAAATAAGCACAAAACAACAACAACAATAATATGCACCTTTCAACTCAAAAGGATTGAAACTCAAGCCAATGGAGCAAGGAAATATGGGGAATCACTTATACCTCCAAATGGGTTAAGTGTCCACGTTGAAGCCTCCAAAAACACAAAAACACCCATATAATACTCTTATACCTCCTTCAAATCTCTTATGCCTCCCTCAATCTCTTATACCCCCCTCAATCTCTTATACCTCCCTCAAGTAAAACATACAAGATAAGTAAGAATTTCTCTTATCTAAAAAGGTGGGACACCCAACCCAAACTCCCTCTAAAATATGTAACAATAGTCTTATGCATCCATCATAAGATCCCCATAAACCTTCTCCTGCACACGAATTAAGGTCATTCTAACCAAGGTCCAAAAATAAGAACACACATAGCCATTCAATTACATACAACACACACATATATAAAAATAAAACTACATGGGTGTAGTGCCTACCTTTCCCTATAATAAAATCGATTGTAAAATCAAAACTCTAAGCTCCTTCCAAGCTCAAATCCAAATCCAAAGAAGCTCCAAGACTCCCAAGAAATAAAATCAAGCTAAAACTTCAAAACACCAATGAACAACAAAATGAAGTAACCCCAAAACCATCAAATAAACTTGTATAAATAGAAAAAGAGAAGAGGAGGGTGAGGTGGCTCCATGTAGGATGCCACATCACTTCTCCTCAACCTGAAATCACAAATTCAAACATCAAACCCAAGGCTAATAAATTGGTGGGTGAGGATATGACAAGCCACTTATACATACAAACCCTCACTCCATACCTCTAATGGACAGCATTAAAAAATCATGTAAGAAAGTACAATAATTTACACTTCTTTCCTTCCAAATCATACAATGGGGTCTAAATTTTACCCCTCACCCCATATTTATAGTTGGTGCATAAATTTAAGAGGTGAGGGACAATCTTAACATGTCCCACAAGCCTCAAAAAATGGCTTAAAGGTCAAATTTAGGATTTTGAGAGATGGGTTAAGAACAAACCAACCAAAATCAATTAAAATGAACTCAAATAAAAAATTTCACAAGGAACATAGACCCCTACTAAATGCCCTATTTTCGCATGCCAAAAATTAACTTAATTCATAACCCACCCCCTAATTAATTACTAAAAAAAGGGAACATTTAATCAACAATACAAAAGTTAAATGCAATGCAACAATAAAATACATACTCACAAATTAATCAAAAGAAAAGGAGAAATAAGAAACACATATCCCATTGTAACAATTTTAGGTCATTCCCCCCTTGGGGACCTTCTAACATCCTAACAACATACAAAAATAACATAATAAAACGTTTCCATGGTTACCATCATTGCAACAATCAAGTATTCCACTATGGTTGGTCTCATAACCCTCTTTCTTGTTGTGATACAATCATCTACAAAATCAAACAATAAATCATTCAGCCTCATGGTCATATCAAATACATCGACAATAAAATACATACACATCTATCAATAAATGTCATTGTATCACGAAATCATTATCAAGCTAGGAAATGCTATCAATTGTTTACAATTTAATAAACCTTTGAATTTTACCGTTTCATAAATATCATTGAGATCAAAATATTAGTTCGAACACAAAAAAATGATCAATATAATGAAAATTCAGATTTCTAGTATATATATAACCTAACAACACATCATCATCATCAATACAAAATGTATATCCATGCCTCTAAGAATCCATACAAACCATAATATGAATCACAACATATTAATAATCAGAATATCTCTACCATCTATCATCATCCTAATCCAAAATAACATAATAAGGTCCATGTCTATAGTCTATGATAAATCAAAATCAATTATAATAAGTGTCAAAGAGGAGTAGGAACTACACCCCCTATCCTTATACTCGAATTCCTCATGAAATTAACTTAAATAGGTATGGAAATTGGGCCCGTAATAAAGTAACATCCTCCCATGAGGTAGCAGTCTCATCATAGTTATCCTAATGGACTCACACCTGATCAATCTCATAGCTTCAAAGGCCCAAGGTCCTACACTCTATAATATGCATACGGGAGATATAGTCACCTATCCCTACTCCTGCACCTGCGATGTGGTCTAATCCAATATATGAGAAGGATCTATAATGTATCTCTATAATAGAGAAAAATAGAAAACATCATGGATGTGAGACAAGTTAGGTGGAAAGGCTATACTATAAGCTAAGGGATTGATCCGTTCCAAGATCTCAAATGGACCCACAAATCTAGGAGATAGATTACAACCTTTTCTGTAATGGATAGGGCTATTATGAGGCTTGACATGAAGAAACACCTTTATTCCAGCCTCAAAACTATGGCTTGTCCTCCTCTGATTTGTATACTTTTTCTTCCTATCATGAGCCTCCTGTAATCTCTATCTAATAAATATAACCTGATGCTCCATGTATTATAACATATATGGCCCAAGAGATACCCTATCCTCTAACCTATCCCAACTCAATGGTGTCCTACACTCCCTGTTGTATAGTTCCTAAAATGGAGCCATACCAATAGAACTCAAAATTTTGTTTCTGAATATAAAATAAACAAAGTATAAATACTCCTCCCAACGTGTCTAATGATACATGACTTACATCTGAAGTATTTCATCTAAAATCTGATTCACCTACTCAGTATGTGCATTTATCTTTGGGTGATAGGTTGTACTAAAATTGATGCTCGTCCCAAGGGCATGATGCATGGTAGTCCAAAAATAAGAGGTGTAAAATGGATCGTGGTCACAATTAATCTTCCACGGAATCCCGTGAAGTCTAAAATTATCATCCAAATATATATTGGGCCACTGCAGTAGATGTATAAGTGGTCTTCACGGGTGAAAAATAGGCCACTTTTGTCAATCTTTCCACCGTTACCATGATGGGATCATGGTGGTATCTCAATGTAGGTAGACCTACTGTAAAATCCATAAAAATGGTGTCCCATTTCCACTCTGGTATAACATGTAGGTAAAGAAGGAAATATGGATGCTAATGCATCACCTGCACCCTATGACACTCCAAACATTAAGACACAAAATGAGATACATTTCTCTGAAGTCCTCTCAAATGGTACAAATTTATCAATGTGGTCTTCATCTTCTTCACCCCTAGATGGGCTAAATAAGGTGCATGATGATCCTCCTCAAATATATTTTATCGTGGCCCACCATATCAAGGTATATATCTGATCTCTGTGCTTGATAAGTCCATCTGGCTCCAGTTTGAATCTATCAAACTTCCCCTCAAGGACTTTATGAGACTCAATATCTACTCTAGGTCACAGGTAGAAGTTTTCATAAGGAAACTGCTGCAAAATCATTCTCCACAAGTCTTTATCTACAGAGGTAGCCATATCCAAATGCCTCTGATGGATCAAATTATCCACAACAACATTCTCCTTCCCTTCATATGCTCAATCTCCATGTCATACTCGCATAGAATATCTATCCAACATTATTGATAGGCATTGAGATTGGGATGTGTGAAGAGTTTTACTAGGCTCAAGTGGTTTGTTATGAGAAATAAACTCCTTCCTAACAAGAAACGGTGCCACCGCACTAAAACATATACCAATGTCACAAGTTCAAGGTCATGAGTCAGATAGTTGAGCTCATAATCCTTGATTTTGTGAGACTCAAAAGCAAACACACGACCATCCTACATAAAATTCCTCCTATCCCTACCAATGAAGCATCTATGTAAACAAAGAAGTCCCTATGTGGATCCCACACTGCTAAAACAAGAGCTATAGTGAGGAAAGCCTTAAGAGTCCTGAAGTTTGGAACACATTTTTATTGACCAAATGAAATTATTCACTTTTTACTGAAGGGAAGTGATGGTATGGGAAATGCATGAGAAGTCCTAAATTAAGCTCTTGTAGTACCATACCAATTCCATGAAGTTGCGTACCTCAGTCATAGTAGTCAGCACTAGCCAATCAATATTAGCTCTAATTTTGGATGGATCAACTACAATACCCTCCCCATAAATTATGTGACCTAAATATTGAACCTATGCTTCTAAAAATTCACACTTATCTAGGTTCCTGTAAAGTTGCTACTCTCAAAGGCACTACAGATCCTGTCGAAGATGTTCCTTGTTCTCCTCACGTGTGCATTAGTATATTAGTATTTTATCTATAAATTCTAGCATGAAGCGGTCCAAGTATGTCCTGAATACCCCATTCATCAAACTCATGAATACTATGGGGGAATTCATCAAACCGAATGGCACTACTGTGAACTTTTAGTCGCCATGTCTCTTGTGGATGGGTGTCTTTTGAATGTCCACCTCCATGATCTATAACAGATCATAACTGGACTAAAGATATTTCTTGGAAAATTATTTTTCCCCCTTCATCTTATCAAACAAGTAATCAATGTGTGGAAGGCGGGGTAACGATTATTAATCTTTACTTTGTTCATTTATCTATAATCAATACATAATCTCAAGGATCCATCCTTCTTCTTAACAAAAATCATCAGTGCACCCCAAGGGGATACACTAGGAGGAATTAGGACCTTCTCAAGAAGCCCCTCTAGCTGTAACTTGATCTCAAAAATCTTAGGGGTATTCATCCTATATGGCACACGTGAGATAGGTTATGCTTCAGGAACCAAATCTATATGAAAATGTATCTCACGTGGGGGGCAGTTAGACTAGGTAGCTCACTGGGATAAATATCTCAAAAATCATACAAAATCAGGTGATAATCAAGTGGAGTCCCAGTCGTCACATCCTCTGATATGTCACTAATAGTAATAGAACACATCATATATCCCTGATGCACACACCACTTCAATTACAAAGTGGATATGTTACAAATATAAACATGCATCCTAACTCCAACTATCACAAACTCAACCCCCAAATTGTGTACACAAGATATAACATAGTTGTAACAATCTACCCTAGATCTGTGTGTAGATAAAAAATCTACACCCAAAACGACTCCATATGAACATAAATGAAGGATGATAATATCCAAGGTCATGGTGAAGGTTCCTATGTCAACTAAAAACTCCTTAACTAAGGATTACACTAATAGCTTCACTACAGAAGCCATCTCAACATCCCAACTAAGGCCCTACCTAACTTCTATGAGCATACATTTCTATACTAATGATGGAGAGATAAAGGAATCAAAGGAGATTGAATCAAAAAAGATAGAGGTAGAAATACCACTGATGTTACCTGAAGTCTCAATCACTATTCCATGGTGCTCTTCCTGGTAGTTATTGACCTCTTAAAAAATCGTATGACTCCTTTACATTACACCAACTATAGGATCTAAAATAGGTCCTTTACCCTTATTATTATTGTTCTCTAGACACTCTCTCCAATGATGTCCATGTACACCAAATCTGTAAGAGTTACCTTGTCCCCTCCAATAAGATGCGGGTCCTACAGGTACTTTAGTGGCCTATACTATGGATCCTGATAACCCTGCGATGAACTATTTCGAAGTTGTTACTGAGATCCAATGGAATGAGCTCTAGGTGCTTCTTGTGTCCAAACAAGTCTTCTAGGAGGAGGCCCCATACTCTGTCCTCTCTGAGTATCAAATCTATGTGAAGGTCAAAAAAGTGGAAAAGTCTTCTACTACTACTACAGAGGTGGCTGTTGTGGTGGTCTGAAAGAAGACTATGTTGAACCGTATCTATAATGAGGAGGAGATGACCCCCTCGATCGAATATCCTACATTTACTAAATACGGATCCTCACTCTATCTCTAGCCTACTATGTCTTCCCTATTTTCTCCTCAGTAATGTAGGCCTTCTCAATGGTCTTAGATAAGGTCTGCAGACAACGAATGCATACTACACATCCCAAATCTAAGTTCTGGCCCTTGATGAATATATGAATCCTAACATACTCATCCTACATGTAGTCAACATATTGAAGTAAGTCAAGAAATCGAATCTCATACTCAGCCAAAGTCATAGATGTCTATCACAGGTCATGAAAATTATCGATCCTCTGCTAAATAAACCTCCTGGAAATATACCGGCTACGGAAACACTCCTTAAAGAGCTCCCATGTAACAGTGTCAGAATCAACATGGAGATTTTTCTCCTATGTCCTTGACCAAACACCTTATCCATCTCTCAGGAGGTTAATCACAATACATGATCCTTCGTATTGCTAGTACATGGGCTCATCTTGAATCATCCTCTCAAAATCACTAATAAATACTCTTCATGAAATCCTCCTCTATCACCAGCCTAGTGGTATGTATGAAGCTTCAAGATATCCTAAATGTGATCTTCCACTGATGTCTGTTATCCCCTAGCTATCTCCACACAATCATCCCTCAGCTTAGGGATCCTAGATCTATCTCTATGTCATGCATCCCTATCTCCTATCCTCTCCATGGTGAATATGGTCTAGCTGACTCTGCATGGGATTTCTTATCTTTATACTCCTCAATATATCATGAAGGGATATGAGCCTCTATAGATGGCTCTCTTTCATGCTTGTTACATTGTGCCCCTACTGCTCCACCCCGTATAGCTGCGTTGACCTCTTGAAAGGTCTATAGGATCTATAGAAATATAGAAAAAATTATTTGCTCTTGCGCTGGTATATCTTACTCCATGTGAAATATACCCTATTCTAGTTCACACCTCTTACATAAACCAAGACGAGAGTCATTTCATCATCATTTAGGTTCATTTCAATTTTCTAAGTTTTTTACATTTCCATTTATCAATAATGTTGTGTTCTAGGTGTAGATTATGCTAGGTTAATTTATTTTTTTTCCATGTGTGCCCAAGATCCGAGCATTGAACCCATGGCTCTGATACCAAGTGTAACACCCAAATATTTTACATTCAAAACCATACTAAAACCTATTAATTTATGGGGGAAACTTTGTGAGAAATTTTGTTTTTATTTTAAGGGGTTGCAAGAATGATAATTTGGTCTACTTAGCCTTTTTGACCTTCTCAATGAGATTTGGGGTGCCGAACGCTCAATTTTTACGTCATTTACATTAGTATCCACCTTTGACAGTGACCAATGCATGTCACCTCTTACGAATGTTGGTTAAGCTAACGAACATTGGGCATTCTCTTCTGTAGCTGACATTGGTCTTGGTGACTGATATCAGTTCTATTCAACCAAAGTTGGTTTAGAATGCCTAACACCAATACCTGTAGATGTATTTTTTAAATCTGAGAATGAGTTTTCTTTCACAAACTTTCCAACCAGTTTGTCTTTGGGTACCAAAAATTGATCTTTGTACATTTTATTTTTATTTCATTCAATGTCATGACTCCTAAAAATCCTATAATCTTCTAAATCCCAAAAACAGAATCCGAAATCACCAGAGCCATAATGGATAAAAGTAAATCTTATGGATTTAGCATCGAACTTATTTCTATTTTTTTTATCAACATACACGAAATTTTCTGAACCAAATACTCTAAGAAAAGAAAGATCTACCTCATTTTTTGTCCAATATTCTTCTAGTATTCCACCATCCAGTACACTTGAAGGTCCACAGTTAATTAAATAAAACTTTGTGTTTACTGTTTCTCCCCAAAACTACAATGGTAATCCATCATGTATCCTCATGCTTCTTGCACATTCCATGATTTTCCTTTTCATTCTTTGAGCAACACCATTCTCCTGTGGTGCTCTAGGAACTGTTATTTATCTATGTATTCCATTCACTGAACAATAATCATTGAAAGCCTTGTTGCAGTACTCACCACCATTGTTAGATCTAAGGCATTTTAACTTTTAATTTGATTCATTTTGCACAAGGAATTTCCATCTTTTAAAAGTATCAAGAACATCATATTTACGTTTAATATAATAAATACATACCTTTCTTGTGGCATCATCAATGAAAGTCACATAGTATTGGGATCCTCCATGATAAGCTACCTGGGCTGGTACACACACATCTGAGTGCACAAGCTCCAAATTTTTCTCCTTCTTTATTTTCCCAACTTTGAGAAATCTCACTCTTTTTTTCTTTCCAAACATACAATGCTCATAAAAACCAAGATCTACATCTTTCAAATCTTATCGTTTAAGATTTGCATTCCTTTTTGACTCATATGGCCTAGCCGGTTATGCCACATGCTTGCATCTAAATATGAAGTAGATAACACTGAAAAGGAATCAATAATACATGTAGATAAATACAATCTTCCTAGCTTTTTGCCTCTTGATATAACAAGAGATCCCTTGGTAAGCTTCCAAGAGTTGGCTATGAATGTAACCATGTAACCAAATTCACCTAGTTGTCCTACAAAAATTATATTTCTCTCAAGGCTTGACACATGCCTCACATCTTTCAATATCCATGTATTTCCATCCTATAATTTTATATGAACTTCTCCTTTAACAATAATACTTCATGGCTCATCATCTCATAAATAAACATACTTAAAATTACCCTGGACATAATTTCATAAATAACCCTTACTAGGCATAGCATTCAAAGAAGCTCATGAATCTAAAACCAAGGATTCAATTTTATTATCTAAGGAGAGAATAATGGCATCTTTCATTATCTTATAATATGCAACATTTTCCTCTTTACATTTCTCTGGTACATTCTATTTATTTTCCTTGAACAAACAATCCTTATTTGCATGTCCTTTATTTCCACAATTCTGGTAGGTTATTCCTTTACCTCTTAATTTAGATCTTTCATTCTAAGACTTTGATTTCCCATTATTATTGCTCTTGGAGTTGTCCTTCTACCTTCCCATTATTTCTACATTTAAAACATTACCAAATGATGATTCTCATGCACTTTTCCTACATATTTCTTGATTCAGGATTATACTAACCCCATTATCAAACTTTGAAATATTAAAAGTAGATGATATATTACTAACAACCACTACCAAGTTATCCCAGCTATTTGGCAAATAGCATAAGAATAAAAGTTCTTTAACTTCATCGTCAAACATAATATTAACCAATTTTAATTGATTTACAATAGAATGGAAATCATTCAAATGACTTGATGTAGATTCACCTTCTTGCATCTATGAGTTAAATAATTTCTTCATCAAATAAAATTTATTTAAAGCACTAGGTTTTTCATACAAATTAGCTAAAGATTTCATCAACTCTACCATGGTTGTTTCTTCTATTATTTATGAAGCCACAGATGCTGTCAGGATCAATCTTATAGATCCCGAAACCTTTCTATAAAGAATTTTTCATTATTCATCAGTCATCTTTATAGGTCTCTCCTTCTCATCTAGCGGTAGGAATAAATATTTCTGATACAGATAATATTCCACTTGCATTTTCCATAATTGATAATTACAGCCATAAAATTTCTCAACTCTATATTTTCCATCTTTTGTCATTTTGGTAGTTTCCACTCAATCAGAAATCCCTCTGTGCATAAATTTTTCAACACACAAAATGCTCAAACAAAAAATATTTAATACCAGTTGTTGGAGTTAAACACACCAGTTGTACAAATATTTATTTAGATCTAAGAATACAAACAATAAATATGGAAATAAACCAGAAGAAAAATACACAAGATATAATGTGGTTCACCCAATGTGGGTTACATCCACCAAGAAAAACTCAATATAATATTCAAAATTTTATAGAGGAAATACAATGAGGATCTGCAATCTTCCAAACCTCTCTAGATGTATAGTACTGTTATCCAAAATTCACCCCTCAAGGTAATTTTGATAACATGCATAAAATTCTTTAGTCCCAAGCAAATAGATTGATTTAAGGCCCAAAATCATGTTTTTGGGGCCCCCTCGGCTTCCTTCTAATTTCCCATCCAAGAAGAAAACCCAACGAGTTAGAAAAGGTGAAAAAATTGCAAAAAAACAAGCTTGGGGCTGAAAAATGACGAAAATCGGCTAAGTCCTAGTCGGCGTAGTAGTTGGGACAGTTGGGACGTTGGGGCACAAACTAGCCGAAAAGATATCAGGCACTCCACGCAGCAGATGGAGCAGGTGGGACAAAAGTATGCGGAAGTTGCGAACCGGCCAATTCGGTTGAAGTAGGAGACTTTCGTCCGAGACAGTTTGGGACATTCGGGCCAAAAGTACACGAGAGACGCGAAAAGTCGAAAGAGACGCCAACGAATGTAATCTTTTCACGTGTCTTCACCGCAAACAGGAACAAGGGAGGCCGAATCAGCCGAAACAAGAGATTTTCGTCCGTGACAACCAAGACAAAGGTACGCGTGGGACACGAGGGACGCGAAAAGCCGAAGCGGCCGAAGGCAAAGAAGAAAAGTCAACGTTTGACCCGTGAAACTTCAAACGGCCATAACTTTTGACTCCGATCTCCGATTTTCACAAAATTGGACTTTCTGAAATTCGGCTCCAGTCAGTTAATGCTCATTCCTGTCAAATTACAGAAAACGCTTGCCAAACCCAAAATAGCTGCCCACACTCAGAAGGCCATAACTTTTACATTTCTCAATGAAATCACACAAAATTGGTACCGTTGGAATCGTGGCTCCGAGACCGATGTATATCAATCAATAAATTCTATATTTGATAAGAAATTGGTCGAGATTTTTTAGAAAACGTGGCTGGGTTCATAACAGTGTTTCATTTGGTGGTTGGGAGTGCAATTAAGAGGCATGGTCATCATTCTTTCTCTGCTGCAGCACATGGGATAGTATGGGGAGAATTTTGAAAGTAATATATAATCATTTTACTCCATTTAATGCCTCTGAAAAGTGGTTGAAGGACAGATTTCAGGATTTTCATTTTTCCCTTCTCTTTCTCTCCTCATTTTTTTTCTATAAATTGGAGTGTTGGGCTCATTGAAAAAGAGAGAGTTTTTCAAATAGAAAATCTCTGTCAAAAATTGCTTTGTGAAGCCAATGTGCTACAGGCCCTTGTAGTGGACTCCTTGCATGGTGCTCCAGGCCCTTATCTTGTAATAGATTGAACTGTGCATATCATGAAGTAATAAAATATCAGTTTGTGGATGTATCTTCCCCTGCTGTATTTTCTTACATTCTTCTTGCCCCTTTAATCTTTCTACAAGAATATTATGTTTATTATTATGTTCTTGCAGGGATCCATTATCATTGTGTATGCTTAGAATATCGTTGTGAAAGCATTTTGCTAGATTATGGAGAATTTTCATCACCTCTTCTAGTGTGCACTTTGCTTCTATATTTCACACATTTTGAGAACTACTCTCACACCATCCTTTTCTAGTGTATCACCGCTTTAGTGTAGGCTTTCATTTCATGCATTCTCTCTCCCTGGTCCCTTGGAAATTTAGATTAGAATGGTTAGTTTACCCTTGCATTAGAGTAGATTGTGACAGGTAGTTTAGGAGCAAGAACCGGCTTTCTCTGGAGGTCTATCACAAGTAGCAAGTCCCATAACTTGGAGATAGTACCCATGTTATCCAATCACACCATGAGTTCAAGTGTATGCACTTGTATAAACATAAGGGTGCTATGATTCGGTGATAATAACTACTTTTCCTTCACAAGCTTCTTTTTTTATCTCTCCAAGAATTCCTTCTTATAATTATGATCAACCTTACTTCTAACCCTAGCTTTCTAGCTTATATAAGTATAAACATACTTAGGGCAACTTAGCTATGTAATTACAACAATTAGATCACCTTTTAATCAAAGGTTAGATCTAATCCCTGTGACTTAAATAAAATCAATCACGCACAGGTAATTGATGTCGATTACCCTAACTGATACCAGTTCTTACTTGCTTGACCGATGTTGGTCCCCAAGTGATTGACGATGGTCACCCGATTGACGTCGATTACTATGTATTCCAATATGTTCATAAAGCATGTAGCTATTTATGAAGAATTTAAGATCCACAATTCAACAAGAAATTAAAAGGGAGATCATTTTAAATTTATATTGGATGAAGAATAAACATTTTTGGTGTGTTGTGGAAGAAATTTGCAATGTTAATTGGCAATTTTGATGATTTTTTGTTAGTAATGCTAACATTTTCCTAGACATGGAAGCAAGCTAGAAGAGTGGTAGTCAATATAACATGATTATTATCCTTTTATAGTAAAAAAATAGAGATGTTCGATTCCAAGACAAGCCTAACAATTTTTTTTTTAGGTTTTGATTATCAAAAGTGTGATTTTTATAGCTAAATCTATCTATTTTTGGCTCAAACTAGGGCATAATCATAAAATACGTTTCCATAAATGAAATTGGCTTATTTTTGGATATGTTTGTGGGTTTTTTACTACTGTAAGTCTATTAGGGTTCAGATCCTGATAGTATATATCAAAATAGTTATTTACATTTTTCTTCTTCGTGGGAATAAATTGGGCAATTGATAAAAAAAATTATACAAAATTAAATTGGCTGAAATTTTCATAAATGCTCTGTCCTATATATATATATATATATATATATATATATATATATATATATATATATATCTATATATATATATATCAATGCCAAATAAATTTTAGATTCTAGTTCCATGTGTTGACGAAGATATCAATGACAAACATTTTTAGTTCGTGTGGGAAAAAACAAGATTCAAATTTGTATGTTTTTTTCATTTCTTTCAGCAAATGAATGTTTAAAGCATAATGTTGATGATAATGATGTTTTAGACCATTTTCAAGATGTTGGAAAGGATTTAAGATCTAAGGATCTGATTGAATGATTGTCACAGAATAATTCTGAGCTAGAAATATAAGAAAGACTGTAAATTTTGTGTTTGGTGCAATTTTCATGCAAGGATTCCTAGGAGAAAAATATTAGTGTCTTATGGTTCCTTAAGAAGGATTACAGGAAACTATTCTTGAGATTTAAAAACTCATAATTTTGAGGATTACATCTAAAAAGGATAAAACAAGATTGAAGATAAAGAGCAAGGCATATGCTTATGTGTGGATGTTTTAAGAGGATAAACACTTTTAAGCTATAAGTCCATTAGATTAAGGTTTCATTTATAATTATAGAGTAAGATCCTCATATGAACCTTGATTAGATTGATGTTAAAGGAAAATATGAATTCATGAGAGATTTTTTGAAGCTACCAATCAAAAATAATCATAATTACAGCAATATGTCAGCAAATGTCAACAAAAATTTAGCAACAATGTTACACTACTAGAGTTTGTGTTAAACAATAATAAGGTGCATCATTTTTTGTATCAGATCTTGATGCTCTTTATATAATGATTTATACTAATTATATCGTGAAGGAGATTGTAGGGATACATAAAATTTAAATTGAAGGAAGAGAAGTGGAAACGTTGTGTTGAGGTAAAACAAGCTGAAAGAATTCTTTGTTTTGTTTGACTGATTAAGAATGTATTTATCAGTAATCTTGAGCGCTTCAGAGAATTAGTGAAAGGAGGGTAAGAGAGGAAAGAATGATATGGTGTGACAGTATAATCCCTTAAGCTATAAAGTCTTGAAAAGTGAAGAAGATAAATTGAAGCTCAAGAAAAAAGATAAGTCAATACACCAAGCTGAATTAGACTTGGGTGAGACTTGAGTGAAGAAGAAGAAATACCAAAACACCATGTTCATAAGAGAGGAAAATAACCTAGGTGACGTATCTAGTGAGGTGAAATATAATTTCTTAGAAACATATTCGAAAGTTAAAAACAAAATGAGAGAAAGAAAAAAGAGATGAGATGAAGGGCTTATAGGAAAAGAAGAGTCACAAGAAAGAAGATATGGATGAGGAGAGAGAGATAGCTGAGATCAAGCTAATATTGGCATGTATAGAGGAATTATTTGAGGAGAAAAGATAGACATTCTTTGTAAAAATCATGAGCAGAGTAAATTGGCCTCTCAGAAGGATGATTGAACAGAGAAAGAGAAAGAAAAAAATCATTCAGCTAAGGAGTAAAATTAGATTGTTGACAAGGAAACTTGAGAATGATAAAATGGAGACAAATCAGTCTCATATGTTTAATTCTAACCATTTCTTGACATGGGTGCATACAGGTGAAGGTGAAAATGAAGGAATATGTTTCAAAAAATGATAAAAGAGGATCAACAACAATAATTTTGCATGGAAGACCAAGTGACCATGTCATTTGAGTAGGAAAAACTAGAGGTATGCTATCCAGTGGAAGGAGAAATGTTAGGTGAAGGTGAAGGATTGTTTGCTGATCCATGTCATCAAAATTTTCTTTCTAATATTGTATTTGATGGATAAAATGTAATTTTGTAAAAGGATGAATTGTATAAACAAACCATAGAACTGTTTGATAGGCTAATGGAAGATGGATACATGAAAGAAGAACCTATTGAAGTTCTTATAGAATATGATATACAATAGGAATAAGTGTCTTATATGACACAAAAAGAAACTAAAGCATTTTTGAATCAAGCTATGAAGGGAAAAAAAGATTATTTGTAGTAGGTGATGAGAAAAGAAGAGAACTTAAACTCCAATGGAGATGAAGAAAAACATGAAGAAGGAAGAGATGGATTTATTAAAACTCTTGAATGAAGAAAATGTTGATGGAGGGGCAGTGTTGCCTAACGTTTATGCATCTAACATTAGTTTTTAGTGTGTGCATGAAGGTTTAGAATATGAATTATCAAAAGAAGGAGAAGTGAATAATTCATTCACTTATGAAGGTCCAGAACAACTGGAGGGTGAAATGAAAGTCTTGGAAAACTTGATCCACCATGATAGTACAGTTGAAAATGATTGTGAAGAAATGAAGGTAGAGTCATATGCGCTAATATTTATGAAGAACATGAAGAAAATAAGATGGATTATTTTCTATTGGACCTAAATAAGGAAGATAAAGAAGATATAGAGTTGTTTGGACTAATACAACATGAAGATTTGAGCTCAAAGGAGTAAAGCAAACAAAAATGCCAAGACAATGAATAAATTCAAGAACTAGAAGAGAAGAAAGAAAGAAGAATACCACTCCATTTGAGACGGAGCTCAAAATGTTTTCCACCTAGGGAGTCCGATGAAGGATCATATGCTCACAACCAATCAAGTTTCATGTTTTTCATGTAGTTTCAAAGTGCTCAAGTGTATTTCTCTCCATCTTGTATAATTCAAACTTCCAAAAATTGTTTAAAAGTCATGAATATAGAGTAAATAAGATTGTAAATGTGTGTGAGGAGGTAAAATGACTTGGTTAGGAGTGGTTACAGCCAAATAAGGCCATGTAATCCAATTCATAATGTAAGAGATGATAAATACGAGATCGTGAGGTGTTTGTAGGATGATATTAATCATATTTGCAAGTTTAATGTGTGGTTGGGTCAATATCGATGTTGTTGAGCAATATTAGGAGTTAGTTTAAGCATTCTAAGTTTGGTAAAATCCATATTTGGAGGAGAAATTTGAATGGAGAACATTGTAAATTTATATTGGATGATGAATAATGGTTTGTGGTGTGTTGTGGAAGAATGTTGCAGTGTTAATTTGCAATTTTGGTGATTTTTTGTTTGTAATGCTAATAGTTTCCTAGACAAGGCAGCAAGCTAGAAGAGTGATATTCAATATAATGTGATTAATTTCCTTTTATAGTAAAAAACAAATGGAGGATGCCAAGACAAGCCTAACAAAATTTATTTTAGGCTTTGATTATCAAAATTGTGATTTTTATGGCTAAATCTTTTTTTTTTTAGGTCAAACTAGGGCATCATCATAAAATACGTTTCCATAGATGAAATTGGATGAATTTTGTAATTTTTTGTTGGTTTTAAAAGTACTCAAAATCTGTTAATTTAAAAATCCTGAAATTTTATATTAAAATATTTATTTGCATTTTTATTCTATGTGGGCACAAACATGGGCAATCGATATAACATTTTTTATACGTGATGAAATTGGCTGAAATTTTCAAAAAATATCTGACCTATATAGAATTAAAATAAAAATAAAATTCAGATTCTAATTCCATGTGCATATGAATATATCAATGACATAAATGTTCAGTTTGTGTGGGAAAAAACAAGGTTCAAATTTGTAAGTTGTCATTTCTTTGATCAAATGAATGTTTAAACCCTGAAGTTGATGATAATGATGTTTTAGAACATTTTTAATATGTTGGAAAGGTTGTTAAGCTCTAATGATGTGATTTGAATGACTAGAAAAACATAATTCTAAGCTAGAAATCTAAGAAAGACTTTAAATTCTATGTTTGGTGCAGTTTTCATGCAAGGAAGCCTAGGAACAATTTGTTAGTGTCTTATGGTTCATCAAGAGGGATTACAGGAAAATATTCTTGAGATTTGAAAAATCATAATTTTAAGGATTACATATAAAGATGATAAACTAAGATCGAAGATATAAAGCAGAGCATATAATTATGGGTGGATGTTATAAGAGGATAAATACTTTTAAGGTATTAGTCAATTAGATTAAGGTTTCATTTCTAATTACAGAGTAAGATCCTCATATGCAGGTTGAGTGGATTGATGTTATATGAAAATATGAATGCACAAGATATTGTTTGAAGCTACCAATCAACAAGCATCCTAATTATAGTAGTATGTTAGCAAAATATCAACAAAAATTCAGCAACATTGTTACACTACTAGCGTTTTTGTTAAACAATAATAAGGTGAATTAGATTTTGGAGTGCAAATAACTCCAATATTTTACATTTACGAATTAAAAAAAGTAATATTGGATTCCAATATTGGCTATAGTTTTTAGCCTCTCAGACTAGAATAAGTCCTGATTTAGTGAAATAAGGGTTAGAGGTTAAAGTAATTGGTTTTCTTCTTCAGACTTCATTAATGTGCTTAGCTCCAAATTATACGCATGTTTACTCTTTTCATTTGGAAGGAAAAGGTGGTCTTTATATTTCTATGTCCCCTAAATTTAATGGCATGATCTCTTCCACGGGTCATGATCCTGACAATCGGGTCATGTGGGATATTAATGGCTTTTGTTTTGGTGTGCTCAATCTTTATGCTTCTAATGATGGCCCGGAAAGGTCAGCATTATGGCCTTGGTTAAGGAATAATTTTCCTGTCTCCTATTGGTTTATTTGTGGTGATTTTAATATGGTAGTCATTAAGGGGAAAATATGTGGGCCCTTCCTATGTGTTGGTGTATTGGTGAGTGTGAAGCAAGTTTTTAATTAAAAAACCGCTAGAGCCTTAATGACCTAGTTTTTAAAAGCCAGTGGGACTTTACTTCTCAAAAAAAAATTATGTGGTCATATTTTAGAGAAGTACTGGCACATGTGCTCAAAAGGCTAGATTGTGGCATGTTATCTCAACAACAGTTATTTGATCTAGAAATTAATTGTCACTCTTATATCACTACCTGGCTAAAAATTATTTTCTCAAATCATACCGCTATTTCCTTCAGAGTTATGTGGGGCGGGGTCCAACTAAAGGTTCCAAATAATCAATTATATATGAATGTTTCTTTGTTGAGTCATCTAGGGGTGTTGGCTCTTATTTCCAAGGTATGGAATATGGATCCATGTCTGCCTTATGTTGCCAGTTACATGTCTTGTTAGAATGAGGTAATTCAACAAACTGCTAAATTTCTCCGTCATTTTGGCAAGCAGGTTGCCCAAGATCAAAAGAGGGTCAACTTTTATGTTTACTGGGAATTTCAAAGGATTTCCCTACTTCTCGAATCTCAACCATTTGATGTGGAAAATCAAGTTTGGGCTACTCAACTTAGACATCAGTTGAAGCTCATAGAACATCATAAGGCCAAGGGTGCTTAGGTCTATGCTTGGATCCACTGGATTAAAATATGTGATTGAGCTTCCAACGGTTTTTCTAAATCCCTTAGATCTACATATGCCAAGGAGAAAATTAAGGAAATTCAAATTTCCCATGCTCAAGTCACAACTATCTTGGATATTACCATAGTGTTTGTGGAACATTATAAGTTTGTCTTCCAAGCCTGGAAGCCTTTATTTGAGAGTCAAGTAGCTCTGCAACAATTTATTGAAATTGTCCCTAGAAATTTGAATTAGTAGGAGAGTAAAAACTATCATGCCTCTCTCACCTTAGAAGAGCTTCATGGTGCCCTTTATTGTCTTACTAATGATAAATCTTATGTTTTAGATGGTTTTCCATGTGAATTATATAAATTTGTTTGGAATATTGTTGGTAAAGATCTTCTAAGGATGTATCAAGAAGCCTTGTAGAATTAGTGCCTTCAAGATATTATTAATAAACGAAATATTAAGTTTATCCCTAAAGTTGGGAATATAGAGTTTATTACTAGCTAAAGGCCCATTACTCTTCTCAATGTTTCATTTAAGATTTTGGCTAAGCCTCTGGCCATACGCATTCCTTCCATTCTCCCCAGGATTGTGCGACTTGAGAAATTTGGATTTGTCAATGAACGTTATGTTATGGATAACCTTATTACTATATGGGAAGCTATGGAATGAGCTCAGACTTCTCTGCAGAGGTTGATTTTTTTGAATATTTATTTAGACAAGGAATATGACTGAATTTAATGGAAATTCATTCTTGCTATGCTTCATACTTTGGGTTTTTGGACTTTTTTCCTCAATTTTGTTTAGACATTATTTGCAAATGCCTCCTCTTGTCTTAATATCAATTGTCATTGGTCTTCTTCAGTGGGGTTGTTAAAATCTATAAGATAGCATTTCCCTCTTGCTTTGGATCTCTTCTTCTTGGTGGCTAGTGCTCTTGGTTATCTCATTGTAGAGAGAGATGATCGCAGGCACATTCATGTTATGTTTCTCCCCGATCACAAGACTCAAGTCATCAATGGGCACTTCGTTGATGACTATTTTCTCACTTTCGCTGATTTTGAGCATAACATTTAGGAAACTTATCTTTCTTAGAAATTTTTTCCAAATCCTCAGATTATAATGCTTAGCTTGCTAAGTCTTTTGGATTTTGCCAAATCTCTTGGCCTATGTGTGATTGGTTGATGGTTCACCCTTGGAAATGGATACAATGAGGAGAAAAAAATTGGTTTCTTGGTATCCCCTTTACCTTTAACAGTAATTCTGCTACTCTATGGTAGTTCATCATTGATCACGTTGAAGAAAAGTTCAAAAAATGTGTCTCTCAACCATTATCCTTAGCAGGAAAATTCTAAGTGTGCACTAAGATTTTTGATGCTACTCAGGTTTATTATGCGGCTTGCTAGTGCCCTTTTCAGACTTCCTTTGAAAACTTTGATAAGTTTTTAAGGGCCTACTTATGGTTGAGTTATAGACAAGGAGGCTTCCACTGAGTGGCATTGGATATTTGCACACTTCCATGGGACAAGGGTGGTATGGGTATTGTTGATGTGTATAGACAGAGTAGCTCTCTTTGTGCTAAGTGCATAATTTGTAGCATTCATGGTAAAAATGCTTTGTAAAGTTTATTACAGCACTGTAGCTCTTCTGGCTCTCCTTATGGTAAGAATTGTTGGAAGAATATTAATTTTAATACTTTATTAATCATTAGACTTCTAGCTAAAATACCTGGTACATTCGTGGTGCAGAGAATCTGTAAATATTTTTAGGCAATGAAGCACCTTTTGCATTGGGTTGGAGATGGCTTCAATTCTAGCCTATCCTTTAATGATCACAACATCTCATGGTCAAATTTTTTCTCATCATACAAGTTTCCCCTTGCGGAGTTTCTGTTATCCAAAATTCACCCTCAAGGTAATTTTGATAACATGCATCAAATTATTCAGTCCTGAGCTAGTAGATTGATTCAAGGCCCGAAATCATGTTTTTGGGGGCCCGTCGGCTTCTCTCTAACTTTCCCATCCAAGAAGAAATCCCAACGAGTTAGAAAAAAGGTGAAAAATGCAGAAAATAAGGTTGCAGGATTGTTTTAAATAATTTAGGGTCTAAAGGGTTTGGGTCGTACAGAGGTTCGTCATACCAAGCTTGGGGCCGAAATACAAAGAAAATCAGCTAAGTCAGACATTTTTATCCTAGGCGGTCCGCGGGATAGTTGGGACGTCGGGACGCAAGGGATGTAAAAAGCCAAAATGACCAAAAGAAAGGAAAATCGTCAAGTTTTTTGTTTCGCGTGGCTTGGGACAGCTAGGACAAAAGTACGCGCGGGACATGAATCGTCCGATTTTCTGAAAGACAGTCCATTTCGGGCACTTCGGAGATATTTGTCCAAGACAGCTGGGACAAAAGTATGCGAGGGACACGTGAGACGCGATAAGGTGAAAAGCTACAATCAGAGATAAGGAAGTCTGAATCGGCTAATGCAGGAGAATGTGTCCCAGGTAGTCCGCGGGATAGTTGGGACACCGAAACGGCCGAAGGCAAAGAAGAAAAGTCAACGTTTGACCCGTGAAACTTCAAACGGCCATAAATTTTGACTTCGAGCTTCGATTTTAACAAAATTAGACTTTCTGGAATGAGCATGACGTTCTCTACACCAAAAATTAAAAGAAACATTTTCGGCTCCAATCAGTTAATGCTCATTCCCGTCAAATGACAGAAAACACCTGCTAGAACCAAAATAGCTGCCCACACTCAGAAGGCCATAACTATTGTATTTCTTAACGAAATCACACAAAATTGGTACTGTTGGAATTGTGGCTCTGAGCCCGATGCACAGAAATAAATAAATTCCAGATTTGATAAGATATTGATTGATATTTTTTAGAAAATGTGGCTGGGTTCATAACAGTGTTTTATTTAGTGGTTGGGAGTGCAATTAAGAGGCATGCTCATCATTCCTTCTCTGCTATAGCACCTGGGATAGTATGGGGAGCCTTTTGCAAGTAATATATAATCATTTTACTCCATTTAATGCCTCTTACAAGTGGATGAAGGACAAATTTCGAGATTTCCATTTTTCCCTTCTCTCTTTCTTCTCATTTTTTCTATAAATGGGAGTGTTGGGCTCATTGTAAAGAGAGGTAGTTTTTTATAACAAAGCTCTGCCAAAATTACTTTGTGAAGCTGATGTGTTACAGGACCTTGTTGTGGACTCCTTGCATGGTGATCAAGGCCCTTATCTTGTAATAGATTGAACTATGCATATCATGAAGCAATAAAATATAAGTGTGTGGATGCATCTTCCCCTGCTGTGTTTTCTTACATTCTTCTTGCCCCTTCAACCTTGATTACAAGAATATTGTTTCTATTATTATGTTCATGCATGGATCCATTATTATTTTGTATGTTTGAAATATTGTTGTGAATGCGTTTTGCTAGATTATGGAGAACTGTCATCACCTCTTCTAGTGTACACTTTGCTTTTGTATTTCACGCATTTGAAGACTACTCTCACACCCTCCCTTTCTGGTGTATCACCGCTTTAGTGTAGGATTTCATTTTATGCATTCTCTCTCCCCGGTCCCTTGGAAATTTAGATTAGAATAGTTAGTTTCCCCTGCATTAGAGTAGATTGTGGCAGGTAGTTTAGGAGCAAGAACCATCTTTCTCTGGAGGTCTATCTCAAGTAGCAAGTCCAAAAAATTGGAGATAGTACCCATATTATCCAATCACACCGTGAGTTCAAATATATGTGCTTGTATAAAACATAGAAGGGTGTTGTGATTCGGTGATAACTGTTTCTTGATGTCAAGGTGTTGAGGCTTACTAGGAAAGGCGTCTCCACTATTAGATATCTGGTCTCTATAATAGATTAGATCCCTTAGCCAGAGCTTAAACAAAAATTTAAGCTAGCCAATATAGACCTACCTTCTGTTCTCAAAATATAGTCTCTTATTCTAGGCGTGATACTGCACAAACTTGAACTATAACCACCTACTTCTTGGTGAAAGGATTAGAGATAGATTTTGGATATACCTTTGTTGAACTATAACTCGGGGGTCATTTATTCCCTTCTTTCCCCTATTACCAGATGGAGCTTGTACTCTTCCACTACCATTTCGCTTCACCGCATCCATCATGCTTGGAATCCTCACTTTGACCCTAAGTTGAATTTCTTTCTTTGGTGTTTAATCTACCAAGGCATACCTTTGGGTGAGCGGTTAAGCCACATTGACATCGTCAACCCTAAATGCTTATGATGTGGTTGTCAAGAGTCTTTTAAGTATGTTTTCTAGTTCTATCTCCATGCTCAAATTGTTTGGCATTGGATCCACTCCCTTTTCCAGTCTTAGCATCCTGAGTTTTTTTATTGGAAGATGACCTTCTTTGTATATTATGCTAATTGTCCTGCATACATTTCTTCAATTTGGAATTTTTTCTGTTCTTTTATTCTCTTTCAACTTTGGAAGGCTTGGAATAATGATTTTGTTTCACCAATGTGATCTCAATTTGGAGCTCTTTTTTAATGAAAGGTGGTGATTATTTCTTTTGTGTGTATGTAGATCCAGGCCTAGGCTCAAAAGGAGGCTCTAGAATTTTCTCACCTTCTACAATTTCTCGACCATTGGGGCATTGTGCCATGCACCATTGGTCGGGTCCTTCTAAACGATGATCCTCATACTCCTCCTCCTTCTCCACCTCCCAGACATCACAGTCACACTCACAACCACTCTCAGAGTGCACGACCTTCTCCTCCATAGGCTCGCCTTGGTTCCTCCTCTTCTAGGCCCGACTGGAGTCCTCTTGCAAGAGAAATGTTCACCGCCAACTCTTCAAACCTAGGTTCTTTGCCTGGGGGAGCGCCTATATCTAGAGGGTCACTTCCACCATGTTTGGGGATTATTATTCTACTCGATATTCAGATGCTGGATCAGGACAACTAGATGTTTGACCCCTGCTGATGAGCTTGATAAAATTGGCTTAATTCTTTTGAGAGATGATCCACCAAAACCTCCAAATTTTTTTGTTGTATGTGCATGACTATGTGTTAATGTAGTTTCTTTTTTATTGGTTTTGTGTCGCCCTTATGGTTGTTCTCTGTTGCCCTCATGGCCACTCTCTATTTCCCTCGTGACCGCTTTTGTTGCCCTTGTGACCTTTTTTTTGTGTAGTCATGTGGGCATTGTTGGACTTTGGGTCATGTTCATTGCTAGCCACCTTTACTATATAACATCGTGTATCATTTTGTTAATATAATATAAATTTGGTTCCAATAGTAACAAGTTTATAAAAAATAATAAAAATATAACTAACAATAATTGTAAAATTTATATTCTAAGTGATTTGAAATGTAATTTTCATAAAAGAAATTGTGTTTTTCATAAATTTAAATGTTGTCCATAAGGAACATTTTTGGAAATATCTTTCCAAACCCCTTAAAAGGCTAGTTCTTCTCAATGCAACTAGAATGTGTTAACGTGAAACATTAAAATTAAAAATCTTATCATACCACAAAACTGGGCAGATGATTTTATTAATGAGAAACAAAGGCTGATCTTAAAAATGACCCGTGACCACTAAATAAATGTAAGGGTTAAATTTTAAAAAATATAATTTAAATATCATGTTAGCCATTTGAAGCTCAAAAGAGCATCAGCATAGGGAGAAAGAATGAAAGTATAGGGTAATTTTGAATCAGGAGTCAATATTACGAAATATGTAAATCAAAATGGTTTTAAAATAGGATAGTATTTGCGAATGTTGTGACATCTAATAGGACCACTCTAGATGGCTATTAATAGTATTTTTTTTGTTGAGTAGATTTATTTCTTACTATAATTTTTTCTATTTGCAATCCTATGCATGTGTTGAATGGATTTCTTAAAATTTTATCTTTAAATAAGATTCCTAATCGAATGTCTATGCATGTGGAATGAATATTATTATAGGTGTGGAAGTGGTTTTTTATACGTAAATGCATTAATTTATATGTGAGCTGTAATTGGACGTAAATCAATTTTAATTAATATTGGATATTTTATTATAGAAAATATGGCTAGTCTAGATTATATAAAGAGTAGGGAATTTTAACATGCTTGTAAAGTTTTAAAAATTATGATTTTGTATGATGATCTTTGATTAGACACTTAAAATATGTCTTTTGAGTCCCACATTGACTAAAATAGGTCTAGATTTCCTAATGAACAATTATAAAAACTCAAACTACCAAAATCATGCAAGAAATTTCATGTGTTTGGCTTAGCTAGTTCAATTTCAAATCAATGTGAAATAATTATTGATGTAGTTATATTTGGGGGTCCTAACGAATTGGTACCTTATATCATGCTAGCTTAACAAATATAGGCAACAAAAAAAATTCAAAGAAACAAACAAAAATATCTTGTATTTACCAACCAAGAATTCTACAAAACATTTTACACTCTAGGAAATTTCTCTTATTACACACATAATTCATATAAGATTACAGAAATCCAACACTAAAGTATGGCCCAAGTTGATTCGGTCCCTCTAGCCCTTTCCCCATATATGTGCACATATACCAAACATAGGAACCTTTGCAACCACATATTTAGGCTATGTAGTCACGAGATTTATGAATTCATTTCTCAAGTATTGTTATGCATTTATAATCAACCATTTACAAAATTTTCTTTTAGTTACAAACAACCAATGTGACATTGAATATGTATCAATCTTCTATGTAAGTTAAGGCCCAAATTGTAAGAAAACTTGATACATTTGAGTCATATTAAAAACTTCAACTATGGGTTCGGTAAATCCTCACTAAATATTTATCCTATGATATTGAAACTTTGATGTTTCAAAAGGATTGCATAAAAACTATGCCTTGAAGAATACGAGTACGCCATCAAATTTGATCTAACCATATTATTTGATTCCTGAAATTAAATATAATTACTATATGGGTGCACACAAGATAAAGAACAAAACTGACTTTTCAAGTGTAATAGGCACCAAAAAATCCTACTAAAAACATTCATTCTTCTTTATTGGAGTTGTGGCCAAAATAATAAAAGACCTTTCTTTCACAAAACTTTAGGAGTTACAACTAACAAACCCAAAAAAGGAATGCATGGAAATTTTTGCACATAAGATTGCAAACATAGGCATGCTTGATAGATCTAGGTGAAAAACAATACACTAAATGGGAATACTTGTACATGGTGCAAAACAAAATACAATGTTTGTCTAATCTAAAATTTATTTAAGTTTGATGAAAAATTTTCTTGTAAACTTAAATGCTCCTGCGTAAGTTATCTTTTGTAAAAATCATAATCCATACTTAACTCTTTACAAAACTGATAAAAAATAGGAGATTTTGACAAGGACCATTTTAACCTTACACTATTGTATGGACCATTATAATTCAATAAAATTGAAATCTACACTCATACAGATTGACAATCAATCCTATCTCCAAACTATTATCTTTTAATACATGAAACGCCTAGTATTGTGTTGAATGAATCCTTGAATGTTTTACCTAGTTTCTTCGTATGGGATGCTTCATAAATAAAATGATTTAGGGTAAGTGCATGGAAATGGGGGGAAAAAGAGGGTCAAAATCAGCTAGCATTTGCCTTAAATTAGTAAAAACTAAAGCTCAAAAAATAATTTGGCATGTATATGATCAAAATTTAACAATGTGATAAGAATAAGACTCGTAGTGCTAGGAATCTAGTTTCTAAACTAATTTTTGTTTTAAATGGTGGAGATTAAGAAGGTCAAATGTTGTTCACACACAGAGTGTGCCTATTTTTGTGTCAAAATAATAACATGTTTTGTGTGTGCGCCCCCCCGCCCCCCTCCACCAATCCCCTCCTCGATTTTTTAGTTTCATAGACTATTTTACAAATCCCTTTATTATAAGTTAGCTAAGACATTATATGAGGCCCCACTAAGTTTTCATATTTTTTAGAGGAATATATAAAATATTACTAAGTTCCAAAATCAACACAACCCAAAAATGAAATATTTATGTGTACACCCTACTTATTCTAATAAATATAGTTGAAATTTATTTTTCTAGTGTGTATAGAATCGAGTTTAGATCCAACCCTTTTATACAAAAAATGGATGATAAAATCATAAATTATCTTTTAAAAATGATAATTGTGTTTTAGCAGGAAAAGAAGGCACTAATAAAAGAAATTAGGAATGATAATCTTAAAGGGTAAGTGCACCAAGATGGTGGACAATTAAGTGGACATAAAAACCTGAAATTTAGGTACCGTGAGTGCAGTTTATAAACTGCACTTGCACTTTTTAAACTGCGCTCACGCAACTGTTTTTATAAGCTCGGTTATTTTTGAACCTAAAACCATGATCATGGTTTACAAACTACGATCATGGTTTATAAACCATGATCGTGGTTTTAAACCATGCTCACGGTTTCAAACCATGATCGCAGTACTCTGAGACAAAAAATAATAGACCCGCGACTCCTCATTTTCCCTCATTTTCCCTTTCTAATCGCGATTTATCCTAGACCTTCGGCACTCATGCTTTGAATACCCCCTAAAAATTACTCCTCAGAATTTTGGATCATGATAGTTTCAACCATGCTACCAAGACAAACAGGTAAGCCATCGGTTTTGATCAATTTGTTTGCATTTTAGGTTAGTTTTTGTTATTTTTATGGACTTTTCAACTTTTTGTTTATGTATACAATTTTTTAGTTTTTTCAGTTGCTTGGCAAGCTTGTAATCCTGCAAACCATCAAAATATTCCTTAAAACCCTCCAAACAATCCTCAAAATCCTCCAAACATTCTGCAAAACCCTCCTCCAAACATAGATCCACCTCCTGTGTCTCGTTTTGTCCCCTAAGAACAAATAGGAACACAAGCTGATATCATTGGAAAAATATAACAAAATAAAATTTCCATTGAGAACCTTATTTAGAATATAAGAAAAAATCATACCAAAAATCCATCCCACATGACCTTAGCCAGAGACATTGCAAACATTAATTTGTGAAGTTGACTCCACAACCAATCAAATAAACTGATGGAATACCTTTAGAGATGATTGTAGGAAGTGGTATGCAAATACATTATCCCATGCGGCCGTAAAAGACACAAAAAAATGGAAAAGACCATATTTTTGCATTATTTACCGACCCAAGAACTAATGCCCCCCTCGGCAGTTACTTACAAACGGTTCCTAGTCCATTGGTACTATGATGACCGAATCAAGAACAATTTTTGGGACTGATGGTGGATGGTTCTTGATTATCCACCATTGAACAACAATGAGGTTCCCCTCTATTTCTTGAAGAAATTATACTGCGATTTCATGCTTAATGAGGTCTCAAATTATTTTGAATCTTGTAATTTTTATGGACAAGGTGGTGGCTCTACACATAGTAGACCTGGTGCACACGTAGGTCAACCAAGGATCCCCTATGCCCCAAAGCCCAAATTCCTTCAGTTATCCCTCCTACAATGAAGGAGGTTGTGGAGATTAACATGCTACATGCATTGAGGGAGCTCGCTGACACTCTGACCTAGCATAGTGAGTAGATTGCATCTGGTGATGTTGGTGGAGGCGCTAGTTATAGTGCACCACACCACTTTGGATCATGTGGTTCTGTATGCACTGCGGGTGAGACATCATTTGCTGGATCCCATGATTTCTTTTCTCTAGATTAGATGATGGCGGATATTTTTGGAACTAGTGCAATGGATCTTTTTCTTACGCAAGTAAATGTAAAATAAATATTTAATATATATACAATAGTTCAATTCATGTTTGAGATTTGAATATATATGTATTTCATTGTACGTTATATAAATACATATAAAAACTAATTTTTTATTTTATTTTAAATAGAAAGAGCCAGTGAAGGAAACATCCAGCATTGACATGCTAGCTACTTTAGCTGGGCATGTTACAAATGTAAGTTTCAAATTGTACTTAAATTTCAAATTTCATTTGATTGTGCACTTTTATTATTACAATGTTTCACCTGTACATGTACATATTAATATATGTTTGTCTTTTATACGTGTAGGAGCCTAGTGGGTCATCATATTCTCTGGGAATTGAGGCTATTGGCACGCCTCATGTGAATTTTACGCATGTTAGTTTCTCTTTACACTTTGTTTTTTAATTGTGGAAGTTCACGTGGATTATGCTTTGGCTTTGTTATGTGGTAGTCATGTAGATTAATATTGATTTGTACATGTATTTATTATAAATTATGACTACCAGAGAGACTCCTCAATACATGCAGACTGTGGAGGCTACTGTATATACTCCCATAGCATCTTCAAATCCACTAACTAAGGTATAATTTTTTAAATTCATTAAATTTATTTAGGAATTATTTCTTATTACTTAAATCTATAATATCAAATTTTGTACATGAAATTTAATTATTTGTATGTAGCTTAACTCTCATGAGTCTACTGTTGTCCCTTCCATGCATCAACGATAAATTAATAAGGATCACAACATTGTGGTAAGATTTCACATGCATTTAAACTAAATTCTAAGTTTCTAAATTTTAAATGTATTTTAAAAATATGGGTGTTAAAAACTTGTTGTTTATGAATGTGTAGGTTAGGTTACAGGCCTGCTTAGAGACACCTAGGAACACATGAATGAAATCGATAGTGGCATCTACCTCCACTACATCCCCAGGTCATGGACATGCAACTTCTAGAAGGGTGAAGAGAGGGAAGTTGTTTAATGATTAGATTCATAGGACGTGGATGTACATATATATATATATATGGGCCAGCTAGTCCTAGTTCATGATTCTTCATAGAACATTGTATATATATCCTTATGCAACCACATGTGGTCCTATATGTATGAAACACTTGGTTCAATATGTACACATGTTATGAACTTATATTTTAAGAGACGTGCGTTCAGTACACTTAGTTTGATACATTATATATCCATGTGTTGGTTTTCATAATGATATTACTTTTATATTTGATTTGAATTCATTGCACATGATATCCTTCTATGCATGTATATTTTATGTATATTAATTCTATATGTATGTTTGATTTAAAATTAATAAACTATGGTGCAACATTGCATGGTACAATTGTTAATAAATTAAGGGAACCATGTGTATTCCACCATCAACATGGGAAACTTATAATTTTCCTCTTAAGTCATGAAAAAATATTTCATACCTTGAATCTTGAAATAAGATGTCTTCCCTTGGGTCATTCAATTTTTGAACTTTGTATTTAATATTATTTATAAGAAGGATATTATTCATTTTACCATTGATGAGTATGGTGGTGTATGACCAATCCATCTTTATATCCCCACCAATATCATGATAGAAACTTTGGCTCAACAATATACCATAGGTAGCTAGCATGTCTTCCACAAGTATTTCCATCTTGATTTTCTTGTTAGGGAAGTCTGTAAATTTGGATTGAGAATCTTTCACCTGGCTGAAAAGAGGTAATTATTTTGTTTTCATGTAGTAACAATGGCAAATAACAATGCTGAGAGTAATACCAATAGAGTTAGTAAATTTTATAAGCATGACATGGTTAGAGGCGCCAGAGTCAATAACGTAATTATTCAATTTATAGGTCCATTGACCAACAAGGAAAGATAGAAAGGTTCTTATTTCCTAGAAGAGGAGGATTTTAAGGAAAGAAGGTTCTAGGAATGAGTGGTTCTAGGAGTGGGAAGTGATTCTTTACTGTTGGTAGGATTCTTAGAACATGTATTTTTACTACTTCCTTTGATAAACTAGACAAGGGCTAAAGTAATTTGCTATGGAAGTAGAAGAAGAGGCTTATTTATTTATTTATGAGTGGGTGAACACTAAACAAGAGTAACTATTCATACCACCTATCCATATTATTTAGGATCTTTGTTGGGTGAGAATTCACAATAACCAATAATTACATAACCATATTCTTCTTCTCTTTCAATTTCTGATTCAACAATTTCTTGAAAAAGTTGTAATTGTTGAAAAAGTTGAAAAAGTTGTAATTGTTGAAAAAGTTAAAAAAGTTTTAATTGTTGAAAAAGTTGTAAATGGTGGATCGTGGAATCAAACTAACTATGTGGACACATCTGGGTGGACAATTGAATGCTATATGAGGTGTCCTTTCATTCCACAACAACGTCATTGCTTCCGGGATACCTTGTTTGGGTGAAGTCCCTTAAGAACCCTGAGACCAAAAACTTGTTCAACTTCGACGGGTGACTATGCACACTCTATTGCACCTAAATAAAACTCGTTTGATCCTACACCTTGGCATAGGGACCCTATAAAATAGTGTGTCTTAGTTTTTTACTTCTCCAATTGGTGCTCTCGCTGCCCTATTATTTGCGAATGCGCAGAATAGTGTAGTTTGAGACATTGTAAGGATGTCAAACGGTATATTTTGCAAACGGTGGGTTATGCAACCAAAATTATTATGAAGACACATCAATGTGGTGAGGTGAACACTAGAGGATGTGTCATTTTGGTGCATGACAACTTCATTGCTTTCTGGCTACCTCGTTCGGGCGTAGTCCCTTAAGAGCCCTGAGACCAAAAAATAGTTCAACTTCGACGAATGACTACGTGCACTCCGTGGCACGTAACGATGTCTCGTTTTATCCAACACCCCAACATAGGGACCCTTTACAATAGCCTATCTCATTTTTTTCCTTCTCCAATCAGTGCTCTCACTGTCCTATTGTTTGCAAACGCCCCGAATAGTGTAGTTTGAGCTAGTGTAAGGCTGTCAAATGGTATATTTTCTAAATGGTGGATCATGCCACTAAAATGAATATAAAGACATGTATGGGTGGCCAATTGAATGCTAGAGGAGGTTTCATTTTTGTGCGTGATAACATCGTTGCTTCCGGGATACCTCGTTCGGGTGTAGTCCCATAAGAGCCCTGAGAGTAAAAAAATGTTAAAATTTGATGGGTGACTGCGTGCACTCCATGGCACCTAACGATGTCTTGTTTGATCCTAAACCTCAGCATAGGGACCCTCTATAATATCCCATCTCAGTTTTTTCCTTCTCCAATTGGTGCTCTTGCTACCCTATTGTTTGCAAACACACCAAATAGTGTAGTTTTAACCAGTATAAGGTTGTCAAATGATATATTTTGTAAATGGTGGGTCATGGCACCAAATTGACTACACGAACACAGTTGGGTGGCTAGGTGAACACTAAAGGAGGAATTTTTTTTGGTGTGTGACAACGTCATTACTTCCGGGCTACCTCATTCGGGTGTAGTCCCTTTAGATACATGAGACCAAAAAATTATTTAACTTCGACGGGTGACTACACAGACTCTGTGGCACCTAAGGACATCTTGTTTGATCCTAAACCTCAGTGTAAAGACCCTCTATAATAGACCATATCAGTTTTTTCCTTCTCCAATCGGTGCTCTTGCTGCCCTATTGTTTGCAAAAATGTCGAATACTACACTTTGAGATAGTGTAAGGATGTCAAACGGTATATTTTGTAAACAGTGGGTCCTAGCACTAAACCAACTACATAGAAACATCCGTGTGGCTAGGTGAGCACTAAAGGAGGCTTCGGTTTGGTGCACGAAAATTTCATTGATTCTAGGCTACCTTGTTCGGGCGTAGTCCCTTAAGAGCACTAAGACAAAAAAAAATGGTCAACTTCGACCAGTGACTACATAGACTCTGTGGCATCTAAGGATGTCTTGTTTCATCCAACACCTTGTCTTAGGGACCCTCTACAATAAATTTTGTTGGTTTTTTGCTTCTCCAATCGGTGCTCTCGCTTCCCTATTGTTTGCAAATTCGTCAAATAGTGTAGTTTAAGCCAGTGTAAGGTTGTTAAACAATATATTTTGTAAACGGTGGGTTGTGACAATGAACCAAATTTGCATACATGTCAGATTGGGCAATTGAATGCTAGAGGAGGCATCATTTTGGTGCCCGAAAATGTCGTTCCTTCCGGGATACCTTGTTCGGGCGGAGTCCCTTAAGAGCCCTGAGACCAAAAAATCATTCAACTTCGACGGGTGACTACACAGACTCTGTGGCACCTAAGAACATATCATTAAATCCTACAACTTGGCCTAGGGACCCTCTACAATATACTATCTCAATTTTTTCCTTCTCCAATCGGTGCTCTCATTACCCTATTATTTGCAAATGCACCGAATAGTGTAGTTTGAGACAATGTAAGGATCTCAAATGGCATATTTTGCAAATGGTGGGTCATGGCACCGATTCGACTGCGTAGAAACTTCTGGGTAGCCAAGTGAACACTAGAAGAGGTGTCATTTCAGTGCACGACAACATCGCTGCTTTTGGGCTACCTCATTTAGGCGTAGTCCCTTAAGATCCCTGAGACCAAAAAATAATTCAACTTTGACAAGTGGATATATAGACTCCGTGAAACCTAAGGACATCTCATTTTATCCTAAACCTCAGTGTAGGGACCCTCTAGAATACCTTGTCTCAGGTTTTTCCTTCTCAAATCGGTGCTCTCGCTGCCCTATTGTTTGCAAAAGCACTAAGTAGTGTAGTTTGAAACAGTGTAAGGCTGTCAAACAATATATTTTGTAAACAGTGGGTCGTGGCACTAAATTGAATATGGAGACACATCCAGGTGGCCAGGTGAACACTAGAGGATGTGTCATTTTAGTGCACAACAATGTTTTTGCTTCCGGGCTACCTCGTTCGGGTGGAGTCCCTTAAGACCCCTGAGTCCAAAAAATCATTCAACTTCGACGGATGAATACACAAACTCTGTGGCACTTAATTATGTCTCGTTCAATCCTACACCTCAATGTAGGGACCCTCTACAATATCCTATCTCAATTTTTTACTTCTCCAATTTGTGCTCTTGTTGCGCTATTGTTTGCAAATACGCCGAATAGTGTGGTTTGAGATAGTTTAAGGATGTCAAATGATAAATTTTGTAAATTTTGGGTCATGGCACCGAACTGACTCCACAATAATTTTTGGGTACCTAGGTGAGTGTTAGAGGAAGTGTATTTTCGGTCCATGACAACGTCGTTTCCTCTGGCCTACCTCATTCGAGTGTAGTCCCTTAAGAGCCTTGAGACCAAATAATTGTTCAACTTTGATGGGTGACTACGTGCACTTTGTGGCACCTACAGATGTTTCGTTTGATGCTAAACCTTATTGTAGGGACCCTCTTTAATAGGTTGTCTTGGTTTTTTTCTTCTCCAATCGGTGCTCTCACTACCCTATTGTTTGCAAATGCACCTAATAGTGGAGTTTGAGACAGTGTAAGGCTGTCAATTGGTATATTTTGTAAACAGTGGGTCATGGCACCCAACCAACTACACGGAAATGTCTAGGTGGCTAGGTAAACACTAGAGGAGGTGTCTTTTAAGTGCGTGAAAATGACATTTCTTCTGGGATACCTCGTTCAGGCGTAGTCCCTTAAGAGACTTGAGACAAAAAAATCGTTCAACTTTGAAGGTTGACTACGTGTACTCCGTGGCACCTAAGGATGTCTCAATCGATCCTAAACATTGGTTTAGTGACCCTCTACAATAGCATGTCTCAGTTGTTTCTTTCACCAATCGGTTCTCTCACTTCCCTATTGTTTACAAACGTGCCAAATAGTGTAGTTTAAGATAGTGTAAGGATGTCAAATGGTATATTTTATAAGTTGTGGGTCATGGCACCAAACCAACTACACAAAAAAATTCCATTTGGCCAGGTGAACACTAGAGGTGGCATCATTTTGGTGCATGCCAACGTCATTGCTTCCGGGATACCTCGTTCAGGCATAGTCCCTTAAGAGCCCTGAGACCAAAAAAAATTTCAACTTCAACGGGTGACTACGCGCACTTCGTGGCACCTAAGGACAACTCATTTGATCCTACACCTTGACATAGGGACCCTCTACAATAGCCTGTCTCAGGTTTTTCCTTCTCCAGTCGGCGCTCTCGTTTCCTGATTGTTTGTAAATGCACCTAATAATGTTGTTTGAGAAAGTGTAAGGCTATAAAATAGTATATTTTACAAACAGTGGGTTGTGGCACCAAACTGACTACATAGACACATTTGGGTGGCTAAGTGAATGCTAGAGGAGGTGTTGTTTTTGTGTGCGATAATGTCATTGCTTTCGGGAAACCTCCTTCGGGCATAGTCCCTTAATAGCCTTGAGACCAAAAAATCATTCAACTTCGACAGGTGAATTCACGCACTTCGTGGCACCTAAGGACATCTCGTTCAATCCTACACCTTAGCGTAGGGACCCTCTAATATAGGTTCTCTCAGTTTTTTCCTTCTCCAATCGGTGCTCTACCTGCCTTATTGTTTACAAATGCGTCAAACAGTATAGTTTGAGAAAATGTAAGGCTGTCAAATAGTATATTTTGTAAATGGTAGGTCGTTGCACCAAACCGGCTGTGCACACGCATAGGGACGGTCTTGTAAACACTTGGGGAGGCATCGTTTTGGTTCTCTAAGCTCCAGGTCCTTCTGGGCTACCTCCTCTAGAGCCAAGAACCCCCTCCACAGGTACATAAATCATTGTTAATTACTTCTCTTTTCTTGTAAAATAATGAAAGCTTCTCTTAGCTTCGAGAATTGATAATTCTTTACTAACAATGCAAAACACGTGAAGGTGGAAACTTTTCATCCACCCCTAACCTGCATATAAAAGTTTTATTCAAAGAAATTTATGTTTCAAATCAAAACCATACTAGATATATGCAAATACACAAATTTAATAAAATATATGAACTTAAATTTATCTAACTAAAAAATTTATATATACCAAAGAAATTATATATACCAGACATGAGCATTGTAAATTCATTCTAATGAACCATCAAGATCGAATCTACTCTGAATAGTTGACATGATTGCTTCATGATCTGACTCTCAAACCTTCCAAAGAATTTTTTTATTATGCCCTCCTCGATATCTATACAGCTGAATATTTGTCGCTAGAACTAGATGCGAATATAAGAGTATTTTCATGTGTGTCTCAAAGTCATCAAACACCCAAATAGAGGAGTTTTTTAATGGATACTATCGAAGACAAGTTCTAGTAACTACCATTGACCCTATAGGGTACTCAATATCTTTGCCATCTATAACAGGAGAAGTCAAATTCTTTCTTCCCTTGATGCAACTACATAAGAAATAGTTTTTTCCATCTTCATTGTCTTCTGTTGCAATAACTGCAAACACATATACTACAAAAAAAAGGTTTCAACTCAAATTTAAATTGTACATATTAAAATTTCAATGGACATAACTCAATACAAAAATTGTAAATAACCATAAATACCTTGTCCCAGCAAAATTAAAATTTCATCAAAGTCCTTGGATGTTGCAACTTCAGCTGCAGAAACAAGTCGTAATGCTTGTGGAGGTTCATAACTAGGAAGTGGATTTAGAGGCCTACAAATCCATCCATCCACCCATTCTTGTGAATCACACTAAGAAACGAAAAAATTGATACAAGATGCACAAAAACATGTCAACTTTATTTTCCATGTGGCCCACGAAGTAGCATTTGAGCTACAAAATGAGCGCATATCACTATACCCAGTGAGTGTCATATAATCCTCCTATTTAGCAATTTTTTGTTCCTCTATCAACCAAAAATATCTGTGAACCGTGGAAATTTATTGACAACCTTGGGCCATGTTGTCAATACACCATTCCACTATGCTCTTTTCATCTTTCAATTTAGCACCATCTTTGTACTTCAACTCTTCTCTTGCAAGAGCTCTTTTCACACATGCTCTCCTTTTCCATGTCCAACCTCAGTGAAACTCCAAATATGTTGCACACCCATCTTGACGTGCATCCTACTCATCCAATAAAACATTTGTGCATTCTCAAACTCAGATGTGTAATTATTTGACCATATCTAATGTTGTTTGAAGTGGATGTCCCTATCAGAAAAGTTTCAATAAAATAACTCGAAACACCCTTGCCCAAATTCAGTAGAATGAGTACGATTATCACTGATATAAAAGTGGTACTCTCTTAATAAATTTTTATCATTATGTATACTATCAAGAGAATGTATAAATGCTATATGCATAAAAATGGAAACTTGTACTGAGTTGTAATATTGTGATTGAACCTCCATTTGTGGTTACAATGTGTAATTCTCTGCAAAATAGACCACTGAAACAATAGTACCAATAGAAAATGTGTCTTTTCATATCTTGAACTATTCATCTAACCAACGAGCTCTATGTGTATGCCTAGCATACTCATAAACAATTTCATGCTTAATTTTTCTAATAAATTGAAAAACAAGCATATGTTCTGTAACTAACTCACACTGTTTATACTCTTTTCCATATTTCAATTAGTAAGCAACTGACTTATATTTACCAAACTCAACTAAATTATTTCCTATTGCACCTTCAATTTTCTCAATGGATGCAACTTTCTAATTTAGGTAATCCGCCACATGTACCACAACTTCCATCTAAACAATCCTGACTATAAAAAAATTGTCCAACTTCTTTTTCATAAAATATCATAGGAATGAAATCCCTAGAAGATATTGGTGGAGCTTGAACACCACATTCCGATAACATAGTTTCAAAATGTAAAATAGAACGAATACATAAAAATTTAGCATAATGCATAGCAAATTCAACATGTTGCCTACAACAATAAGTGGTGCGAGCGTGTTTTATTTTCACATAGAATGTTTTTAACATTTCAAAAAAACATTCACTAATTTTAATTTCTATATGCTCTTGTTCAAACTAATGAAAAAATTGAGTTTGAGTCATATCTAAGAAATTATTTTAATGTGGTTGACGATTAATAGAACCAATTTTCTGTTGTACAACATCTCTTGTATTAGGTGAAACTCTAGTGTTATCATGCCAAAATTGAATAACAAATTCTCTTATAGCATCAGTATTATATTTTTTCTTACATGGTTTGTCTAGCAAAAAATGCCCAAAAATTGGTGTTATTGAGTGATTCAAGGATATTACATCTTTCAATTGCTTTCATTAGAGTTTTTTGATTAACTTGCAACATTCAACTTGTTTGTGTAATCAAACGTTGTTTTTTATTGATTCACTTACAACCCTAGTAACAACTATATGACACACAATATTACTATCCCTAGTGAGTCTCTTGACACCAATAATGTGATATGCATCATGAAGGTTTTCAACAATTGTAGAGATTTGACCATGTATATTAGATGTTGTCAATCCTAAGGTGTTTAATGTAGGTCTCATTTTATTCAATTTCATCAAACTAACCAACAACTGACATATTTAGGAATCATTTAAAATTTCAAAATGATTATCCCAAATTTTAGTGGCTTTTCTTCTTATTTTCCGTTGAGAAACTTTTTCACACATTGGTTTCAAAATGTTTTCATCAATTTCAATAAAATAATTAGGTTTCTTACGAAAAATCCTAGGAGGTGTTTTTGTCATATTTTGTTTGTCTACAATTTCAACCTGAATTTCTTTATTCAAATTTTCATTGTTTCCTTCAATTTCAGCATTTGCTACATCACAAGTATTTAATTCTTCTTCAACATTAACAACAAAAACATCTTCATCACAGGTATTTAATTCAACTTTAACATTGACAGTAGAAACATTACCTAGTACCTTATTTCTTACAATAGTTGGGGTTGAAGATGAACCTCTTCTTGATTCACAAAGATTTTGCATTCATTTAGCATTTTGAAATCTATTTGCTTCTAATTCATTTTGTTTTTTTAGTTAACGACTTCCTTTTTTGACTTCATTTCTTGTCTCCCATGATGTTTTACTTCCGGTGATAAGAAAAATGTGTAAAAAATGATAGAATTTCAAAGTAATTTGTATAGTAAAGTCAAAAAGTATAAATCACATGGTAATTAGAACATTAGGATGCGTATAAATATGATTTATGAACCATGATCATGCTTTATAAAGTACGATAGTGTTTCTTGTTTAAAAAACCACGATCGCAATTTTATCTCTATCATCAGATCCAACCCTAAGGCTTGAGAAATCTTTGTTTTTCCCCAACCAAAGTTGTGGAAGGTCATTATGAACTGTGAAGGGTCAAAAAACTTTAAATTTTCTCTTCCATAGACTTGAACATGCTAAAAACCTGAAATTTTTTCACAAAAATAGTGCCATCGCGTAGGGGAGATTGTTAGTTTCATTGAAATATTGATTTTAAAGTGAATAGAATAAGATAAATATCATTTTATAATTTTTTACTAATAATAGGTCTTTAAGACTTTTTTTCCCACAAAGTTTCATGTCTACGTTTAAGACTGCAAATTTTGTTATGTTTATAAAAATGTGATAAAACTTATACCATCTTAAGCATGGAAAAATTTTATACATGTTAAAAAAATTGATTTCGATATTTTTTGATATAGTTATGGCGGGAAAATGGAAAGTGCTCCATTTTCTAAATATTTTTATACCACTTTCATGGAAAAAATCATATGAAAGTGAGATAAAAATCATATCAAATTGTGTGTGTGTGTGTGTGTGTGTGTGTGTGTTTGTGTAAATTCATATCAAAGTGAGATAAAATTTTTTTACCTAGGATAAATTGAAGAATATTTGGTTATTGGAACTTATAACGGTTTCTTAGATTCAATATCTATATTATTGTTTAATAAAATTCAAAAGAAAGCAGAGGGTATAAATTAAATCTTACATTCCATCTCCATTGACCTATGGTAAATAGAAACTATATGCTTCTCATAATCTTGTGTTGAATACCCTAAGCTCATGTGTTTATATTTGTTCTCCTTCAAACATATGTAATCTAGATCAAGTAAAAAATGTGGCACAATATATATATATACATATATTGGTAGTATAAAGTGACATCCTCGATAATAGGATAAAGAGTGTTGAATATTTTTTTCATATATTGGTTGGCCTCTTCATTTTTTTTGAGGACTTCCAATTCCTCAGTGATCTTGTCCATATTGGGTGTGAAATTAATGGCGTGAAGACTTAACTCATATTCATTTTCTAATTATTCCCACATGATTGATTATCACATGTTTAGTAAGTCAAATATGTTGTCTAGTTCATACCTTGCACCTGGAAGTTTCATCTAAAAAAAAGGTTTGCAAACAATGATTGATTAGACATGATTACTTGCTTTCAAAGAGATAAGAAAAGATATGTGGAAGATATAAAATAGAAATTTTTAAATAGGGATCGATGTCGATCCTACAGATCGATTTCGATCTAAATGATCGATATTTATTGTTGATAAAACTATTTTGATCCAAATACTTTGAAACATATACTTACATCACAAAAACAACATCTAAATGTGACATGGATTATAAAAACTTAATAAGGATTACGTACCTTTGAAACTTGATGAAAATGATCTGATGAGATGTGTAGGATTATTTCTCCAAAGGGGATCTAATATAACAAGAGATTTTTTTTAGTCGACATTCTTTCAATGCAAGAAGGTTGGGGAATCAGACATGAATTTTGATTGCAGGGTAGTGCTCTGAGTCAAAATTAGGCTTGAACAAATGTTGTTTGGAATTCATATTTTAGAAAAATCATATTCCTTGGAAATATTCCAAGACTTTTTTATATAAGTTCGTTTTCATTGTAACTGATCATCATCGATTTGCATAAATCATTTTCTATTACGGGATCAGTTCAACTTCTTCCCTTTTTGGGATGTTTTTGGTTCTCAAATGGGTTTTGTGTTTTTTTTAGTTCGTGGGAGGTTTTTTTAGGTTGTTTTAATTGTTTTAGTTTGTTTGATTTAATATAATTTTTATTGATTTTGTTTCGTTTGTGGTTGCAGGTGGTTATGGGTGTAAAATGGTAAATGTAACTTGGTAGAATAGGTAAAATAAATGTGTGAGACTATGAAGGACTGTCCTAGAGTGTGTATGCACCTATTTGAATTAGGGTGTCCTAATTCTTGTGTCCACACATGTTTCCTACTCTAGTATTATTTTCTTAATATACATTTTCTCTAGAAATAGAGTTCGAAGATATTCAAAAAATATTACCAATTACCATTTTGTTAAGCTTTAATCACTTATCAATAGTTATTCAATTAATTAAGATGTGAAATAATATCATTTTTCTTGAAAAGCATACTCAATTCTAATTTTCTACTATCTTGTTACTTATTAGGTAAAAATATCCGAATTGAGATTTCCTTATTCAACAAGAGATTACAATTTAATTTTATGACCATGCTCCTTTTGAAATTATAACATATTTTGTTTTGGAAATAAGGGTTCAGATGTTTAAGTTTTACGCTAAAAACACTTCCTCTCCTCTGGCCCACCTCTATAACCTACATCTAATACCTAATTTAAACTATTAATAAATTAGATCCTTTCACCATTAATTTCTATCGGTATATTGATTTTTATTTTATCAAATTGAATTAGCTCAACATGAACTCATGTGATAGGATATTTCCTAACTAATGAACTCCCATGTCGATTGAAACGTGGACAAACATAGACAATACAAAGAACAATTAAGAGTCGAATAGAGAGAAAAGAAGGTCAAGATGGATAAGGAAATATTGAAGACGCCAATAACAAAAAAAGGAATGGGGAATTCAGTAAGTAAACTTGTGGTATATTACATTCATTCATAGGATACTAAACAATACTCCTATTTCACGTTCTAATTTTTAATATTCTATTGTAAATAACTCCTCCCAATACACCATTCCTATTATAAATACACCTTATATTACCAGATGTTACATATACATGTATTTTTGGTGACATTTTAAATACCCTTATTATTTGTATATCTTTCACGTTGAATGTGTTCTTTGAGTTTTAAAACATTTGGTTAATGTTGAGATGTATTGAGCTTTCAGAATGATGAAGAATTCAAATTTAAACCAAACATAAAAAATTGTATCGATTCTAAGTTTCACATATTGGTGACATTTATTAAACATTAGCTTACGAAAGTCACAAATTGTTTTGAACCTTGTACAAGAATCAAAAATATCAAGAGATTCAAGATATGTTGAACACTTATTTTGGACTATGTGTCCATGATCAATGTGTCAAGCGTACTAGAGTTTATTAACATTTTACACACCAATACAAAGATCAAAACCTCACAGGGTGTAATACATCAATATTTGAAAAGTGTCCAGAATTGGTCTTCGATAGTGTTTTACCCTTGTATGAGGATCAAAATTTCAAGGCTATGTGGTGCATGGTTTCACTAATCAATGACAGGTGATGTCCATTGGCATAATGGAGAACCAAAGATTTTGTAGTGGAGACCAAGTTTTAAAATTTTTAAAGACACAACTACACCAATTAATGCCCCTTCACCAGTTATTACATGCCATTATATTGGCTACAAGATTTACATTAATAGAAGCCTCTTTATGAACATACATGATAGGATAATTTGTAGAATGTGAAGCCCCCATGGAAAAAGACGAGTTGAAATTCAAATAACATAAGAAACATATGGAAACAAGAGCCTATTTTTTACCCATAATAAATAAACTAGCACGAAAAATAATTGTTTCTAGTGTCATAACAAAATTAGGTGTCTACAATATCATTATCACTATTGAAAATTTGACCACTATAGAGGTTATATTAAAATCTACAAAAATAATGGCATGGAAAAGACCTTTTAAGATCCATAATTTTGGGTGGCTTGCTTAAATTTTCCATATTAACTTATAGCATAAATTACCACGTGTTAGTTTATAGTAGTACTTTTAATATGTGGGATGCACCTTCAAATATGAAATATACATATACCTTACTTATGCATATTTTTTGTTGAGTAGTGCACTCATTTGGGCACTATATTACATAGATTATTGGCATCCCTGCTGATGCTTCGGAGGAAGCATGTAGTGGAATTAAAAATACAATTAAGTGTACAATTAAATTAGTGATCACCTTAAGCTGCTATGATTCATGAGGAAAATTTGTCATTGAAATACTTACAACAACACCAATACTTCCTAATATTTATAAAAAAAACACACCTACTTCCCCACAACTGAAATTCATAAGAACTAATCTTCTCTAATTTGAGTTTTGATAAACGTTTCTACAACATGGTCAAGTAAAATGCACAACAGACCGTTGAAGACAATACCTTTGATCTTGTAATTTTTGTTTTCATAAATGAAATTGCTTATTTGTGGTGTAATGTTTTGTTAGGCCGATAGACTTATATAACTTTACTCAATCATTTTTAACACGTGTCTTGCAGCTTCTTTCCATAAATCACTTGACAAATGTCATAAAAACATAAATTGTTAATTAATGAATGAATACTTATAAAAAATAAAAATAAAGAATAAAAAATAAAAAATTAATGAATCTACGTAATTTCCATTACTGACGGACAAATTTTCTTTGAATTGTTCAATCGCTTTCTTGTTCTTTGTTTAGGTTTACTTTTATTTTCTTTCACTTGGCGTTTCTGTAACTGATTCGAAAAAAGAAAACCACTGACAATACCAGATATAAACAAAATTTGTCTTTCATTACAGAAAATTTAGAGTAAGCGGTATAATGAAAGTGCCTACATGGATGCTTTTGTGTGGTGAAAAATGATTACAACCATTGGGAGATGTATTCCATTGGTTTTAGTACAAACCCCACGATTAATAGGCCAATATGAAATAGATTCTTTGACCGTAATGATCGATTCCAACAGGAATAAAAGCAATAATTACAAATCTGTATATTTTAGTGTGAAATGAATGTATAAGGTTTTAATATGGATAATGTGCAGGTGACGAAGAGGAAAGATACTGCAGAAAGTGTATGAAAACATAATACTTGGAGCTCACAGGAAGATTTAATTCTAAACGTGTCCTTCTTCACTCCATCAGGTGCGGCTTCGTGTTTTCTCATATCAATGTATCTTTTATATTACTATTAATAGTGCATCATTACAACAATGTTAACAGTCATATCAATTGGGGTTGTTCCATGATTCTGATTTTTAAGGATGATTACAATTTTTCCATATATAATTGATTGTTATTTTTGCATATTTTAAGTCTTTTTTTATCATACATTCCGTAGTATAGTTACCACCTTAATTATGAATAAATATCCTTTCATTTTTCTGAGTTGAGTTAAGTTTATTTTCAAATAATATTAGTTATTAAATTTAGGGAAAAAAAAAACACATTGTCGATTAGTTAAATTCACTTTATTTTGCATGATAATGAATGTAGTATTAAATTGGAAACGTTTTACAAAATTAAATTTAAAAGTATTGATATTTAATAATATAAACTCTTTAAATAATCAGGATTCCGTTAGATAACTACTCCATGACATGCTGCAAATTTTGAAAACCGTAAATTTTTTTAAGTGATATATATATATATATATATATATATATATATATATATATATATATATATATATTCATCAATGGGTAATAATGGACTTGTAGAAGAATGCACTGAGGGGAAAGATACCTTCAATCTGGCCTAATAATATAATAGTACTTCTTCTCAATGACAATTTGTTGACTGGAAATATTTTTCCAAGTTTAGGATTTTTTTTCTGATCTTCAAATGGTAAATCTAGCCAATAACAGTTTAACAGGGACCATCCTCCAAATAATACTACACTCACTAGAAGTTCCTTCTTGCTGTGAATAATATAGATTAACGTGCCTGCTTTAATATTCTGAACATAACTTTTTGCTTATTTATTTTTGCTCTTCAATTTCCAAGAAAGGTGGATAGAGAAAATCTTTATAATATATTTCAAAAATGATTTGCTCAATTTTATAAGACAGAAAAAATGTCTAGAACCCTCTAATTAATGTTCCCTTAATATATATTGCATGGTTTCTCCTGTGCATATTGTTACTCCCGATATTCTCTCTCAAAATTTCATTTTTATATATTTATTTCATGTCATCCATATTGTTTAGCAGATTTTTGAAATAGTTATTTGGATTTTATTTTTAAGCTTCAAACACGTGAAAATGAAGTTCATAAGTGAAATTATAAAAAATGTTAGTTATAATATTATAATAAATAATTTTTTAAAATTAGTTATGAATGTTTGGTAAGGATCGTTATTTTAGTGTAAATTATACTCATTTTTTTTAATCTTTAACACAATTTCATTGGAAATATTTTATCCTATCTTTGCATTTGTCGAAAATATGTAACTTTGACAGAACTCACTGAAAAGAAGAAATATTTTGTAAATTTGTTGAAATGAAGCTCATAAGTGAAATTATAACACGTTTTAATTAAAATTTGAACAAATTTTTAGTGAAAACAAGTAATAAATTGTACGTGATTTTTATTAAAGTTTTCAACCTTAAATGTAGTTTATTGAATAACAGGTGTGAGTATTTTAAAAGAATAAAATACTAGAATAAAATAATAGAATTAATAAGATATTAAAATAAATTTTAAAATATTAAAATAAAAATTAAATAAATACAACATATTATTGAAAATCTCGAAAATAATATATAACATATTAAAAAACAGTTGAACCGTTTTGCAGCAGGATAAATTAAGTTTTACAGGGTTTAGTGACATATCTGACAATGGGAGGGGGGCAAATCCTATGCAGGTTTTGTCTTTTCTTAGTTAAATTCATCTGCATGTAGACTTGAAGCTAGAAGATTACGAAGGAGAAAGATAGCCATAGTGACAAGTCCCTCTATCGTTTCGATGTTTGCATTAGCAGCCAATCAGCCCCAACGTAGTGGCGCTAAATTTGGAAATTTAGTTTTCCTTTCTATCTTCCATACTACACAGAGATCGAGTTTGTTGAAAATAAATGAATAAATCTAATATGAGGCTACTCCCAAATTAATTACAAACACATGTGAAGAGATTTATAAGTTTTAAGAATTGTGGTTAACAAATATATAGATTTTAATATTAGTTGAAATTAAAATAGGAGTGGACATTGTAGATATTGGTATTGAGTAAAAAGTTGAAAGTTATGAATATTGTGAAATGGGTGGTTTAAAAAAGAAAGAACTATTAATGATAAACTTTGGCAAATAAAAATATATTTGTTTGCTATAATATATTATCGATTAATGGTGTTTGGAAATTATTTGTGATGTAGATTGTTATAAGGTAAAAAAAAATGTGTCTAATATCTATAATTAGATTTTAGACATGTTTGATGTACTACTTAATTTTAGATGGTGTGAACAATTCGTAATGTTAATTTTAATATTTATTAAAATTTTATGATGTGGATAATTCATGTGGTTAATTGTAATTTGCAACAAGAAATGATGAAAATATTAAATCACTTAAATTTTAAAATGTGTTTTTTTCCACGTTGTACAACACTTATAAGACAATTTTTAAATTGAAAATATGTTATGAATATTTCACAGAATCATTAAAAGGCCACATTTATGGGAGTGGTTTTATTTCATGGACAAATATATCACTTTTTAATTTATCTTTCAAATATATTATTTTTTATTTATTTAATATAAGTAATAAACTATTTAATAAGTTTGAAGATGGTGTAAATTGTTGTAATTTTATAAATGATACAATAATTTGAACATATGATGTATTTATTAATTATCGTATGATAAAATGGTAGCTATGTATTTTTTTCATTAAAATTGGATAAAAATGCACTTAGTGGTCAATTTGTTGACTCTCTCCTTATAAATCAATTTTTTGGTTATTGCAAATTTTTGTTGGCAGAATGAAGACACAGAGTCAATCTAACATTCCCATTCTTATTGAGACTCCCACATGGACGGTATGCATCAAAGACATTCAGTGCAAGGAAGAATTTTGTAGAAAAAAATTTGTTGTTCATGTTCTTCATCATATAAGACCAAATTTGAGTCGCGACGAGATAAAGAAGAGCTCTATAAAAGGTTTAAAGTTCATGATATGAGGACTATTTTCCTTTCTTCATTTAGGACAAAGAAAACATGTTCTAGAGGATTCGGCCTTATCTATGACACTGTAGAGGATGCAATCAGATTTGAACCCAGAAGTAAACTAATGAAGAATTGAATTGAAGTCCTGAATTTGAGAGCTAAAAGGATTTCTCAAATAGGTCTAAAAAAATAAGGGGTGTTAATAAATTTTGGGATTCAAAATTAATATATGGCAGTTGAACCTGTTTTGATGAAAACTTTAGTATTTTATTTTTTAAAACAGGTTTTACTGGATGACATTATAATTATTTTCTTATACAAACAATGCAAAATGATTTCAATATTGTTGACACAGTAAAATTTGAAACTATTAATGCTATGTTTAGATGTCATTTCTTGTATCCAAAACACTTGAAAGTTTTAATGCTAGTGGAGTTGAAAAATAGTCATGTTCTGTTTAGATGTCTTTTCTTTTTTAGTAGTTTGTATTCTTCTACAATCCTAGAAAACTTTAGTATAAGTTTATCTATAGATAAGTCTTGGTTCTCATGGAAAACATTGTTGTGGAATTGATTTTTTACAATCATGGATATTTTTTATTATCATTTTAGCTATATTTGTAAATATTTAATTATATTTAAATGATAATATGATGAATAATAAGTGTAATGATTATATTTTTTTGACTTCATACATTATATTATCATAATGAATATGCCATAGAAATTAGTTCAACAACTTAATCACTCATAGGAGATTTTGAACCATAAACACCACCTTAAATAATAGTGGATCAGTGTGAGAAATGATGAAGGATAAAGAATATTATAAGCTAATTTCCCCAAATACTTGATAAAAAACCTTAACCTATTGACGATGACGATGACGATTGACAATGATGAAAACAACGATGATGATGATGATGATAAGAATGAAACAATGATGGCAATTGTGATGATGATAACAGTGAAAATGAAGATGACAGTGATGATGAGGAAAATGGTGACGATGATGACAATGATGATGATGATGATGACCATGTAAACCATTAATAATGATAAGGATAATGATGATAAAAATTATGATCATGATTATTGAGGATTATAATTAATGATGATGACAATGATGTTAATGATGATGAGGACAACACTATAGATGATGATGATGATGAAACATTAACACCCAACACAACTCTAAAAGTGACGAAGACATTGCTAAGGAGAAATGCAACACCATGAAAACAACCACTTATAGTGTTGATGGTGGTGGTGGTGGTTGAGGTGTTTTTTTTGAGGATGCTGTTGATTATAAAGATGAGGATAATGATGATAAAAATGATGATCATTTTTATTGGCGATGATTGTTAACGATGATGTTAATGATGTTGATGATGATAATAGAGATGGTGATGATTGCTGTGATGGTGATGACGATGAGGATGATGATAACAAGGATGCCGATCATAATGATGATGAGGGCGATAATTTAGAAGATGAGGATGATACTGAAAATGATAAAAATGATGCTGATAAAGATGATGATCATAACTAAGACTAAAAAGACAATGAAAATGATGAGAATGGTAATGAAGATAACATTGTGGTGTTGGTGGTGATGCTTGTGGTGAGGGTGGTGATAATAATGATGATAAAAATGATGATCATGATTATCGAGGATGTTAATTAATGATTACGAAAATGATGTTAATGATGATGAAGACGAAAATCTAGATGATGATGATGATGATCACAATGATTATGATGACGATAAGGATGATGATTTATATGACGATGATGTTGATGATTATAACAATGATGATGATGGGGATCATGATTATGATTATTATGATGATGATGATAACAACTACAACCAAAATGACCATAAAAATTATCATGAGGATAATGATGATTGACAATGAAAAACATGATGATCACTATGATTACGAAGATGACGATGATGATGACAATGATTATCATGAAAATGAACACCAATGAACTGCATGGATGGGGATCCTTATCGTTAATAATATGAGTCTTAAGTAACTAAATTGGTATGTTGGCATCGATTTCATTCATGTGCGAACTAGAATGACCATGACCAATAAGATGGTGATCATGATGATGATGATGCTAACTATGATAATTATTATATTAATCATGACAATGATCTGGCAATGAATATGATGATGATGAAAACAAAAATGATGTGGAAGACGACATGGTGATTATGACGAATAGGATAAGGATAACAATGAAGATGATGCCAATTAAGATAACAATAACCATGATGATAAAGACGACATTGATGGTGATGATATTACCATTACTGTTAAAAAAATTATAATGGTGATATGGTAAGAATAGTAATTTTGATAATTATAATAACATTAATATTAATACCAATAATAGTAATTAATAATAATATATTATTATGATGATAATGATAATGATGATGAAAATGATAACTAATGGTGGTTATGATAATGATGACAACAATGGTCAATGATGGTGGTGATGATAATGACAATGACAATGATCGATGATGGTGTTGTTGATAATGACGATGAAAATGATCGACAATGGTGGTGATGAAAATAATGACGAAAATTATCGATGATGGTGGTGATGATCATGACGATGAAAATGATCAATGATGGTGGTGGTGGTGATGAGGATGATGAAAATAATGGTAAAAATATTGATGGGGATGAGAATGATGATGTTGATGATAGAGATGATGATGAGAATAATAATATATTATTATGATGATAATAATAATGATGATGAAAATGATCAACGATGGTGGTGATGGTAATGATTACGAAGACAAAAATGATGACGATGATGATGATGACGATGAAAATAATAGTAAAAATGATGATATGGATGAGAATGATGATTTTGATAATGATGACAGGGATGAAAAAAATGATGATAATAATAATGATGAAAATAATCAACAGTGGTGGTAATGATAACGATAAAAATATTAGTGATGATAATGATGACAATAATGATCAATGATGGTGGTGATGATAATGAAAATGACAATGATTGAAGATGGTGGTGATGATAATGAAAATGATAATAATTGATGATGGTGGTTATGATCATTACGAAGACAATGATCAATGATGGTGTTAATGATAATGATGATGGAAATGATTACGAATAAAATGATGATGACGATGATGTTGATGATGATATTGACAAAAATATCGTTAAAGAATTGATGGTGATGATAATGAAAGTGACAATGATCAACTAAGGTGGTGACGATCATGATGACGACAATGATCAACGATGGTGGTGATGATGATAATGATTACGAAGACAACGATGTTGATGATGATGACTATCAAAATAATATTAAAAATATTGATGGGAATGAGAATGATGATGTTGATGATGATAATTTGATAGAGATGATGATGAGAAAAATAATATATTATTATGATGATATTGATAATGATGATGACAATGATCAATGATGGCGGTGATGGTAATGGTGACAAAAATGATCAACGATGGTGGGGATGATAATGACAATGACAGTGATCCACGATGGTGGTGATGATAATGAATATGAAAATGATCGAAAATGGTGGTGATGATAATGACGAAGAAAATGATCGATGATGGTGGTGATGATAATGATGATGACATTGATTATAAAGATAACGATGATGATGATCGTGATGATCATGATGAGGAGGAGGATGATGAAAATAATTGTAATAAAATCTTATGGGGATGAGAATGATGATGTTCATGATGATAATTTTATGGAGATGATGATAATTATAATGACAATGTCCAACGATGATGGTGATGATAATGAAGATGAAAATGATTGATGATGATAATGATTATAATGACGATGACAATGATCAATGTTGGTGGTGATAACGATGATGAAAATGATTACAAAGAAAATGATGGTGATGACTATGATAATGATGATGATTAAAATGATGGTAAAAATACTGATTGGGATGAGAATGATGATGTTCATGATGAAAATTTGATGGACATGATAATGAGGATGAAAATGATGATGATTTATGATTATAAAGACAACACTGATGATGATAATGATGATGATAATGATAAAGGATGGTGGTAATGATAATGACGATGATAATGATCAATGATGGTAGTGATGATAATGATGATGAAAACGATCGATGATGGTGGTGATGATGATGACGAGGACAATGATCCATGATGGTTGTGATGATCATGATGATGACAATGATAAATGATGGTGGTGATGATAATGACTGTAAAAATGATGAATTATGGTGCTCATGATAATGAAAATGACAATGGTTAACGATGGTGGTGATGATAATAACAATGATAATGATCCACAATAGTTATGATGATCATGACAATGAAAATGATCAAGGATGGTGGTGCTGATAATGACGATGACAATGATTACAAAGATAATTATGATGATGATGATGATAATGATGATGAAACTAATGGTAAAAAAGTTAATACAGATGAGAATGATGATGTTAATAATGATGATGGGAATAAAAAAAATGATGATGAAAATAATCAATGACGGTGGTGATGATAATGACGATGAAAATTATCAATGATGGCTGATGATAATGATCGACAATGTTGGTGATGATAATGATGATGACAATGATCTACAATGGTTGTAATGCCCCAACCAACCTTGTCTCGGTCAGCATTATCTGCTGACTATGTGGAGGGTGGAGTATTTAACTCTGGCGTGTTGGACTCCTTGCTGGTGGCCGCACCTATTTATTGTCTCTGATTTGTAAATCTTTCCCTGATTTCCTTCTTGCCAGCTACGTGATGGTTGGTGATTGCACAACAACTTTGTGATCAGGGCTCTCTCCTCCAAACTACACCTATCATTGATGTGATCAGCTGAGGTGAATGTATCAATCCACTTCATTAATTCTGTGCCAATGTCTGGTTGAGGGTCTTTATCTCCTTGGCATTAATTCGGAGCAGATCAGGAAGGAGTCTTTAACTGTGACAGCTAAGAATGATCGTTCAAGGTAAAACAGTGGTGATTATGTGATCTCAAATGGGTAAGAACATCCATGGAAGGTGTTGAAGCCGTTCTAAGTAGTTCACAAGCTTCAAAAGGTGAAAATAAGTCTCAATACCTCCTCAACCTCGATCATCGGTCGTTTTCCAGTCTGTACGCTATAGATTGTATCACAGGGAGCAAATAGATGTTTTTCTTGGCATCTTTCTGTCCTGGTTCCTCCCTGCGCGTGCGTTTTTGTTTAGACGAAAGCTTCAAGCTAGTGTTTCAGACATGCTGCCTCCCTTTTCTTGAGTGCTGCAAGGTGTGTTCTTGCCTGGGATCCGCAAGCAGCGACCCGCACAGTTCTTAGCCTGACAGCAGACCGATGGCAGAATGACAGAAGACTTTGTGAGCACTCCCAGCAAGCAGGTTGTCCAACTATGTTGCTTTCTGTTCAGTATAGAATGCATCCTCAGATTCGGGTCTCTCCTTCAAGATATTTTCTATCAAAATCGATTAAGTGACAGTGAGAGTGTTACCAGGAGACCCAATGAAATTTATTACAGAGATTCTCTATTGAATTCTTGCTTGTTCTACGATGTAACTCATGGAAGAGAATCTCATTGGCGTGGATCTATTTCATTTCAGTGTATACATGAAGCACGATTTGCTTTGCTATTATATGAGCTTCCTCAACGAGTCCCTAAGTTGGCAGACATAAAGGTTTCTGTTGGAATTATCACACCTTACAAGCTCCCCAGTAGGTTGGTTTTCCTTCTCATAACTGAAGTTGTTGATTTCGGCCTCTCCTTGTACCTGTGTTCCTATTGTTTGGCTTGAAACCCAATGATCTCCATCCTCTTTGTAAGAAGGCAAAGGTGATTTCTGTTCATGTTCATGGACATCAGTGAGGCCAAGCAGAGTAGAGATTGGAATTTGACATTCACCTTCATTCGGATGATGCCCACAGATATAATCACAGAGAGACCATCTTTCCATCTGATTGCCAGTAACGAAACCTGTACTGATTCCTGTAGCTTGCAGCCTTTCGAATTGGGTACTGGGTTTCTTGCCCGGGGGAAGAGATTGATTTAGGAAAACACATTTCCTCCTAGAGGGAGTAGAATTACGGATCTGCTCTGTAAACCCAGTAGACATAGCACTATGCTTTGAACCATTCTTTCTTCCGCCCATTGTAAAGCATTTTTTTTTTACAGTTGGAACATAGAAATCTTGGCTGAATAAATTTGCATCTTTGTTTGTTGCTGAGGTACCGATAACTAGTGTCTGCAGAAGTGTAATGTGGGCAGACTGCCTTGCAAGTTTTGAAGAGAACACTTATTAAATCCTTGTCGGAGAAAATGTCTTGGGAGATGAAGGTAGCAGGATATTTTTTCAGATTCAGAGCATGTACTGAGTGAATGGGAAGGTAAAAGTTTTCCTCTGTCACCATAGTGAGAAGATGGCAATTTCATTTGGATTGTCAAGCCTTCCCTGTGGGACAACTCTCAGAGTCATCAAGAACTTTAATGTATGTGTTGACTGCCACACTGCATTAGGATTGTCCAAGTTTGTTACAACGCAAATTTTGTGAGAGAGGCAAAGCGGTTCCATCACTTTTTAAAAAAAAAAGGGAAATGTTCTTATAGAGATTATTGGTAATGCCTGCATTGAAGCAATCTAGTGACTGGTTAGCCTTATTTGAAGATGTTGAGTCTAAGGACTATTTTATGGATATGTGGAAATGGCTTTATAAACTTTCTAGCAAATGCAAAGAGCAGGTTTAAAGGAAAACTCCACAACCTTTGATAGCATCTCCACGCCTAGACCGAAGTGGGAGTGTTTGAACAGGGCATGGACGTTCTCCAATGCATTTGAAAAAGAGATTTTTTTGTTTCTTGTTGTATCTGCTAGTGTCCTGGGCGCATAACTGTCTTAAGACGGATTTATACTCCTGATCTGGATGCTCAACAAAGTGTTTTGATGGTTTGGAAAAACTTGAAAGAAATGTGGTCTTTTGGACAGCAATGATTGTTGATTGTGGACCGCTTAGAACTGGTGCACCTGGATTCCAGTACCTACAGTTCTTATTCTGACCTGTGCCGAGTCTGTACGACCTGTTGAAGCTGGAGAAATAGGCAAGATATTTCTACACTTTTCTACTGTTATTTTATTTAAAAATATTGTGAATCGAACCACTTTTCCTTGCATTGATTTGTCGGTTGGATGTCATGATGGGAGATTTCCCTTTTTTCTTGTGTCTTCTTGTTTTAGCTTGTATCGTTGACAGAATGTGGGTCGAAAGGATGCGTGTGCCCTCTCCTTTGAATGTTATGTTTATCTTGCTCGAATGATAGACCTTCATCTGTTTGTTTATGTATTAATTCTTCTCCGCGATTGAGTTGTAAGTTGTTATGTTGATTAACTAGTATTTTCGATATCATGGAAGTAAGTTACGATAACTATGAAGCTCCTCCCTAGCACCCAAGTTGTCTTTTGACGTTTTGTTAGCTCCTTCGCAAGTCCCTTTGATAACCTTTTGGCATCGAGAAAGAAAGGTTGTAGGATTGTTGTGATCAAGGCTTGGGGCTAACCAGCTTGAGTTTCGGTATTAAAACTTTTTGAATGAAAAGGTTGTGTGCAGTGTGTTTTCCGCCTCGCGGGTGTAGAATCTTATATTATCTTCATCTTGTTTCTAGGATTTTAAGGCCATCCTCAGGAAGTACCTTGACCATCCCTGGCAACTTGAACCATACTAGCCTTACGGATCAACTAAGCTCGAGGTTCTTTGTGCGAATCTAGTACCTCGTTGACACTGGAATAGTTTGGTCTAATCCCCATCTCAGAATTATTGCTGATGGCGCTCTTCTATCTTTCCTAACTTGCATTATTTTCTCCCTTGTAATGTTAATGCTATTAATTATTATTGGTCATTTTTTTTTACGCACGTAATTACCGTAATAGTTTGTGTTGGAAATTTCCTTAAATGTGATTAATCTTCGGGAAAAACTCAGCTTTCATTTGATAATCTTATGAATTCATAGCGGAAGGTTTTGTTTTGATAACGTCACTTAGAAGTTATGTTTGTATCTTTGTACAACAGTTGACTGTGTTATCCAGGGTTGCTGTAAAATATGGTTGTTATGGGATGTGGGCAATTTATTTTTAAATTAACCAAACCTTAGTACTGTAGTGGAGGTTTGCAAACCTTTAGTGTTGTAAAAATTTGTTGATGACATTATTGTATACTCTTGTTGGACAGAACCCCCTTCTTCTCTCGCATGTTTGCTACTAGCTTGTAAGACTTTGACCCTTCCTGGATGATTGGCAAATCTCCTTGTAGTTAATGGTCAAAGCTAGTATACTTTTCCTTCGCTTCGAAACTTATATTGTGTGTATACTCTAATTGATTTCCGGTTTGAAACTCATTTATACGTGACTTTTTGTGTTAAATTTTGAAACCCGTGTTTCCCCTTTCTTGGGCCGATCAACTTTTGTTCTTTTAGAAATGTATTATTTTAGCCTATGCGTTGGCACCTTTGATAAAATTCTAGATGGTTGGTCTATTTATATCAAATCTCAATCTTGTAATTATTGTTATTTACTTACTTGATGGGAATTCTGTTCTTTGCTAGATTGTTTATATCTCCTTATAGGGCCAAGGGCCATTCTCTTACGATTGCTATACCTTCGTTGTTATTACTCCTAACTGAAGTACAAGGTCTTCTCCTTCTTTGATTGGCATGATGAAGACTTTACTTTAACTTGATGTGTTAATAGTGTTTAGAGCTTTAAACCAATTCTTGTAATAAAGTGCTTCCTTTTTGTGATATTGTTAGATAATAGTTATGGTGGTTTTGTGTAGCCTTATCTTGCTCAGTTCTCGCAAACTGACTCTTGTAGAAAATTTGCTGCAGATGGATCTTGCGTGTAGATGAGGGATAGATTTGTAGACTGTTGTCATCAACCTCAGTTGAGAAGTTCCTTTTCTCGAAACCTTTTTTATGTTGTTCAACTGTTGTTAACGTCTAGTGGAAAGTTTAAAAGAGGATTAATGTCTTAGTATAATGTATTGTGGACTTGTCATCTGAACTTTGGAAACCTTGTATTGTTTGACCATCATTGAAATTATAAGAAAATTTGGTTATTGTTGTTGAGTGACTTGTAGAGTATCAGTATTTTAAGAAATGATGTAATCTTGTTTTGTTCTCGTAAATGAGTGTTGCTTCAACTTCACCTTGAGAATAAATTCTGAGTTAAACCTTGCCAGGACTTAGTAATAAAGTGTCATAAGTAAACTAACATGGGATTGTTAAATACTTCTGGAAGTTAAATTAAAAGTTGCATTCAAATAAAGTAACGTAGGGGTCACCAACTTGAGAGCAAGAAATTCTCTAAGTAGACAAGGGAAAGACTATCATTGCAAGTAAACTTTATAACACGATAACCCTAGCTCCTCTAGTGAACATTATGCCTTTCATGGTAAAATTTGTAAAATGACCCTAAGGTGAAATGAACTGTTAATTGTTTGAGGATAATAAGATATAATAAACAGGAGAAAACAATTTTGAAACCACACAATCTACCTCTCAGCCATTTGGAAAGTAAATTCTTTTACTCCTTGATAATACTTTTAGCGAAGCCTAAGTAAAGTTGTTAAATCTGGTTAAGAGCCCTAGCTTCAATTTAATATTGGCAATAACTGATGAGGTCCTAAAAATGTTTCATCTCGACCTTCTCCCCCTAACTCTTTTTTAAGGCACCTTATATCTCTTCTCTTAAGTGTGTTGAACTTAAAACCATGTTGTCTTGTGGGAAAGAACGAAACTTAGTAGCATTAGTGGTGAGCAGATGGCCTTGTGGAATTGAAATTCTCTTTTTTCTTGATAAACAAATTAAGCAAATAAAGGTCATAATAGAGAAGATTTAAAGATAATTACTCTGTGTAAAAAGAATAAATTTAACTTGGTAAGATGAATTATATGAATCATATCCCGAGTCTCCTTGAAAACGTAAGCTAAGAATTGCAAGATGTCCTTTTAAAATAAATAACCCTCAAGAATATCTCCTTGTGGTTGGCCATAACTGTAAGTGTGTTATGTGATTGTACTTCTATGTTGTCTTGTCAAAAAGAAAAGTAAATTATCCTCGATATGTGTGAATGTTTCCGTGCTACCTTTATGGCCATCCTTGTATCAAGTTGTTCACAGTGTTAGTTGTATACTTGGTGACGACATGTTGCGTCATGTTATGTGTCAAGCAAGTCAAAAAAAAAAAAATTTATCGTGTATTTCACTGTGTTGTTCGTGTATGGATTTTTGGGTCGTTACAATGGTGGTGATGATAATGACAATGAAAATGATCGATTATGGTGGTGATGATCATGACAACGCTAATGATCAACAATGGTGGTGATGATAATGATGATGAAGATGATGTTCATGATGAGGAAGATGAAAATAAAGGTAAAATCATTGATGGGGATAAGAATAATGATGTTCATGATGAAAATTTGATGGAGATGATGATGATTGATTATTATGAAGACAACATTGATGATGATAATGATCAAAATAACAGTTAAAACATTGATGGGATGAGAATGATGATGTTGATGATGAAGATTTGATGGAAATGATGATGATGATGAACGTGACGATGATTGATTATTATGAAGACAATAATGATGATGACAATGATCAATGATTTTGGTGATGATATTGACAAAGACAATGATCAATGATGATGGTGATGATAATGACATTCATAGTAAATTTTATTTTATGTATAAAGTTGTCATAATAATATTAATATTAGCAATAACATTAATATTATTACTACTATTCATGATATTAATATTCATAATATAAATATTTTTTACTAAGAATATTAAAATGAATAATATCAATACTAATTTTAAAATATTAATTTTTATCAAACTGAATTTCAGATTTGAACATTGAATCACGGACCAAGGATCCCAAGTGTTTGATCCTGAAGACATTTCGTTAATGTTAATAGTACATACTTAAATTTAAACCATAAAAAATAGCCTTAATGACAAAACCTAAACTGATTGATAATGACAATGAAAATGATATTTGACGATGATGAAAACGATGATGAATATCATGATGACAAAAATGAAACAATGATAATATTGACAACAATGAAAATGGCGATGATAAGGATGATGATGAAAATGAAGACAATGATGACGTTGATGATGATGATGACCATGAAAACCATGCAAATGATGATGGTGACAATGATGATGTCAATAATGAAGAAAATATGGATGAAAATGATGATGAAAATGGAAAAAACATGATGATAACGATGACACTGAGATGATAATATGATAATTAGTTTTTGATAATTTCTAATTTTTAATTTTAATTTAAATTTTATAATTGTATTAATATTTAACTTTAAATAATTTTAATTTTTTATTCTTTCGAATTTTTTTATTTTAATAATTTGTAATATTACATTTTGTTTAATTTATAATTTTATTAATCTCAATTTTTCATTTTTTATTAATTTCAATTTTTTAATTTTATTATTTTACATAATATTTATAAATAATTTCTAATTAATTTTTAAGTTCTATTAACTTAAAATTTGTAAATTTAATATTTTATTTTCTAATTAATTTTTATTCTATTTATAGTTTTTAATTAATTTTTTAATTTTTCTCCATTTTTATTTTAATTAATTATTTTGTTGATTTTAAATTTTTGTTGATTTATTTTTTTAATTTTTAATGATTTAAATTAATTTTTAAAAAATATTTATTAATATTTAATTTTCATTAAATACACTATTTTTTTTAATTAATAATTCATTAATCTATTTTTTTTTTATTATTTTCATTATGTTAATAACTTCTAATTTTTTATTAATTATAATTTTTAAATTTTTAATATTTAATGCCCAATCAAATTTTCTCATCGAATTAGTAGTTTTCTATAATTGCTTTCCTTGATGCTTCTCTATAGTGGGTCCAATAGTTTGTACAAGCATGTAAACACCCCAACCGTATATGTTATTGTTTTAAAGGGATAGTATTTGTTTTAAATGTTCTATCTCTCATTTCTAACTTGTTACAAATCATGCATATACATTTTACCATTTATATCATGAGTGGTAGCGTTATGTACTGAATATGACATTGGCAGTGTAGATATATTAGTTTTATTAACTTCTTTTTTCACTTTTTTGTAAGGTATTTGTGATTCTCATTCTCCCGCGGTAAAGAAGAGAGCATCATCTCTAAACAAACTTGAGGTGGGTTTCAATATTGATTCAATTATTTATTCATTTGTTTCATTTATTGCATGTTATGGTTTAAAAAATTATTGTAGAATGCTTTCATGTTATATTCTTTATATTGTTACATTTATATTTAGACTCCAATCCTTTTTCTGAAGTGACATGTGGGGGCATGTGACTTCGTCAATGACAGGATTCGTTGTGTGTTGAGGGGCTCGTTCCCCAATGATTCCATTTCAAAGCGTCCCAAGTTAGATGTTAGACTGATCAACGACAAGGCTTTTAAATCTACCCGTCATACCTTAAGAACATCTTAGTGGGCTAACATACTTATTTTCCCTCTCTAGTTTAATATGATGCAGACTAGAAACACAATTCCCCTCCCCACAAAGGGATTGACATTAACTACACCTCGCTTGCAGAGGAAGGAATATTTTAAGCGTATTCAATGTGTTGTTAATGTTTTGCATTGTAGGCAACCAAAACCACCTAAAACAGTGATAGCCGAAATGATCAGAGATCGCCTCCACCTAATGCTAACATCCCCAATTTTTCTCTCCAAAATTCGAATGATTGGAGATCATTCACGAGGCTTCTGCTTGATTTATGTTTCGAACGAAGATGCACTGAAATATGAACCACCCCAAAAATTGAGGAGAATGGGAATTCCAATCGAGGCATCTGCAAATGGACAAAACTACAAGAAACGTGAAAAGAAAATTGCACAAGCAAAAAGCATGAAATTTGATTTTAAAAAATAGCTTGTAGTGGTTAGTTTACAAGTGTTTGTTTATAAGTGTTTTTGAAATAAACTGTAACTCATTCCAAATATTCCATGTATGTATTGTGGCAGTATATATCCGATAGAGAATCAAACTTATCAAACACATGTTCTTTTTTTGTTATCCAACAACTATGCTTTCATAATTTCTTTATCATTGTGTCTCCATACAAATACCTATAGTTTTCTCAATTCAAGTGTACATATTGTTCTTATTGTTTTCCATTATATTTTCTTAACATAATAATTTGTAATTCATTTCAAATAAATGCATGTATATAATACAGTAGAACATATGGAGCACAAAATCTAACTTTTCAACAAACAACAACAACAACACATTTTTAATGTGTTCTTCATTATATCTTTCCTTTATACAATTGCTTTCTTCTTTATGTAAACCAGCGACACATTTTTAATGTGTTCTTCATAATATTTTTACACAAATACATATATTTTTAAAATGCCGAGAAACAACCATACAAAGTTTAGTTGTTTTCAACCAAAGCTTTGTACATTATATCGATTTTTTACATATTGAATTGTTAAAGGGTTAGACTTCATGTTTTCACTTTTTAGAAAATATAAAATAATAAGGAAGCCAACTTTAAAGGTTCTCATTCTTTACAAATGCATGCTTTCCTAAACAAATCCTTCATTTCATGATTGATTTCCCTACAAGTTTACATTTTCCACCATATATTTGCAGAATTCCCACAATCTCGAGCATCTTTTAGTTGTCATGGAAATAAATTTGACATATGAAGGAATTTCGCAATTGATTGATGGTGGTTCCAATGTTGACCCCACATTTCAGATACTAAACTTGAGCTCTCTAAGGTCCATTCTCAACACGGGAGCCCAACATCATGTTGACCTTTTAGATGGGATGCATTTTCAGATAGCACTTCTACCCTCCAAATTTACAAGTTGTGTAACCAACAAATAAATACAAGAAGGCTCCATTGTGTGCTTACACAAATTCCCTCATTAGAATGATCAAAATTGAACTGTAAGCTTCATCTCTTACTCAATTATCAATGCACATAAACTCCCTATATTAATTAAAATTTCTTTTTGTTTGTTTCCATCCGTTGCTTAGTTCTAATTCTATCTCATTTTTATTTTCCATTGCAGCACCGTTCTTATCATTGAAATGGATGTTGTTGTCAAAACATATTTGGTAATCAGTTCTCCAATCTGACTACCAACAAATTCTCTCGAACACATTTAGTTACCGTAAATACATGCAAGTGCAAACCGGGGTTAACAAATATTTTGCAAGAACACCAACTAAAATAAGTGCTTTGAATACATTTATGCACATGTGGTCCATAGAGGGTCATGTCCTAGAAAAAACAACCCTTCACCAATATCACAATGCAAGGGGAAATCGGTCTGTGTTTGGGTTTGATTTTGTTGATCAGGAAGGAGTGGAAATCCACATCACCTGTTTCAACAAGGCCATGGAAGCATTCTATGAGCAGATTGAAAATGGGAAGCTATATACAATTTCCAACGGGGAGGATTGTGAGGATTGTTGATGCAAAGCTATGTTACAACCATTTGAACAATGCTTTGGAGATTTTCCTGCAACCTTCCTCAACCATATCTCCACTCATAGAAAATGAGGATATAATACCTTCCCATCAATTTCACTTCACCAAAATCAAGGACTTACCTACAAGTGCTGAATGTTTTATAGTTTATTTGATTGGCATTGTTGTTATGATGTCACCATGCTTAACAATTCATCGGTATGACAAGTCTGAAACAAAGAGAAGAACACTGCAATTAAAGGACATGTCAGGATTCAGTATAAGTGTCAAATTATGGGGACAACACTTAGATGATATAAGCAACGAACTTGAAGACATGCTTTCTATACCGCCACTTCTGGTCCTTACCTTAAAAGTTGATTGCGTCTCTAGTTTCAATGGGAACTCAATCAACATTGTTTCAAGTACCAAATGTTATGTCAACCCTCTAATTTTAGAAACCAATACACTTCATAACTGGGTAGATTCTGATGAATACTCCCTTCCGGCACCCTCTATCACAAGCCAATTTATGGGCCCTCTAAAGAGCTTGACCTCTGTAACAACGATTTCGGAGGTACTACATATGGGGAACACATAGAGAAATGAATGGGCCATGGTTTCTACAGAAATCACAAATATCAACATGGATAAAAAATTTTACAAGGCATGTCCTCTTCAAAAAGGTAAAAAAAAATGTATGAGAAAGGTAAGAGAGAATGGTAATGGTTCATGGTTCTACTCGAGTTGTAATGTACAAGTTCAGAACTATGACTATAGATATGCACTGAGGATCGATCTAAAGGACCCAACAAGAGAACTTCAATCAGTTACCTCTTTTGATGAGACAACTAAGTTAATCATGGGTGTTACATCTAGCAACCTCCATATATTGTCTATAGATGAAGATGTGACTAGTGAAATTATAAGTAATGTCATCGGCAATGAATACTGCTTCACACCTTTCACTGAAAAAAGAGACATATTGCAGAAACAACAAATTGAAATGTGTCATCCTCAGTTCAAAGAAAGCGGAAAAAAGTGCAACTCCTCCATAACCTTTATGCAAGGATTTCCAACCCACCCGTCCCTTCAAACGTTACACCCTCACTCATCCCATTCTATACTTTGAACTATCACCACTATGTTTCTTATTTCATATCTATGTTTCACTTTTTTCCCCGCTTCAAAAGAAAACTGTTGTATTCCCTTATACACTGACATATTATTGTCTCCTGCTATTATGTGGGTTGTTAGAACTTTTAAGAAAATAAATATAAAATACATGCACTTTTGTTATGTACATATTTACATCCTTGTGTAGTATGTGAACACGTTGTATGTTTCTATATATCTAATACTCTTTTCCTTAATAAAAAAGGTAGTTTCTCGATACTCAAATACAACTACTGAAGAATTGCCAACCATTTGTTTGAAGAATTGCCAACCAACATTCTGCATGTAACTTCCATGGAAACAAACTTTCACGAGAACACCAATGCCTTCCGTACAAACCCATATTTGCTAACAACAGTCACTTATCCCCAAATATTTGGGATGCCACATGAAACTGACTCAAGTACCAGCCTTTCTTCAGTTCATCACACATATACAAATAGCTTCTCCTCTCCTTTTGAATGCTTTCCACCTTGCAATCCACAAACGACTCAAACAAAACACCCCACCCCTTCTAATACACAGATATTTCCCATATTCCCACCCTCGATGCTGACTATTGAAGCCCAACGTTAGTTTCGCAAAAGAATAGATTTGTTGGCGAACATCCAAACTTGCTCAATCTACTTGGAAAATTACCCAGGAATTAAAACAATTTCCTTTGAAGGCTTTCCCTCATGTAACAGATGCAAAAGTGAAAAACAAGGCCACCGATTCTCTTCATGGAACAACATGGACCCTGAAAAACAACTTGTCGTTCTTACATCTTTAACCCAACTAGAGGAGATGCTTATCACACGATTTAATCCATTCATGGAAGTCACCCAAGTATGTGGTGGGCAATACAAATACTCAGGACACACCATAATCTTCCTACAAAACATTACTTCAATAGCAAAGACCCTACCCCGCCGCCTTGGAGATTTGGACATATTTCTCATACAAATGGAAGGATATAATTTTAAAAATTATGATTTCTACGTCAGTAGATCTCGTGTTTGTGCAGCCTTGCAATATAAAATTTAGTTTTATATTTTGACTTATTTCTACATTTGTATGTAGTCAAACTATGTATCGTTCCTTGCTAACCCGCATGATCTTTATACAACATGTGGTACTCCATAATCCTATGACTTCGTAATCATGTCGAATCCTGCAAAATGAGCCCAACGAAGAGAGAACTACGTAAAAAATAAAGTACACATAACTGCTGAGAAATGACATCGTAAATTAGAGCATAGAACAACAAAAAATCTCTAATATATTTCAACTTACAATGACCAACAACCTACGATCCCCTGACATTCCAATCTTACCATCAAATACAACTACTGAAGAATTTTCAACCAACATTCTGCATGTAACTTCCATGGAAAAAAACTTTCACGAGCACACCATTGCCTTCCGTATGAACCCATCATTGCTAACAACAGGCACTTTTCCCCAAATATCTAGGATGCCACATGAAACTGTCTCAAGTACCATCCTTTCGTTCAGTTCATCACACATATACAAATAGTTTCTCCTCTCCTTTTGAATGCTTTCCACCTTGCAATCCACAAACAACTCAAACAGAACACCCCACCCCTTCCAATACAGAGATATTTCCCATATTCCCACCCTCAATGCTGACTATTGAAGCCCAACATCAGTTTTGCAAAAGAATAGATTTTTTGGCGAACATCCAAACTTGCTCAATCTACTTGGAAAATTACCCAGGAATTAAAACAATTTCCTTTAAAGGTTGTCCCTCTTGTAACAGATGCAAAAGTGAAAAACAAGGCCACCGCTTCTCTTCATGGAACAACATGGACCCTGAAAAACAACCTGTCATTCTTGCATCTTTAACCCAAATTAGGGAGATGTTTATCGTATGAGTTAATCCATTCATGCAAGTTACCCAAGTTTGTGGCAAACAATACAAATACTCAAGACACACCATAAGCTTCCCGCAAAACATTACTTCAATACAAAAGACCCTACCCCGCCGCCTTGGAGATTTGGACATATTTCTCATACAAATGGAAGGATCTAATTTTAAAAATTATGATTTCTACTTCAATAGATCTCGTTTTTGTGCAGCCTTGCAATATAAAATTTAGTTTTATATTTTGACTTATTTATGCATTTGTATGTCATCAAAATATGTATCGTTCCTTCTAACCCACATGATCTTTATCCAACAGGTGGTACTCTATAATCATGTGACTTCACAATCATGTCGACTCCTACAAAATGAGCCCAACGAAGAGAGAACTATGTAAAAAAATAAAGTACACATAACTGCTGAGCAACGACGTCGTAAATTAGAGCATAGAACAACGAAAATCTCTAATATCTTTCAACTTACGACGACCAACAACCTACAATCCCCTGACATTCTAGTCTTGCCATCAAATACAACTACTAAAGAATTTTCAACCAACATTCTGCATGTAATTTCCATGGAAACAGACTTTCACGAGCACACCACTTCCTTTCGTACGAACCCATCTTTGCTAACAACATTCCCTTTTCCCCAAATATCTAGGATGCCACATGAAACTGGCTCAACTACCAACCTTTCTTCAGTTCATCACACATATACAAATAGTTTCTCCTCTCCTTTTCTTCAGTTCATCACACATATACAAATAGTTTCTCCTCTCCTTTTGAATGCTTTCCACCTTGCAATCCACAAACGACTCAAACTAAACACCCCACTCCTTCCAATACACATAGATTTCCCATATTCCCACCCTCGCTGCTAACTATTGAAGCCCAATGTTAGTTTCACAAAAGAATAGATTTTCTGGCGAACATCCAAACTTTCTCAATCTGCTTGGAAAATTACCCAGGAATTAAAACAATTTCCTTTGAAGGATTTCCCTCCTGTAAAAAGATGCAAAAGTGAAAAACAAGGCCACCACTTCTCTTCATGGAACAACATGGACCCTGAAAAACAACCTACTGTTCTTACGTCTTTAGCCCAAATCGAGGAGATGCTTATCGCAAGAGTTAATCCATTCATGCAAGTCGCCTAAGTACGTGGCGGGCAATACAAATACTCAGGACACACCATAAGCTTCCCGTAAAACATTACTTCAATATCAAAGACCCTACCCCGCCGCCTTGGATATTTGGACATAGTTCTCATACAAAGGGAAGGATCTAATTTAAAAAATTATGCATTTCTATGTCAGTAGATCTCATGTTTGTGTAGCCTCGCAATATAAAATCCAACATGATCCCTATTACAAAGATGTCTTAATCAACGATGATGCCCTTTCCTCACTACCATCTGAGTTGTCAAATGTTTCCTCCTCTCTCAACATAGCCACAATGGAACTACCCCAGATGCAAACTTGCTCTACAACTCATGGTAGTGGTGTTCCCACCCACTTCGATGAAACATATGAGAACTCATCGTCTTTCATGCCAACACCTCACAATACAGGAACAGAAGAAGAGGAAATCAAACAGTTCTTTCTCAACCATGATGGTAATACTCCATTTACCATGGCATGGGCTAGAGCTTGGGATTTCTCCTATAAATGAATACAATACGGAAGGCCTATTCTCAATGGCTTTCCCAACTTTATTTCTGACAGGAAAAGTAATGTGGCAACAACCCCGCATTAAAGAAGTTCCAATGCATGAATACGCTCTTAATTTGATGCGTTACCATGATGGGCACTTTAGTTCCCACCCAAGATTTTGTTACTTCCTTCTAAACCTCATAATGCGACATAGAAGCCAGTCCATGGCAGCATTTTTTTATAGAACTAAACATTGAATCTGGAATCCCTCCAACAATTAAAGAGATGTGAAGACAACTACTATAATGCCCCAAAGATAACCTCCCAGACAACTTAATGTTCTTTGGATCGATCCTTCAAGGGACACATTTATTCTAGGCAAAAATTAGAACTGAGCTTTCAAATATGGTGGAATAATTAGGGACACCAACCTTATTCTTCACTCTAAGTGTTGCAGACACTAATGGCTAGATCTCCACAATATTATGCCTGGTGAATGCCCAACAGATCCTTGAGCTACACAACATTGAAGAACACTTAACATTATCTCTAACCCTCATTGAGTATCAGCATACCTGCATCACAGATTCACAATATCTCGGGAAGAAATATTATAGAAGGAACTTAGAGCAGTAGACTTTTGGTACATGTAATCAAATATACTTATTTCAAAGTTTTTTCCAAACTACATATCTAATATTTATGTTCCCTCATCTGACATGTATGAATGGTAACATAGAGGCTCCGCACATGTGGACATGGTTTATTGTGGCTCGAGAATGCACCAAAAGTTGACAAAATGGACTGGGAGGATACAACAGTTATTGAGGTGACAAAATAATACTTTGATAAGTTTGTGTCTACCTGGAACCCCTGCCCGGCTTGCAACTACTTGGATTTTGTTAGCAGGTCACTCCTAGACGACCCTTGCTTGCTATATACAACACAAATTCTATCCACCTCCCTACAAGAAAACCTTGAAGAACTGCTTAATCAAGTTTAGTGCCACACTAAATGTTCAAAGCAAAAATTTCTACGTAGAAAGCAATCACAACTAAAATGCAGGTACAATGCTCCCTAGGCTACGCAACCTACTTCTTCCTTGCACATTGAAATTGATGGAAAAATTAAGTGTCTCCCTTCCAAAAATGATGAGAAATTGAACATCCACAATCGAACAATGATATACATATGAAGAGAAAATGTCAATTTCCAACCAGTACTTTCCCGCCATGTCATTCTTAAGTATATTGTGAAATATGCTTCGAAAGCCCGAGCAATGTTAAAAAACATATATCACCAAATGTTATCCATATTTTCAAGATACGCAGATGTAAATTCTCCAACACATATCACAATCCGTAAAATTCTCACAGAAAGCATTTTTCAACATGACATAAGTGCACAAGAAACATGCTACATGCTGCAAAAATTGCCACTTGTTATGCGCAACCATCCATTTGTATCATTAAATGTTGGAAAAAAGATTATGAGATGTGTCATTGAAAGTGACGTTGATGCATAACAAACAACTACTTTCTTAGATGCATATAAAGTTCGTCCAACAACCATGGAACACCTATCACTTATTCAAGTTACTCGAGATTGGATCTACAACAAGAACTGTAAAGGTGATAAATGGAAAAAGTGGCCGACACAAGAAATTGTTCAAGTCCCACCTGAGATTTGTGGATGTCCCTGCTCAAGAATCAACGTCATATGACCTTTCGTGTTGATCAGAAACTCCTTTTATAAAAGCCTTTCAGAAATATTGTGTTCGAATTTGGCTCAACCCCACATGACATCAACTACACTTGGGACGTGTACAAGCACAACTACAGACCGTGGCATGTTTTATGCACTACTGTAGACACAGGACTTGCTACAGATGTTAGTTCTAACTCTGAGCCCAAATGTAGCATTCAACAAGAACCATTGCAAGAATGGCAGGTCTTCACATAACTTCACCCTGGAAACAACACGGGTTTAGACAGTCTTGAAATGTTGCGGAAGCGAGATTTTGACATACACAATAATTGGACCATACATGACATTCCCCATGATTTTTAGATAACGGGTTCATAATTCATCGAGAGAGAGAGAAGCCAGACACAATTAACAACAACATACATGCCACACCACCATCTTCCACACTTCCTTTATCTCCAGAACAAAAAATAGCTCTTGATACCATACTACACCATTCAGCAAAAAAAACCCTTCTACCTCCACTAAGATTGATAATTCAAGGAATGGTTAGCACAGGAAAATCATTTCTGATAAATAAAATCTACAATTCATTCACAGCATCAACCACATCTCCCTCACCTCTACTTGTGCTTGCCCCCTACCGGTGTTTCAGCATTCAACATCTTTGCTAAGCAAAATTGACAATAGGCTCTGCGAAGCTTTCCCACACTCAAGAACATCTAAATTTGGGAACAGAGATCAGTCATCCTCCTCGGTGACCTCAGCCAATTACCACTAGTTTTGGATAGTCTTCTTTATGCAAGTAATTCCTATGGAGTAACCCTTTGGAAGGGATTTTAGTCTTCCATTACATTGCAAACAATATTTTGGCAACAAGGAACATCGAATGCAAAGGTTTCATTCCGAAATTTACTGCTTCACATGGGAGATTTGACCCCCCTAATTGAGGATTGGGAACTCTTAATGTCTAGCACAGACACACACCTAACTCAGCAGGAACTCAACATTTTTAAGGATGCACCACATTTGTTTGCAAAAAATGATCAAGTGGCATGCCACAACCTACAGATGTTGAAGGCATTGAGCGTTCCGATCACCCAATCCATTGCTGAAAGTAACAGGCAGAATGGACCAAGAAATCCTGATGATGATCAGTTGCAACACAACATTCTGTTATGTAAACAACAAAAAATCATGCTTATTGCAAATCTATGGGTTGATGCAGGCCTCGTGAATGGTGCCACAGGAACAATCACAGACATTGTGTATGACACATCAATGCAACCACCAGCATTACCTTTATTTGTTGTTATAAAATTTGATAGATACAACGGCCCATGTTGGGATCCCTCCAACCCCTTACATATTCCCCTACCCCCTATTTCTAGAGGGAATCGAAGACAGTTTCCGATTAAAATGCCCTGGGGATTAACTATCCACAAGTCGCAGGGACTTACTTTGCACAGAGCAACCATCGACATTGGAACCACTCAAAGGTAGGGTTTGACATTCACAGCTTTCTCTAGAGTACCCTCACTTGCAAATCTGCGCATTTCACCCACTTTTTCATTCGAGAGATACTCAAATATGGCGCACATACCAGCACTCGAAGCAAGAAGAAAGGAGGAAGCAAGACTACTATCACTTAACCCATCGTAAATACTAGCTTCTGCTTTCATAGCACCTCAAATACTACTATACTCAACATTTCTTGTATTGAAAGCGGCAAGCTCATTCAAGGGATATCAAATGTAATCAAGTTTATTGAAACTAAAATTTCCCACTAAAGGCTACCACTCATGATATAAATACTGCAAACGTATACATGTCTCATTACGTGTACGTATACCTACATTTATTTTGTGTTTGGAAATATGGTATGCAACTTTAAAAGTACAAACCTGTAACATAATTAAATGTACACATACAACATTACAATGTAATGTTTCAACTAAAGTCCTACACTACAACTATCAATCACACACATTATCAATTGTATAATAAATGTTTCTCCAACAAAACACCAACTGAACAACCAATGCACAACTAACAACATCAACTATAAAATTGACTAACTATCGAAAACGATATCAACGTTATATTTGTCATCAATTTCTTTGCTCGACATAACTTTAAGGAATATGTAAATACAAATGCATCTAGTGAAAGTCTGTATTCAATTGCGGAGATGTTGGCGCATTATATTAACTGTGGAACCCATATTTCTAATTCTAACTGCTGCCAAAAATAAGATAACTCTGCATATTGTTCATGTTGATAATTATCCAAAATGAAACAAAGAGGGGAACACACTTGCTAAAAAATGCAGAGACAATGCATAGCATTGAATGACTACAAAAGAATTGAGGTTTAACAAACCTGCGTATGGTGGGAGATCGAAAAGTGTCGATCTGGTGATGCTCGGGTCCCTCGTGATCCGCAAACAGGGAATTATTTATTTTTATTTTTCATGAATAGATAAATTTTAATATACAATTCAGATTATCATATATATTTGTTTATATTGGACCTTGCGGATGGCTGAAGTAAACATTTTAGGTCGGTTTCTTCCATTTAATGTTAACATTGTTAATCCTTGTTAAACTCGCATGCCACCTTCCTCACTTTTTTCCAAATACGTCATGATAATCAATGAAAACTAAGCACTATATAATTGACCCTATATTAATAACATTTTTGATCCGTTAAATTTATTTTTATTCTAATACTAGTAAGGGAGGAATGATGAATTCAACATGAGAGAGTTAGCGATCTCCAAAATCGTTCACCACTTTATGTATTGGATAGCTACCAAAAGAGCAGTTTGCTTGTGCATCCGTAATATATTTTGGTTTTGTGACCCAAATTACAACCGTCACTCACACTCAATAATATGACACACTTGGGATAATTTCCACCAAAGAACTACAAAGTTTTTAAAAGGCTAGATCGTGTCATGTTATCGACATAGCCTTTTTTTTCATTTTTCAATTGTTTCCGATTGCCGATGGAAGTATTGTCCCATATGGTTCTGTCCGATAATTTTTCAATGTGCTTTCAATAGAATGGAATTTTCATCGGCATAGAATTCATTACACCACATAGTTTTGTCTCAATATCACCCTTCTTCAGCATGGACCCACATTATACCATATCAAGCCAGCGTGGAGCTTAGTGGCAATGCCAACTGGATAAGTAGGTTGGATAGAGTAGTCGAGGGATGGCATTAAGTAGGTGACGTGCTTCCTTTGCACATTTTAGCACTAACTAGCATTCATTCAACACAAAGCCTACTTTGGCACCACCTTTGAGTTTAGTCGTTCATTAACTACTCTACGGAAAGCACCCTTTCATGATCCCTTGTAATCAGAAGGGGATAATATCATAAATGCCTCTAAATCACATATGTTTGCAATGTTAGGGATGTGCAAATCAAATTCAAGCTTCACTAGATCAAAGTGGGAGATAGAGTTTCCAAACAATTATTCTAATGCCTGAAATCCAAGCACTAGTACTACCAAATCAAGGCCACTCAAGAAGGCAATTAGCGTCTTACTAAAGAAATGGAATTAGTAAATGCCTTCTTCCACCATTATCAATAGGTTTTTAAATCTCAAGAACCTTCTCCAAAGTGACAAGAAACACATGATCAATGCATTTTCATTGTCCCTTGCAAGATTTTTCAAGCACAAAGGGTATCATGTGACCGAATGCTTTCGAGTGAATATCTTTATGAGGTGGTTTCCCACATGGATAACAGTAAATCCTCTTAACTGGGATGGTCTGGCTTATAAATATTATAAAACCTTTTCGGCTGTTGTCAGAAGAGACCTATTCCAAGTTTATCTTTTATAGATTTTAACTCCGATTTTCTTGGGTGGTTTATTAACCACAATCATATAAAAATCATTCCCAAGATGGTTGACCCAAAGCTTATCTACAAATAGAGGCCAATCACTTTATTCAATGTCTTTTATAAAATAATTTCCAAGGCCTTAACAATACGCATCCAACACTTACGCCTATAACTATTAGTCTAGAAAAAATAAGGTTTATTCAAAGAAAATATATCCTAAACAATAGTATTTCACTTTGGGAAGGTGTGGACTATGCTTGCTGGTCTCAATAGAAATCCTTATTTATGAAAATCTATTCTTCGAAATCCTTTGACATGAAAAAATGGCACTTAATTTTGGAAATGCTCAAACCACTTAGTTTTAGGTCATTATTTATCCACTCATTGTCAATGTTGTTTTCAAATGCTTCATCTTATCTCTTTGTTATTGGTATCATCTCATAATATGTTTTCCCCTTTCATTCAATTCAATAGTTCTTTTCTCTTGTAAATGTGTTGTATGATTTAGCCATGAAAGGATTTACCTATCTCCTAGCCAATGCCTCTAAGAAAGGGGTGGTGAAGGGAATATCTCTTCTAGGATTTCCTCCCACAGAGCTTGCTAATGGCCACTCCACTGATGATTTGTTTCTCATCTTACGAGAATATAAGAATAAGTACATGTATGAAGTTATGCATTTCCTTGACATTTATTTCTTAACTTCTAGCTTGAACATTCAATGGAAGTATACCCAATATAACATAAAATCCTTTCTACTTCCACCTCTATAGTTGGATGTGTTTCAATGGATTAACTAGATTTGATGTGGAGAAATATTCTGATTCATAGGAATTCCTTTTTTATATCAAGATACCTTCCCTTTCCTTTAGAAATGTGTAGTTGATGGAGTGGAGAAAAGGCTCTCCAATTGGATCACAAAACCACTTTTTATGGCTATTAAGTTTCACATTTTCTGCCAAGTCCTTACTTCCATGAATGTTTATTACTCATCTTCCTAGGATCCAATACTCTTAGAAAAAACTTGAGAAATTGTTGAAAGAATTATTATGAGATAGTTTGAAGCTTGAAAAATATTTTCATATAAATTATTGTGAATTTTTTTCTACATTATGACGTTAGTGGCCTAGGATTGTTGGGCATTGGGTGTCAAGTAAACTCCCTTTAAAAAAATGGATTATTCATGATATTGAAGGGAATGAAGTTTGTAAAATCCTTCTGCATAATTGTAACTTAGAAGGCTCTCCAAAAAGGCATATCACTTGGAAAGGGTCGCGATATCAGAACCTAATCATTATCCAAGATCCAATATAACTAGTGTTCTCATTCATTATTGAAAGTATTTGGATGTATTTGGAAAAATTAAACATTATATTTTTTTGGAATGAAGATGAACTCAAAACTGAGCTTTCCATGAATGATCACTTAGTATAGTGATGCCCAATTATTTGTAACATTCCCATTTTAAGACTTTAGAAACAAGGGGAAAAATTTTCAGAAAGTTCTCTCTTCTAAATTAACATAAGTTAGAACACATATTTGAAAGCCAATCTATCTCATAACAAAAAACCATATGCAGCTGTAAATGACTCGGTGAACACCGATCTCCCACTTCATGACTCGGTATCATACTGATATCTCATGTTAAATTTACAATGTGTATACTATGTATAATTAGTTTTGTTACCCTTTTAGAGGTATCAAGTATTTTGTTTAAGTATTTTGTATCAAGTATACTATGTGTATACTATGTATCAAGTATCAAGTATTTTAAACATATTGTTAATGTTTATATTCCTAGACGACATACTCGTCAAATAGAATAAGCCCTTCACCCAACTTGATCTACTATCTATAATGGTCTTCACTGAGTTCTTTCAGTCTGCTCATTCAAGGTTTAACCCTAGACAAGGAATACTTATAGTGACTAAGGGTACTTAGAAATACTCAATCGACTTATGTTGATTTGGCATGTCTATTTATCCTAAGTCAACCTGAGTTACCCCCGACACTAGATCATGCCCCTATCTTTACCTAGGGAAGAACTATGATCAAATCAGAGTTTATGTTAGTGTAGTTGAAAAAACCTCTAAAGGGTGTTTAAACATTTCAACTACATCATAGTATCCTCGTGAAGACCCTTGTCATCATGAAGGTACTATGTTGCAATTAGCGTGTGTCAACATCCAAATGTGTTTTCCTCATCTAGACGAACCTACCTTAACTAGGAAGTTATATCTTATTAATTTCTTCGTAACTAATTAATTACATCAACCCTACTGAACAACTAGGTTCTTTAATTGTTAAGCTTAAGAGTTAAAACTGCATTAGATGAAGTTATGCAGATAAATCTTCTTTCTATCCAACTCACATGCTGTGATTTGAACTATTAACAACCTCATTCCAATTTTACATTAAAGGCCTAGTACACATGGCAGTTTCATTTATTTACTCACTTAAAACAGCCCTAGCTTATATACGTTCTGAGCAGGTCCTTTTTCATATTAGACTTCATTAAAATGAAGTCTAATTCCCTTTTTAATCGTCTTTTCCTACATTCCTATTTTAATTAATGAAGTCTACATGAGAAGTCAAACATTCTCTAACTACAAATAACAATAAGGATTCATATCAAAAAGGTATTAAATTAGGACTATGATTTATTTTAATGGAATTTTCTTGCATTTACCTTATCAAGGGTTAAATTATATTATAAACCCATTTTACATTATAAACTATTATCAATTTTTAATTCTCATAACAACATCTCATTTAAATATAGTCATAGAGATATAGTAAAGTTTCAATTTAAGAAAGTCAACTTTATAAGTTGCATCCTCACTAGAGAGGGTAATACATCTAACACCTCATACTTCTATTTACTCCATTCCAAACCATAAAAATGTTACTGTTTGTGAAATAGAGTAATATTCATTATTTCCACTCATTGCATGCCAAAAGGAATTACATCAAGTAAAATTCACTTATCTTTCATTCAACAATAAGGAAATTATACATTTACATGTCCAAACGTTTCAGATACTACTAATATCAAACAACACTATTTCAATCAATTTCAGATACAACTCTATTTTTCATCAAATAAATTTCAGTAATGAACCATATTTCATCATAAAAATATCATGTCTCTTTGATAAACAAATGTAACTTCCTAAATATATTTATCCTTTCATCACTTACGAATTCCATCTACAAAATTACTAGCACGGGTCAGTTCATTAAACTGACCATGATAAGCACTAAATCATTAAAATGACGCTATTTTAACTAACTGTTTCATAAAAATAACTTTGTTGTTATGAAACAGTCCTGAAGCAATTCATAAAGACATAACAAAAAGGAGTTACAATACTCAAACAAAATAAAGAGACAAAGAGATATACAATAAATCAAAAGTAAATTTAGGTCATGAAATATAACTACTTCAACCATCCATACTATTGTCTTTTATCAAAAGAATATAAATAGTAATTCTGATAAGTAATATTTCAATAGAATTTCACTAGTACTTTCATATATTTCTTTTCATGATCACTCATCTGATTAGATCCATTTAACATAAAAGGGTAACTATCCTAACTAGCTTTAAGGCATAGTTCACAAGTCAGATCATTTACAACCATATTCCATCTCAATATTTCCTTAACCTATATCCATCCTAAAATCTGGGTTGCCAACAATTGAACTTAAATATCATAAGAAATAAGTTAAAAAAACCAAATCATCATAACGTTTAAGTGTCTTGTTTTAGAGTATCCTAATACTCAAACTCAAAACTAGGAACCAAATCAAGTTAATAACCAAACAAGATAAATCAGACTACTTAAAGATGTAATATTACTTCCAACAAGAGAAAAAGTTACACTCTAATCTCAAAAGGAAGCATCATTGAAATAATTACCTTAAGTAGTTAAACGTTTAAGTTTTTACTCTATACTAAGTCATTAAACCATTCAAATACTTCCATCCTAACACATTATTCCATCAAATCGAATACTTCCCTAAAGACATTCTGTAATCATTCTTAACAGACAACCAAGAAGTTGCATAATGAAATAGATCAAAGAAAGACAACATCTTCATCAAGTGCAAAGTTAAAAGAAGAATAATGGAAGGAGAGGGAAAAAGATCACAACCCCTCAACTCTTGTATGATTATAGGTGAACCCAAATAAACTAATAACCTATATTGACAAGATCATTATCTAGTGTCTCAAACAAAAATCCCAAATGGAGATCAAATCTAAGTTTGAATTGAATGAACAACAACAAGGAGACACTAAACATAGCCTTTATTTCCACAAGATAACAAATAAAACCATTACTCAAAAGATGAAAATATGGAAGGAATAATTTTAACAGATGGTGAATTCTAAACAATCATTCTAACTCATATTCGTATAGGAGAAGAAGTAATCAAATTAATTTGACCTAATAGAAGTAATCATTATATTTTCATGAAAAAGACATTGCCTAAGCTCTATAAGAACTGAAACTAAGTTTAATCGCCCAAGGCCGAAGAAATAGGCTAACACAATACTTCAAAATAATATTGATAGAATTATCAAGAAGTTCAAGTTGATAAAGGCAACTGAAAAACAATAAATCAATACGCAAGGGAGTTTTCCCTTTTTAGCACATATTTCCATAATTTCATAGGTTAACCAATAAAACAATAGAGTAGAAAATTGAATATCATTTCCCTTATGGGCTTCCAAAAATTAGGATTTGTGAAAATAACAAATCAATTTCAGAGAATAGAAGAAGTAAACTTTTGTAGGACTTTTAAAAATATTAATTGAAAGAAATTAAACAAGTACATGAAGATGTTTAACCATTTGCAAAGAAAACCCAACAACAATTTATCTTTCCTTAATAATCACAAGGCCTGAGTCTATAACCAAAATAATACAAACAAAAACCCAGATTTACAATCACAGACAATGATTAGAAAATAGGAACGTTCACCAATTCAGAGCCTTCCAACTATACAAAAATAATATGAGTAAGTAGGCATCATAGAATGTTATCTTCCCTGAATAATCATGAAGATTCAATTAACAGTCAAGTATTCAAAATAGTTTAATAATTGCAATTTCCCAATATAGAGGAAACAAGACCATTCTAGAACAAAATCCAAAGATTAAATCAAACCAAGCTACCTACAAGATTTAAACAATTCAAGAAAGATCACAAACATTTTTTGACTTGATCTCAGGCCCATGCAGGAAGATTAAATCATAACCCAGCTATCAAATCAAGAAAATCGAAAATCCAAATCATACTTTTCATCATTCAAATAGAACCGAAATGAATTCCCAATAAACAACACAAAAACCTCAAGCAGATAAATCTTATTAACAGAATGAAAACCAGCCTATTCCAAAGAGAAGAGTTGTTCTTACGAAAATATTAAGTAAAAGAAAAAATATTATTGAATAGAGCCTTTCATGCCTAATAGTGCTTCACCTTCACCGATTCATAGAAGTATTCAAACAGAGCTTCAATCTTCCTTTCGAAATGTAAAATCCACATAAAACATTCCTCTATCTCCTTCTTATAGTCTCATAGTGCCAACCCTTTCTTCCACACCATGCAAGGAAGGAAAACTTATGCATTGACACATTGCATGAAAAAATCAAACTAGAGGTTAGAAAACAAAAACAATCACATGCATAGCTCTAGCTCCAAAACCAAATGAATCAATAAAACCAAACCCTCTATCTTCTTCCTAGGCAGTTTCGGCAATTTCCAAAAATTAAATACAAAGTAGGATTTTTAGTCCTTCCTATTTTCCTGCCACCGCCATCTCCAAATTTGGAATTTACTTAATTCAAACAAAACATGCCACATAAAACTTTGGAAAAAATTCCAACTCATCCCTCTTAAGTTGGTAACTGCCTTTGCCAAATTTGGCTGTAGAAAGAGATGAGGTTTCATAAATTGCCTTAAATTTTCTACCTCCCACTTGCCTCTTTTCCCATGTCATTTCATTGGCCCCCTTAGGATAGCCATTCCATTAGTTAGGTTAGACACTAATTTAAGAATCAACATACGTCCATAGGGAGGTACATAGTTTTAGTCCAGGTCACTCTTAATTCCTTTTCATCTGAATTTAACAAAAGAACATATTAACTTAGGTTAGGTTTAACCCTTAGGATAGAGTTACTAGTTTTAGAACAAAGTTCTATTATGTCCTAGGTCCCAAATGAAAAATTCATCATACCATAATGGAAAATAAGAACCAAGTTGTTACTTGATTAAATGTGAAGCTGAAACGACCCATAATTCTCAGACAGTACAACACAGGATAATTTTTCTTTTTGACTTGCTTGACATATAACATGACGCAACAATATCATCACCAAGGATACAGCTAACACTGTGAACAACTTGATACAAGGATGGCCATAAAGGCAGCACGGAAACGTTCACACCTATCAAGGAAAATACATTTTTTTTCTTCTTTTTGACAAGACAACATAGAAGTCCAATCAAAGAACACACTTACAGTTAGGGCTAACCACAATGAGATATTCTTGAGGGTTATTTATTTTAAAACGACATATTGCAATTCTTAGCTTACATTTTCAAGGAGGCTCAAGATATGATTCGTATATTTCAACTTTCCAAGTCAAGTTTATTCCTTTGACACTGAGTAATTATCTTTAAATCTTCTCTATTATGACATTTATTTTCTTAATTCTTTTATCAAGAAAAAGGAGTATTTAAATTCCACAAGGCCATCTGCTCACCACTAATGCTACTAAGATTCGTTCTTTCCCACAACACAACATGGTTTTAAGTTCAACACACTTAAGAGAAGAGATACAAGGTGCCTTGAAAAAGGGTTAGAGGGAGAAGGTTGAGATGAAACATCTTTAGGACCTCATTAGTTATTGCCAGTATTTAATTGTAAGCTAGGGCTCTTAACCAGAATTATCAACAACTTTACTTAGGCTTCGCTAAAAGTAATAAAAAGGAGTAAACATTTACTTTCCAAATGGCGGTGAGAAATATGGTGAGGTCTCCAATTTTTTTTCTCTGGCTTATTAAATCTTATCATCTTCAAACAACTAACAGTTCATTTCACCTTAGGGTCGTTTTACAAATTTCACCGTAAAAGGAATAATGTTCACTGGAGGAGCTAGGGCTATCATATTATAAAGTTTACCTACAATGATAGTCTTTCCCTTGATTACTTAAAGAATTTCTTACTCTCAAGTCGGTGACCCCTACGTTACTTTATTTGAATACAACTTTTAATTTAACTTCCAGAAGTATTAAACAATCCTATGTTAGTTTACATATGACACTTTATTACTAATTCATAGCAAGGTTTAACTCAAAATTTATTCTCAAGGAAAAGTTGTAGCAACACTCACTTACAAGAACAAAACAAGATTACATCAATTCTTAAAATACTGATACTGTAACAAAGTCACTCAACAACAATAACCAAATTTTCTTATAATTTCAAATATGGTCAAACAATACAAGGTTTCCAAAGTTCAGATGACAAAATCCACAGTACATTATACGAAGACATTAATTCTCTTCTAAACTTTCCACTGGACATTAACAATAGATGAACAACAATAAAAAAAAGTTTTGAGCAAAGGAACTTCTTAACTGAGGTTGATGTCAAAAGTCTACAAGTCTATATCCCTCATCTACACGCAAAATCCATTTACAACAAATTTTGTACAAGAGTCAGTTCATGAGAACTGAGCAATATAAGGCTACACAAACCCACCATAAGTGTTATCTATCAATACCATGAAAAGAAGCACTTTATTAAAAGAATTTGGGTCAAACCTCTAAACACTATCAACACCTCAAGTTATAATAATTTTCCACCATGCCAAACAAGGAAGAAGACCATGTACTTCTGTTAGGAGTAAAGACAACGAAAATATAACCACCGAAAAAGAAAGGCGCTTGGCCCTATAAGGAGAAACAACCAATCTAACAAAGCAGGATTCCCACCGAGTAAGTAATTAAATAGCAATCACAAGAGTGCGATTTGATATAAAGTACCAACCATCCACAATTTTAGCATAGGTACCAAATGCATAGGTTATAATATTAGTATTTCTAGAAGAACAAGAGTTGATGGGCCCAAGAAAAGGGCAACCATGGGTTTCAGAAATTAACACAAAAAGCCATGTATAATTGAGTTTCAAACCGGAAATAAATTAGAGTATACACACAACATAAGTTTCGAAGCGAAGGCAAAGTATACTATTTTTTACCATTAACTAAAAAGATTTTCCAAACATCCAAGAAGGGTCAAAGTCTTACAGGCTAGTAGTAAACATGCGAGAGAAGAAGGGAGTTCCATCACACCAGAGTATACAATAATGTCATCAAAAAATTTTATAACACTAAAGATTTGCAAACCTCCACAACAATACTAATGTTTGGTTAATTTAAAATAAATTACCCATTTCCCAAAAGAATCATATTTAAAGGCAACCCTTGGTAACACAGTCAACCGTCACACAAAAGATACAAACATAATTTCTAAGTGACATTAACAAAACAAAACCTTCCGCTATGAATCCATAAGACTATCAAATGAAAGATGGGTTTTTTCCCGAGGATTAGTCACATTTAAGGGAATTTCCATCACAAAATGTTAAGGTAATTATATACATAAAAACCGACCAACACTAATTAATAGCGTTAACATTGCCAAGGAGGAATAATGCAAGTTAGGAAAAAAAAGAAGAGTGCCATCAAGAACAATTCTAAGAGGGGAATTAGAACAAAACTATTTTAGTGTCAACGAGGTACTGGATTCGCACAATGAAACCTCGAGCTTACTTGATCCGAAAATCTAGTTATGGTTCAAGTTGATAAGGATGGTCAAGATACTTCTTGAGGATGGCCTTAAAAGCATAGAAAAAAGATGAAATATAATATAAGAGTCTAAACACGCGAGATGAAAAACATATCAGACACAAACCTGTTCATTCTAAAAGTTTTTATACCGAAACTCTAAGTTAGCTAGCCCACGCATTGCTCACACTAATCCTACAACCTTTCTTTCTCGATGAAAAAATGTTATCAAAGGGACTTGTGAAGGAGCTAACAAAAATCGTTAAAAATAAACTTGCGTGCTAGGGAGGGGCTTCATAGTTATCGTAAACTTACTTCCATGTTATCGAAAATACTATTTTGATCAACATAATAACTTGCAACTCAATCGTAGAGAATAATAATACATAAACAAGCAGATGAAGGTCTATCACTCGAGCAAGACAAACATAACAGCTAGAGGAGAGGGCACACGCATCCTTTCGACCAACATAATGACAACGATAAAAGCTAAAACAAGGAGAAATAGGTAAAAAGGGGAAATCTCCCATCATGACATCCAACTAACAAATCAATGCAAGGAAAATGTTGTTTGATTTCACAATAATTTTAAATAAAAATAACAGTATAAAGGTGTAGAAATATCTTGCCTTTTTCTCCAGATTCAACATCGCCCTCCTGCCTCTTCCATTGCACTGGATGCCCATCCTGCCTCTTCCATTGCTCAAGTCACAGAGGAGAAGATAATGAAGGGAAGAGGGTTCATTGTAGGAAATAGGAACAAAACTGAGCAGAGGGAAAAATAGAACAGCACCCAAACATACTTCCCTCCTTCCAAGGGCCAGTAGCAACTGGAGTTCCTTTCGTTCCTGGAATATCATCTAAAAGTCCCATACTTGCGAGCAACACAGCAAGTATCAGGTTATCAGCATACACCCAATCATTTTTCACCATAGGCTCCCCTATTCTTAATGTTAGGAGGCCCATCTGTGCTAAGCACAATATTTTTGGGAGATGCCGCTCCTCACCAGGCCTGTAAATTGCTTCCGGTATAATAGCACATGTATAAAGTTTCTTTCCATCTCTTTTTTTGGCATCCCCGACACCCAATCTTAGGTTGGTAGAATAGATGAACATACTTCAGCTTGTAATAGAGGAGATATGTTGTACATAATGTCACTTGGGCTGCATAAATGCCTCGAAATATTTTTTTATTGACTTTACTAATAATTATTTTCATATTATTGTCAACTGCAAAGAAAGACAACTGAATCCCCAAACAATTGTATTGATGCTGCTGGTAAACATACTTCAACGATCCACCATTACTTTTGAGGACTAACTGTTCAACCAAAGCTTTACTATGCCCATAGGGGTCAACATGATCCTCCAGTGAAAAATATCGCAGTGCTTCATTGCCATTAACAATCTCCTTTCCTCCATATACCACATTATATGTGCTTGCATATATAAGTCTCCTCACACCATACTTAACGCAGGCATCCAATACAAGGCAAGTCCCATTGATATTTACTTCATCAATCTGGCCTGCTTGAAGCATTTCTTTACCCGACATGCCGTACGAAGCAAGGTGGAAAACACATTCTATCACTCGCAGAGCTTTCTGGATGTCCTCATTTCGGCTTAAAACACCTGCGATGCAAACGACGCCATTACAGCGGAGTGTGGTGATCCAGGGAGAGTCCTTATGGAGGTCTAGTGATTGAACCTCGTCGGCTCCACGTTGCATTAACTCCAGGCATAGCGCGGTTTCCAACAAACCCTGTGCCTCCTGTAACCATGAAGGTATTGCCTTCAATTCCTTCCTCTCGTTCAACTACATCTTTGAGCCTCAGGTTTCTGAGCTTTCGGCTCTCCTGGTAACACTCTCACTGTCACATAGTCGATTTTGATAAAATATCTTAAAGGAGAATCTTGAATTAGAGGATGCATCAGATACAGAATAGAAAACAACATAGTTGGACAACCTGCATGCTGGGAGCACTCACAAAGGCTTCTGCCATTCTGCAACATGCCTGCCGTTTGGATAATCACTGTTGTGGGTCACTGCTATGGATCCTTGACCAAAACACACCTCGCAACACTCGAAGAACGTGGAGGTAACACCCCTGCTCCCCCAGCCTGAAGCTCCATCTAAACCCACGCGTGCAGGAAGGAAGTAGGAAGAAGACGCCATGACAGAAAGATTTTACTGGCCAATACATCACACGCCTCTCAACCACTCCACACACAGTCCAAGAAAAACGCACCCAACACTCCACCTATACGCATTGAAGAAAGAATCAAAAAAATATCATGGTGAAGAAAAACAGGACTCCACCGACTCCTCATGCAAGGATAGAAAACATAAAATACCACCAACTACCAGCTACAACCTAGTTGACTGCAAAGCTAGGCAAGGGAAAAAAAAATAATGACGCATAGGCTAGGAGAAGAGTAAGATAAATGTTTTCTTCATTCAGTTGGGTGGAACACATTAACTGCACAAGACTAGCCACAACGACCTCCTCCTTCCAATGTCACGAAAAAAGACAAGGACGTAACCATGAAAGTCGACGCCGAATAGGGCATTACAGAAGCAGAGATCCATGGAGTGGTTCGTTCATAACCTTTGTACATTACAGGTCAAGAACTCTTCCGTTTGTCCAAATTGTACATCATGACAACAAGACATAAAAATTAGAAGGATACCTTTGATCAATGGAATTGATCCTAGGTAATATTGTTTGAATCCCCATAAATTATAAAAGCTGAAACTCAAGTTCATAATCCCTAGCAGTGGATTTATTTTACATAAAAGAGATGGATTGCTTCATTTTAAATTAATCAAAATCATGACAGAATATACCTATTCCAAACAGATAACTTCTTATCTTTTACAAACATGATTTCCTAAGGCATAAGAGTAAACCATCTGAAGACAAAATCACATGTCATCATTTGTACCTTCTATAGTAGAAGTCATGATAGGTACCACTCATGTTAGAGGTGTTACATACCTCCCTCCTAAAAAGCATCATCATCCCGATGATTAACTTAGTCTAATAATTTTAAACAAGAATTGTAATCCAAATAATAGTTCTTTCATCCATAAGCTCACAACAGAACCAAATTTGGAAAATTCAAATTTTCATAATTATTCAGCAATAAAATAGTTGTTTCAATACTAATGAATTTAGTATCTTCACAAAAGTAGCAGGTTTATTGATATAATAAGAATAAAATATTTAAGTTTTATCAATCAATAGAATCAAATCTGTTCAAATAAATGTGGAAAAGCAGTTTCATATCTTCGAGGTTTTTCCAAGTTGCACTTTCTTAATTAAATTGGTCCCATTGGACCATGCATTGACTTATTTTTTGATTTCTTAAGTGCAGCTAGCGAGTTTCCAGCACTTGAATGGGTTTAACCATGATTATTCCTAGGTCTTGTACCTACAAGTAATTCCAATTTAACACATGTGATATATTTGAAATGTATTTCTTAAGTAAATAAATATGGAAAACATCATGCATTCATGCTAAAGTAGGTGATTTAGTTAAATCATAAGCTACATGGTTAATTATTTCAAAAATTTCAAAGGGTCCCACAGAACGAGGTGATAACTTGGCATCCTTGCCAAAGGTTATATAACTCTTTTCTTGTTTAACCCGCAAAAATACCTTCTCACCAAGTTCAAATTTCTTGTCAATTCTTTTTTAAGTCTACGTAAACAAAATTCCTATCTATTGCTTTCTTCAAATGTTCACGAATCATTTTAACTTCTTGTTCCATTTTAGTAAGGATCTCAGGTCTAATTACCTCTTTATCCTCTATGTTATCCCCACTAACTGGAGTTATGCATTTCCTTAGATGTATAATCCTTCGAAAGGTGCCATATTCAGAGAGGCATGATACATGTTATTATAAGAAAATTCAACTAATGGAAGGTACTCTTCCCATTTCTACTTTTGATCCATGTAGTGCATTCATAACATATCTTCAAAAATTTTATTAAATCTTTGAGTTTGCCCATTTGTTTCAGAATGGTATGCTGAACTAAAATTCAGTTTAGTTCTTAATGCTGCATTGAGTGTTTGCAAGCATCTAGATTTCATCCTTGGAACTCTATATGATATGATCAATTTAGGTACACCATGCAATCTAAATATTTCATGCCAAAATATTTTTGCTAAAATAGGTGAATCATCCTTAATATTACCAGTAATAAAATTTTCTACCTTTGTTAATTCATCAACAACTAGAATAACATCATGCGTATTTCTTGACATTGGCAACCCTTGAACAAAATCCATGATAATTAATTGCCATTTATACTAAGTTATGCTATGAGAGTATAGTAAACCAGCTAGATGCATATGTTCAACCTTAACATGCTGACATTCTAAGCAGTGTGTCAAAAAATCAGTTACGTCTTTTTTCATCCCTTTCCAAAAATACTAATGTTTTATATTAGTAATCATTTTCATAATTTTAGGATGCCCTGAATAAGGTGAATTATGAAATTTAGTTAACAACTTCCTCCTTAATTCATTTCCCGAAGGTTTATATACTCTATTATCTTATCTCAAGATTCCCTTGTCATCAAAGTGAAAACCTCTATATCTCACATAATTTAGATCTCTAGCAAGTGTTGTTTCTACTTGCTGAAAATAAGAATCAGATTCCATGATACATTTTACTTCATCTTTAAACTGAATTCTCAACATTATAAGTGCATAAATATGTTTCCTACGACTTAGTGCATCTGCCACTCTATTTTTCTTTACCTTTTATATAACTTATATCAAAATCATACTTAGATAGGCATTATAACCACCTTCATTTTTTTGCATTCAAATTTGGATGAGTGAAAATATGCTTCATCCCAAGAGGTTAGTTTTTAATTCAAAATTTGTCCCTAAAATATTATTCCTCCATACTTTAAGTGCATGAACAATGGTAGAAATCTCTAGGGCTTGGGGAGCATAATTCAATTCATGTAACTTGAGTTTTCTGATTTTAAATGCTATAACATGCTCATTTTTTAATAAAATACCTCTAATCCCTTTCGTGGAAGCATCTGTTATTACAATAAAGTATCCATTTGGATCAGGTATAGCCAAAATAGATGCAAATGTTATTTGTTTCTTTAGTGTATTAAATGCAGATTCACATTTTCCACTCTAGACAAATTTCTTATCTTTCTTTTGCAATGAAGTTATTGGTGCAGCGACCTTTGAAAAGTCCTTAACAAAATTTATATAGTAGCCAGCGAGACCCCTGAAGCTTCTGACTTCATGTACATTCTTAGGTGTAAGCTACTTAGTTATTACAACAATTTTTTTATGGATCTACTGCTATTCCATCTTTACTTATGATATGCCCTAGATAGTGCACTTTTGTCTCATAGAAATAACAGTTAGATAACTTACCATGTAATCTTATTTTTCTTAAGATTTCCAAAATTGTCTTCAAATGCTCATTATGCTCACCAATGCTTTTAAAATATATGATAATATCGTCCAAGAATACAAGAAAAATTTTGTCCAAGTATTCTTGAAAGATATTATTCTTTAAGTTCATAAAAGTTATAGGTGCATTTGTTAAACCAAAAGGTTAAACTGTGAATTCATAATGCCCATACCTTGTCCTAAAAGTTATTTTATGAATATCTTCATCATTGATTCTTAATTGATGATACCCAGATTGAAGATCTATCTGAAAATATACTAATGCACCATGTATTTGATCAAACAGATCATCAATTCTAGGATGTGGATATCTATTTTTAATTGTTGCTTTGTTTAACATCCTATAATCAATGCACAATCTAAGTGGTTTATCTTTCTTTTTTCACAAAAATTACCGGTCCTCCCCAAGGTGATACACTTGGTCTTATCAAACCTTTAAACAATAGTTCTTGTAACTATGCCTTAAGCTCTACCAGTTGAATGGTAGTCATTTGATATGGTTCCTTGGAAATAGGTTCGGTTCCCAGATTAATCTCAATTGTGAAATCAAAATCCCGTTTGGGCGGAAGACTGGGTAGTTCTTCTGAAACACATCATTAAAATTTTGTAACAATGGGTGTCTTTCTAAGAAATCACTATCCCCTTCAGTTGTTTCAGAAATTTTTACTGTATACATGATATAACCTTTGTTTTTGGCCCTTTTAAGCTACATGGTTGATAATTTTCTAACTGAAATCTCACTTTTTACTCCTAGATGTCTGTTGTTTTTTGCAGATCATATAGACAACTAATATGTATTTCAAAACAAACACTCTTTCCTTTATGATCATAAAATCGGTTAACACCTATGATTACATCATAAGACCCCAAAGGAGAAACGTAAAGATCAACTTCAGTGGAAAAAATAGGAAAATTCAAGGAATTCTCTAAATAGATTTTCTTTTTAATTTTGAAGCTAATTTAGTAGAAATAAAGCATTCAGTCGCTTGAGTATCAAAAACTATAGTAACATGTATACCAAATAACTTCTCTAGCACTTTTATATGCATAACCTACTTTTCATCTTGATTGTCAGCTATGGCCGCATGTATCTTATGTTGTTGATTGTGGTCATCCTTAGAGGACACTGATTATCATAATGATTTTATCCACAATTACAGCAGCCTTTTACAGGTTCTTTCTTAGGCTGAAATTTATTTTCGGCCTTAAAATTGAAATTTTGTCCTCCACAGGACTTTTATCCATTATTATTGTTCTTAACAAAAAAATTTCGAAAATTAGCAACAGTTTTATTTATTGTAGTTTTCTTGTTATTATCAGCAACAAATTTGTTATTAGCACCAAATTTTTTCCATGGTCCCTTTTTTGGTACAAGGGACAAAGAAGAATTGGAAATTTTCTTTCTGATGTCCTCCTTATCGGCAGAGATTAGTTTTAATTTCTCTTCCTGCCTTATGGCTTTTCCCACAACCCCTTCCATGGTGGTTGGGCTATGAACATCTACTTCACCACCTATAATATTATTTAATCCCATAACAAATTTTTGTATTCTAAAATTATCTTCAGTTTGATACTGAGGTACGTACTTGAGAAGCATGGTAAAATTTTCCTAGTACTCTGTTACAATTAGCTTTCCCTAAGCTAAGTTATGAAATTTAGTCATTTTCTTATCATAGTAAAGTTGTGGCAGCCATTGTTGCCTAAATTAGTTTTTAAATTAATCCCAAGTGACGTTTGTTTCATCAATGTTTAACTCATCCTTACGGCTATCCCACCAAGAAGATGCCTCATGGGAAAGCTGATAAGATCACCATATTGCTTTAGTTTCCTCATAGAAGTTCCTTATTGCAAAGTACTTCTCCATTTTTCTAAGCCAATTCTCAGCTCCATCTCCTAGTGTAGTGCAATCAAACTTGGGCGGACTTATCCTTTTTATATCAATTGTTAATTCAGTTGAAAATCTCACCTTTTTATTCTTAGGCTGATTGGGTACATTTACATTAGCATTGGAAATGGTATTGTTATCAACGCCTAAATTTCCAATATTGGAATTGTCCACAGGAGTTGGCTGATTGTTATTACCAGCATCTTCTTCATCCTCCTCATTTCCCAGTACATGTTGTTCTAGTACAGCCAAATGATCTCTTGTGTACAACAGGGAAGTAAGAATCTCATTCATTTTTTTGGCAATAGCTACTTCTCCACGTTGTGGTTGGTTGCTTGTAGCATTTGCTTTTGTTCTAACGATTTTGTGTTAAAAAGAAAATTTACATTTTATCATATTATGGACACAATAGGTCCAAGAGTTGCAACCTTCAGCTCAAATACCAAGATGTAACATTCCCATTTTAAGAATTTAGAAACAAGGGAAATTTTGTATTTTTTGCATAATTTTCTAAATTAACATAACTTAGAACACACATTCCAAATCCAATCTATCTCATAAGATAAAACCATATACATTTGTAAATAACTCAGCGAATAACGATCTCTCATTCCAGTACTCAGTATCATACTGATCTCTCATGTTAACTTTATAATCTATATACTATGTATACATGGTTTTATTACCCTTTTAGAGGTATCAAGTGTTCTATTTAATATGCCTATTTGAATATTTGTTACTGATGTGCATATGAAATATTACTTATTAAACTAGGTGACATAGGACAACATAACCAACAAGTTGCAATACTTTGGCCAAATATTTTAAACATACTTTACATTTTTATATTCTTAGACGGAATACTTGTCCAATAGAATAAGTCCTTCACCCTAATTGATCTATTATCTAGAATTATCTTCATTGACTTCTGTCAGTCCACTCCTTGAAGGTTTAACCCTAGTCAAGTATATCAACATGGCCAAGTGTGGAGGAATGTTTATGGTGACTAAGGGTACTTAGACATATGCAGTTGACTTATGTCAATTGGGCATGTCTATTTATCCTAAGTCAATGTGAGTTGACCCCAACACTATATCATAGCCCTATCTTTACATAGGAAAGAACTATGATCAAGTTATAATTTATGTTAGTCTAGTTGAACAAACTCTTAAGGGTGTTGAAACATGTCAATTGCAATATAGTATCCTTGTGAAGACCCTTGTCATCACGAACGTACTACGCTGCAATTGAACTGTGTCAACATATAACTGATTTTTACTCATCTAGATGAACATACCTTAGATAGGAAGTTATATCTTATTAATTTCTTCGTAACCGATTAATTACATCAACCATACTGAATAACTATGTTCCTTAATTATTAAGCTTCAGAGTTAAAACTGCATTAGATGAAGTTATATAGATAAATCTACTTTCTATCCGACTCGAATGCTATGATTTGAACTATTAACAACCTCATTCCAATTTTACATTAAAGTCCTAGTACACATGGAATTTTCATTTATTTACTCACTTAATATAGCCCTAACTTATATAGGTTTTGAGTAGGTCCTTTTGCATATTAGACTTCATTGAATTGAAGTCTAATTCCCTTTCTAATCGTCTTTTCCTACAATTGTATTTTAATTAAGGAATTTTACATGAGAAAGAACACCTTCTCTAACTACAGATAATAATAAGGATTCATTTCAAAAAGGTGTTAAATTAGGACTATGATTCATTTCAAGGTAATTCTCTTTCCTTTCCTTATTAAGGGTTAAATTCTATATAAACCCATCGTACATTATAAACTATTATCAAGGTTTAACTCTCATAAAAGAATTTGATTTAAATGTAGTCATAAAGATATAGCTGATTATTAATGTAAGAAATTCAACTTTATAAGTTGCATCCTCACTTGAGAGGGTAGTACATTTAGTACCTCAGACTTCTATTTACTCCATTCGAAACCATAAAATTATGCTATAATTTGTGAAATAGATTAATATTCATTATTTCCTCTCATTGCATGCCAAAAGGAATTACATTAAGTACAACCAAATTTCAGACATCTTTCATTCAACAAGGAGGAAATTATACATTTACGAGTCAAAACTCTTCAGATATTACTAATATCAAACATCACTATTTTAATCATTTTTAGATACAACTTTCTTTTCCCTCAAATACATTTCAATAATGAACCATATTTCATCATAAAAAAACCATGTCTCCTTGATAAACAAATGTAAATTCCAAAAGGTATTTCTCCTTTCATCACTTAAAAAAAACATCTGAAAAATTGCTAGCACAGGTCAGCTCATAGAACTAATCATAGTAAGCACTAAATCATTAAAGTTATGTTCTTTTAACTAACTATTTCAAAAAAATAACTATGTTGTTATGAAATAGTATTGAAGCAATTCATAAAGACATAGTTAAAAGGAGTTACAATACTAAAACAAAATAAAGAGAGAAACAAATATAAAACAAATCAAAAGTAAGGTTAGGTCATGATATATAACAACTTCAACCATCCATATTACTATATTTTATCAAAAGAATTTAAACATTAAATCTGATAAGTAACATTTCATCAAAATTTCACTACTACTTACATATATTTCTTTTCATGATCACTCATTCAATTAGATCAATTTAGCAAAAAAGGTAACTATCCTAACTATCTTTTAGGCATAGTTCAACAGTAGATCATTTGCAACAATACTTCCATCTCAATATTTCCTTCACCTATATTCATCCTAAAATCTGATCTTCCAACAATTGAACTTAAATATCATAAGAAATAAGTTAAAATAACCAAATCATCATAACAGTGAAGTGTTCTAGTTTAGAGTAGATCCCAATACTCAAACTCAGAAATAGGAACCAAATCAAGTTAAAAACAAGATAAATCAGACCACTCGAAGATGTAAGATGGCTTCCAACAATAAAAAGAGTTACACTCGAATCTAAAAAAGATGCACCCTTGCAATCATTACCTTAAGTAGTTAGTTTGTTAAGTTTTTACTCTAGACTAACTCATTAAACCATTCAAATACTTCCAGCCTAACACATTATTCCATTGAATTGATTTCAACTTCAGCTATACTTCCCTAAGAACATTCTGCAATCATTATTACTAGAAAATCATGAAGTTTCATAATGAAATAGACAAGAGAAGTAAAAAATCTTCACCAAGTGTGAAGCTGAAAGAAAAATAAAGGAAGGATATGGAGAAAGATCACAACCACTCAACTCTTATATGACTAAAGGAGAACCTAAAGAAACTAATGACCTACATTGACAAGGTCATTATCTAATGTCTCAAACCAAAATCCAAAACAGAGATCTAATCTTGTTTCGAATTGAATGAACAACAACTAGGAGATGGTAAAGATAGATTTTATTTCCACAAGATAAAAAATAAAACCATTACTCAAAAGATACAAAGATGGAAGGAATAATTTTAACACATTGTTAAGTCTGAACAATCTTCCTAACTTAGATCTATATAGGAGAAGAAGTAATCAAAATTATTTAACCTAACAGAATTCATCATTCCATTTTCACGAAGAAGAAATTTCCTAAGCTCTGTAAGAACTAAAACTGAGTTTAATGGCCCAAGGTCTAAGAAACAGAATAACAAAATACATAAAAATAATAACGATAGAATTAACAAGAAGTTCAAGTTGATAACAACAACTGATAAATAGTAAACCAATACCCAAAGGAGTTTTTATTTTTTAGCACATATTTCCATAATTTCATAGGTTACCCAATGACCCAATAGAGTAGAAAAATTAATATCTTTTCCCTTATGTGCTTCGAAAAACTAGGCTTCATCAAAACTAACAACTCAATTCTAGAGAATAGAAGAAGTGTACTTTTTTAGGCCTTTTAAAAATAATAATCAAAAGAACTTAAACAAGTCCATGAATACATTTAACCAATTGTTAATAAAATCCCACAACAATTTATCTTTCCTTAATAATCACAAGGCCTGAGTCTACAACCAAAATAATACAAACAAAAACCCATATTTACAATCACATACATCGATAAGAAAATAGGCACGTTCTCAAATTCAGAGCCTTCCAACTATACAAAATAATATGAATAAGCAGGCATCATAGAATGTTATGTTCCCTAAAGAATCATGAAGATTCTGTAATGCCCACTTCCCTATGACACGTAGTTGATTATCATTTTGAATTATGCAGACTTTTGGATATGGACATGACTTATACTTACGTTGATTTGTAGGATGTTTTGTGAGTAGATGCATTTGGCTTATGATTAGATTTTGTTTCAGTATGATCTACGCTGATTCATGGATAGACTATTGGATACCGATATTATTTTTATATGGATATATTGCATGTGTTCTAACATTGGATTTCTTCGCCATGATAAGTAGAATGTAGTTGTTGAATTTACATTACTATAATTTTGGATAATGATGAAATGCATAATTAAGTTGTGATTTATACCTAGAAATAATGATTGATTGAATTACGTATAGATGTTAATAAATTTCATGCATATGGTTATTTTGGATAGTTTGACATGGCCGCAAGGCTGAAGGAGGTATTTTACATTTTGTAGGAAACACAACAAGATCACAACCATGAGGAGGATTGGGAACCAAACACAATAGGATGTCGGGTGGTTACAACATTTGGTCGTCAAGGCAACTAGTAAATTGTATTGTGTTACCTTTGTTCTTTTATGTGTTAAGAAAAAAATTTCCATGAGGGGGAAATTTTCTAATGTGATCAAGGGGGTAAGAATTTTAATTACTTATTTTAACTTACTTTAGTAGGTGATTTGATTTTTGATATCTTTTTTTAAAATTTCTTTTGCTAAGTGTGTTTAGAATTAATTTAAAACTTTGTTTTAAATTTTAAGTTTTGGAGGGAAGTCTAGTGGATGTAATTAATTTTGATGGTTGGCTCCTTGAGCCTTGTGTTTCCTCTTGTATTGAATGCTTGTTTTGAGTGTTGACCACTCCAAATCTTTTGAATCTCGAATTTGAGATGTAGGGAAACTTTGGGAGACTTGTGGGACAAGTTGAACTTGTCCCACACTTCCCAAAACCCCTTAGCAACCATATCTATGGGTTGGGAAGCCGAAAAGGGGATTATTTATTGTTTTGGGAAGAGAAATGTGACTTTGGAGTGCACTTGTCTTCCTTTTTACATTTATTTGTGCCTTAAGACACATGGGAAGGGATGGATGTGGAAAAGAGATGCCATTCAACCCAACCACCCATTTATGGTGTTTTAGGATTTGAGTTGACTAAGGGGAGGTGGTCTTGAGGATGTGTGATGTGGCATCCTACAAGGAGCCACATCACCCTCACTCTTTCTTTTTGTCTATTTATAGAACCTTCCTCTCTTGTTGAGGGGGTTAGAGGTTTTTGTTGAGGTGTTCTTTTCTTTTATTTCTTTTTGGGAGAGGAAAGAATTGGGAGAAAGAAAAAGAAGGAGCTTGGAATTGCATGCTTGGGATTGTTTTGGAGGGAGCTTGGACAAAGTTCTTGGTTTAGGCTTCTCCAATGGAGAGATAGGAAACCTTCTCCCTTTTTTGCTTTCACATTGTTGTTGCTTCTATGCTAAATTGGTGAATAATGTATGTTTACTTTTGTGTATTGTGAAAATGTATAGAATGTTTAATGTGTAGTGTAGGAGAGGTCTATGGGAAAACTCATGAGGGAGGCATAAGAGTAGAATAGGAAATTGTGGAGGGAGTTTGAGAGGGATTCCCATCTTGGGTAAGAATGTTCACATTCTTACCTTGTCCTTGAGGAAGCCATAAGAGGAGGGAGGCATAAGAGTATGGGAGGAAAAAGGGGTACTTGAGGGAGGCATAAGAGTCATAGGGGCTTGAGTTTTATTGTGGAGGGTTTTGGATGGGCATCTCATCTCAATTGGGAGACATAAGGAAAACTTTCCCATAGTTCCTTCTCTTGTTGGCTTGGATGAAAGCCTTGTTGTGAAATGTTTGGTGTTATTTGTGTGTCTCTTTGTTTCTTCTATTTTAGCTTTGAATGTTGTGAAGAAATTGTATTGTGGAAGCAAGTATTTTTGCCTTGAGTTGGAGACCACCCTTCATTGTGTTGTGTTTGGGGCTCGAGGGTCAATGGAGGAGATTGCTTCTCTTCTCCATTGAGTTTTTGTTGGGAGGAGAGTGTTTCCTCCCCCCCTATCTTGGTTGTGATTGAAATACTTGGAATTTGGAGCATGGATGAAGAACACCTTGGAGCTTGTGAAGACTTCTTCCTTTTTCCTTTATATGTATTATTTTCTTGTAAAATTTGTATGTGAAAGAAAGTTGTATCATCTTGTTTTCATTCCAAAAAAAAAACAAGGGACATTGTAATCTATATTTGCCCAAAAGTTCACATGGTTAAAATGTTGGTAGATCTTGTTTAAAACTTAATGAAAATATTGTTGGACTCTTACGTGGAATGTTAGTATATTTACAAAATATATATATATATATATATACTAGATTCCATTTTGTTGCAAAAAAAAGAGGTATTGATAAGTGATATTATTAGTGTATATCTTCTTCTTGTAGTATGAATGGAAAGAGTTAAGTTTTATTGAATTTCTAATATGCCAATAGAGTAGATTACACCCTAACTCTATCATGCTCTCTCTTCATTTAAGAATTTTTTCTGAATCTTTTGCAAATCTTAAAAAGGGAATTGAAATCAATTCTTTTGAAAACCCATGTTATGTTTATTGAATGCTGTGAAAGGAGATTTTAATGCAATATTCTAAGCTTAATGAGATCTACCTGGAAAATGAGTTGCTATGCGTGCCCACTTGCAGCCAACACAATATAGTAAATCAATGTGTGTTGCATAAATGCTCATATATATACCCATGTATTATAATGATAAAATCATGTATGTACTTAACAAAGTGAGAAATGTATACCCATGTAAAATCTCAAAACTTCTTGTTGCAATGTTCACAAATATTTTAAACATTTTTTTTTACAGATTAAGACACTGCGAGTGGTCTTAGCTTCACAAATATCAAGCTGCATGGCAGGCCTCGCATCTACCCAAACAAATGTAAAGTTAGTCTCAAAATCAAGACCAGTCAATCACCCTTACATCATGTCTAAGAGAATAACCGCTAATATAAATTAAAAAAAATGATGATACGTTTCAGTAAGATATGCCTGATAGACAACTTGATACACAAAGCACTGACTGTCACAGAGAATATTTAAATTGTTTCAATGCTTGCAAAAGTGAGTTTTGTGGTCATCTATTTAAGAGTGTTGCAATAGACAAGCAATAGTTTTTGGTATAAGAGGTCCATAGTTGACAGATGGCATATCCAGAATTTATAGCAACACCCTGCACATTCGACACAGGTGTATCCAGCCTCCCTTCGCACCACTTTACAGGAAACTGCGTCCCATGACTATTTTGATATGAAACAGATTTACCTCTATGAGATTTTCCTCTTCTCTCGCCTTCACTGCCCTCTAATCGATTTTGTTTTCTTTTCTGTGTGTGCCTCCTCTGTCCCTCCATCTAATTGATAAAAATATCTTGAAGATGAAACCCGTATTTGAGGATACATTCAGTACTGAACAGATAACAACATAGTTGGACAACCTGTTCTTTTTGACGTTCTCACAGCCTGTTCTCCCCGCTCTCACCTTGCGGCACCCAATGAAAGTGGAAGCAACTCTTCTCCTCGCATGTCGAGCTCCATGCTGCACACCCCTTCTGTCCCTCGCGCCGGTGACTATATTTTTCTATCTCCTTGTAGCATGCGTGGCCAAGGGCAGTTGAAAACTGGTAAAACACCTTCCACTTGCGCCTATAACTTGCCTTCTGCTATTAAGAACCACTCTCAATTGAACTGCCCTGCCCTGCCCTGGGGTTTCTTCTGTTCATACTGTATGATACGAGGAGAATAAATCTTGTAAAATGTCATCAATGGAGATTGAGAGCATGTGTGGGAGCAGCAGCAGAGGGCTTATGTGGTCTCTCGATCAGAAAATTGACCAGCCCATTGATGATGCGGAGGCCAGGCATGTTAGAGCCATGGATGGTAAGAAGGTCGATTTCTTTGTTTACTTATGACTGTCTAATTGGTATGAAGGTCTGGTTCATACTTCAATTCTATGTATAGAGAAATGGCAAGTTTTCTGTAGGAGTATGGTGTGGTCTCAGATATCTGATCTGTACAGGGAAACTTTAAATCTTTCAAAATAACTTGACTTTAATTTTTCTTATAAAGAAATCTCCCTTCTTGTTGTCCGCGCGGCTAGGATAGTGCAAAAACGATGGGCTATCTTTGACTGATGTGTGTAGCATGATCTAAGTAATTAAAGGAAGGAGGCGACTAGTCAGGTTGTTTACACGCAAGGAATGGGGGACATAATGGTGGACAGGTGGTTGGTTTGAATAACCACCGGCCCCAACTAAAAAAATTTAAGCCTAGTTGAAATACTTTCCCCGATTTGACTCTTGTACATTTAATTTCAAATTTCAAATATATGTATAAGCTTATAGACGGATTTGTGTATAAATTTTGTTAATATATCTTTATATACCACTTAAATTAGAAGTATTTAATCCCTTTGTTCTCTTTTCACAAAATAAATAAATAAATATGACTAACCTACTTTATGAAATGTGATCTTGATTAAATACTATATTATAGCCATGTTACGTTCTTAATGCAAAAACAAAAAATAAAAAATATATTTTTTTTGGAACTTCATAGCTCGCAATGAAATAGGCATCTTGGCTAAACTTCTTACACCAATATGATTAAGTATAAAGTAAGATTCTTTTATTCCTCATTTCTAATGCTTAGTATACTTAGTTTGTATAAGAGGAGTGATTTCTAATCATACACCTTCAAAAAAAAAATTCACATTTTCGGGTTACTTGGTTGTGGCGCGACGTCGTCATCTTTTTGAGTGGTGTTACATTTTGGTATCAGAGCCAGGGGTTTGAAGCTGGGACCCTTGGGCACACGCAAGAAAATGCAAAGTAGGAACATTCAACTTAGTACAGAGCTAATACTTTTAAAATATAAAGCCATAATGTTGATAATTATAGTAAACAACAATTTAGAAAACTGGCTCAAGACCTAAAACAATGAACTAACTCTCGCCTTGATCTGTGCAGGAGGCGCGGATTGGGCGAGGGGTATCTTCATATAGACCTAGACATACCACCGCCAGAGTAGGCCGTAGCAGCCCTTCTGCCTCAGATTTTACAGACACTCCAGGATGTTAATGCCACTATACGCGGAAAGCCCTCAGGAGGACGACTTGCTAGACATATTTTGGAGCCATCAGTAGATGCCCAAGCATCCCCTCGACATAGCGAGGAGCACAGGGCAGAGAATTTCCATGTAGAGTCACCACAGAGAGGACATGGGGACAGGATCTCAGGACATAGGGACAGGTCTTGGAGCCCTAGACAGAGGGAGGAGCATACAGAGAGATCTAGAATTCATCATACGTCAGCTACAGACCATATCAGGGAGATCCTGAAGCTATGACCATCTCACTATTCAGGTGATACAGGCGGTTTTCAGGAAGAGGCCTGGTTGGTGAGCTTGAGCGGATGCTTGAAGCTCTGTCCTTGTAGTAGCAACACGAAAGCGCGTGTTGCGATCCATCTTCTGAAGGATGGAGCAGGATTCTGGTGGAGGACCGAGGAGCAGAAGCTCCATGTCGACTTAGAGACGATTACCTGGGAACTGTTTGAGGAACGTTTCAGGAGTAGGTATTTACGTAGGAGATTTATACAGCAGTGCATAGACGAGTTTCATGAACTCTGTCAGGTGTCGATGACAGTAGCTGAGTATGAGAGTCAATTTCTAGACCTACTCCAGTACGTCGACTATATGCAGGATGAGTAAGTACGGATTCACAGGTTCATCCAGGGCCTGAACTTGGATCTAGGTGGTGCAGTGCGCATTCACTACCCACAGATGTTAGCAGAGGCTGTGGAGAAGGCCTATATTGCAGAGGAGACACGGGGGAAGACACAGCAGGCTAGAGACAGAGTTCGGAGCCATATCCAGCAAATGCAGGATAGTAGGTCGAAGGGGTCAGTTCCTCCTCCACGGGGTGGACAGATTTCAGGGCAAGCTTCATTTAGGCCACCACATCAGCAGTAGCAGCAGCAGACCCACCCACCTTACCGACCTCCTTAGAGATTCGATGCACAGAGAGGACGTAGTATGGGGCCTCCTCCTAGGGGTCCCATCAGGACATAGGGTGCACCAAGAGCTCAGTCAGTAGGAGCTCGTCGGCAGAGACCTCAATAGTCCATAGCTAGATCGTCAAGATCTGTATCTCAGTCATCTAGAATACCAGCCGGAGCTGCTTCCCACTAGAGAGGACCAGGTAGCTGTTATGGTTGCGGTGTTGTTGGACATCTTTAGAGAGATTACCCACATAACCCTACCAAGGGTAAGGCACAGAGTTCAGAGCCTACTGTTGGAGATATGGCACAGAGTCATCGGATCTACGCAGTGGTTGAGAACCGCCAGGCTGAGCATCAGAGTACTATGATTGAGACGACAGGTAGTGTTGGTGGTATTTCCACCTCTATATTATTTGATTCTAGTTCTTCTGACTCTTTTATTGCACCATCCTTAGTAGAGCGTTGTAGGCTAGTGGCAGTCATGTAGGGCCGTAGTTGGGACGTTGAGATGGATTATGGAGCCAAGATTTCTGTAGACTCATTAGTTAAGGAGTGTGTAGTGGATTTGGGACCCTTCACCACTACTTCTGATCTTCGGATCTGTCATCACCAATCCGGCACTATGATAATTCTTCACCGGGAACTCCTCGTGCTATGATTATTTACTAATGCACAGCCTTTAGTTTGGTGGATGTAATCTGGAAGCAAAACAACAACCGAACACAAGAATACCATTGACTATGATAAGACAGAATGACGACAAATCTGAAATATCAAAATAAATTATAATATTAACATGAAACTGTTACAATCTCACCCATGAGATACTTCAACAAGAATATGGGAGAAACTTTACAATTACACCTCTTGATGGCTTCTTCAACACACCTTTAACTGATGGCTTCCTTCGCACACTTCCTACAATATTTCTCACTACTTCTTTCTATATTAAATGAGGGGGGTGGCCTCTCGATTTATAGAACTTCCAGGCTTATCCATCCTATCTCTAAGATAGGATAAGAAATCCACTCTGACAAATCATATTCCATACCTTAACTCTTATCTGTACATGTAAGCTTATCTGTTAAGATAAGATAAACCTTATCATTTTACATGGGTTCCACATTTTTAGACTTTTTACAAATAAAATACACAAAATATTTATGACCTCACTCCTTGTCCTTATTACCAATATAATATTTCTAATTCCTAATCATGTAGACCCTACTTCTCTAATTACCCAAACTTTGACATTTTAACATTACCAGAACCACTTATGACAAATATTTACTTTTTAAAACATTCCTATTGTACTTTGACTATTACCGTACTCCACATTATTGGCGGCACCGTACTGACGGCGCCGTTATCTTCTATTGGATGCTACTACTAATTACACTTAACAACATCCTATTCCTAATACATACATTAATGAAATAGAAATTTTGGAGGAAAATTTTAGTGTCGACATCTTCCCCCTTCCTAGCTTCTACTCCGTCCTCGGAGTAGACTATTATGGTGGTTGGAAAATCTTCAACTTGTCGTGGTTGACCCGTTTCGTAATGGGAGTGCCATCCAATTCCTCCAGTCGGTACGTACCATTTTCATGCATACCTGCTTATTTTGTAGGGCCCCATCCATTTTGGAAGAAATTTTCTCTGTCTTCTTTTTTTGTATCTCTGGAATCATATACTAGGACCAAGTCATTCACATGAAATGGAGACCATCGGATCTTTTGATCAAAGTATTCCTTCTGCTTCATTTTCTTCTTAAGGCTTGTATCCTTTGCTATTTCCCTCATTTCCTCTAGCAAATGAAGATGTACCAACCTTTCTTTTACTGAATCACTTTCATCCATCCTTTCATTTTTCATATCTCTCACAGTGGGAATATCAAACTCAATAGGAAGAACTGGGTCAATGCCATAGGCCAACTAAAATGGGGAGTATCCTGTTGCTGACTTTGATGTTGCCCTATATGCCCACAATGCTGCATGAATCCTTTTATCCCATTTATGTACCTGCAAGGCTGCATCTTTTGCTAGAATTTGACACAACACAAAATTTGTTCGTTCCACCTGTCCATTTGTGCTTGGCTTGTATGTTGTTGCCTTCCTATTCTTGATAGAAAACTTATTGACTAGGGCTTCTACCACCTCATTAATGAAGTGGCTTCCTTAATCTGTTACAATTTCTAATGGACAACCAAATCTGGTGACAATGCGTTCATATATGAACCTTGCCACTTCATCCATGGAAGCTGTTTTCAATGGCCTAGCTTCAACCCACTTGGTTAAATAATCTGTAGGCAACTACAATATACTTCTTTTGATGTGATGTAGTTGGAAGTGGACCTATAATGTCTATTCCCCACTTTTCAAAGGGACCAAGGGGAAGAATAGGACATAATGGAGCTGATGAAGTCTTACGGTTACCATGTGTTTGACAAATATCACATGTCTTACAATAATTATAACAATCTTTAAAAAGAGTGGGCCAGTGATAACCTGCATCCAAGATCCTTCTTGATGTAAGTTGTCCAGAGAAGTTCCCTCCACATGTACCATTGTGGAATTCTTCTAGCAGCTCCTTTCCTTGATCACATCCACCTACCCTCTTGTACTGTCCATCAGGTCCTATTCAAAAATAATTCTTAATGCAGAATAGAATATAGACGACTAGCTTGAGTAATCTTTCTCTTAGTCTTTACATTGGCACCCATTAGGAAATTTGAATTCATTCAGATAATTCCAAATATCTATGTATTCACTAGGGATTGTGTCAAGGGAGAACAATGCTACATCGGGAAAATCATCATCATCACAAGATGATCCTAAACCATCATAGGCTCGAGAGAGTACATCTACATTGACATGCTTCTTTCCTGGCCTATCTATAATATCAAATTCAAATTCTTGTAGAAAAATTATCCATCTTGCTATCCTTCCTGATGGGTTAGGCTTATTGACAATATATTTCAGAGCCTGATGATCCATTACAACTATAAATTTCTGCCCTAGGCAAGTAATTTCTAAACTTCTTTATAGCAAAAATGATAGCCAGAGCCTCTTTTTCAGTTACAGTATAGATTTACCTCAGCACTGCTCATTTGTCTTCTCCCAAAGTAAATTAGATGCTCATTCCCCATTTTCATCCTTTTGGCTCAAAGTACTACCTAGTGATGCATCTGAGGCATCAGTGTACATAATGAATGGATTGCTCCAATCTGGATTCTTCAAAACAGGTGAAGACACCAGGGCTTCCTTCAGTTGTCTAAAAGCTTCATGCGCCTTATTTCCTGGTTCATAAGCAACATCCTTCTTCAAGAACTAGGTTAGTGGCTGTGCAATCTTTGAGAAATTCTTGATGAACCTTCTATAGTAACCCACATGACCTAGAAATGGATGTCAATTTACTTCTATTTATAGGAAATGGTAAATCTTTGATTTTTGAAACTTTATCAGGATCAATACCAATACCATCTTTGGATATAACATGCCCTAACAAAACACCTTTAGAACATCCAAAGACACACTTTGTAGGGTTTAGTGAGGCTTGTGCTTCATCTAACCTTTGAAATGTTGTCTCCATCTGGTGCAGGTGGTCCAACTTGCTCCCATAGATGCAAAAATCATCCAGAAATACTCTGATGAAGGTCCCAATGTAGGGTTCGAACACCCTATTCATCAAACGTTGGAATGTTGCTGGAGCATTACACAACCCAAAAGGCATAACTCTATAAGAAAACATTCCCCAAGGAGTGGTGAACGTGGTCTTCAGCTGATCTTTCTCTGCTATACGAACTTGGTTGTAGCCGCTATATCCATCAGCAAAACTATAGCACTCCTGGCCAGCTACTTCGTCCAAGATCTGATCTGAAAATGGAAGAGGGTAATCATCCTTCTTTGTTGCCTTATTGAGCTTCCTGTAATCAACACAAATGCGTAGCTTCCCATTCTTTTTTATTGAGATCACAATGGGAGAAACCCATTCTGAATTCTCCACAGCAAATATGAATCCTGCATCAAGCAACTTATCTATTTCTTCTTTTACAGTCTTGGAAAACTTAGGATTCATTCTATATGGCATTTGCTTTATGGGCTTAGCACCATCTACCAGCTCAATACAATGTTCTACCCAACTTACTTGACGGAGTTTCTTGTAATCAAAAGTGAATAGGTGTATGTACCTTCGAAAGCGCTGGAGGTAGGATTCCTTCTCACTCTCCATCATAGCATCACCAATCTTTATTTGTTGGAGACGATCATCAACTTCTTCTTCAGATAATTTTATGGGGTCATGAGTTAGTGTGACTGGAAAGATATCCATGACTGAAACATCCACCTCGCTTTCTTTATCTTCAGTGTCCACTTCACTGGTACTAGAGTAATAAGAGGATGTCCAATCATCAGTTTTCATCACTTGAATCCACAGGTTCTACTTTATGATGTCAAGGGATCACGTTTATCTTCACCCTCTCTCTACCACGTCCAAGTGTCATGAAACCTTCATTCCAGTAGTTTCTTGCATGAACTCTCCTTAGCCATGGTCTTCCCAGAAGCATTGGGTACGCAACAGTACCATTTTTCATCACCTGAAAGTCTACCTGACATACCACACCCATAACAGATATTGCCACATTTGAAACTACACCTTCTGGTTTAGTTTTTCCTTTATTTAATGACCTTCACATAAGTGTTGAAGGGCGATCAATTTTTAAACCCAACATATTCATTACAGACTCGGTCATTACATTAACTACAACACCTCCATCAACTAAGACATCATGAATTGAAATACCATTACATAATACCTCAGCTTGTGGAGCATAGGGATCTGCCTCTGCCTCCAAAACAGGGACCTCAACCTCCTTCCTTCTTTGAGCATTGAGTCCACCTCGCAACTCCCCCCTCTTCTCAGAAGACATAGCCAAGAGTTGACCATATGTAATATTTGTAGGCCTTTTGGATAGATCTTCCAAGATGGAGTATGGTCCTTGGCCTCCTATGAAATCAAAAAATCCTGCACACCTAACTTTCTTCTCCTATGTTTCTTACTAGTTTCTCCTTTCATCTTCTTAGGATCAGTTCCATCTTGATTATCTTTTTCTTTCTTTCTTTTTGTTACAAACACATCTACTTCATTATTTCTACTCTTATCTACTACATAAAAAGAATTCACAGGTGCTTTTCCTTTATCATTATCTCCCTTACCAGATGTAGAAGCTCTATCTGGACAATTATACTTATAATGACCCTTTTTATAAAAACCATAACAAACAACTTCATAAATATTTCTCTTTGGACCTCTATCTCCTCCTTGAGAACTAAATTCCTTTCCTTGAAGAAGATTAATAGTTAACTGACCCATCTTTTTGAGTAAGATCTTCATACTCAGTAGATGTATTAGGAGAAATAGTTTTTGCTCACCGGGAGTGGTTGTGGATTTAGGACCAAAGGTGCTGGTGTAGGCTCTACTTTAGCAATAATTTCTTTGGGCTCCTCTTCCATGCTTTCTTCTTGCCTTCTTACAATCTCCTTTGCTTGTTCAATAGTAGCTGGGGCGGTCATACTTCACTCATTGTCTGATCTCCGGCTTCATCCCAAGAATGAAGTGCTTACAGAGGAGATTATCCACGCCATTCATCAACCCATCCGCTAGTCCTTCCTTCCGGATCTGGGCATCGAGCTTCCTCCTTAGCTCTAGAACATAAGCATGATAATCCCTTATCTTCTCCTTCTCTCCTTGGGATAGCTTTGTGATCTCGATCATGAGATTTGTATATTTCTGTTATTCACCAAATTCTTCAAGAAAACTTTTGGTTAATAAATCCCATGTATTTTTCACATTATCACCTAGTGTTTTAAACCACCTAAGTGCTGAACCATCCAAAAAGGTAGGAAAAAATTCAGTCCATTGTTCCCTTCTTATAAGGCCATTACAAATACAAGATCGTTTAAACTCTTGAATGAAAGAAGAAGCATCTTCATTAGATTGAGCTGAAAAAACATGAATCTTTCCCATTTTCAAAAGTAACCACTGTGAAATACCAACCCACAAGTACAATTAACAAGACTTATATGCACAAATAATTGGAATCACTATACTAGAAAGTGACTTTACACCTTTCTACAGTAAAATAGAAATGACCACGGTAAACTATGGTAAAACTTGACTTACTACGGTAAAAACTGAACTTTACTGTGGTAAACACTATTCATGGTAAAAAGTGAAGTTACTGCGGTAAATACTATTCACGGTAAAAAGTGACTTTACTGCGTTAATTACTATTCCCAGCAAAAAAGGACTTTACCCAGGGTAACTACTATTCATGGAAAAAATGACTTTAACATGGTAAACTACTATTCACAATAAAAATGACTTTACCATGGTAACTACTATGCACAGTAAAAACAAGGTTACCCTCCAATTAATTTTTGACTAAGTGGGAATATCTCTCCAGAAAATCCACCAACAAGGAATGGTCCCGGCAACGGAACCAAAATGTCATCACCAATCCAGCACTATGATAATTCTTCACCGGGAACTCCTCGTGCTAGGATTATTTACTAATGCACGGCCTTTAGTTTGGTGGATGTAATCTGGAAACAAAACAACAACCAAACACAAGAATACCATCGACTATGATAAGACAGAATGATGACAAATCTGAAATATCAAAGTAAATTATAATATTAACACGAAATTATTACAATCTCACCTCGTGAGGTACTTCAACAAGACTATGGGAGAAACTTTACAATTACACCTCTTGATGGCTTCTTCAACACACCTTTAACTGATGGCTTCCTTTGCACACTTCCTACAATATTTCTCACTGCTTCTTTCTATGCTAAATGAGGGGGGTGGCCTCTCTATTTATAGAACTTCTAGGCTTATCCATCCTATCTCTAAGATAGGATAAGAAATCCACTCTGACGAATCATATTCCATACCTTAACTCTTATCTGTACATGTAAGCTTATCTGTTAAGATAAGATAAACCTTATCATTTTACATGGGTTCCACATTTTTAGACTTTTTACAAATAAAATACACAAAATATTTATGACCTCACTCCTTGTCGCTTATTACCAATATAATATTTCTAATTCCTAATCATGTAGACCCTACTTCTCTAATTACCCAAACTTTGACATTTTAACATTACCGGACCACTTACGACAAATATTTACTTTTTACAACATTCCTATTGTACTTTGACTGTTACCATACTCCACATTATTGGTGGCACCGTACTGACGGCGCCGTTATCTTCTATCAGACGCTACTACTAATTACACTTAACAACATCCTATTCCTAATACATACATTAATGAAATAGAAATTATGGAGGAAAATTTTAGTGTCGACAGATCCTTCCATTAGGATCTTATGGCATCATTTTAGGCATGGATTGGTTGTCCACTCACAGAGCTAGAGTGGATTATTACGACAAGACTATTGCTTGCAAGATGGTCTTGGGGCAGAGTTAGTGATATCAGGGGTTAAGAGACCCGTTTCTATTCACACCATCTTTGCTATGCAGCTTAAGCGGTGTGTGCGACAAGGTTGCCAGTTGTATGCTATTACAGTTAGTGACAGATCAGAGGATGAGTCTAGAGGACCTTCCCTCGATGACCATCCCATATTATCAGAGTTTGTTGATGTGTTCCCAGGGGAGCTACAAGGATTACCTCCCCCACATGAGATCGACTTCCATATAGATCTAGTTCCAGGCGCAGAGCCTATCTCACGAGCAACCTATCGGATGACTACTTCTGAGTTATGTGAGCTCAAGTTGCAGCTTGAGGACCTCTTGGAGAAAGGCCTAATCCATCCTAGTGTATCCCCTTGGGGTGCACCAGTGATCTTTGTGAAGAAGAGGTATGGATCTCTTCGGTTGTGTATTGACTATCGTCAGCTGATTAAAGTAACGATCAAGAATCGTTACCCCCTTTCACGCATTGATAATTTGTTTGATCAGATGAAGGGGGCTACAGTTTTCTCTAAGATAGATCTTAAGTCAGGATACCATCAGCTCAAGATTGCGGAAACTGATATTCACAAGACAGCTTTCCACACGAGATATGGCCACTACGAGTTCACAGTGGTACCCTTCGGTTTGACGAATGCCCCCACAGTGTTTATGAGTTTGATGAATGGGGTATTCAGGACCTTCCTTGATCGCTTCATGCTCATCTTCCTTGATGACATTCTGATTTACTCACACACACATGAGGAGCACAAGGAGCACCTTCGCCATGTTCTTCAGTGTCTTCGTGAGCGACGCCTGTACGGGAACTTCGAGAAGTGTGCGTTCTATCAGCCTAAGGTGAAGTATTTGGGCCACATCATTTCTGGGGAAGGTATCACAGTGGATCCTTCCAAGATTCAAGCCATCATGGATTGGCCAGCACCCACTAGTGTTACCGAGGTGCATAGTTTCATTGGTCTAGCAGGGTACTACAGGAGGTTTGTTCAGGACTTTTCTTGGATTGCGCACCCTATCACTTCTCTTCAGCGGAAAAAGAATAAGTTTTTATGGTTAGATAGGTGTGAGCAGGCCTTCAGTACACTGAAGGAATGCCTTACGAGAGCACCTATCCTTGCAGTACCAGATCCTCATGGAGATTTTTTCGTATGCACAGATGCTTCCTTGGCAGGACTTGGAGGAGTGCTAATGTAGGAGGGTAGAGTAGTTGCATTTGAGTCTCGTAAACTCAAGGATTATGAGCTAAATTATCCGACCCATGACCTTGAGCTTGCAGCAGTGGTACATGCCTTAGTGCGGTGGAGACATTTTCTTCTTGGCCAGAGATTTACACTCAGGACTGATCACTTGAGTCTTCGCCTCCTCTTCACGCAGCCCAATCTCAACGCTCGTCAGTGGCATTGGATGGAGCTACTCTGTGAGTATGACATGGAGATAGAACATGTGAAAGAGAAGGAGAATGTGGTTGCAGATGCCTTGAGTAGGCGAAGACATGTGGCTATGGCCACCTCAGTGGGCATAGATTTGCAGAGTAGGATCTTACAGCAGCTTCCTCAGGATAGTTTCTACCTTGCAGCCAGAGCAGAGATTGAGTCTCAGAGACCCCTTGAGGGGATATTTGTTGGGTTTTCATTAGAGGCAGATGGTCTTCTCAGACACAGAGGTCGGATATATGTTCCCAGAGATGGAGGCTTCAGACATGACATTTTGACAGAGGTTCATCGTGCACCTTACTCAGCCCATCCCGGGGTGAAGAAGATGTACGCCACCTTGAGACAGTTGTATTTTTGGAGAGGACTTTGGAGAGACATAGCCTCATTTGTATCCCACTGTTTAGAGTGCCAGAGGGTAAAGGCCGAGCATCAGCATCTAGCTGGCCTCCTCTATCCTCACGCCATACCAGAGTGGAAGTGGGACACCATTTCTATGGATTTCATTGTTGGGTTGCCGACGTCGAGATACCACCACGACGCCATCATGGTCACGGTGGATAAATTGACGAAATTCATTCATTTTTCCCCAGTGAAGACCACCTACATGGCTAGTGTTGTGGCACCAGTATACCTTGATGAGATTGTTAGATTACATGGGATTTTACAGAAGATCATTTGCGACCACGACCCTTTATACACTTCCCATTTCTGGACCACCATGTAGTATGCCCTCAGGATGAGGATTAATTTCAGCATAGCTTATCACCCTGAGATAGATGGAAAGACAGAGAGGGTGAATCAGATTTTGGAGGACATGCTCAGGATGTACGTGATGGATCATCAGTCGAGATGCGAGGAGTATCTGTATTTGGTGGAGTTTGCCTACAATAATAGTTTCCAAAGTTCTATAGGCATGGTTCCCTTTCAGGCATTATATGTTAGAGAGTGCAGGACACCTCTTAGCTGGGATATGATTTAGGATAGGGTTTCTCTTGGGCCAACATTATTACAGGACATGGAGCAGCAGGTTTCTTTGATTAGATAGAGATTGCAGGAGGCACAGGATAGACAGAAGAAGTATGCAGACCATCATAGGACAGATCACAGTTTTGAGGTAGGCACGAAGGTGTTTCTTCGTGTCAGACCGCATAAGAGCCCTATCCGTTATGGAAAAGGTTCTAAGCTTGCTCCTAGATTTGTGGGTCCCTTTGAGATCTTGGAGTGCCTTGGTCCCTTGGCCTATCGTCTAGCATTGCCACCTAGATTATCGTGCGTCCATGATGTTTTTCACGTTTCTGTGCTTAGGAGATATGTTTATGATCCTTCTCATGTGCTAGATTGGACTGCATTGCAGGTGCAGGATCAGGGACAGGTGATGGTGGAGCCCATGCGTATTTTAGATTGCAGGACCCTGGGCCTTCGCGGCAGAGAGATTGATCAGGTTTGGGTCCAATGTGACAGGTACGATGAGACTGCTGCCACTTGGGAGGATGCTACATCATTGCGAGCTCAATTTCCACACTTATTTCAGTGACTTCCAGGAGGAAGTCTAGTCTAAGGGGAGGGGGATGTAATGCCCACTTCCCTATGACACGTATTTGATTATAATTTTGAATTATGTAGACTTTTGGATATGGACATGACTTATACTTACATTGATTTGTAGGATGTTTTGTGAGTAGATGCATTTGGGTTATGATTAGATTTTGTTTCAGTATGATCTACACTGACTCATGGACAGACTATTGGATACCGATATTATTTTTATATGGATATATTGCATGTGTTCTAACATTGGATTTCTTCGCCATGATAAGTAGAATGTAGTTGTTGAATTTACATTACTATAATTTTGGATAATGATGAAATGCATAATTAAGTTGTGATTTATACCTAGAAATAATGATTGTTTGAATTACGTATAGATGTTAATAAATTTCATGCATATGGTTATTTTGGATATTTTGACATGGCCGCAAGGATGAAGGAGGTATTTTACATTTTGTAGGAAACACAACAGGATCACAACCATGAGGGGGATTGGGAACAAAACACAACAGGATGTCGTGTGGTTACAACATTTGGTTGTCAAGGCAACTAGTAAATTGTATTGTGTTACCTTTGTTCTTTTATGTGTTAAGAAAAAAATTTCCACGAGGGGGAAATTTTCTAATGTGACCAAGGGGGTAAGAATTTTAATTACTTGTTTTAACTTACTTTAGTAGGTGATTTCATTTGTTATATCTTTTTTTTTAATTTCTTTTGCTAAGTGTGTTTAGAATTAATTTAACACCTTGTTTTAAATTTTAAGTTTTGGAGGGAAGTCTAGTGGATGTAATTAATTTTGATGGTTGGCTCCTTGAGCCTTGTGTTTCCTCTTGTATTGAATGCTTGTTTTGAGTGTTGACCACTCCAAATCTTTTGAATCTCGAATTTGAGATGTAGGGAAACTTTGGGGGACTTGTGGGACAAGTTGAACTTGTCCCACACTTCCCAAAACCCCTTAACAACCATATCTATGGGTTGGGAAGCCAAAAAGGGGATTATTTATTGTTTTGGGAAGGGAAATGTGACTTTGGAGTGCACTTGTCTTCCTTTTTGCATTTATTTGTGCCTTAAGACACATGGGAAGGTATGGATGTGGAAAAGAGATGTCATTCAACCCAACCACCCATTTATGGTGTTTTAGGATTTGAGTTGACTAAGGGGAGGTGGTCTTGAGGATGTGTGATGTGGCATTCTATAAGGAGCCACATCACCCTCACTCTTTCTTTTTGTCTATTTATAGAAACTTCCTCTCTTGTTGAGGGGGTTTGAGGTTTTTGTTGAGGAGTTCTTTTCTTTTATTTCTTTTTGGGAGAGGAAAGAAATGGGAGAAAGAAAAAGAAGGAGCTTGGACTTGCATGCTTGGGATTGTTTTGGAGGGATCTTGGACAAAGTTCTTGGTTTAGGCTTCTCCAATGGAGAGGTAGGAAACCTTCTCCCTTTTTTGCTTTCATATTATTGTCGCTTCTATGCTAAATTGGTGAATAATGTATGTTTACTTCTGTGTATTGTGAAAATGTATAGAATGTTTAATGTGTAGTGTAGGAGAGGTCTATGGGAAAACTCATGAGGGAGGCATAAGAGTAGAATAGGAAATTGTGGAGGGAGTTTGAGAGGGATGCCCATCTTGGGTAAGAATGTTCACATTCTTACCTTGTCCTTGAGGGAGCCATAAGAGAAGGGAGGCATAAGAGTATGGGAGGAAAAAGGGGTACTTGAGGGAGGCATAAGAGTCATAGGGGCTTGATTTTTATTGTGGAGGGTTTTGGATGGGCATCTCATCTCAATTGGGAGACATAAGGAAAACTTTCCCATAGTTCCTTCTCTTGTTGGCTTGGATGAAAGCCTTGTTGTGAAATGTTTGGTGTTATTTGTGTGTCTCTTTGTTCTTCTATTTTAGCTTTGAATGTTGTGAAGAAATTGTATTGTGGAAGCAAGTATTGTTGCCTTGAGTTGGAGACCACCCTTCATTGTGTTGTGTTTGGGGCTCAGGGGTCAATGGAGGAGATTGCTTCTCTTCTCCATTGAGTTTTGGTTGGGAGGAGAGTGTTTCCTCTCCCCGTATCTTGGTTATGATTGAAATACTTGGAATTTGGAGCATGGATGAAGAACACTTTGGAGCTTGTGAAGACTTCTTCCTTTTTTCCTTTATATGTATTATTTTCTTGTAAAATTTGTATGTGAAAGAAAGTTGTATCATCTTGTTTTCATTTCAAAAAAAAAAAGGGGGACATTGTAATCTATATTTGCCCAAAATTTCACATGGTTAAAATGTTGGTAGATCTTGTTTAAAACTTAATGAAAATATTGATGGAATCTTACGTGGAATGTTAGTATATTTACAAAACATATATATATACATACTAGATTCCATTTTGTTGCAAAAAAAGAGGTATTGATAAGTGATATTATTAGTGTATATCTTCTTCTTGTAGTATGAATGGAAAGAGTTAATTTTTATTGAATTTCCAATATGCCAATAGAGTAGATTACACCCTAACTCTATCATGCTCTCTCTTCATTTAAGAATTTCTTGTGAATCTTTTGCAAATCGTAAAAAGGGAATTGAAATCAATTCTTTTGAAAACCCATGTTATGTTTATTGAATGCTGTGAAAGGAGATTTTAATGCAAAATTCTAAGCTTAATGAGATCTACCTAGAAAATGAGTTGCTATGTGTGCCCACTTACAGCCAACACAATATAGTAAATCAATGTGTGTTGCATAAATGCTCATATATATACGCATGTATTATAATGATAAAATCATGTATGTACTTAACGAAGTGAGAAATGTATACCCATGTAAAATCTCAAACCTTCTTGTTGCAATGTTCACAAATATTTTAAACATTTTTTTTTACAGATTAAGACACTGCGAGTGGTCTTAGCTTCACAAATATCAAGCTGCATGGCAGGCCTCGCATCTACCCAAACAAATGTAAAGTTAGTCTCAAAATCAAGACCAGTCAATCACCCTTAAGTCGTGTCTAAGAGAATAACCGCTAATACAAATAAATAAAAATGATGATACATTTCAATAAGATATGCCTGATAGACAACTTGATACACAAAGCACTGACTGTCATAGAGAATATTTAAATTGTTTCAATTCTTGCAAAAGTGAGTTTTTTGGTTGTCTATTTAAGAGTTTTGCAATAGACAAGCAATAGTTATTGGTATAAGAGGTCCATAGTTGACAGATGGCATATCCAGAATTTATAGCAACACCCTGCACACCTCTTTGCAAGCAACTGCGTCCCATGACTATTCTGATATGAAACAGATTTACCTCTATGAGATTTTCCTCTTCTCTCGCCTTCACTGCCCTCTAATCGATTTTGTTTTCTTTTCTGTGTGTGCCTCCTCTGTCCCTCCATCTAATTGATAAAAATATCTTGAAGATGAAACCCGTATTTGAGGATACATTCAGTACTGAACAGATAACAACATAGTTGGACAACCTGTTCTTTTTGACGTTCTCACAGCCTGTTCTCCCCGCTCTCACCTTGCGGCACCCAATGAAAGTGGAAGCAGCTCTTCTCCTCGCACCTCGAGCTCCATGCTGCACACCCCTTCTGTCCCTCGCGCCGGTGACTGTATTTTTATATCTCCTTGTAGCATGTGCGGCCAAGGGTAGTTGAAAACTGGTAAAACACCTTCCACTTACGCCTATAACTTGCCTTTTGCTATTAAGAACCACTCTCAATTGAACTGGCCTACCCTTCCCTGGGGTTTCTTCTGTTCATATTGTATGATACGAGGAGAATAAATCTTGTAAAATGTCATCAATGGAGATTGAGAGCACGTGTGGGAGCAGCAGCAGAGGGCTTATGTGGTCTCTCGATCAGAAAATTGACTAGCCCATTGACGATGTGGAGGCCATGCATGTTAGAGCCATGGACGGTAAGAAGGTTTGTTTCTTTGTTTACTTATGACTGTCTAATTTGTATGAAGGTCTGGTTCATACTTCAATTCTATGTACAGAGAAATGGCAAGTTTTCTGTAGGAGTACGGTGTGGTCTCAGATATATCTGATCTATACAGGGCAACTTTAAATCTTTCAAAATAACTTGACTTTAATTTTTCTTATAAATAAATCTCCCTTCTTGTTGTCCGCGCAGCCAGGATAGTGCAAAAATGGCGGGCTGTCTTTGACCGATGTGTGTAGCATGATCTAAGTAATTAAAGGAAGGAGGCGACTTGTCGGGTTGTTTACACGCAAGGAGGGAGGGACATAATGGTGGACAGGTGGTTGGTTTGAATAACTACTGCCCCCAACCAAACAAATTTAAGCCTAGTTGAAATACTTTCCCCGATTTGACTCTTGTACATTTAATTTCAAATTTCAAATATATGTATAAGCTTATAGACGGATTTGTGTATAAATTTTGTTAATATATCTTTATATACCACTTAAATTAAAAGTATTTAATCCCTTTGTTCTCTTTTCAAAAAATAAATAAATAAATACGACTAACCTAATTTATGAAATGTGATCTTGATTAAATACTATATTATAGCCATGTTACGTTCTTAATGCAAAAACAAAAATAAAAAATAAAAAATTTTGGAACTTCATAGCTGGCAATGAAATAGGCATCTTGGCTAAACTTCTTACACCAATATGATTAAGTATAAATTAAGATTCTTTTATTCCTCATTTTTAACGCTTAGTACACTTATTTTGTATAAGAGGAGTGATTTCTAATCATACACCCTTCAAAAAAAATTGTCGCATTTTCGTGTTACTTGGTTGTGACGCGGCGTCGTCGTCTTTTTGAGTGGCGTTACAGATTCAATCAACAATCACGTATTCAAAATAGTTGAATAACTGCATTTTCCCAACAAAGAGAAAGCAAGACCATTTTAGAAAAAGATCCAAATATTAAAGTTAACAAAGCTAACTTCAAGATTTAAATAGTTTAAACAAGATCAAAAATAATTTTTGACTTGATCTCAAGCCCATGCAGAAGGATTAAAGCATAATGCAACTATCAAATCAAGAAAATTAAAAACCCCAATCACACTTTCCATTATTCAAATAGAATAAAAAAAAAACATTCCCAATAAATAACACAAAAACCTCAAGTAGAGAAATTGTATTAGCAAAATGAAAACTGGTCTATTCCAAAGAGTATATTTGTTCTTACAAAACATTTAACTAAACAAAAAAATCTTAATACATAGAACCTATCATTCCTGATAGCTCTTCTCCTTCACCGATTCAAAGAAGTATTCAAGAAGAGCTTTAATCTTCCTTTTGAAATGATAAAACCACACAAAAACTTCCTCTATCTCCTTTATATAGTCTCACAGTTCCAACCCTTTCTTCCACGTCATGCAAGGAAGGAAAATTCATGCATTGACACATTGCATGAAAAAAACAAAATGGACGTTTTAAAACAAAAACAACCACACACAGAGCTCTAGCTCCAAAACCAAATGAATCAAAGAAACCAAAACCTCTATCTTCTTCCTAGGCAGTTTCATCAATTTCCAAAAATTAAATACAAAGTAGGATTTTTAGTCCTTCCTGTTTTCCTGCCACTGCCATATCCAAATTTGGATTGGACTTAATTCAAACAAAACATGCCTCATTAAACTTTGGAAAAAATGCCAACTCATCCATCTTAAGTTTCTAACTGCCTTTTCCAAATTTCATTGCAAAAAGAGTTAAGGCTTAATAAATTAACTTGAATTCATTTCCTCCCACTTTCCTCTTTCCCCATGTTGTTTCATAGGCCCCCTTATGTTAGCCATTCCCTTATTTAGGTTAGACACTAATTTAAGAATCAACATAGGTCCATAGGTAAGTCCATAATTTTAGTCTAGGTCCCTCTTAATTCTTTTTCATCCCAATTTAACAAAAGAACATATAAACTCAAGTTAGGTTTAACCCTTAGGATAGAGTCACTAGTTTTAGAACATAGTTCTATTAGGTCCCAGGTACCCAATGAAAACTTCATCAAAACATAATAGAAAATAACCAACTTGTTACTTGATTAAATGAGAAGCAGAGATCCATGAAGAGGTTTGTTCATAACCTTTACACATTCCAGATCCATAACTCTTCCATCTATCCAAATTAGACATCATGACATGAAAATTAGAAGCGTACCTTGGATCAATGGAATTGATCCAAGGTAATGTTGTTTGAACCCCCTTAAATTATGAAAACTAAAACTCAAATTCATTATCCCTGGCAGTTAATTTAATTTGCATAGAAGAGATGGATTTCTTAATTTTCAATTAATCAAAATCATTATAGAATGTACCTATTCCCAACAGATAACTTCTTATCTTCTACAAACATGATCTCCTAAGTAATAAGAGTACAACATATTAAGACAAAATCATCTTGCAACGTTTGTACCTTCTATAGTAGAATTCATCATAGGTACAATCACGTTAGAGGCATTAAATTACTGAATTTCATAATGTGTCATTATCATAGGTACCATGGATATATGCCTTTAATATATATAGATGAGGAGTCCATAGAGTACATGATGTCAATTGAAATCAACCAAAAAATTTAATAACATGGCCAAAAGCTAAGCTAAAATTATATTTGGCCACTTGTGGTTGGGAATATTTCTAGACATTTATTGATACTATTTTAGAGGAAATGTCATATACAATGGGGGTTTCTTTTTCCATTCGACAAAGAAAATATTAGAAATAGTGTAACGCCCACAAATTCGGCTTTCAAAACCGTACTAAAACGAATTAATTTATTGGGGGAAATTTGCAGAAAAAAATTGTTTAAGGGGTTGCAAGAGTGATACTTTGTTCATGATTTAATTAATTTTTGATTAATTATTTATCTAGTTTCACAAATTAGGTCCTTAATAAATTTTATAAAACAATTCTTAAGTTAAAGTGGTCCCATTTACCTATGTCATCTATACCCTTATTACACCTTTATTCTAATCAATTAATTTTCATATAAACACTTACCCTTTTTAACCTCTTAATTATTTTAATGAAAAATGTCCCATTAGCCACTTTAGTTTTAATATCTAGAAAAAACATCATTTACTTATTTATTAAATTCAAATTGGAAGGGGAGGGGGTCACAACATAGTCTAATCCACAAGAGTAGGCCATGGATCCAAAGAGATATTGTGAAGTATTTTGCCTTTTTAGAAGGATATAAACACCATTTTGGGTATTTATATTATCTACATCCCTGTCCTAGGGTTTTCTTTACATTTTATTTGTTATTATATTATTATTCTTTTTTGGTTTTAACCTATTTGGGTATGGGCATTTTTGCCCCATTTTATTTCTAGATCTATTTAATGTGTATACACAATCCAGGTTATATATATATATATATATATATATATATACATACATACATACATACATGCATATGTTCAAGTTTAGGTTTGGGTGGGGGTGCCACCCCACCGCACTCCACAATGTAAAATGGTTTCATGGTGGGGTCATCGCCCCCAACCCTTTGTTTTTTAATCATATACAAAGGCTTGGCACATAGGCCTATTTGGCCCAATATATAGACAATCCTTTTCTTATATTCGATAAACTACATTCTATTTAAACTTTTCCCTACCAAATTTTTAATATATAGACATTCAAATTAAAAATTATTAATATGTGTGTGTGTGTGTGTAATATAATATAAATATTGTTTTAAATAGATTGATACGATTATAAATTATATAATTATATAAAGTTAGATATTTTACTTTATATAATTATAATATTTAATTTTTTTTTTTTTTTTTTTTTTTGTTTTTATTTTATTATAAAAAACAATCAATTCAACTTGTTTGTATAACAACTATAAGGGCATAAGTAGTAGTTATAATTTCACATATATTCAAGTATGTGGAAATAGTAGAAACTAATAACACCCCCACCCCCCACCCACTTTTTCTTCTGTTTATAACTATATATTTGCCTAAGGAATTTAAGGAAGTTTCTATACAAGTAAGAAGAAGGAAACATTTCCCTTACAACAAGGTAAAGTTTGATTATAAAATTAACTCAAATCATTCATATTTACATATTCCTTTTTGAACGGAATGAAAGTAAAACATACATAAATGGAACTTATTCCTTCCCTCTTTTAAATAAAGTTGCAAATTTTACAAAAAGAGAATGAATATATACTTTCTACGATACAACACCATCCTTTTTATATGAAGATCCATAATACATTTTTGAATCAAATTTTAAATATGAAATAAACTTTTCCATTCCAAATAAGGAAAGTTTTCTAATGAAAATAAAATGCACTCTAGGTATAATTTACAAGTTTGAAGGAGGCATCATAACAATAAAATGCAACTTCTCATACCTCCTTTCCAAAATATACATTTTTGGATAATCAATACAAATCAATCTTACATAATACATTTACAATAAGTTGAAATTTTTTAAAATGCAAGTTACAAATACCTCCACTTAGGTGGATAAAACATGTCAAAAATTTACGAAAGTAGGAATTCTTCCATGGGCTCAACAATAATTGTCTTCACTCCAAGAGCACCACTTCAGCTCCATAGCTTTTCCTTTCTTCAAATCACAAAGCAAGGGAGGGGGTGTAGGTAACACTCAACTCTCAACCTTTATTCCAATGAGGGGAAGAATCCCTTCTCCTCATTGGCCCATCTACCCCTATTATTAAATTTTGAGAGATGGGTTGAGTACACAAAAACCAAAATCAATTAAATTAAACTCAAATCAAACAGTTCACAAGGACCATCTACCCCTAATAAATTCCCTTTTGTCAAATCCAAAAAATTAGCTTAATTAACATAATTAATTACTAAACAAGGGTAAATTTAATGAACAATACAAAACTGAAATGTAATGCAATAATAAAATACATACTCACAAATTAATCAGAAGAAAAGGTGAAAGAAGCAACACATATCCCATGGTCACAATTTAAGGTCATCCCACCCATGGGGACATACTAACATCCTAACAACATACAACAATAACATAACACAAAGTTTCCATGGTGATCATCATTACAACCATAAGATATTCCGCTATGGTTGGTCTCCTAACCCCCTTTTGTTTTTTGTGATACAATAACCTAAAAAAATCAAACAATACCTTCATTGGCCTTGTGGCCACATCAAATACATCAACAATAAAATATATGTAGACTCATCAATAAACATCATCATATCACGAAATCATCATGAAGCTAAGTAATGCTATCAATCATTCACAATTTTATAAACCTTTCAATTTCATTAATATCAGTGAGATCACAAGATTAGTTCAAACACCAAAACATGGTCAATATGCTGAGAATTAAGAATTTTAGTATATATATAAGCTAACAACATATCATCATCATCAATACAAAATATATATCCATGTCTTTAAGAATCCATACAAACCACAATATGAATAACAAAATATTAATATTCAGAATATCTCTATCATCTAACATCATGCTTATCCAAAATAACATAATAATGTCCATTTCTATAGTCCATGATAAATCAAAATCATATTATAAAATGTGTTAAAGAGGAATGGGCACTACATCCTCCTCCCCTTATACTTGAATTCCTCCATGAAGTCACTAAAAGAGGTGTGGAAACTGGGCCCGTAAGAAAGTAGCATCCTCCCATGAAGTGGCAGTCTCATCATACCTATCCCATAGGAATCCCATCTTATCAATCTCATGTCCTCAAAGGTCTAGGGTCTTGTGATATATAATGCGTATGGGCTCCATAGTCACATTTCCCTACTCCTACACCTGCAATGTAGTCACATCAATTATATGAGAAGGGTTTTGAATGTATTTCTGTAATATAGAAACATGGAAAACATCATGGACGTGAGACAAGATTGGTGGCAAGGCTAGATGGTATGCTAAGAGAACAATCCACTCTAAGATCTCAAATGGGCCCACAAATCTAGGAGATATCTCATATCCTTTTTGTAATGGATAGGGCTCTTATGAGGACTGACACGAAGAAACACCATCATGTCAACCTCAAAAATGTTGTCTGTCCTCCTCTAATCTCCATACCTATTCTACCTATCCTGAGCCTCCTGCAATCTCTTCCTAATGAAGATAACCTTCTGCTCCATGTCCTCTAACATTGCTAGCACAAGAGATACCCTATCCTCTAACCTATACAAACTCAATGGTGTCCTTTACTCCCTACCATATAGTGCGTGAAATGGTTCCATGCTGATGGAACTCTTAAAATTGTTTTTGTAAACAAAATCAAGCAAGTATAAATACTCCTCCCATCTCGAATAATTATCTAAGGTGTACATCTGAAGCATGTCCTCTAAAATATGATTCACCCACTTTATTTGACCATCTGTCTCAAGGTGATAGGTTCAAATAATTATCTAAGGTGTACATCTGAAGCATGTCCTCTAAAATATGATTCACCCACTTTATTTGACCATCTGTCTCAAGGTGATAGGTTAAACTAAAATTAATTCTTGTACCTATAGCATGTTGCATGATAGTCCAAAAATGAGAGGTGTAGAAAGGATCGTGGTCACAAATAATCTTCCATGGAATCCCATGAATTCTGACTATCTCATCCAAGTACACTCGCATGAACGTACTATTTGTATAGTTGGTCTTCACTAGAAAAACATGATCCACTTTTGTCAATTTATCAACCATTACCACAATCATGTCATAGTGATATCTCGAAATCGGTAACCCAAAAATGAAATCCATGGAAATGGTGTCCCACTTCCATTCTGATATGACATTTGGATAAATTGCAACTTTTGTTTCATTTAACAAAATGTGATAAAACTGATACCATCCCAAGCGTGGAGAAATTTTATACACATTAAAAATCAAATAAAAAAATTCTATAGTTATGGCGGGAAAATGGAAAGCACTCCATTTTCTAAATCTTTTTAGACCACTTTCATGTAAAAAATCATTAAAAAAAAAATTTCTCCAAAGAAAAAAACATCCATCCCAAGATAGACAACTACATCTAACTTTTCACCAAAGGAAAAAAAAAAAAGATTTGGTCATCCAAATCATGGGCAAACGGACTACAATCTTATAGTTTTTTTCAACAACAAAAACCAAGTCATATAATTTTAAGTGTTTAATATAGCTAAACTTGTCCATTTAAAAAAAACAGTATTTTAGAAACTAGATTCTGGATGCTATGATTCATATTCATATAAATGTTTCTAATTTTGAGTGTGTGTATTGCTAATAATCCCTACAAGTTGTGATTTTACTATTTTTTTGCAATATGACATCCACTTATGACCCCTTTATTGTCCACCAACTCGGTGCACTTACTCTAATCTAGTCGGATTTTAGAAATAAATACATCAACACTTGAACATAAAACAGAGCTTGACCTCATAGTCATGTTTTTTGGAATATTGTCTTATAACACATGATAAATGGATGTGTACACTTGAAAATGTTATGTTTTTCTAAAAACATAGATTTATTCATGGATTACATAGTCCAAACCTTAGGCTTAGATATCAAAGCTAAAGAGTGGGTGGCTTCCAAGCCAAAGTAAACAAAAATTGCTCATGTTATAACATGCTAGATTTATAATGCACGTGAGTTTTGTTTTTCTTAGTGAAAAAATAAAATTTACATAGTAAAAAATGCACTCGCATTATAAGTGTCATAACACGAGCGTGTTATAATGTGACCAAACAATAATGCACTCATGTTATATGGAAAATGGTCAAAAAATGTATTTTTGCCACTTTTTTGTCCCCCATCTCTATGCACATTCCCATTACACTCTTATAACTTCAATATCACTATTCTATTTGATTCTCTAAGCATGCACTATACAACATACATGTATTTATAGACTTTTTGAATTTAAAGTATGACTATATTGGCATGAAATGAAAGAAAAAATAGAGGGAAAATTGGACCAAAAGAAGTAAAATAATAATACAAATAAGGATAAGGGATTAAGGATCCAAAAAAGGGAAATGAAGCCATTTTGTTGGAATGTGCACATTGTCATATAGGTCAAAATGTGTAAAGTTCTCATAAAAAGTCAAAGCTCTAGAAAAAACAAAGAAACATGGGATAAGATATAAAATTATTAAAAAGAGGTAAAATATGGTTCATATGTCATAGGAAAAAATAAAAACTATTGAAAAGAAGGGAAACCATTAATGACAGTCGATAAGGGGTTGAACAAACTAAACATAACAACAAAATACATGCCTATAAGAGCTTAACTTAGACACATAGTCAATAAACATATATAAATGAACTAATACCGAAATAAAATTAATAAATCTTGTAAAATTATTAGTTGTCTATATAATGCTCCACTTTTGTCGAGTTCTCTCTCTCTCTATGTATGTGTATTTAAATCTCTATCTGTGTGTGTGTGTGTGTGTGTGTGTGTGTGTGTGTGTGTGTGTGTGTGTGTGTGTGTGTGTGTGTGTGTGTGTAAATTCGTATCAAAGTGAGATAAAAAAGTTTACCTAGGATAAATTGAAGAATATTTGGTGATTCGAAATTATAAGGGTTTCTTAGATTCAATATCTATATTTTTGTTATATAAAATTCAAAAGAAAGCAAAGGGTATAAATTAAATCTTACAGTCCATCTCCATTGACCTATGGTAAACAAAGAGTATATGCTTCTCATAATCTTGTGTTCAATACCCTATGCTCATGTGTTTATATTTGTTCTCCATCAAACATATGTAATATAGATCAAGTAAAAAATGTGGCACTGTATATATATATTTATATATATATATATATATATATATATATATATATATATATATATATATATATATATATATATATCGGTAGTATAAAGCACCATCCTCGATAATAGGATTAAGAGTGTTGAATATTTTTTCCATATATTGGTTGGCCTCTTAGGTTTTTTCAAGGACTTCTAAATCTTCAGTGATCTTGTCCATATTGGATGTGAAATTTATTGCGTGGAGACTTAACGTGTATTCATTGTCTAATTGTTCCCACATGATTGATTGTCACATGTTTGGTAAGTTAAATATGGTGTCTAGTTCATACCCTACACCTGGAAGTTTTATCTAACAAAAACAAAGGCTTGCAAACAACGATTGATTAGACATGATTACTTGCTTTCAAAAAGATAAGACATGATATGTGGCAGATATAAAATAGAAATTTTTAAACAGAGATCGATGTCGATCCTACAGATCGGTTTCAATCTAAACAATCGATATTGATTGCTAATAAAACTATTTTTGATCCAAATACTTTGAAACATATACTTATATCACCAAAACAACATCTAAATGTGACATGGATTATAAAAACTTAATAAGGATTACATACCTTTGAAACTTGATGAAGCTGAGCTAATGAGATGTGTAGGAATATTTCTCCAAAGGGAATCTTAGATAACAAGAGATTTTTTTTATTCAACATTCTTTCAATGCAAGAAGGCTGGTGAATCAGACGTCAATGTTGATTGCAAGGTAGTGCTCTGAGTCAAAATTAGGCTTGAACAAATGTTTTTGGGAATCGAAAGTTTAGGAAAATCATAATCCTTGAGAATATTCCAAGACTTGTTTATATAAGATCGTTTTCATTGTAATGGATCATCGTCGATCTGCATAAATCATTTTTTATTGCGGGATCAATTCAACTTCTTCCCTTTTATGGAGTTATTGGTTCTCAAATGGGTTTTGTGTTGTTTTAAGTTTGTGGGAGGGGTTTTTAGGTTGTTTTGATTGTTTTAGTTTGTTTGATTTAATTTAATTTTTGTTGATTTTGTTTCATTTGTGGTTGCAGGTGGTTATGGGTGTAAAATGGTAAATGTAACTTGGTAGAATAGTTAAAATAAATGTGTGAGACTATGAAGTAGTGTCCTAGAGTGTGTATGCACCTATTTGAATTAGGGTGTACTAATACTAGTGTCCACACATGTTTCCCACTCTAGTATTATTTTCTTAATACGCCTTTTCTATAGAAATAGAGTTCAAAGATATTAAAAAAATATTACCAATTACCTTTTTGTTAAGCTTTAATCACTTATGAATAATTATTCAATTGACTAAGATGTGAAATAATCTCATTTGTCTTAAAAATCATATTCAATCCTAATTTTCTACTATCTTGTTACTTATTGGGTAAAAATATCCAAATTGAGATTTCCTTATTGAACAAGAGATTATAGTTTAATTTTATGACCATGCTCCTTTTGAAATTATAAGGTATTTTGTTTTATAAATAAGGGTTCAGATGTTTAAGTCTTACGCTAAAAACACTTCCTCTCCTTTGGCTCACCTCTATAACCTACCCCTAATACCTAATTTAAATTATTAATAAATTAGATCCTTTCACCATTAATTTATATCGGTATATTGAGTTTTATTTTATCAAATTGAATTAGCTCAACATGAACTCATGTGATAGGATATTTCCTAACTAATGAACTCCTGTGTTTATTGAAACATTGACAAACAAAGACAATACAAAGAACAATTAAGAGTCAAAGAGAGAGAAAACAAGGTCAAGATGGATAAGGAAATATTGAAGACGCCAATAACAAAAAAAGGAATGGGGGATTGAGTAAGTAAACTTGTGGTATATTACTTTCGTTCGTAGGATACTATATAATACTCCTATTTCACGTTCTAATCTTTAATATTCTATTATAAATAACTCCTCCCAATAGACCATTCCTATTATAAATACCCCTTATATTACAAGATGTTACATAGACATGTATTTTTGATGACATTTTAAATACCCCTTATTATTTGTATATCTTTCACGTTGAATGTGTTCTTTGAGTTATAAAACATTTGGTTAATGTTGAGATGTATTGAGCTTTCAGAAGGATGAAGAAGTCAAATTTAAACCAAAAATAAAAATTTGTGTCGATTCTAAGTTTAACTTATTGGTGACATTTATTAAACATTAGCTTACGAAAGTCATAAATTGTTTTGAACCTTGCACAAGAATCAAAAATATCAAGAGCTTCAAGATATGTTGAACACTGATTTTGGACTATGTGTCTATGATCAATGTGTCAAGCGTACTAGAGTTTATTAACATTTTACACACCAATACAAAGATCAAAACCTCACAGAGTGTAATACATCAATATTTGAAAAGTGTCCATAATTGGTCTTCGATAGTGTTTGACCCTTATATGAGGATCAAAATTTCAAGGCTATGTGGTGCATGGTTTCACTAATCAATGACAGGTGATGTCCATTGGCATAATGGAGAACCAAAGAGTTTTTAGTGGAGACCAAGTTCTAAAATTTTTAAAGACACAACTACACCAATTGATGCCCCTTCACAGCTTATTACATGCCATTATATTGGCTACAAGATTTACATTAATAGAAGCCTCTTTATGAACATACATGATAGGATAATTTGTAGAATGTGAAGCCCCCATGGAAAAAAATGAGTTGAAATTCAAATAACATAAGAAACATATGGAAACAAGAGCCTATTTTTTACCCATAATAAATAAACTAGCACGAAAATAATTGTTTCTAGTGTCATAACAAAATTAGGTGTCTACAATATCATTATCACTATTGAAAAGTTGATCACTGTAGAGGTTATATTAAAATCTACAAAAATAATGGCATGGAAAAGACCTTTTAAGATCTGTAATTTTGGGTGGCTTGCTTAAATTTTCCATATTAACTTATAGCATAAATTACCCCGTGTTAGTTTATAGTAGTATTTTTAATATGTAGGATGCACCTTCAAATATGAAATATACATATACCTTACTTATGCATTTTTCTTTTTGAGTAGTGCACTCATTTGGGCACTATACAACATAGATTGTTGGCATCGCTGCTCATGCTTTGGAGGAAGCATGTAGCGGAAAGACAAATACAATTAAGCGTACGATTAAATTAATGATCACCTTAATTTGCTATGATTCATGAGGAAAATCCGTCATTGAAATACTTACAACAACACCAATACTTCCTAATACATATCAAAAAAACACACCTACTTCCCCACAAATGAAATTCATAATAACTAATCTTCTCTTATTTGAATTTTGATAAACGTTTCTACAACATGGTCAAGTAAAACGCACAACAGACCATTGAAGACAATAACTTTGATTTTGTAATTATTTTTTTCTTAAATGAAATTACTTATTTGTGGTGTAATGTTTTGTTATATAAATATTATAATCGATATTAGTGAACAAAATCATCACAAATATTGGAGAGCAAGGAAGACTGGGTCAAGCATGCATCCATTTTGTTTTTACATCTGTTATGACTATTATTTTTCAAAAAGACAAACAGCCGCGAATAAGGGTTTTCATTACGAGTTAATTTATTTGAATAGCATCCATCATGACCTAGAAAAGGTCAACTAACATATTTTCCCGCGTCAAATTCTTGTTATTCAATTCAAATATTTCATATATTAATAGTATTAAAACGCGTTACAAATTTCAACATTGAATCATTCATTCTGCATGGCATCCCTCTATAAATATTTCCTTCATTTCTTTCATTCTTCATCTTCATATCCATCCCCACCTGCTAAACAGTATTACATTTCAGTTGTATCCTGAACAGATTAATTGTCGAAGGCATCTCTGAAGAAGTTAAAATGGCAACAGCAATGTTTATCAAAATCGTTACGGTGCTGCTTGTTCTCAACGTTATATTTATCGTCAATGTCTCTGCTCGACATAACTTTAAGGAATATGTAAATACAAATGCAGCTAGTGAAAGTCTGTATTCAAATTCTAACTGCTGCCGAAAATAAGATAAGTCTGCATATTGTTCATGCTGATAATTATCCAAAATGAAACAAAGAGGGGAACACACTTGCTAAAAAATGAAGAGACAATGCATAGCATTGAATGACTACAAAAGAATTGAAAAGTGTCGATCTGGTGATGCTCGGCTCCCTCGTGATCCGCAAACAGGGAATTTTTTATTTTTATTTTTCATGAACAGATAAATTTTAATATACAATTCAGATTATCATATATATTTGTTTATATTGGACCTTGTGGATGGCTGAATTAAACATTTTATGTCGGCTTCTTCCATTTAATGTTAACATTGTTAATCCTTCTTAGGCTCGCATGCCACCTTCCTCACTTTTTCCCAAATACGTCATGATAATCAATGAAAATTAAGCACTATATAATTGACCCTATATTAACAACATTGTTGATCCGTTAAATTTATTTTTATTCTAATACTAGAAAGGGAGGAATGATGACTTCAACATGACAGAGTTAGCGATCTCCAAAATCGTTCACCACTTTATGTATTAGATAGCTACCAAAAGAGCAGTTTGCTTGTGCATCCGTAATACATTTTGGTTTAGTGACCCAAATTACAACCGTCACTCACACTCAATAATATGACACACTTGGGATAATTTCCATCAAAGAACTGCAAAGTTTTTAAAAGGCTAGATCGTGCCATGTTATCGACACAGCCTTTTTTTTTGTTTGTCAATTGTTTCCAATTGCCGATGGAATTATTGTCCCATATGGTTCTGTCCAATAATTTTTCAATGTGCTTTCAATAGAATGGAATTTTCATCGACATACAATTCATTACACCACATAGTTTTGTCTCAATATCGCTCTTCTTCAGCATGGACCCACATTATACCATATCAAGCCAGCATGGAGCTTAGTGGAAATGCCAACTAGATAAGTAGGTTAGATAGAGTAGAGGAGGAGTGGCATCAAGTAGGTGACGTGCTTCTTTTGCACATTTTAGCACTAACTAGCATTCATTCAACACAAAGCCTACTTTGCCACCACCTTTGAGTTGAGTCGTTCATTAACTACTCTAGGGAAAGCACCCTTTCATGATCCCTTGTAATCACAAGGGGATAATATCATAAATGCCTCTAAATCACATATGATTGCAATGTTAGGGGTAAGCAGATCAAAGTCAAGGTTTACTAGATCAAAGTGGGAGATGGAGTTTCCAAACAATTATTCTAATGCCTGAAATCCAAGCACTAGGACTACCAAATCAAGGCCACTCAAGAAGGCAATTAGAATCTTACTAAAGAAATGGATGTAGTAAATGCCTTCTTCCACCATTATCAATAGGTTTTTAAAGCTCAAGAACCTTCTCCAAACTGAAAAGAAACACTTGATCAATGCATTTTCATTGTCCCTTGCAAGATTTTTCAAGCACAAAGGGTATCATGTGACCGAATGCTTTTGAGTGAATATCTTTATGAGGTGGTTTCCCACATGGATAACGGTAAATCCTCTTAGCTGGGATGGTCTGGCTTATGAATATTATAAAACCTTTTGGGCTGTTGTAAGAAGAGACCTATTCCAAGTTTATCTTATAGATTTTAACTCCGATTTTCTTGGGTGGTTTATTAACCACAATCATATAAAAATCATTCCCAAGATAGTTGACCCAAAGATTATCTACAAATAGAGGCCAGTCACTTTATTAAATGTCTTTTATAAAATAATTTCCAAGGCCTTAACAATACGCATCCGAAATGTGATGCCTATAACTATTAGTCTATAAAAAATAAGGTTTATTCAAAGGAAATATATCCTAAACAATAGTATTTCTCTTTGGGAAGGTGTGGACTATGCTTGCTGGTCTCAATAGAAATCCTTATTTATGAAAATCTATTCTTTGAAATCCTTTGACATGATAAAATGACACTTAATTCCGGAAATGCTTAAACCACTTAGTTTTAGGTCATCATTTATCCACTCATTGTCAATGTTGTTTTCTAATGCTTCGTCTTATCTCTTTGTTATTGGTATCATCTCATAATAGATTTTCCTCTTTCATTCAATTAGATAGTTCTTTCCTCTTGTACATGTGTTGTATGATTTAGCCACTAAAGGATTTACCTATCTCCTAGCCAATGCCTCTAAGAAATGGGTGGTGAAGGGAATAGCTCTTCTAGGATTTCCTCCCACACATATCGCCAATGGCCACTCTGCTAATGAGTTGTTTCTCATCTTGTGAGAAGATAAGAATAAGTACATGTTTTAAGTTATGCACTGCCTTGACTTTTATTTCTTAACTTCTAGCTTGAACATTCAATGGAAGTATACCCAATGTAACATAAAATCCTTTCTACCTCCACCTCTATAGTTGGATGTGTTTCAATGGATTAATTAGATTCGATGTGGAAAAATATTATGATTTATAGGAATTCCTTTTTTATATCAAGATACCTTCCCTTTCCTTTAGAAATGTGTAATTGATGGAATGGAGAAAAGGCTCTCCAATTGGATCACAAAATCACTTTTTATGGCTATTAAGTTTCACATTTTCTGCCAAGTCCTTGCTTCCATGAATGTTTATTACTCATCTTCTTGGGATCCAATACTCTTAGAAAAAAATTGAGAAATTGTTGAAAGAATTATTACGAGATAGTTTGAAGCTTGAAATATATTTTCATATAAACTATGGTGAATTTGTTTTCTGCATTATGAGTTTAGTGGCCTAGGATTGTTGGACATTGGGTGTCAAGGCAATTCCCTTCAAAAAAAATGGATGATTCATGATATTGAAGGGAATGAAGTTTGAAAAATCCTTCTGCGTAATTGTAACTTAGAAGGCATATGACTTGGAAAGGGTCACGATATCAGAACCTAATCATTATCCAAGATCCAATATAACTAGTTTTCTCATTCATTATTGAAAGCATTTGGATGTATTGGGAAAAATTAAGCATTATGTTTTTCTAGAATGAATATGAGCTCAAAAATGAGCTTTCCATGAATGATCACTTGGTATAGTGATGCCCAATTATTTGTAAAATTCCCATTTTAAGACTTTAGAAAAAAGGGGAAAAAATTGCATAAACTTCTCTCTTCTAAATTAACATAAGTTAGAACATAGATTTGAAAGCCAATCTATCTCATAACAGAAAACCATATGCAACTGTAAATGACTCAGTGAACACCGATCTCTCACTTCATGACTCGGCATCATACTGATATCTCACGTCAATTGTATAATGTGTATACTATCTATACTTGGTTTTGCTACCCTTTTGGAGGTATCAAGTATTCTGTTTAAGAGGCCTATCTAAATATTTGTTACCGATACTCATTTGAAAAACTTGCTTCTTAAACTAGGTGACATAAGACAATGCAACCAGTAGCTTGCGATACTTTGGCCAAAGATTTTAAACATACTATTAATGTATATATTCCTAGATGACATACTAGTCAAATAGAATAAGCCCTTCACCCAACTTTATTTGTTATATATAATGGTCTTCACTGACTTCTGTCAGTCCACTCGTTTAAGGTTTAACACTAGACAAGGTTAGCAACATGGCAAAGTGTGGAGGAATTCTTACAGTGACTAAGGGTACTTAGACATACTCAATCAACTTATGTCGATTCGGCGTGTCTATTTATTCTAAGTCAACATGAGTTACCCCAGACACTAGATCATGCACCTATATTTACCTAGGGAAGAACTATGATAAAATAAGAGTTTATGTTAGTCTAGTTGAACAAACTCTAAATGGTGTTTAAACATTTAAACCTGCAACATAGTATCCTTGTGAAGGCCCTTGTCATCACGAAGGTACTGTGCTGCAATTGGCATGTGCCAACATCCAACTATGTTTTCCTCATTTGGATGAACATACCTTAACTAGGAAGTTATATCTTATTAATTTCTTCATAACCGATTAATGACATCAACCCTACTAAACAACTAGGTTCATTAATTGTTAAGCTTCAGAGTTAAAATTGCATTAGATGAAGTTATGAAGATAAATCTACTTTCTATCCAACGCACATGCTATGATTTGAACTATTAACATCCTCATTCCAATTTTATATTTAAGGCCTAGTACCCATGGAAGTTTCATTTATTCTCTCACTTAATACAACCTTAGCTTATATATGTTTTGAGAAGGTCCTTTTTCATATTAGACTTCATTGAAATGAAGTCTAATTGCCTTTTTAATCATCTTTTCCCACATTCCTATTTTCTAAATGAGAAATCAAACATTCTCTAACTATAAACAACAATAAGGATTATGTTATCCAAAGTTCACCCCCAAGGTAATTTTGATAACATGCATCAAATTCTTTAGTCCCAAGAAATTATATTGATTCAGGGCGAAAAGTTATGTTTCTAGGGTCCCCTCAGATTTTTTCTAACTCCCCTGTCCAAGTAGAAGAGAGTAAGTTCTGAGAAAATGTAAAAAATTGCAAAAACAAGCTCGGGCCAGGAAAAATCACGAAAAATGGCTAAGTCCTAGTCCAGGCAGTCCTTGGGACAGTTGGGACATCTGGGCGCGAACCGGCTGAAAGGCCGCCAGGCGGTCTGCGTAGCATTTGGGACATCTAGGACAAAGGGACGCGCGGGACGCGGAAATCCAAACTGGCCGAAAAGTTGAAAAAGTTGACTAACTGTTGAAACAGGCAGTCTGGGACATCTAGGCAAAAAGTACGCGAACCAGCCGGATCGGCCGAAATGAGTCAAGGCAGCCCGGAACAGTTGGGCCGAAGGTACACGAAGTACGCGAACCGGCCGGATCATCCGAAATGAGAACTTTCAGTCTGGGATGCGCGGGACAAAAGTACGCGAACTGGCCGAACCGGGTGAATCGGGAAAATTTGTCCTGGATGGTCCGAAAGCAAATGGGACATCTGGGTCGTGAGTACGCGAACCAGCCGGTTCGGCCGAAATAGGGAACTTCAGCACTGGGACAAATGGGACAAAGGGACGCGTGGGACGCGAAAAGCCGAAGCGGCCGAAGGCAGAGGAGAAAAGTCAACATTTGACCCATGGAACTTCAAACGGCAATAAATTTTGACTCCGAGCTCCGATTTTAAATAAGAGAAACATATTCAGCTCCAGTCAATTGATGCTCATTCCCGTCAAATGACAGAAAACGCCTGCCAGACCCAAAATAGTTGCCCGCACTCAGAAGGCCATAACTTTTGCATTTCTCAACGAAATCACACAAAATTGGTACCGTTGGAATCATGGTTCCAAGTCCGATGCACAGAAATCAAGAAATTCCAGATTTCATCAGAAATTTATTGAGTTTTTTAAGAAAACGTGGCAAGGTTCAGAACAGTGTTTTATTTGGTAGCTGGGAGTGCAATTAAGAGGCATGGTCATCATTCTTTCTCTGCTGCAGCACATGGGACAGTATGGGGAGCCTTTTGCAAGTAATGGATAATCATTTCACTCAATTTAATGCCTCTTATAGGGAGTTGAAGGACAGATTTCGGGATTTCCATTTTCCCTTCTCTTTTCCTTCTCATTTTTCTATAAATTGGAGTGATGGGCTCATTGTAAAGGGGGAGTTTTTGGGTAGCAAAGCTCTGCCAAAATTGCTTTGTGAAGCCATTGTGTTGCAGGCCCTTGTAGTGGACTCCTTGCATGGTGATCCAGGCCCCCTATCTTTTAATAGACTGAACTGTGCATACCAGGAAGCAATAAAATACAAGTTTGTGGATGTATCTTCCCCTGCTGTGTTTTCTTGCATTCTTCTTGCCCCTTTTATCTTTCTACAAGAATATTGTGTCTATTATTATGTTCTTGCAGGAATTCATTATCATTGTGTGTGCTTGGAATATTGCTGTGAATGCATTTTGCTAGATTATGGAGAACTGTCATCACCTCTTCTAGTGTGCACTTTGCCTCTGTATTTCACACATTTGGAGACTACTCTCACATCCTCCTTTTCTGGTGTATCACCGCTTTAGTGTAGGCTTTCATTTTATGCATTCTCTTTCCCTGGTCCCTTGGAAATTTAGATTAGAATAGTTAGCTTATCCTGCATTAGAGTAGATTGTGGCAGGTAGTTTAGGAGCAAGAACCAGCTTTCTCTGGAGGTCTATCTCAAGTAGCAAGTCCCACAACTTGGAGATAGTACCCATGTTATCCAATTACACCGTGAGTTCAAGTATATGCACAGGGGTGCTATGATTCAGTGATAACAGATTCATATCAAAAAGGTCTTAAATTAGGACTATGATTCATTTCAAGGGAATTGTCTTGCATTTACCTTATCAAGGGTTAAATTCTATTATAAACCCATTTTACATTATAAACTATTATCAATGTTTGATTCTCATAAAAACATTTGATTTAAATATAGTCATAGAGATATAGTTGAGTTTCAATGTAATAAATTCAACTTTATAAGTTGCATCCTCACTAGAGAGGGTAATACATCTAACACTTCAGACTTCTGTTTATTCCATTCCACACCATAAAAATATGATACTGTTTGTGAAATAGAGTAAAATTCATTATTTCCACTCATTGCATGCCAAAAGGAATTACATCAAGTACAAACAAATTTCACACATCTTTCATTCAACAAGGAGGAAATTATACATTTACATGTCCAAATGCTTCAGATATTACTAATATCAAACAACACTATTTCAATCAATTTCAGATACAACTTTATTTTCCATCAAATAAATTTCAATAATGAACCATATTTCATCATAAAAGTATCATGTCTCTTTTATAAACAAATTATAACTTCCTAAATATATTTCTCCTTTCATCACTTACGAAGTTCATCTGTAAAATTACTAGCATGGGTCAGTTCATTAAACAAAGCATGATAAGCACTAATTCATTAAAAATATGTGACTTTAACTAACTATTTCATAAAAATAGGTATGTTTTTATGAAATAGTTCTGAAGCAATTCAAAAAGACATAACAAAAAGGAGTTACAATTCTCAAACAAAATAAAGAGGAAAGAGTTATACAACAAATCGAAAGTAAGGTTAGGTCATGCAATATAACTACTTCATCCATCCATACTATTGTCTTTTATCAAAAGAATTTAAATAGTAATTCTGATACGTAATATTTCAAGAAAATTTCACTACTACTTTCATATATTTATTTTCATGATCACTCATTCGATTAGATCCATTTAACATAAAAAGGTAACTATCCTAATAGCTTTTAGGCATAGTTTAGAAATAGATCACTTATAGCCATATTCCATCTCAATATTTCCTTACGCTATATCCATCCTAAAATTTGAGTTGCCAACAATTGAACTTAAATATCATAAGAAATAAGTTAAAATAACCAAATCATCATAACATTTAAATGTCTCGTTTTAGAGTATCCTAATACTCAAACTCAAAACTAGGAACCAAATCAAGTTAATAACCAAACAAGATAAATCAGACTACTTAAAAATGTAATATTACTTCCAACAAGAAAAAGAGTTATACTCCAATCTCAAAAAAAAGCATAATTGAAATAATTACCTCAAGTAGTTAAATGTTTAAGTTTTTACTCTATACTAACTTATTAAACCATTCAAATACTTCCATCCTAACACATTATTCCATCAAATTGATTTCAACTTCAGATATACTTCCCTAATAACATTCTGTAATCATTCTTACTAGACAACAAGAAGTTACATAATGAAACAAACCAAAGAGAGACAACATCTTCAGCAAGTGCAAAGATGAAAGAAGAATAAAGGAAGCAAAGGGAGAAACATCACAACCCCTCAACTCTTGTATGATTAAAGGTGAACCTAAAGAAACTAATAACCTATATTGAGAAGGTCATTATCTAGTGTCTCAAACCAAAATCCCAAATGGAGATGTAATTTGGGTTTGAATTGAATGAACAACAATCAAGAGACACTAAACATAGCCTTTATTTCCACAGTATAACAAATAAAACATTACTCAAAAGATTTAAAGATGGAAGGAATAATTTTAATAGATGGTGAAGTGTAAACAATGATCCTAACTCATATTCGTAAAGGAGATGAAGTAATCAAAATGATTTAACCTAACAAAAGTCATCGTTCTATTTTCATGAAAAATACATTTCCTAAGCTCTATAAGAATTGAAACGAAATTTTAATGGCCGAAGGTCTAAGAAAAAGGATAACACGATACATCAAAATAATATCGATAGAATTATCAAGAATTTCAAGTTGATTACAACAACCGAAAAACAATAAACCAATACCCAAGGGATTTTTCCCTTTTTAGCACATATTGCCATAATTTCATAGGTTACCCAACTACCCAATAGGGTAGAAAATTAAATATCGTTTCCCTTACGAGATTCCAAAAATTAGGCTTCGTGAAAATAACAAATCAATTCTAGAGAATATAAGAATTATAATTTTGAGGGACTTTTAAAAATAATAATCAAAAGAAATTAAACAAGTACATGAAGACGTTTAACCAATTGCAAAAGAAATCCAACAACAATTTATCTTTCCTTAGTAATCATAGGGCCCGAGTCTGCAACCGAAATAATATAAAGAAAAACCCAGATTTACAAGCATAGAAAATGATAAGAAAATAGGAACGTTCACCAATTCAAATCCTTCCAACTGTACAAAAAGAATATGAATAAGTAGGAATCACATAATGTTATATTTCCTTAAGAATCATGAAGATTCAATCAAAATTCAAGTATTCAAAATAGTTTAATAACTACGATTTCCCAACAGAGAGGAAACAAGACCATTCTAGAACAAGATCCAAAGATTAAAGCAAACAAAGCTACCTACAAGATTTAAGCAGTTCAATAAAGATCACAATTTTTTTTTGACTTGATCTCAAGCCCATGTAGAAGGATTAAATCATAACCCAACTATCAAATCAAGAAAATCAAAAACCCATATCACACTTTCCATCATTCAAATAGAACCGAAAAAGCATTCCCAATAAACAACACAAAAACCTCAAGCAGGTAAATCTTATTAGCAGAATGAAAAACAGCCTATTCCAAAGAGAAGAGTTATTATTGCAAAACACTTAAGTAAAATAAAAATTATTAATGAATAGAGCCTTTCATGCCTAATAGTGCTTCGCCTTCACCGAATCATAGAAGTATCCAAAAAGAGCTTCAATCTTCTTTTTGAAATGTAAATACCACATAAAAACTTCCTATATATCCTTCTTATAGTCGCACTGTGCCAACCCTTTCTTCCACACCATACAAGGAAGGAAAACTCATGCACTGACACATTGCATGAAAAAATCGAACTGGAGGTTTGAAAAAAAAAACAACCACATGCAGAGCTCTAGCTCCAAAACCAAATGAATCAACAAAACCAAACCCTCTATCTTCTTCCTCGGCGGTTTTGGAAATTTCCAAAAATTAAATACAAAGTAGGATTTTTAGTCCTTCTTATTTTCCCGCCACCGCCATCTCCAAATTTGGAGTTTACTTAATTCAAACAAAACATTCCTCATAAAACTTTGGCAAAAATTCCATCTCATCCATCTTAAATTTGTAACTGCCTTTGCCAAATTTGGCTGTAGAAAGAGATGAGGTTTCAGAAATTTCCTTAAATTCCTTGAATTTTCTAACTCCTAGTTGCCTCTTTTCCCATGTCATTTCAAATCCCCCCTTAGGCTAGCCATTCCATTAGTTAGGTTAGACACTAATTTAAGAATCAACATACGTCCATAGGGAAGTACATAGTTTTAGTCTAAGTCACTCTTAATTCCTTTTCATCCCAATTTAACAAAAGAACTTATTTACTTAGGTTAGGTTTAACCCTTAGGATAGAGTTACTAGTTTTAGAACAAAGTTCTATTGTGTCCCATGTCCCCAATAAAAAATTCATCATACCATAATAGAAAAGAAGAACCACATTGTTACTTGATTAAATGTGAAGTAGAGATCTATGGAGTGGTTCATTCATAACCTTTGTACATTGCAGGTCCAGAACTCTTCCATCTGTCCAAATTGTACATCATGACAACAAGACATGAAAATTAGAAGTATACCTTAGATCAATGGAATTGATCCTAGGTAATGTTTTTTGAATCCCCTTAAATTATAAAAACTGAAACTCAAGTTCATAATCCCTAGTAGTGGATTTATTTTACATAAAAGAGATGGATTTCTTCATTTTCAATCAAGAAAAATCATGATGGAATATACCTATTCCCAATAGATAACTTCTTATCTTCTACAAATATGATTTTCTAAGTCATAAGAGTACACCATCTTAAGACAAAATCATATGTCAACGTTTGTACCTTCTATAGTAGAAGTCATCATAGGTACCACTCATGTTAGAGGTGTTACATATGTCCCTCCTAAAAAGCATCATCATCCCAATGATTAACTTAGTATAATAACTTTAAACAAGAATTTTAATCCAAATTATAGTTCTCTCATCCATAAGCTCACAAAATAACCAGATTTGGAAAATTCAATATTTCATAATTATTCAGCAATAAAATAGTTGTTTCAATACTAATGAGTTTAGTATCTTCCCAAAACTAGCAGGTTTATTGATATAATAAGAATAAAATATTCAAGTTTTATCAATCAACAGAACCAACAATGTTTAAATAAATGTGGAAAAGTAGTTTTCATATCTTCGAGGTTTTCCCGAGTTGCACTTTCTTCATTAAATTGGTCCGATTGGACCTTGCATTGACTTATTTTTTGATTTCTTAAGTGTAGTTGGCGAGTTTCTAGCACTCAAATGGGTTGAACCAGGATTATTCCTAGGTCTTGGACCTACAATGAATTCCAATTTAACACATGTGATATATTTGAAATGTATTTCTTAAGTAAATAAATATGGAAAACATCATGCATTCATGCTAAAACAGGTGGTAAAGTTAAACGATTTCTAGATGGTTGATTATATCATCAATTTCAAAGGTTCCTACATAACGAGGTGATAACTTGGCATCCTTTCCAAAGGTTATATAACTCTTTTCTGGTTTAACCCACAAAAATGCCTTCTCACCAAGTTCAAATTTCTTGTTAATCCTTTTTTAGTCTGCATTATTTTTTTCCTATCTGTTGCTTCCTTCAAACATTCACAAATCATTTTAACTTGTTGTTCCATTTTAGTAAGGATCTCAAGTCTAATTACCTCTTTGTCCTCGATGCTATCCCCACAAACTAGAGTTATGCATTTCCTTTTGTATAATCCTTCGAAAGGTCACATATTCAGAGAGGCATGATACATGTTATTATAAGCAAATTAAACTAATGGAAGGTAGTCTTCCCATTTATACTTTTGATCCATGTGGTGCATTCGTAACATATCTTCCAAAAATTTATTAAATCTTTCAATTTTCCCATTTGTTCCAGAATGGTATGCTGAACTCAAATTCAATTCAGTTCCTAATGATGCATTGAGTGTTTGCAAGCATCTAGATGTCATCCTTGGATCTCTATATGATATGATCAATTCAGGTACACCGTGTAACCTAAAAATTTCATGCAAAAATGTTTTTGCTAAAACAGCTGAATCATCCTTAGTATTACTAGTAATAAAATGTGTTACCTTTGTTAATTTATCAACAAAAAATAGAATAACATCATGCATATTTCTTAACATTGGCAGCCCTTGAACAAAATCCATGCTAATTACTCTCTATTTATACTACGATATGCTCTAAGGGTATAGTAAACCAGCTAGATGCATATGGTTAGCCTTAACACGCTGACATTCTAAACACTGTGTCAAAAAATAAGTTACGTCCTTTTTCATCCCTTTCCAAAAATATTGATGTTTTATATCAGCAAGCATTTTCATAATGTAACAACTTCCTCCTTAATTCATTTCCTGAAGGTGTATATACTCTATTATCATATCTCAAGATTCACTTGTCATCAAAGTGAAAACCTCTTTATCTCATATCATTTAGATCTATAGCAAGTGTTGTTATTACTTGCTAAAAATAGGAATCAGATTCCATGATACTTTTTACTTCATCTTTAAACTGTGTTCTTAATGTTATAAGTGCAGAAATATGTTTCCTATGACTTAGTACATCTGCCACTCTAGTATTCTTTGCCTTTTATATAACTTTTATCAAAATCATACTTAGATAGGAATTATAACCACCTTCGTTGTCTTGCATTCAAATTTGGGTGAGTGAAAATATACTTCAAACCAAGACGTTATTTTTTAATTTAAAAGGTATCCCTAAAAGATAATGCCTCTATACTTGAAGTGCATGAACAATGGTAGAAATATCTAGGTCGTGGGGAGAATAATTCAGTTCATGTAACTTGAGTTTTTTTCTTTTATATGCTATAACTTGAGTTTCTTATCTTTCTTTTGATATGAAGTTATTGGTGTAACGACCTCTAAAAAGTCCTTAACAAACTTTCTATCATAACCAACGAGACCCCTGAAGCTTTTGACTTCATGTACATTCTTAGGTGTAGGCCACTTAGTTAATGCAACAATTTTCTTATGGATCTAATTGTATTCCATCTTTACTTATGACATGCCCTAGATAGTGCACTTGTTTCTCGTAGAATGAACATTTAGATAACTTACCATGCAATCTTATTTTTCTTAATATTTCCAAAACTGTCTTAAAATGCTCATGATGCTCATCAATGATTTTAGATTATATGAGAATATCATCAAAGAATTCAAGCACAAATTTTTCCACGTATTCTTGAAAGATATTATTCATTAAGCTCATAAAATTTACAGGTGCATTTGTCAAACCAAAAGGTCAAACGACGAATTCATAATTCCCATACCTTTTCCTAAAAGTTATTTGATGAATATATTCATCATTGATTCTTAATTGATGATACCCAGATTGAAGATCTATCTTAGAATATACTAATGCACCTCGCATTTGATCAAACAGATCATCAATTCTAGGAAGTGGATATCTATTTTTTATTGTTGCTTTGTTTAACATCCTATAATCAATGCACAATCTAAGAGTTCCATCTTTGTTTTTCACAAATATTACCGGTGCTCCCCAAGGTGATACACTTGGTCTTATCAAACCTTTAGAAAACAATTCTTTTAACTATGCCTTAAGGTCTACCAGTTCAATTGTAGTCATTTGATACGGTTCCTTGGAAATAGGTTCGGTTCTCAGCTTGATCTAAATCATGAAATAAAACTCCCATTTGGGTGGAATATTGGGTAGTTCTTCTAGAAACACATCACTGAGATTTTGGAACAATGGGTATCTTTCCAAGAAATAACTATCCCCTTCAGTTGTTTCAAATTTTTTTACTATATACAGGGTGCAACCTTTTTTTTTTTAGCCCTTTTAAGCTACATGATTGATTATTTTGTAACTGAAATCTCATTTTTTACCCCTAGATGTCTATTGTTTTTTGTAGATCATCTAGACAACTAATATGTATTTCAAAACAATCAATCTTTGCTTTATGATCAGAAATCTAGTTAATACCTATGACTACATCATAAGACCCCAAAGGAGAAACGTAAAGATTCCACATCACTTCTCCTTAACTTCTCCCATAAATTCTGACTATCTCATCCAAGTACACTCATGCCGGCATACTATTTATATAGTTTGTCTTCACTAGAAAAACATGATCCACTTTTCTTAATTTATCAACCATTACCACGATGGCGGCATGGTGATATCTCAAAATTAGTAAGCCAAAAATGAAATCCATGGAAATGGTGTCCCACTTCCATTCTGATATGACATTCGGATAAATTGCAACTTTTGTTTCATTTATCAAAATGTGATAAAACTTATACCATCCTAAGCATGGAGAAATTTTATAGATGTTAAAAAAATTGATTTCAATATTGTTTGATATAGTTATGGCAGGCAAATGGAAAGCGCACTGTTTTCTAAATATTTTAAAACCTGTTTCACATAAAAAACATAAAAAAATATATTTCTCGAAAAAAAACAAAATTAAATCCATCCCAAGATAGACAACTACATCTAACTTTTCATTAAAGGAAAAAAAAAAAACAAGATTTGGTCATCCAAATCGTGGGCAAATGAACTACAATCTTATAGGTTTTTTCAAAAAAAAAAACCAAGTCATATAATTTTAAGTGTTTAATATAGCTAAAATTGTCCATTTAAAAAAAAAATAGTATTTTAGAAACTAGATTCCATATGCTACGATTCATATTCATATAAATGTTTCTAATTTTGAGTGCGTGTATTGCTAATAATCCCTACAAGTTGTGATTTCACTATTTTCTGCAATATGACATCCACTTATGACCCCTGTTTTGTCCAACAAATTGGTGCACTTACCCTAATCTAGTCATATTTTAGAAAGATATACATCAACACTTGAACATAAAACAAAGATTGACCTCATAGTCATGTTTTTTGGAATACTGTCTTATAGCACATGATAAATTGGTGCATACAATTGAAAATGTTATGTTTTTCTAAAAAAATAGATTTATTCATGGATTACATAGTCCAAACCTTAGGCTTAGATATCAAAGATAAAGAGTGGGTGTCTTTCAAGCCAAAGAAAACAAAATGTGCTCGCGTTGCTAGATTTGTAAAGCATGCGTGTTTTGTTTTTCTTAGTGAAAAAATAAAATTTACATAGTAAAAAATGCACTCGCGTTATAAGTGTCATAGCACGAGCATGTTATAATGTGACCAAACCATAATGCACTTGTGTTATATGGAAAATGGTCGAAAAATGGATTTTGGCCACTTTTTGGTCCCCCCATCTCTCTGTATATTCCCATTACACTCTTATAACTTCAATATCACTATTCTATTTGATTCTCTAAGCTTCAAATATTTCCTTAATGCACTATAGAACATACATGTATTTATAGACTTTTTTAATTTAAAGTATGACTATATTGGCACGAAATGCAAGAAAAAATAGAGGGGAAATTGGACCAAACGAAGTAAAATAATACTACAAATAAGGATAAGGGATTAAGGATCCAAAAAGGGAAATGAAGCAATTTTTTTGGAATGTGCCCATTTCCATATGGGTCAAAATGTGTAAAGGTCTCATAAAAATTCAAAGCTCTAGAAAACACAAAGAAACATGGGATAAGATATAAAAGTATTAAAAAGAGGTAAAATATGGTTCATATGTCATAGGAAAAAGTAAAAAATATTGAAAAGAAAGGAAACCATTAATGATATTCGATAAGGGGTTGAACAAAATAAACATAACAACAAAATACATGCCTATAAGAGCTTAACTTAGACACAAAGTCAAGAAACATATATAAATGTAGTAATACTGAAATAAAATTAATAAATCTTAAACACATAATAGTTGTCTATATAATGCTCCATTTTTATCGAGTTCTCCCTCTCTATGTTTGTGTATTTAAATCTGTGTGTGTGTGTGTGTGTGTGTAAATTCATATCAAAGTTGGATAAAAAAGTTTACCTAGGATAAATTGAAGAATATTTGGTGATTGGAACTTATAAGGGTTTGTTAGATTCAATATCTATATTATTGTTATATACAATTCAAAAGAAAGCAGAGGGTATAAATTAAATCTTACAGTCCATCTCCATTGACCTATGGTAAACAAAAACTATATGCTTATCATAATCTTGTGTTGAATACCCTATGCTCATGTGTTTATATTTGTTCTCCTTCAAACATATGTAATATAGATCAAGTAAAAAATGTAGCACTATATATATATATATATATGTAATGCCATGTTCTACGTTGCACCTATTCATCCTGTGACGATCGAGTGTTGAGCATGGAGTTTCGTTGTGCCTTCGTCGACCTTGTTTGCTAACCATTATGACTATAATTGATCATTATTTTACAAGCTGTGAAATGATAATAATGATAATAATAATAATAACGACATTATGATTGTATTATCGATCAACGATTGTATTTTATTATTACCTTCTTGACATCGATTGTTATCGATATCATCCTCTGTTATCGTTAAACTATCATTTTGATTTGTTGTCGCTCCTGCCTTGACTATCTGATCCATTAAGCATGCCTCATTGCAATTCTTAATTCTAGGGTGCACTTATTGTTGCGTCCTTTGCCTTTCCTCCCACGTTGGATTATGGATGCGACAGGCTAGACATGAGGAGACGTGGGCTACATTGTTGTCCTTGGACTCTTTATTTCCTTGTTTTCTAGCAAGAGGGGTGCGTGGTAGAGTGTATGGCCTCCTGCCATATTCCCTTTTTATTTTTTTTGGTGCCTTGTTTGGCATATGTTGGTGGGGATAAATGAAACTAATTGTTTTCTAACCACCCACCGTATGCCTTCCTCCTTGCTGGCCGTGTAGTTTTCAAAAGGATCATATTTTTTTTTATCTTCCATGTGTTTGTCTCCTACCTGCCATTGCTTTGAAGACCCTTGCAGTTTTTTGGCATGTTCAACTCCTAGTTGGTGGCCGCACCTGCCCATTTATTAAAATTTTGACTTTCCATCTGCTGTCACGTGGGCTACTGGTTGTCTTCTGCCCGAAACCACGAATGCTTGTTGCGCTCCGTCAAATGCTGCAACAGATGAATTGCTACAGTGTCTTCTTGACAGTGGATCCTTTGATGGTGAAATGAAGGTTAAGATGAGTTCGTTTGAGGAGGAAGTTAATCCAAAGCAAGCCAGGTTTACATAGGCTTCGATTGCAAGTCATTTCAGCAGCAAGCATGGAAAAGGGACGTCTCTGAATGATGTGTGCACCAAACTTCAAATCAATGAGCTCACCCTCTCCGACGTTCCTCCCATTAGATTGTCAAAGGATAGAAATGGTGATATGCAGTCTCACCACAATAGGAGACTATGGGTGTTTCGAGAGGCAGGCGTGAGCAACGTGAAATCCCAATTTGTCTGAAAGCCTCTCTCCCATAAGACGCCTCCACCAGCTGCATCTCGGCATGCCAATTTCTCTACCAAGGTCCGAGGATAGAAATAATCTACTGCACAGGCTTCAATATTTTGTAAAAACCGTTTTCATGAGGCTCTTGCAGAGGAGTTTAGGGCTGAGCAGATTTCCGTGGGAAGGGACAGATCAGGCCAAGGGCTTTCTTTATCACTATCATCTCATCATCCTTCGCTTCAACAATTTGAAGCAATGGCAAGACACTATGCAAATGTCTTACAGGTTGCTACTGCAACAGAATCCAAGGCTAAATCAGAAGATCTTTTCAACAGACAAGGCACAAATGGCGGTCCTGGTCCAGGCACAGGCTATGTTTCTTCTTATTCAAGAGAGGAGAATATTCCTGGGAAAGGATATGTGGGGGGAGGTTCAACAATGGAACTGCACATGAATGTGGGTCCTTCAGGTCCATTTGCAGGATATGCCACGGTTTGAAAAACTCAAAGTACTTGAAACCTGCTTAAGAGTTATTGGATGAGTTTTGTAATGTGGGAAGAGGGATTCAAACCAGCAACATGCTCAAACAGAAAGTTCTTCTAGATCAGACGATTGGGTCGATAGAAGTTTAGTAGCTGGTGCCAATGCAGGTGAGAATAATATTGGCATTAAAAGTGAATTTGGTGGGAAAATTGTTAGCTCCACTGCAGCAGCCACATCATCATCGACTTACGTTTCTGGAGAAACACCCAATGAAAGTGCAATGGAGCAGGCAGCCTATTCAGGTGATAAATTCGAAATACAGAGGACAAAAACTAAGCTTTCAACCATTCTTGAAGATGTCCACCAGAGATACAGACAGTATTGTGAGCAGATGCTTATGGTGAAAACCTCATTTGAATCTATAGCAGGTATGGGGGCAGCTTCTCCATACACTAAACTGGCTTTGAAGACCACGGCCGAGAGGAATATGCGACCCGACCGAACTATGGGCAGAGATGCACTTTTCAGACTATACAATTGATTTTATGAAGACAAGAGCATGGCCGTTAACTAGAGTTTGGACCTTCAGCAGGCTGAGGAAGAGAAGTTACGCTGGTTGGGTTGTTGTCTGCAGGCCCCATCCATCTTGTTATCGACTGCGGGAGCTTAATCAGGCACGATATTCTCTATACCATTGATTCTTATGTTGTTATTTAACTGATTCATTAAATAACTCTACTCTTCATAGAAATGTCTTGTGTGATGGTATGTTGTTTGGTTTCCACTTCCCTTGCTCGTTTGTATTTTTTTTTGGCATTAGAAATGATTGCGCTAGTTGAAGCCTTTATTTTGTTTTCTAGGTTTTAATAAATATTAGTTGGGTGAACTTTGTGCTGAAGACTAATAAAACAAAAGAGGTGGGGTTCCTGTAATGAAAATTCCCAAGTTCTTTGTGTGGGTCTCACGATTTGAATGTTTTTATCAAACATTGTCGTTGGACTCAACTTTATAGTTCCTGTTTTGTTCTTATTCTTGTTTCGGTTCGAGATCTGTAGTTCTGGGTTATGTTGGGTATTTGCGAATTGGTGATTGAGTACTACGAGTGCATTGTGTATAGGTGAATGATGCTATTCTTGTCTCTATCCTTTTCTTTCATTTGTTTAGGTTCTAGTAACCCTTCCTGGTTGGCTTGGTGTGTGCTTAGCTTGACCGATTTTTGAATTGAGCCAAGTTGTTATTACTTTCAACTAGGTTAGTTGCTTTTGTTATTTGTTTTGAATCGCTCGAAGAAATACTTTTATTTTTCGAGTGTCATGGTTGATCGTCATAAATTGATATCAATTCATGTTCACCGTTTGGAGATTGTTGTCTTTGGAATCACCTTCTCTCCCTTGGTGACTGTTGTATGTTTTGAGGAATGTAGCTGATCCTATGGAATGTCTTCTTTTGACGATACTCACATTTGTTTTGGATAGCTTAAAATGTCAGAGGAAATACTCTTTTCTTACCTTGATTTTGTTTCACACATGTTGGAGGATATGAGATCTACTTGATCATTAGTGAGGAAGTTTTCAAATCTTAAAGTTGGGATGTTGGTTTTATGCGTAAGAAATTACTTTACGTTTTTCTCCGTAAGGATGCCTAAATTTCATTCTCCTGTGACTTAGAGGTTGGTGTGTTTGGAAACTCAGTGGTTGACTGGTTTTTGTGATGATCGTTGTGATACGACCTCCTTGCTGTCACTGTAGTAGAATGGTTATGTGTTGACCAGAAAGGTTTAAGTCAACTTGTTGTTGACGACAGATCCTTTGGAAGCTATGTATCCTGTGTTGTGTCCTTGTGAATGATTGAGTAACCCTCCTGTAAGATTTATGATGGTTATGTTTGGTCTTGCCAAGTTTGTCCTTTTTCTTAAGACATTCTCTTGATAAGAAGAAATTTTAATAGAAGGATTGTTAGGATAGGATGTGACCCATACGAGGTCATTTGTTCATTTCATCCCTTTTCCTTCTAGTTTATTTATTTGGTATTGACATAAAATTAACTATTATGGGCACATCATCTTAATATTTATAAGTCATGTTGGTTTAGACATTCTCATGTCGATTGATTGTTTGGGATCTTCCTGTGGCATAGTGAATCCTTGGCTTGGTGAACTAACTTAAACAAATAGGGACAGATCACGTTTGAAATTAATTCTCTTCAAGTAATTGTTTTTGTTTCGAAATGTTATTTTGTTAAAATGACGGTCATTATTGTGATATGAGTGAAATTCACTATGATGTTTATTAACTGCTCCTATGAGAAAATAATAATTAAATAGAGTTAGTGTCGTCCCCTTTTATTCTGACATTTTATGCTATTGGACAACTCTTTAATTGCTCTTGTTTAGACTCTTAGATTATTTTTCATAATCAACGGTGTTTTCTTCTTCCTTGAAACAGTTAGATAACAACATATCATCTTAATGTTATAGCTTTTATCGTGCTCATTTCTTGCGAAATGACATGTGCTAACAAATGTGCAGGAGGATTTCCTGAGTAGAAAAGAAAAAAAAAGAGAGAGAAAAAGAAACACGTGTAGAGAGTGGTTTCCAGCCTTCTTAGGAACTGTTGTTGTACGAATGTTTTTCTTTGCTTTAAAACATTGGTATGGAAATTATGAAGACTATATAGAAGGCACTGTGTTATAAATTTGTATTGTTCTCATGTAGGTTGTTATCGTTTGAAAGTCAATTTGAGAAATATTATTGTCAATAAGATTAAATGAACTTGTTTTTTGACATGCGTATCCTTCGTTGAATATTCACTTTTTAGAATATGATTTATCCTTGAATTGACACACCTAATTATAATTATCTAAACTTGAATCAACTTACATCATTTTGGTTACCTTTGGTCTTGTGTCGTTTGGTAGAGGACTATGTTTTGAACCTAGCAAAAAGAAAACAAGAGAAAACAAATATACCTTGTGATCCCACATAAACTAATCAACAATCTCTTATTGTGGTGAGCCCTTAGAACGGTCTTAAGGTGAAATCAATGATTAAATCTTGGAAGATAATAAAATTATAATAAATAGAAGGAACTTGATTAAGAAACTCTTCGATCTATCTTACCTGTTGAAAATGTAAACAGTATACTTTTGTCTATCTCTTCAAGTGAAGCCCAAGTGAAATCTTTAATATTTCTGGTTAGACTCTTGACCCCAATGAAGCCTCATTAACAACTAATAAAATCTTAATGATGAATCCAAGATTTAGGCAGTCATGTATTGGAATAAAATAAAATAAAATAAAATTGACCGCTTGAAAAGATAAAACATATATGTTCAAAAGCACAACGTCCAAAACAAATTGATGAAGTTAAGAGCCTTGAGAAATTAACTGCCTCCTCACAAATGAATAAGTTAATCAAGTAAATGAAGTAACCTCTTACCATAAAATAATCTGTTCACACTGTATATTAACTTTAACAAGGTAGGAGAAAACTCTTCAAAGGAGACATGAACTTTAGATTCTCCTATCATGGTTTCTCCGGGAAAAGTAAAGATGTAAAAGCACTTACAGCTAAAACATGATTCTAAAGAAACCTTCTGTGGGAAAACCTTGTTGTAAAATTACATACTCTAGATGTACCATTGTGTCCTAAATGTGTGCCTCATGTTAGTTGTAACCAGTGTGAGTCCGTGTTGTGGAAAGCATGTCTTTAGTTGATTGTATTCCCTAGAGAACTTTTGTAGCGTCATATTATCTTCAAGCAAGTCAAAAATAAAATATATCCTGTCTTTCACTGTGTTGTTCGTGTGTGTGATTTTTGGGTCGTTACACTTGGTATCAGAGCGAGGTTCATGCTCTCGAACCTATGGGCCAGATTGGTGTTGTATGATGATGTTGCATGGTAGTGGTGGTGTTACATGATGATACTGCATGATGACGATGATGTTGCATGATGGTGGTAGATATTGGAAGAGTAATGTGCTTTAAACGTGATGTGATTAATGTCGTAATTGTGATATTGTGAACGCACGTGATGTGTATGTCACTTTGTGCGTGTTTGTGATCATGTTGATATGTTAGGGATGGGAGTATTCTCTCTCCTTCTTGTGGATTCTAGGAAGAGTTCACGTGTGAATTATTGTTTGTGATGTGTGAAAAGAATTATAATGTGGATGACGTAGTGTTGGAGCATTGTGGCATATTGTGGTATGTAAGTGTATCAATGTGTTGTATGACTTGATTGATGTTAAAAGAAATGAGTTGTATCATGATGTTTTTACCATGTTCTGAAGAAATGTGTGTACCACCTTGTTATGCAGCGGTAGATGTCATGTTGAGATGTATTATGTTCATCATATGTATGACTGTGCAATTATGTAATGCCTCATCTTGTGATTTTGGGTCATACGGTGAGTGTATGAACCCTATCATATGGTGCTTGCACTTTGGGTGTAGAAGGTGGTAAAGTGTTGTGTTACACTCAGTGAATGTATGATCGTGATCTACCCTGTATATGTACCATATGTAAGACGTTATGGTAGTTATGTGTGTGTCACCGTTATGTTAGTGATGTTGTTGTATGTTATGTTGTGAACCTTACGCTAACCGACCCTGAGGGTAATTGGCAAAAGTGTATGTTGAGAGTGAGAAATGTTGTACCAAGGGTCAATAGCTTGAGCTGAAACTCGGTTTAGTAGACAACCGGTGATTCCTTCCTCTCTCCCTATGTGGTTGTATGTATGCAACCTAAAGTGCAATTATGACTATGTTTAGCCTTGTCGAAGTGGTGGCGGGATGAATCAGATGGAGGTGATGACAGTTGTATTATTGATATGTATTTTATGAGCTGAGGCTCGATGTTCCGAGTGCTAGCAACTCGTTCAGTACCCCTTGGTGGCTAGATAAGGCCACACAGTTATCGTAATGTGACATTATTATAAGTTCATTTTATTCGTAAATTGAGCTTTTTACTTTATTTTGTAAGGACCAGCAACTTTTCTTGATTGCAATGCTTTACAATTTTGGGCATTTCCTTGGTTTATGGCACTAACATGGGGATTTTGATACTAACTATGGCTATTTGGCCATTTATTTTTGCTTGATTTTGGGTTTTCTTTTAAATTTGGAATTTTTACTACCTTGCCCAAGGTTTGTACTTTGCCACTTGGCACTTTGGATTGGATTGTTGTGCTGGTTCTATTGTCGTGATGTGTGGAATAGGGTCATAGGATGCACCATGGATTGGTTGGACCTATGGACCTGCTTCGTTGTATGGGGGGTACGCCCCAAGGAGTTACATATAATTAGCAGGTTTTTGAACCACGCATTATTATGTCATTTGGGTTAGGAGTGTTCGAACTCTATGTGTCTTGGACCATAGGGTCAACCGGCCTCCTTGAGGGAGGCATAAGATTTTGAGGGAGGAATAAGAGCTTGAGGGAGACATAAGAGTTTGAGGGAGGCATAAGAGACTTGAGGGAGGCATAAGAGTTTTAGGGAGGCATAAGAGTTTGAGGGAGGCATAAGAGTTTGAGGGAGGCATATGATATTTGTGTGTATGGTGGATGTTTCAGGATATATGTTGAGTTATTGTGATGTTTGGTAGTGGTCTTTTGATGTATGTGTTACTCATGTTAGATGGATATGTGTTGTGATGTTGTGAATATGTCATTGTTCCCCTCGTGAACACTATGTACCTGTAGCATTTTTCTGGTGTTAAGTGAGTTTTTCATTGATGCAAATTGAGGAAATGTATAGTGGATTGTAGTATTGTTTTGGTTAAGAATTTTGGTATGTCAGTCATTGATGTGTGCCGAGTACCATGTTATGTGGAGTGTGCCTATTCTATTCCGTATTTGAGTAACCTTTTTGTGGTGTAATGCAATCATGAAGTATATACTTGCGTGCTTGTGAATCTGTAGGGTCTTGTGAACCCGATAGGGTGTTGTGTTAGCAGTTCATGTTGGGCACCCACAATAAGGAATAAATCAAAACTCTTCAATGATGATAAAAAAAATTTAAAAAGAAATTAAAACTAAGAAATAATGATAATGGAAAGAGACTAACGAAATGATGAACAAGAAAGAACTACCAATCCTCACAAAAAATTGAAAGTTAAAATTTCTACCAAATGTTCCTAAGGCTACCCTGTGGCCGTACTTTAATCACCTAAAAATTTAAACCATAAGGTGTACTTTCTCCTGTACCTGTACTTGGTTGCGAACCATTTTCTTTTCCGTTTGTGTTATGTCGCATCGAGGATGATGCTTTCTTAAGGGGAGGGGAATGTAATGCCCTGTTCTACGTTGCACCTATTCATCCTGTGGCGATCGAGTGTTGAGCATGGAGTTTCGTTATGCCTTCATCGACCTTGATTGCTGACCATTATGACTATAATTGATAATTATTTTACAAGCTGTAAAATGATAATAATGATAATAATAATAATAACGACATTATGATTGTATTATCGATCAACGATTGTATTTTATTATTACCTTCTTTACATCGATTGTTATCGATATCATCCTCTATTATCATTAAACTATCCTTTTGATTTGTTGTCACTCGTGCCTTGACTATCTAATCCCACAAGCATGCCTCGTTGCAATTCTTAATTCCAGGGTGCACTTATTGTTGCGTCCATTGCCTTTCCTCCCACGTTGGATTATGGATGCGACAGGCTAGACATGAGGAGATGTGGGCTACATTGTTGTCCTTGGACTCTTTATTTCCTTGTTTTCTAGCAAGAGGGGTGCATGGTAGAGTGTATGGCCTCCTGCCATATTCCTTTTCTTTATTTTTTTTGGTGCCTTGTTTGGCATATGTTGGTGGGGATTAATGAAACTAATTGTTTTCTAACCACCCACTGTATGCCTTCCTCCTTGCTGGCCGTGTAGTTTTCAAAAGGATCATATTTTTTTAATCTTCCGTGTGTTTGTCTCCTACCTGCCATTGCTTTGAAGACCCTTGCAGTTTTTTGACATGTTCAACTCCTAGTTGGTGGCCGCACCTGCCCATTTATTAAAATTTTGACTTTCCATCTGCTGTCACGTGGGCTACCAGTTGTCTTCTGCCCAAAACCATGAATGCTTGTTGCGCTCTGTCAAATGCTGCAACAGATGAATTGCTACAGTGTGTTCTGGACAGTGGATCCTTTGATGGTGAAATGAAGGTTAAGATGAGTTCGTTTGAGGAGGAAGTTAATCCAAAGCAAGCCAGGTTTACATAGGCTTCGATTGCAAGTCATTTCAGTAGCAAGCATGGAAAAGGGACGTCTCTGAATGATGTGTGCACCAAACTTCAAATCAATGAGCTCACCCTCTCCGACGTTCCTCCCATTAGATTGTCAAAGGATCGAAATGGTGATATGCAGTCTCATCACAATAGGAGACTATGGGTGTTTCGAGAGGCAGGCGTGAGCAACGTGAAATCCCAATTTGTCTGAAAGCCTCTCTTCCATAAGACCGCCTCCACCAGCTGCATCTCAGCATGCCAATTTCTCTACCAAGGTCCGAGGATAGAAATAATCTACTACACAGGCTTCAATATTTTGTAAAAACCATTTTCATGAGGCTCTTGCAGAGGAGTTTAGGGCTGAGCATATTTCCGTGGGAAGGGACAGATCAGGCCAAGGGCTTTCTTTATCACTATCATCTCATCATCCTTCGCTTCAACAATTTGAAGCAATGGCAAGACACCGTGCAAATGTCTTATAGGTTGCTGCTGCAACAGAAGCCAAGGCTAAATCAGAAGATCTTTTCAACAGACAAGGCACAAATGGCGGTCCTGGTCCAGGCACAGGCTATGTTTCTTCTTATTCAAGAGAGGAGAATATTCCTGGGAAAGGATATGTGGGGGGAGGTTCAACAATGGAACTGCACATGAATGTGGGTCCTTCAGGTCCATTTGCAGGATATGCCACGGTTTGAAAAACTCAAAGTACTTGAAACCTGCTCAAGAGTTATTGGATGAGTTTTGCAATGTGGGAAGAGGGATTCAAACTAGCAACATGCTCAAACAGAAAGTTCTTCTAGATCAGACGATTGGGTCGATAGAAGTTTAGTAGCTGGTGCCAATGCAGGTGAGAATAATATTGGCATTAAAAGTGAATTTGGTGGGAAAATTGTTAGCTCCACTGCAGCAGCCACATCATCATCGACTTACGCTTCTGGAGAAACACCCAATGAAAGTGCAATGGAGCAGGCAGCCTATTCAGGTGATAGGTTCGAAATACAGAGGAGGAAAACTAAGCTTTCAACCATGCTTGAAGAGGTCCACCAGAGATACAGACAGTATTGTGAGCAGATGCTTATGGTGAAAACCTCATTTGAATCTATAGCAGGTATGGGGGCAGCTTCTCCATACACTAAACTGGCTTTGAAGACCATGGCCGAGAGGAATATGCGACCCGACCGAACTATGGGCAGAGATGCACTTTTCAGACTATACAATTGATTTTATGAAGACAAGAGCATGGCCGTTAATAGAGTTTGGACCTTCAGCAGGCTGAGGAAGAGAAGTTGCGCTGGTTGGGTTGCTGTTGCAGGCCCCGTCCATCTTGTTATCGACTGCGGGAGCTTAATCAGGCACGATATTCTCTATACCATTGATTCTTATGTTGTTATTTAACTGATTCATTAAATAACTCTACTCTTCATATAAATGTCTTGTGTGATGGTATGCTGTTTGGTTTCCACTTCCCTTGCTCGTTTGTATTTTTTTTTGGCATTAGAAATGATTGCGCTGGTTGAAGCCTTTATATTGTTTTCTGGGTTTTAATAAATATTAGTTGGGTGAACTTTGTGCTGAAGACTAATAAAACAAAAGAGGTGGGGTTCCTGTAATGAAAATTCCCGAGTTCTTTGTGTGGGTCTCACGATTTGAATGTTTTTATCAAACATTGTCGTTGGACTCAACTTTATAGTTCCTGTTTTGTTCTTATTCTTGTTTCGGTTCGAGATCTGTAGTTCTGGGTTATGTTGGGTATTTGCGAATTGGTGATTGAGTACTGCGAGTGCATTGTGTATAGGTGAATGGTGTTATTCCTTGTCTCTATCCTTTTCTTTCATTTGTTTAGGTTCTAGTAACCCTTCCGGTTGGCTTGGTGTGTGCTTAGCTTGACCGATTTTTGAATTGAGCCAAGTTGATATTACTTTCAACTAGGTTAGTTGCTTTTGTTATTTGTTTTGAATCGCTCGAAGAAATACTTTTATTTTTCGAGTGTCATGGTTGATCGTCATAAATTGATATCAATTCATGTTCACCGTTTGGAGATTGTTGTCTTTGGAATCACCTTCTCTCCCTTGGTGACTGTTGTATGTTTTGAGGAATGTAGCTGATCCTATGGAATGTCTTCTTTTGACGATACTCACATTTGTTTTGGATAGCTTAAAATGTCAGAGGAAATACTCTTTTCTTACCTTGATTTTGTTTCACACATGTTGGAGGATATGAGATCTACTTGATCATTAGTGAGGAAGTTTTCAAATCTTAAAGTTGGGATGTTGGTTTTATGCGTAAGAAATTACTCTACGTTTTGCTCCGTAAGGATGCCTAAATTTCATTCTCCTGTGACTTAGAGGTTGGTGTGTTTGGAAACTCAGTGGTTGACTGGTTTTTGTGATGATCGTTGTGATACGACCTCCTTGCTGTCATTGTAGTAGAATGGTTATGTGTTGACCAGAAAGGTTTAAGTCAACTTGTTGTTGACGACAGATCCTTTGGAAGCTATGTATCCTGTGTTGTGTCCTTGTGAATGATTGAGTAACCCTCCTGTAAGATTTATGATGGTTATGTTTGGTCTTGCCAAGTTTGTCCTTTTTCTTAAGACATTCTCTTGATTAGAAGAAAGTTTAATAGAAGGATTGTTAGGATAGGATGTGACCCATACGAGGTCATTTGTGCATTTCATCCCTTTCCTTCTAGTTTATTTATCTGGTACTGACATAAAATTAACTGTTATAGGCACATCATCTTAATATTAATAAGTCATGTTGGTTTAGACATTCTCATGTCGATTGATTGTTTGGGATCTTCCTGTGGCATAGTGAATCCTTAGCTTGGTGAACTCACTTAAACAAATAGGGACAGATCACGTTTGAAATTAATTCTCTTCTTGTAATTTTTTTTTGTTTCGAAATGTTATTTTGTTAAAATGACAGTCATTATTGTGATATGAGTGAAATTCACTATGATGTTTATTAACTGGTCCTATGAGAAAATGATAATTAAATAGAGTTAGTGTCGTCCCCTTTTATTCTGACATTTTATGCTATTGGACAACTCTTTAATTGCTCTTGTTTAGACTCTTAGATTATTTTTCATAACCAATGGTGTTTTCTTCTTCCTTGAAACAGTTAGATAACAACATATCATCTTAATGTTATATCTTTTATCGTGCTTAGTTCTTGCGAACTGACATGTGCTAACAAATGTGCAGGAGGATTTCCTGAGTAGAAAAGAAAAAAAGAGAGAGAGAAAAAGAAACACGTGTAGAGAGTGGTTTCCAGCCTTCTTAGGAACTGCTGTTGTACGAATGTTTTCCTTTGCTTTAAAACATTGGTATGGAAATTGTGAAGACTATATAGAAGAAATTGTGTTATAAATTTGTATTGTTCTCATGTAGGTTGTTATCGTTTGAAAGTCAATTTGAGAAATATTATTGTCAATAAGATTAAATGAACTTGTTTTTTTGACATGCGTATCCTTCGTTGAATATTCACTTTTCAGAATATGATTTATCCTTGAATTGACACACCTAATTATAATTATCTAAACTTGAATCAACTTACATCATTTTGGTTACCTTTGGTCCTGTGTCGTTTGGTAGAGGACTATGTTTTGAACCTAGCAAAAAGAAAACAAGAGAAAACAAATATACCTTGTGATCCCACGTAAACTAATCAACAATCTCTTATTGTGGTGAGCCCTTAGAAGGGTCTTAAGGTGAAATCAATGATTAAATCTTGGAAGATAATAAAATTATAATAAATAGAAGGAACTTGATTAAGAAACTCTTTGATGTATCTTACCCGTTGAAAATGTAAACAATATACTTATGTCTATCTCTTCAACTGAAGCCCAAGTGAAATCTTTAATATTTCTGGTTAGACTCTTGACCCCAATGAAACCTCATTAACAACTAATAAAATCTTAATGATGAATCCAAGATTTAGGCAGTCATGTATTGGAATAAAATAAAATAAAATAAAATTGACCGCTTGAAAAGATAAAACATATATGTTCAAAAGCACAACGTTGAAAACAAATTGATGAAGTTAAGAGCCTTGAGAAATTAACTGCCTCCTCACAAATGAATAAGTTAATCAAGTAAATGAAGTAACCTCTTACCATACAATAATTTGTTCACACTGTATATTAACTTTAACAAGGTAGGAGAAAACTCTTCAAAGGAGACATGAACTTCAGATTCTCCTATCATGGTTTCTCCAGGAAAAGTAAAGAATGTAAAAGCACTTACAGCTAAAACATGATTCTAAAGAAACCTTCTGTGGGAAAACCTTGTTGTAAAATTGCATACTCTAGATGTACCATTGTGTCCTAAGTGTGTGCCTCATGTTAGTTGTAACCAGTGTGAGTCCGTGTTGTGGAAAGCATGTCTTTAGTTGATTGAATTCCCTACAGAACTTGTGTAGCATCGTATTATCTTCAAGCAAGTCAAAAAAATATATATATCCTATCTTTTTTTACTGTGTTGTTCGTGTGTGTGATCATTGGGTCGTTACAATATATATATATATATATATATATATATATATCAGTAGTTTAAAGTGGCATCCTCGATAATAGGATAAAGACTGTTGAATATTTTTTCCATATAATTGTTGGCCTCTTTAGTTTTTTCGAGGAGGACTTCCAATTTCTCAGTGATCTTGTCCATATTGGGTGTGAAATTCATGGCGTGGAGACTTAACTCATGTTTGTTGTCTAATTATTCCCACATGATTGATTGTCACATGTTTGGTAAGTCAAATATGGTGTCTGGTTCATACCCTACACCTGGAAGTGTCATCTAACAAAAACAAAGGCTTGCAAACAACGATTGATTAGACATGATTACTTTCTTTCAAAGAGATAAGACAAGATACGTGGAAGATATAAAATAGAGATTTTTAAACAGGGATCAATGTCAATCCTACATATTGGTTTCAATCTAAACGATCGATATTGATTGCTGATAAAACTTTTTTTTATCCAAATACTTTGAAACATATACTTATATCACCAAAACAACATCTAAATGTAACTTGGATTATAAAAACTTAATAAGGATTACATACCTTTGAAACTTGATGAAGCTGGGCTGCTGAGATGTGTAGGATTATTTCTCCAAAGGGAATCTGAGATAACCAGAGATTGTTTTTATTCGACATTCTTTCAATGCAAGAAGGCTGGGGAATCAGACGTCAATGTTGATTGTAGGGTAGTGCTTTAAGTCAAAATTACGCTTGAACAAATGTTGTTGGGAATTCAAAGTTTAGAAAAATAATAATCCTTGGGAATATTACAAGACTTGTTTATATAAGATCGTTGTCATTGTAACGGATCATTGTCGATCTGCATAACTCATTTTTTTATCACGGAATCAGTTCAAATTCTTCCCTTTTATGGAGTTTTTGGTTCTCAAATGGGTTTTGTGTTGTTTTAAGTTTGTGGAAGGGTTTTTTAGGTTCTTTGGATTGTTTTAGCTTGTTTGATTTAATTTAATTTTTATTGATAATGTTTCGTTTGTGGTTGCAGGTGGTTATGGGTGTAAAATGGTGAATGTAACTTTGTACAATATGTAAAATAAATGTGTGAGACTATGAATGAGTTTCCTAGAGTGCGTCTGCACCTATTTGAAGTAGCGTGTCCTAATTCTAGTGTCCGCACATGTTTCCCACTCTAGTATTATTTTCTTAATACGCCTTTTCTATAGAAATAGAGTTCGAAGATATTCAAAAAATATTACCAATTACCTTTTTGTTAAGCTTTAATCACTTATCAATAATTATTCAATTAATTAAGATGTTAAATACTCTCATTTGTCTTGAAAAGCATACTCAATCCTAATTTTCTACTATCTTGTTACTTATTGGGTAAAAATATCCGAATTGAGATTTCGTTATTCAACAAGAGATTATAATTTAATTTTATGACTACACTCCTTTTGAAATTATAAGGTATTTTTTTTAAAAAATAAGGGTTCAGATGTTTATGTTTTATGCTAAAAACACTTCCTCTCCTTTGGACCACCTCTATAGCCTATTCCTAATACCTAATTTAAACTATCAATAAATTAGATCCTTTCACCATTAATTTCTATCGGTATATTGATTTTTATTTTATCAAATTGAATTAGCTCAACATGAACTCATGTGATAGGATATTTCCTAACTAATGAACTCCCATGTCGATTGAAACATGGACAAAATTGGACAATACAAAGAGCAATTAAGAGTCAAAGAGAGAGAAAACAAGGTCAAGGTGGATAAGGAAATATTGAAGACGCCAATAACGAAAAAAGGAATGGGGGATTCAGTAAGTAAACTTTTGTGGTATATTACATTCATTCGTAGGATACTAAATAATACTCCTATTTCACGTTCTAATTTTTAATATTCTATTGTAAATAACTCCTCCCAATACACCATTCCTATTATAAATACCCCTTATATATTTTTTTATTAGTGGCAAATATTTTTTATGAAAGGGACTATACCCTTGTACAGAGATGGCTCAAAAGCCAGATGTGCCCAAGTGAGCAAAAGAACAAAAGATCAAAATCAACAAGGACGCAAGCAGGAAGATATCCTACCAATATCAGCACAAAAACCCACAAAACACAGTGAGTAAACAACAAAAAGAGAACAATGCCGATGAGAATAGTTGCATCCAACCTAAGTGCACCGGCGCTCACCTCCCCCACAAAAACCATGATATGATTTTCTATTAACAGTGCTCCACTCCAGATTGTTTTCGTCTTCCACATCCATAACCACTTCTAAATTGCCTTTTAACTTGGGTGAATCAAAATTTGGATCCCTCGCCTCCAAAGTCAACAATGCTATCTTTTCACCTGAACTGTCCTTCATCCTTTTGCCACAGTTCAAATGAGCATTTAAAAGTCTTTTTTTAGGATCTTTATTAGAGATACTTTGTCGGTTCACTTCCATCATTTTAGACGCCAAATCTGCCGCATTTTCTTCATCCTCTGATCTAGTTTCCCATTTAGAGGATTCACTATCCACATTGTTTGACGCGTGAGCTTTTTTTTTTGGATTTTCCCACTCCTTCTCCATTGTTTTAGCCTGTCCTACGTGGGTAGAGGGATCTCCACGTAGCGCTTCATCCAGGCCCAGTTTGGACGGGCCAATTTCACCATTGTTGCAGTCGCCTGTGCGCATTGGGCAAGGGATCTCTTCGTTGAAGACCCGCTCTGCCACGCTGTTGTGTCTCCTGCCTATTCCATCCACTGCCCCCATTGAACATGTGCATAGTTTGGCTTGGAAGTTGGCCTTCCAGCATTTGCGACAGACCAAACCATGGTCCTCAGGAATTATGCTCTGCACAAAATTAGGTGTCTACAATATCATTATCACTGTTGAAAAGTTGATCACTATAGAGGTTATATTAAAATCTACAAAAATAATGGCATGGAAAAGACCTTTTAAGATCCATAATTTTGGGTGCCTTGCTTAAATTTTTCATATTAACTTATAGCATAAATGACCCCATATTAGTTTATAGTAGTACTTCTAATATGTGGGATGCACCTTCAAATATGAAATATAAATATACCTTACTTATGCATTTTTTTTTATGAGTAGTGCACTCATTTGGGCACTATATTACATAGATTATTAGCATCCCTGCTGATGCTTCGGAGGAAGCATGTAGTGGAATTACAATTACAAGTAATTGTACAATTAAATTAGTGATCACCTTAAGCTGCTATGATTCATGAGGAAAATCCATCATTGAAATACTTACAACAACACCAATACTTCCTAATACGTATAAAAAAAACACACACCTACTTCCCCATAAATGAAATTCATAAGAACTAATCTTATCTAATTTGAGTTTTGATAAACCTTTGTACAACATGGTCAAAATCGTGACGGTGCTATTTGTTCTCAACATTATATTTGTCGTCAATGTCTCTGCTCGACGAAACTTTAATGAATATGTAAATACAAATGCAGCTAGTGAAAGTCTGTATTCAATTGCGGAGATGTTGGTGCATTGTATTAACTGTGGAACCCATATTTCAAATTCTAACTGCTGCCAAAAATAAGATAAGTCTACATATTGTTCATGCTGATAATTATCCAAAATGAAACAAAGAGGGGAACACACTAAAAAATGCAGAGACAATGGATAGCATTGAACGACTACAAAAGAATTGAGGTTTAAGCAACCTGCGTATGGTGGGAGATCGAAAAGTGTCGATCTGGTGATGCTCGGCTCCCTCGTGATCCGCAAATAGGGAATTTTTTTTTATTTTTTTTTTCATGAACAGATAAATTTTAATATACAATTCAGATTATCATATATATTTGTTTATATTGGACCTTCTCGATGGCTGAAGTAAATATTTTTTGTCGGCTTCTTCCATTTAATGTTAACATTGTTAATCCTTGTTAAGCTTGCATGCCACCTTCCTCACTTTTTACCAAATACGTCATGATAATCAATCAAAATTAAGCACTGTATAATTGACCCTATATTAACAACATTGTTGATCCATTAAATTTATTTTTATTCTAATACTAGTAAGGGGGGAATGATGACTTCAACATGACAGATTTAGTGATCTCCAAAATCGTTCACCTCTTTATGTATTGGATAGCTAGCAAAAGAGAAGTTTGCTTGTGCATCCGTAATACATTTTGGTTTTATGACCAAAATTACAACTGTCACTCACACTCAATAATATGACACACTTGGGATAATTTCCACCAAAGATCTGCAAAGTTCTTAAAACACTAGATCGTGCCATATTATCGACACAGCCTTTTTTTCCCATTTGTCAATTATTTCCAATTACCGATGGAAGTATTGTCGTATATGGTTATGTCCGATAATTTTTCAATCTGCTTTCAATAGAATGGATTTTTCATCAGCATACAATTCATTACACCACATAGTTTTGTCTCAATATCACCCTTCCTAAGCATGGACCCACATTATACCATATGAAGCCGGCATGGAGCTTAGTGGCAATGCCAACTTGTTAAGTAGGTTGGATAGAGTAGTGGAGGGGTGGCATCAAGTAGGTGACGTGCCTCCTTTGCACATTTTAGCACTAACTAGCATTCATTTGACACAAAGCCTACTTTGCCACGACCTTTGAGTTGAGTCATTCATTAACTACTCTAGGGAAAGCACCCTTTCATGATCCCTTGTAATCACAAGGGGATAATATCATAAATGCCTCTAAATCACATATGAATGCAATGTTAGGGGTGCGCAGATCAAATTCAAGCTTCACTAGATCAAAGTGGAAGATAGAGTTTCCAAACAATTATTCTAATGCTTGAAATCCAAGCACTAGCACTACCAAATCAAGGACATTCAAGAAGGCAATTAGCATCTTACTAAAGAAATGGATGTAGTAAATTCCTTCTCTCACCATTATAAATAGGTTTTTAAAGCTCAATAACCTTATCTAAAGTGACAAGAAACACTTGATCAATGCATTGTCGTTGTCCCTTGCAAGATTTTTCAAGCACAAAGGGTATCATGTGACCGAATGCTTTCAAGTGAATATCTTTACGAGGTGGTTTCCCACATGGCTAATTGTAAATCCTCTTAGCTGGGATGGTCTGCCTTATGAATATTATAACACCCTTTGGGGTGTTCTCAGAAGAGACCTATTCCAAGCTTATCTTATAGATTTTATCTCTAATTTTCTTGGGTGGTTTATTAACCACGATCATATAAAAATCATTCCCAATATGGTTGACCCAAAGCTTATCTACAAATAGATGCCAATCAATTTATTCAATGTATTTTATAAACTAATTTCTAAGGCCTTAACAATACGCATCTGCAACTTGATGCCTATAACTATTAGTCTAGAAAAATTAGGTTTATTCAAAGAAAATATATTCTAAACAATAGTATTGCTCTTTAGGAAGGTATGGACTACGCTTGCTGGTCTCAACAGCAATCCTTAGTTATGAAAATTGATTGTTGAAATCCTTTAACATGATAAAATGGCACATAGTTCCGGTAATGCTCAAACCACTTAGTTTTAGGTCAACATTTATCCACTCATTGTCAATGTTGTTTTCTAATGCTTCGTCTTATCTCTTTGTTATTGCTATCATCTCATAATATTTTTTCCTCTTGTACATGTGTTGTATGATTTAGCAACCATACCTATCTCCTAGCCAATGCCTCTAAGAAAGGGGTCGTGAAGGGAATACCTCTTCTAGGGTTTCCTCCCACACAACTTGTCAATGGCCACTCCTCTAATGTGTTATTTCTCACCTTGTGAGAAGATAAGAATAAGTACATGTATCACACTATGCACTTCCTTGACATTTGTTTCTTAACTTCTAGCTTGAACATTCAATGGAAGTATACCCAATGTAATAGACAATCCTTTCTACCTCCACCTCTATAGTTGGATGTGTTTCAATGGATTAATTACATTCGACAGGGAGAAATATTATGATTTATAGGAATTCCTTTTGTATTTCAAAATACCTTCCCTTTTCTTTTAGAAATGTGTAGTTGATAGAGTAGAGGAGAGGCTCTCCTATTGGATTACAAAACCCCTTTTCATGGCTAGTAAGATTTACATTTTCTGTCAAGTTCTTGCTTCCATGCATGTTTATTACTCATCTTCTTGGGATCCCAAACTCTTAGAGAAAACTTGAGAAATTGTTGATAGAATTATTACGTGATAGCTTGAAGCTCAAAAAATCTTTTCATACAAATTATTGTGAATTTTTTATCTACATTATAAGTCTAGTGGCCTAGGATTCTTGGACATTGGGTGCCAAGGCAGTTCCCTTTACAAAAAATGGATGATTCATGATATTGAAGCACTACTACAATGGGGGTCATTTGAGACATTAATAGAGATTTTTTTTGACTAAATTGTCTCAAATAGAGACAATACAAAATTTGTATATCATATCTATTATTGTCTCAAAGTGGGTGTCTCTAATATTGTCTCTAATTAGTGTCTCTCAAGAGACAGTAATGATTGATACATATTTTGTCTCTTGAGAGACAATATAATTTCTGTCTCTCTAGAGACAATATCATTTTCGTCTATCTAGAGACAATATTATTATTGTCTCCTTAGAGACAATACCGAATAATAACATTTTGTCTCTCTGGAGACAATACTAATTTAAATTTTTATTGTCTCTCTAGAGACGATACGAATTTAAAGAATGAAAAATATGAATTTTAAAACTACATAATAACCAAATATCATATAGTGCAATCAACGAAGTTAAATATTTATCTATGATGTCAGAGTGGTCTTGTAATTAATATTATAAATTAAAAAGAATTTTATTTAAATATTGTTCCCAATAAATGGGTCCACAAATATTTTATTAATATCAAATAAGATAAAATACAAAAGGGTGTCTGAATTTAGTTAACCCTTGAAATACAATGATAAAATACAAAATGGTGTCTGAATTCCGTTAACCCTTGATATACAATATTAACACCTTCTCTCCACCACCAACTTCAAGTCATCGATATGATTCCCTAGTGCTACTTTGAGGTTATTTTTCTTAACTTTAATTTCTAGTAACTACCATTTTGATCAATTGCCTCTCCATCGGCAGCAATCATCTTCATGTTCTTCGCTTTGATTGTCTCAAATTTTATGCAATTCTCTAATATCATTAGCAGTGAAGGTGCATTGGATTCTAAGAAATTATGATCACATATTTTACTCTAATCCTACCAAAAGTATTCACAAATTACATTTAAATTAGGAAAATAATTAGTTTTTACTAAATCGACCTGATCTTTAAATTTTGTTCTATAAAATTAGTTATCACTAACTCATTACTACCAATCCATTTTCATAAATTATATCAAGGACTAACCTCAGAAATTATAATCCTTGGAATTCCACACATGCCTAGTGAAAATGTTTCGATATAAGCCTATACATAAAAAAAAAAGAAGCCATTATTCATCTATTTTTTCTTTAGTGGATATTCTACACTACAAGCATAAAAATTGAGTAAAAATGTACAAGCATTATATACAAACAATGCCCAATGAAACCATGGAGGAATAACACTCACCAATAGACCAGTTAAACCTACCTTTCTTCAAAGCAATTTCAAAGCAGATTGATGACAATGCCCCTGTATAATAGAAAATGAGTCAAGATAATCAACAATAAACATGTATAATTGTGATCTTTGCTCTGATTTCTGTTTTGCAATTTATACTTTTATGTACTTGGTAATTTTCTTAAGTGATTGATTCTCTCCTTATGGACATATGGAACATCAAAGCTCCATTTTCAATAAAATTATATTATATTCAACTACATTTTTGTTTTTTCTTTACATCAGTTTCTTTGGATGTTAGTTTTTTGTTGGATTTTCCTAAAGTCAGTTGCATGAAGCTTGACGTTTTGGATCCCACTTTTGGATCCATCTTCAGATGATAATAGCATCTCCATACTAGTATTACGAATGATTAAAAATATAATTACTACTTCATTTGCATCTGCATACCAGTATCCTAATTGTAGTGAACAATTTAATTAAATTAAAATAAATCACAACAATAAAGATGAGTGGATATAAATATGTGATAAGTGTAATTACCACTATGTAAAAGGACAATCCAACCACAAAGCAACTGACACTCATTCCTCCAATAGCAATCTAAAGAATTTTTTCTCTTAATATTCATGTAAATAAGCAATGAAAATCCTCATAATAGCTTTTTATCAGAGCCTAAGTTCATACCATAAGAAGTGGTCATCTACCAGATTTTTCCATCAGCAATGCACCTACTATTGTCATTGGCACCTGCCAAGCAATATATACATATTGATAAACATATAAAATGTGCTTTATCATGGAGACAAGCCAAATGGGGTGTTATTATATAAGGAATTAGACATATTTGGCACCTACAGTATAGTTATTCCAACTGATGTTTCCAGCCTATGCTTTGTCTGAACGATGTGTTAGCTACCATGAATTGTTTCCTGTAAACACTCAAATCCCCATAAATATCACATGAATGGAGAGGTGTCAAGATGAAGAAAAAAAAAGTGAACAAACATATAAGAATGTATGAATAATTCATATGATAAGCAAAGACCTGGTATGATGTTGTTATTAAGACTTTGGAACTAGCTTCAAGATATTCTTCATGAACCTAATTAATGATACAATAGTAATGCATATAGCAAATTAGAGGAATAAGAAACAAATTATATTATCTATTTAACATTGATTATCAACAAGAAGAACTAACAAAGAAGAACATGACAGTTTGAAAAAAGGAAAAAAAGGTGGGCTTTGAGATTGTTTTGAATGCATTTTTATGATGAATCTAACATTTGTGTGAATAGTGAAACAAGGGATCAACCTAAAGAATTTTAAGAATGGCTAAAACCATAAGACACTTGTTGAATCACCAAGGAAGTAGAAAAAGGGCAAAAGGACTAGGTTGAGTAACCAAGGGGAAAATTGAACATTACTTGATTCGCAACCTTAAGAGCATATTGACCTTGAAAAGGATGTGATGCTTAAGAATTGGGGAGAAGATATTATAGGCCATGTAAGTTGAACTCTATCAGGTGAGGAAATATTTGAGAAAGAACACAATGGGGGAATTGCTCCTTAAGAAAGGGGGAATGATCCGATCACAACCATATTAGTCTACACTATTCTTCTAAGGGCCTTATTCACCCCAACCTTTGAGGAAACTCTTTCTACCCGCATAACCTCACAATACCTTTATGCACTCACACAATGTCGAATGATATACTACATTTCTCCTAGTTAATAAGGCCTCTAGAAATTAGTGATCACATAGAAATGTCCATACAATTCATGTCATATCAAGTGACACTCTTGAGTTTGCACCATGTCAAAACACGTGGTGGTGTACCCCACACATGGCAGTCCAAGTGTCACACCATTAAGAAGGCAAACCATCAACCATTATGAAATTTGAATCACTTATTAACCATATTCTTTTGTAACTTACTTGTTGGAATGACATATCCTGTAAGAAATTCGACCATAAGAGGATTAAATATTATGCATGGATGTTAGCATGCCTTGAGTATCTAACATTGAATGGTCATCTGCATTTTCATAAGAGTTTAGTAAAATTAGCTGGGAAGTATTGAACTCTTTTTCAAATCATAGGGATCTCATTATTAGCCTTACTAAACAGTGTACACCTATGTACCATACTTATTCTTTATTGTTGACTAGAAGTCACATTATAATTACATATATTCTACATTTGAATGTTCTAGTTTAGTGTTGTTAAGTTTTCCATTTCATGTATTATAACCCATAATTTGGTAGCCTAGTTACATACACATTGTCCTCCATAATAACATGTTAGGCCATATGGTGCTGATCAAATTACAAGTGGAATCAATTAGCCATATCCCTCGTGGAGACATGATATGCCAATCTTGTTCCTTGGAGGAGGTAGATACTGAGGAGCACTTCACACGCAAACCCCTTTCTTATTTTGAGACTCAAGGGAGGTACTATTACTTACATAAAAAATTAGGGCTTCATTATATCAACATTAACTCATTACCTTAACCAAAGGTGCTTGTCCTTTTTTCTTCATGAGGTTATCTTCAACATACATCATTATAAAGGGTTTTTCAAGATACTAGAGCAATTATTAGGCCTTTAAGTATATTTGAGATATTAAAGTTCTAAACATGCTTTAGATGTTGCATGCATACAGGTTTGGTGAGGACATGCTGGTAAGATTGATGTCTTCCTCCTCACGTAACTACTAGGGTTGGTTAATTCTCTTTGGGTACACACCAAATATCTTGCTTTTGCGCTTTTCTTACACAAAGGGTTTTCTTGTTCTCACCAATACCATTAAGATTGGAGGAAAGTTCATATCACTAATTTCCTCTCTCCTTCATATAATTAAATTAGTCTTGGATCTTAGACGAGTATATGGAGAAGTTACCTTTCTTTCACTAAGATTAATCAAGCTTTAAAATATTCTCTTATAAAGATTATCAGATGTTGCATTGAGCATTTTTTAAGTGATTGACGTTGAGAAGTGAGTGTTAATGATATATATTTTTTTATATTGAAGGTGTGAAACAATCAAAATTCTAGGAGAAAATTTGTACCTAAGACTTAAAGAGAAGTCAATTTTTTTCGGTGTCCCTTGAATTTGTATTTTATTGGATGCTAAGGTAAGACTCTTTATATTATCATCCATATCGTTGATTACTACCTATTTGATAGTAAGTGTTAATTCAAATGAGTGATTTAGACATTTTCTAAACAAAGAATTATTTCAATCTGGGCTTACGATTCTCCCATCTTGACATTGAGTCTTTTCAGATTTGGACAATGTTTCTATTATTATATTTGAGAATGCGGATTTCAGGAGGATTTTTATAGATGTAAAAATAATTCTAAGTAGAGGCATATCTGACTTGGGGTGGCAAGGTATGTAATTATAGGCAAATTATATATGATTTTTTGGGGATTATGAAGTAATATAGGAGGAGATGAAAAGGTCGAGCAAACAAACATACTCATCCTAAGGGCCACTTCTATTATGGTGTCACCCCTATTGATACAAGCTTCATAATATATTGGGGTTTATATAGTATTGCAAATCAAGCCAATCAAACTAGCAAATATATATATATATATATAAATAAACTAATCAATTGAAATTAATTTGTTGATTTAATGAGGAATTTTAAAACAATAGATGCAATTCCAAAATGCATAATACCTCATAGTAAGACATGGATATAGAAATAATTATACATAATTTATGAGTCTTATAATAGGAAGGCTTTAAGTGGAGCATTTCTACTGTAGTTTCACTCTACCCTGTTTGCAGGCAACACTGTGGGCGAGGGGTTTTAAACTTAATGGAGAGGGGATATGGATGGGCAGCGGCTGCAGGAACATGTGCTGCATTCGCTGCAGTGTTTGCAAAGATCGCTTCCATTTCATCTCGGGTAACCTATACTCAATTCTGTTTTTCTTTTTCTTTTTTTCCCTTACCGGACATGAGTTCGAAACCCAGTGGGCGCATCATACAATTTACACTTGTATGGGAAAAACCCTGGCCGACTCCTGGAAGAATGAGAGGGACGGGGGATGTCGCTAGTAGCAGCTGAATTTTTGTTTATTGGAATTTGGAACAGGCGAAGTTAATGTTATACTTTTTTGGTAAAGCAGATCGATTGGAGATTACAGTTGCTGGGGTATGTTGGGGTTATTTTATTGAATGTGGTAATGTGGAGCTGCTATGTCAACAGTCTTAAGGCTTTAACTTCATTGCAAGCCACAGTTATCAACTTCTCTGCCAATTTTGTGGTCTCTGGATTTGCGGGATTCCTTATCTTTAAGGAATCCTTGCACTTACAGGTTTTTAACTACGCCCACTTTCAATATAGTCTTGCATCTGTATTAGAATCTTTGAAGTATATAATGCGTTGCTAATAATTTTATTGCATTTAAAGAACGACGTCTTCGTACATCACCAAGCACTCTAGCTCAGTTTTTTGGTTTGGATTTACATTTACAATTTAATTGATCCATGTTCAAATCCCATAAATAACATTTTCTATGCCGAGCAAGCTTAAAATCTGTCAATAAATCAACAAATTGTAAGTTCTTAATGATGGCGAAAAATGATTCCTCACCCCTGTTTGGTGTTTTGGCATGGATCAAAATGACCCCTGTTTGGTGTTTTGGCGTGGATCAAATTGTAAGCATCCGTGTTTGGTATTTTAGTGTGGATTTACATTTAAAAGTAATTCAATCTGTTTTGTGTTTTGGCCGATTTCAAATTGTAAAGGCCTCACCAAAAACCCTTATTTAGTGCTTTGGTGTGGATTTACATTTTCAAGTAATTTAATCCCTGTTCAATAAGTGTGAAATATAATTCCATTAAGTGGGGAATTTTTAGAGACATACAATCTTTTTCTCAATACGAAATGGATCTTACATATTTCTCAAGGCTAGGAAACTTCAAATAAATGGCCATCCCTTTCTTTACATTGCAACTTTTCAAATAAGTGTTTCTAATATAAAAGGATTCCATAGCTACCTTCCCAAAATAAATATATTCCACATAAACTTTTACTCTTTAGAACTTTTTCAGTGGTTTGCAGGTGCTAGTTTAATTGTGCTGGGGACTTTAACCCTGAGCAAATCCAGCATTGGGCCGGACCTTGCTTCTCATGCTGCAAAAAGTAACGTGGACTAAATGTTGCCTTTTTATTAGGTGTTTGAAATCTCAAGAAACATGTCGATGTTTACTGTTTTTCTTTTCAAGCACATGAGCATTGATGCAGATCTCAATTAAAATCAATTCAACATTCTCCGAATTATCAGGAATCTATATGGAAGGCTGGAAATGAACATTTCTCTCAGTTAAAGCAGATCAGACAACTTTTGGAAACTTGTGAAGATCATGAAAAGCAAAAACAAATACATCTTTAAGATGTCTATGTATTTTCAGAAATCAATCTATATGCAATCATGAGATTTCTGCAGCCATTTTAAGAAATGTAAGATCTAAAAAGAGTAATTTGGGAAGTGCCAGCCAGAATGCTCAAGACCTAGGATACATGCATACAAAATAAGTGATCTTATTAGACTGCATTTTCTATTTTGTATTGAAATATGTTGCAAATATATTGTTACCATGAACGATTATAAACAAGAGCTGAAGATTCATGATTATTTTTCGCTTATATTTTATGAATTTTCTTATTTTTATCAGTTTTTCTAAAAATTGACTGGTTTATCATCATGATATTTTTCCCCCAAGTGCTGCCATTGCAAATAACAATCTAATAAACATATGTTGAAAAAATAGGCTTTTCATTTTTCCCACATTTAATACCATTGTAAAACCATTCAATAGGGGTTCCATACTAATCACTTCTCATGAATATTTGGCTGCTCATTTGAAAGTCCGCCTTTCTGTTGGATGCAGATTGTATCATACCATCCACTCTCTATTCCTTTCTCACTCCCTTCTCTTTCATGTGTTAGCAATATCTATAAGATAATCCTGCATATTTGGATCAGCCTTCATTAGAATCTTCCTAGACTGCACTGAAATGTCCAGTACCAGCCCATACCAGGTCTGAAACATACCTGGTATGGAATCTGGTACTGGTACTCTCTGGGTACGCTGTGGGTACGTACCCACACGGTTTTTGTTTTCAAGTGCAAAAAAAAAAAACTTGAGGGCTTTGACTGGATTTGAACCTTGGAAAGTTAGTGTGAGATTCGATATTGCCAATAGGCTCCCAAGGGTCAAGAGATGAAAAGGACTTCATTTGGTTGACTTAATATTTGCGGGCTCTCTTGCTGCTCCTCATAGGTCCTCTATTCTTTAGTCAATTTGGAAGGCATGGGAACAAGTGAAGCACTTGGTGATTGGGCAGGCCTATCTGCTCTTCCTTTGACACTAGGTGCCAAGCCTACAAATCAATTTGGTGGAATCTGAAATATAATGACAAGATCTTTGCCTTGACAATAGGCTGCTCTGCACTCCTTTGGTTTGAGAAAGGAATTAAAATATTTCATGACTTGTACAGACTTGGTAAGTGGATGGAATGGACAGACCTTAAAGCTCATCTATAGGATTCCTAGGAATCTGTAAAGCATAAATATACAATTGTGCATTTAGTTTGCAAGGTACCTTTCACTCTTGTAAATGCATGCTACTATGTAGTGTTTCAATTTACAGTTATAGGAATCTTTTACCTTTTGTTCTTCATTCTGTACAATTACGTGCATCATGAGCTTATGAATAGAACATTTCCAAAAATTCAGGACCTCCTTGAACTCTAAACCATAAAGTTTGGTGTCTCTATTATACATATTCTCATAGGGATTATTTAGATTAGACATCTATCTTCCAATTTTCTCTGCATCCAAGGTTATTTGGATCTTAGACCTGGAGTTACTTTCAACTCACTCATCAATTATTGCATGAAGAGAATTTGGTATACCTCCATATGACTTAGGCCTTCTTCCAACATGACCTCCAACTTCATCTTGGAATGATGATAACGATACTACGTGGGAGTAATATTCTCTGTGAGCACATATTACTACTGAGATCTTCATAATGATGATAAGAAAACTTGCAGTTTGTCTACAAAAGTCCCAGGTCTATAGTATAGGAAAAGCATAGAGATATGATTGTGCAGGCTGTTTGATGAGGTACCTTTGATTCATGTCAATACATTGTGCTAAGAAGTATACCAATTCACTTATAGTATTCTCTTTCATCTACTTAGATCTATACATAATACATGCATCACATGCATATGAATATAATATTGTCAACAGTGTAAGACCTCTTAGATATATGTACTACTGTCTTATGGGATCTCTGTTATACACACCCCAAAAAGCACATACAAATTCATGGGGATATTATGTATGGAACTTTTCATCCTAGTTATCTCTGCATCAAAGGTGATTTTATTCTCAGAGTATTTTATGCAAAACAAGGGAAAGAAATATCATGAAACAACAACGATGCATATTCCACTTACTACAAGTCATAAAAGAAACCATTTTGTACATATGCCACAATCATATCCATCTATGAGACATCCCTTTGAGGCATTGCATGAAAGAGTTTAAGTGCCTTATCAATAAGTCCATTATGTGCATACCCTGTAACCATAGCATTCAATGAGACAAGATCTAGTTGACAAAAAATTATCAAAACAAGTTTATGCCTTTTCAACTTTCCCACAATTCACATACATATGTAGAAGGGAACTCATGATAAGGTGTCAAAATACAATCCTCCTCTAGCTATTTTTTCTGTGTGTCTCATATCCATGCTCCAAATATAGAATTTCTTAAGCCAAATCAAGTCCCAAAACACTTATCCATACCTATCATGACACAAGATCAATAATTCTAGGTCTCCTTTATGCGTTCAAGATGTCTTTCAACTTTCATGCATTGATTCTTCATCAGTTATGCCCAGCTCAACCTTCTTTATAATCTTTCTTAGTGACTTAGTACAGTCATATACCCTATACAAATCTGATTAGAAGAAGCCTACATGAGTTTTCATCACACATATATGAAATTAAAATATGGGATGGATCTTCACCACACATCGTTGAAATTAAAATTGTTTTATCCACATTTAATTTACATGGCTATGAAAGGAATAGGAATGAACTCAGATAGAAAGAAAAGCTCAAGAAACAGATAGACAAGTTACTATGTATGTTGCAGACACATACAATGTATCCTCGTATGAGTTACTGATTTGATTTGTAAGGTATAATTCAAATTTTTACAAGCTCACTAGTATACTTTAAATTCAAATCATTAAAAAAACCAATAACTTCACTAGTAATGAAATAGCCAATAATTCATAAAATAATAGTCAATTTAAATCTATTCAGCTAGATAGGAAAAATATCTATTCTTTTTTGTCCTCTTTTGACGAGGAACTATAGAATATGGTGCAACATGATAATCATCTTGGACTATTGTCTATTTGATTTCTGGGTTGTTTTCCAAATGAGTTGCAAGATGTTCAATCGATTTATTTCTTCCAACAACAAAATCATCACATCCTTCTATGGCATCTTCATGTTCACTGTTAGTTGCATCCTTTAAGGAGTTTGATTGTTGCACATCCTATTAAACAACACACTTTAGTTAATTAAATTACCACAACATTGATACTTAAATGTTTTATTATGTCATCAAATACTATAATAAACTTACCTCAGATTCATGCCCAATGACCAAATTCTCCCCTCGATCTATCATATGTTTTTGGAAGCCTTCAGAACCATGCATTAAAGCATATTTCAGTTCTTCATCTGAAGCTTCCTTTCAAAATTGGTGAACCTAAGTGTACAAAGACATTTTAATTTATAAAGTATCATTTGTCATCCAATACATTCAAGTCACCAAAAAAAATTTAAAAAATGAAATTTTTCACTTACCAAGCTCCCACGAATACTATTATACCCACCTGACCTCAATTTATGGAACCCAATACTTGACAACCTAGCTTGGGTAGCCTTTGTTGTATCTCGAAGGCATCTTTTACCTCCTTCTTGTGCAGATGGCTTGTAGTTTGGATTTTTGAAGGACTTATTCTTTAATTTGGCATCCTTGATAAGCTCATCCCATGTTGTTTGGTTAGTGATCTAAGCTGATTAAGGATATCTCAGGTCATTTGTTAACTTTGATCTTATATTGTCTCTTTTAGAAATAATTAATTTCCATGCATAATCCATTATGGAATCCTTGTTAAAACAACGATTTCCAAAATCTGACATCTTCAAAGAGTTCATCTTTATTAGAATTGGCTGGCTTTCTCCAATCCACTTGTATGGTATTTCAAAGTAGGCATTCTACACGATGAAATAGAAATTGGAAAATTTTTGACCCCATTTCATCTTTTAATACATTTCCTTCCGAGGTTAACAAGATTGTAACCTCTTTCTTTCCTTTTGTGTTCACTTTGGAGATTGTAGGAGTATGTATACTTCATGCTTGACTGGAAACTACAAGAAGTCGACCTATAATAGAGAATAATCTTGGAACCAAAACAAGGAAAATGGTTTTAAAAGTTTTTCAAACCTTAACTATCCCTGAGGAACCTTCATAAAGAGGAAAGGATCATACTTGGCTTATATGTATCCCAGAACCTTAAGATATCTTTGTTTTCATGAGCAATATAGTAAAATTTACATCATTAAACGAAGTGTGCAGATCATTCAAGAGCCATTGAAGGTTCTAGCATGCTGACAAGGTCAAGATAGTTGTCTAGGTAATATTTCATGCTTTGATATAAGGATTAAGTCTTTTCCTTATACACTTAAAATCTATGCTTCAGGATTAAATTGAGACAGGATTTGCCTTATGATTGAGGTGAAGTTTTAGGATGGAAATTAAGTTTTAGATTGTATTTCAAGTGTTTTACAAATATTGCATTTATCGTATTAATGTTTCTCAAAAGAGGAGCTAATGAAGTGATAAGTCACTTGAAATCTATCAAATTAAAGAATAATTTTAATACCTTTTAGTTCACTAGGACATAAACCCTCTGCTTTTGGATTAAATGCAATTGCATTTTTTTCAAAAAAAAAGAAATTTATATCGGGAATTGAATTCTAGATTAAATCCAATAGCATTTCCACAATTGGGTGATGCTTAAATTCATTTTACCCATTAAAAATCCACAAGTCTAGTCATTTTCTTGGCACAAACAGGGTATTGTCATGCCCATATCTGAAAAAATACTTTATTCCTACACATAATTACCATATAACCATCCCAACACCAGCAAAAACTCAAGAAATATTAATCCAACCTCAAGTGCCCCTGTTTGAAAGAAAACCCACATTTTCTACAAGTTTAGAAGACCTTAAAAAATGGAGAAAATGGGCTCAAGATTTGGAAAACTCGGTTAGTTCAAGCTATTTAGAAATAGATGGGGGGCTTGAGTCTAAAGACGTATTGAGAGAGATTGAATGGATTTTGGAAGATGCAATGGTTAGGTACTACACAAATTTAGTAATGCCCCCAAATTTTGCTACAAGGGAAAGTATTGAAGAGTTGTATGCATTGTGGACAGAGAAAATTGAGAAGAGGAGGCCATTTCAGTACATTGGGGGGTGTGCACATTGGAGAGACTTGGTGTTGTTCGTGCAAGTGGGTGTGTTGATTCCAAGGCCTAAGACAGATTAACTGATAGAGATTGTTCAAAATGTGATATTGAGAGATGGCTTATTGGCTGAGGGGTTGTGGGTCAATTTTTGTACTGGAAGTGGGGCACTTTCCATTGGGTTGGGGTAGTTATTGGGCGTTGGAGGTAGAGTGGTTGTAGTTTATTTGAGTCATGTTTTCATATCAGTTACTAGGTACAATGTGTATAGATATAACTTGCAGGTATATTGATTTGTTCCCATTCTCCTTTCCTTCATTCAATTTCTTTTATAAGTGATTTGTTCACGTTCTTCCTTCCTTCCTTCAAAGCTTAGTTTGAGACTAGGATTTAGCAGGTCCATTTTGGGCTTGGCCTTGGTTCCATATGCTGTCTTTAGTAGCCTAATGGATGTTAAAATATATTCTTTTTATTCTACTTAAAGTGTAGTTTTAACACTAGGACAGAGCATGCTCAATTTTAGGCTTAGACTTGGACTGAGGATGCCCAATTTGAACTTGGACTTGGATTCAACAAGCCCACTTCAAGCTTGGACTCAAACTTGGCAGGCCATCTTTGGCTTGGACATGGTAGCTTCATTTTTGGCTCAGAATGGAAAAAACCATCTCAAATTAAAATACCATATATTTTATTGTATTTCACTAAAATAAATCAATAAATGTCAGATTTACATAGATAATTCATCCCAGGGAAGTTTCGGGTTCAACCTCATCAGATTTATCAAAGCATTATTTTGGGATTTGGACTGGGCATGCCCAATTTGTGTTTGGCCTCGACTCAATTTACTTAATCTGGGTTGGGACTTTCCTAGTCCAATTGGAGTTTGGACTTGGCAGGCCATCTTTGGCTTCAGGCGGAAAAAAATGGATAATTAAAAATATGTAAATTCTAGCATATTTCACAAAAATAAGTAAATAAAAGTCATATTTGCATAGGCATTTTGTCAGGGAAAAGTCAGAGAGATTAATACATGTAGTTTGCAAGAAACTCATAGATACACTTTGGCAAATGATTTGCATATAAAAACATACATACATTTTAACATGTGATTTGCATGTAAACTCATAGATACATTTTGAAAAACAGTTTGCATATAAAATCATAGGGAAGTTTTCACAATGGTTTGCATATTAAGTCATAACCAACATAATTTTGAAGGAATATCAATAGGATTCCACAAACACAAACAAGTAACAAAAAATTTTGTCTTTAGGTGCCAAAATACTAATTAAGAAATTAGCTGTATTTTCACAAAAAAATTGCATATAAACTAATACAGACTTTTGAGTAACAGTTTGCATGCAAAGCTAAAACCATTGTATAGATAATTTCAAAGGAATATCAATAGGAATCCACAAACAAGAGACATAAAACTTTGTGTTTATGTGCCAAAATACTGACTAAGAGATTTGTTGTATTTTCACAAAACATTTGCATAGAAACGAGTGTTTGAGGCAAAGCCAAGGAAGATGTTTAATGGATTTAGGGCTGCCACAAACAATATACTTGGGAGCTTCCATTTCAATATTCATGCCTTTTCCCTTCGGTATTACAAAAGCCACTGACTGGTATCCTTTAGATAATGTCTAAGGAAGGGTTTGTTTGTCAAGTTACCAATTCTAGTCGCACCACCAAAAAATCACGGGTTAATAATAAGGTGAGCTCCAAAATTATTGTATAGTTCCTCTGTTAAAATTACATAGCGTAAACTCTAATTTCTTGCCAGAGTTTCCTATTGCAGAGCTGATGAGAATATCTACCTTTCTTTGTTTTGACACCCTTGTGTTAGAATTTAAAGCAAAAAACCACGCCTTGTGTTTAAGCCTTGAGGGGTGCCAGTTACTCCAGAGTACTAGAGACTACTAAAGTTAGTGGGTACTAATGACATTCCAATTATGAATTATTCACCTACCACATGAATATTCATTTGATAATTTACCAGCAATTCTAATTTCTATACATGATAAAGGTGCCAGAAACAGAAATGGCAACTGGGATAAGTAGAAGATTATGGAAATTTAAATGAGACCAACACTGGTTCGATGAGAAGGTTATGAGGATTTAGTTGAGACGAATTGCTAGGCTGGTGAGAATTTAAATGAGACCAACAACTCATTAACCTATATGCTAGAAGAATTTTCCATGTGTAGTTGCCTTTTATGGCCTTGATAATCCATTCGAACAGAAGCTGAATGTGTTTGGTGTTTCCAGTAATGTAACAACAGATAGGGTGGAAATCATTTCTTTCTAAGGGTGGATGATTTATCAGAACACTGAATCCTCCATTGCTCGAAGTTCTTCATCAAAAGAAAAAACCCTCTTCTTCCTACAACATTAGTCTCAGTGCTAAATTTTGTATCGATACTAGTGTCATACACTGGGCCAACACTAATATCATTGAAGTATTCATAGCTCTGGTGTGATGATGGATAAAATATTATTTTAAACGTCTTATAAGTTTTAAGGACACGTTTTCATCATATTTCATGAATTTTGACCAATGTAAAGTTGTGTTTTGCTTTTGTGTTTCTGATAAAATAGGGCACAAAGTGAAAATATTTTAAAATTCATCTTCGATCTCCTGTAACAATCGTTGTGAAGTTTATGGATAAATTTAAAGTTTGGAGAAAAATATTTAGTACCTGTACTTGACAGCAGTGGGTAATAAATCGAAGGGCGATAGATTTAGAAATGCAGCTGATTTTTCTAAGGCCTTCGAGATTGAAGAGGTATGAATATTTTAAATACAAAAGAGCTTAAAAAAGAGAGCTGATTTCAGAGGTTGGTAGATAATATCAATCTATTCATGGTTTTTGTGTTTAAATTTCTAGCAGGTTCTCCAGCGAGGAAAAGGAGTCTAGTTAGAAAGCAATAAGGAGCCATTCTATGTATCTGTAGATAAATTAGATGTAATGAGAAACTCTTTAAGAGTATTTGCTATGGGAAATTGGACAATTGTGGATGGACAATATAGAAAAGAATTTGATAAGCCAAGGTTTTTTCAAGCGGATCGTGTGCCAAATCTAGCTATAGATATGTTAAAGCTCAAGCATTTGAAATTCATGGATTATAGTTTAAATCAGAAAGAAATTTGGAGTACGTTTGAGTTATGTTTACCCCTTTCTTCATTTTTTTCTTGGTTGCAAATAATTATAGATAATGGTTTTTCAACTGCAATTTTTTTTGTTTCCTTGAATATGTAACCTGTTAGGAATTTTTTGATCTCTGTGATGTTGATCATGAGCCCTCGTTCGTTTTATAATTTATTTGGTTTGCAAGTTCTCAAGCATCATCATTCACGTCATAGAGATGTTGCGATAGAATTGGGTCATCTTAAAAAATTAAAACATCTAGAATTGAGTGGATTTTAGAATAATAAAATCTCAAGATGGAAAAAGCTAATTTTTTTGCGGAAGCTAAAATTATCCAATATTGAAGGTCTCAATGAGCTTCCAGGATCAATTGGGAATCTTCAATCATTAAAGGAGTTATACTGTGATGGAATTGAGTAGTTACCAACATCACTTGTGAAGCACTGATCCCTTTAGGAGTTGCTCTTAGTTCAATGTGGGGGATTAAAGTAGTTACTGGCATGATTCAGAGATTTGATCTCCCTTACTAAACTTAGTTTGTGGGATTGTTCCAATTTGCAAGAGCTCCCATGTGATTTCCATAATCTTTTGGCATTACAATCATTGGATTTATGCAATTGCTATAGTATCCTTCACCTACCAGAAGGGCTTGGAAACTTACAATCTTTAACAAATGTAAGCTTGGAAGGCTGTGAGAATTTAATTACTCTTCTTGATAGGGTGACGAGGCTACATTAATGAAGGGAATTATATAATTTCGTGGCTGCTTAAGTTTTAAAGAAATACCAAAAGATATTTTTAAACTTACAATGCTCATAAGGTTATCATTTTCTGGATGTAAGAGTTTAAAGATGCTTCCCATCAGTTTCAGTCAACTCACTTACCTGGAAAACTTGGACTTGACCTACTGTGAGAGTTTACAAGAGATGTGTAATGAATTTCATTCCCTGGTAAGATTAAGAAGATTGGACATGTCTCGATGCAAAGGTTTGTTAAGGCTACCTCCAAGTTTCAATAATCTTGGTTATTTGGAATATTTAAATTTATCAGAATGTGATAAGTTAGAGGAATTGAGCAGCGACTTTGGTCACTTGGGAGCATTGAAAAACTTGAATTTGTTCAGATGTAAAGGTTTGTCAAGGATGCCTACGAGTTTTGGTAATCTTGGCTATTTTGAAGCTTTAGATTTATGAAAATGTGATAAATTAGAGGAATTGAGCAATGATTTTGGTCGCTTGGGAGCATTGAAAAACTTGAATTTGTCCAGATACAATAGCCTGTCAAAACTTTCTAATTCTTTTAGCCATCTTGGTTGCTTGAAAGAGTTACATCTCTTGTTCTTATCTAAATTGGTGGAGATTTCTAGTGATTTTAATTGCCTTTGATCAGTATTAAGATTGAATCTCTCAACATGTGAGAGCTTGGATGGAAAATGGATGGATACTGTGGGGGGTATTCAAATTTTGTGGTGTCTAAATATTGCCAACAGTGAAAGGATGATCCATCGGTGGAGAGAAATGGAAAGAGAAAAATAAGAATGGATTTTTGAGGTGAATTGAGATTCACCTAACAACAGAGCGAGAATACCGACAAAAAAGGAAGAAAAAGATTTGATGTTGAAAAGAATGATAACAAAGATATTTGATGAGGAAGGGCTACTGATTGACATTCATTAACTTCCCTTCCATTCATCCTCCCTTATCTCTGACACACCCTTCATCTTAATCTTTCATAATAACTATTTTCACTGAAACACAGCACCCTTATGTTTCCATAAGTGCATATACTTGAACTTACAGTGTGATTGGATAACATGGGTACTATCTCCAAGTTGTGGGACTTTCTACTTGAGATAGACCTCCAGAGAAAGCTGGTTCTTGCTCCTAAGATACTTGCCACAATCTACTCTAATGTAGGGGAAACTAACTATTCTAATCTAAATTTCCAAGGGACCAGGGAGAGAGAATGCATGAAATGAAAGCCTACACTAAAGCGGTGATACACCAGAAAAGGAGGGTGTGAGAGTAGTCTTCAAATTTGTGAGATGTAGAAGCAAAGTGCACACTTGAAGGGGTGTTGACAATTCTCCACAATCTAGTAAAATGCATTCACAAAAGTACCTCGAACATACACAATGATAATGGATCCCTGCAAGAACATAATAATAGACACAATATTCTTGTAATCAAGGTTGAAGGGGCAATAAGGATGCAAGAAAACACAGCAGGGGAAGATATATCCACAAACTTATATTTTATTGCTTCATGATATGCACAGTTCAATCTATTACAAGATAAGGGCCTAGATCACCATGCAAGGAGTCCACAACAAGGGCCTGCAACACATTTTCTTCACAAAGCAATTTGGTAGAGCTTTGCTACAAAACTAACTCTATTTAAAATGAGCCCAACACTCCAATTTATAGAAAAGATGAGAAGAGAGAGAGAGGGAAAAATGAAAATCCTGAAATCTATCCTTCAACCACTTGTAAGAGGCATTAAATGGAGTAAAATGATTATATATTACTTACAAAAGGCTCCCCATACTGTCCCAAGTGCTACAACAGGGAAATAATGATGACCATGCCTCTTAATTGCACTCCCAACCACCAAATAAAACACTGTTATTAACCCAGCAACGTTTTCTTAAAAATATCGATCAATATCTCATCAAATATGGAATTTCATGATTTTTGTACGTCGGGATTGGAGCCAAAATTCCAATGGTACCAATTTTGTGCGATTTCGTTGAGAAATGCAAAAGTTATGGCCTTCTGAGTGCGGGCAGCTATTTTGGGTCTGGCAGGCATTTTTTGTCATTTGATGGGAATAAGCATTAACTGACTAGAGCTGAATATGTTTCTTTTAATTAAAGATATCTACCCTCATTAAAAATCAGAGCTCGGAGTCAAAAGTTATGGCCATTTGAAGTTTCACGGGTCAAACATTGACTTTTCTTCTTTGCCTTCGGCCGATTCTGCTTTTCGCGTCCCACACGTCCTGCGTGTACTTTTGTCCCAGCTGTCCCAGATCAAAATATCCTGCTTCGGCCGATTCAGGCTTCCTTGTTCCTGTTGTCAGCCTTTTCACGTCCCATGCATCCCTTGCATACTTTTTTCCCAATTGTCTCGGACTGCCTGGGACAAATATCTCCGAACCGCCCGAAATGGACTATCTGTCGGCAAATCAGCTGATTCACATCCTACACGTACTTTTGTCCCAGCTGTCCCAAAACCGCACAAAAAAGAAACTTGATTATTTTCCTTGCTTTCAGCCGTTTCAGATTTTCACATCCCTCACGTCTCGATGTCCCAACTGTGCCGCGGACCGCCTGGGACAAATATCTCCGAACCGCCTGATTTCCTTTGTATTTCGGCCACAAGCTTCGTACGACGAAATGCTTTAAAATAGTCTTGCAACCTTATTTTTTGCATTTTTTCCATTTTCTCAACTCGTTTGGATTTTTTCTTGGATGGGAGAGTTAGAAAAAGGCCGAGGGGACCCCGGAAAACATGATTTCGGGCCTTGAATCAATCTACTTGCTCGGGACTGAATAATTTGATGCATGTTATCAAAATTACCTTGAGGGTGAATTTTGGATAACAATAACTCAGTTGAAATAAATGGTGAATTATTTGAGAAAAATGCGCAACAATTGGAGTGGAGCACACAAGCCCGATGAATCATATATTTCAGTGGACATTTTAGTGCATTACCAGATGAGGTGAAGGATAGAATCGTTTTTATACATTTCCTAAAAAGTTTTGTACTAATTTCAGAAATGATAGAGGTGTAAACTACTGTGATATACCCTCCCGGTATAGGTGTATCACGACAGCTTTCCATAGCCATGATGGTTTAGAAGAAAAAGGAATAAGATGTCCATCATTTTGGGAGGATATCTCATATCATGTACACAAAAAACTCAGACCTAGCAAGGGTATTTCAAATTGATAACTAGGTAGGGAGAACAATGGGGGACGCAGGCAGAACCAGAGCCATAATTTTGAAATGCACTCTCGTGCCCTCCTGAGTAGTTGAACTAACCAATGAAGCAGACAATGCATGCCACAATATAGATGGACAAGCCCCGAGCCATGAATCTAAGATGGAAGACCCAAAAACAAGGGCACAAAACACAATCATGGGGAAAAGGAAGGGCATGAAAAACTAGATATGAATACCCTCAAGAAGGGTATAGATGTAGGGAAGAGGAGCCACGAACCAGAGACAAATTTTCCCTCACAAACAAAATTGGAATCTGATTTTTTATAAGAACATTTTTATTGATATCCTTGTATATTTCTTTGAAGGGAAGTGTCGATTCTTGCATAAATGTAAAAAAAAGGGCAAAATAAATATTCAATGCGGATACCTGCTCGCCCTCCTCCGTGCCTAAGATCTACATTCCATGAGGATGAAATCCCCTCTAGCTCAATGTCACTTTCCATTTTATTGGCTGCATTCATTTTTCCCATATTTTCCCCGCAAATTAAGCAACAACTACAAACAAAAGAGTATTTTTAATTAAAATTTGTTATATCAACTAAGGTATTAGCTAGAGACAAAAATATATTTGTGTCTCTAATTAATGTCTCTAAACACCCCTCCATGTAGTAGTGAAGGGAATGAAATTTGGAAAATCCTTCTGCGTAATTTTAACTTAGAAGGCTCTCCAAAAAGGCATATGACTTGGAAAGGGTCAGGATATCAGAACCTAATCATCATTAAAGATTCAATAAAACTAATGTTCTCATACATTATTTAAAGAATTTGTATGTATTGGGAAAAATCAAACCTTATCTTTTTCTGGAATGAAGATGAGTTCAAAAATGAGCTTTTCCATCAATGATCACTTGGTGTAGTGATGCCCAATTATTGAATTCCTTAATGTTTCATTATCATAGGTACCATGGATGTATTCCTTTAATATATTCAGATGAGGAATTCACATAATACATGTTAGCATATGTTGGATAACTAATATTTCTTAGGTGTCTATCCTATCTCTTTATCTCTTCTTCTGTTATTCCATTATTCTCTCCTTCTGTTGTGGATCCTCTCCATTCATTTAAGGGAGTCCAGTACAATTTATTTCCTATAAATACTGTAGTGAGCTTTGTGTTATATAGAATAATATGAGATATACAATCTCTTCTATTTATCCTTCATTCTCTGTCTCTAAGTTTGGTACCAGAGCAAACTAGATCTCTGCCTGTGTGTTGGAAAGGAGAGACTATTTTTCTTTCTGCCTGTGCGTGGAAGAGTGTGGTTAGGGTCATTGGTCTTCTATTGTCTTGCGTACATGGGAGAGGAGTCCTGCTGTTGCTGCTACTGCGTGGAGATCTTCAGCCTGACAGGAGATCTACTGCTGTGTGAAGACTTCAGCGTGAAATCTTCTATTTTTTATGCCTCTTCCTATGCGTGTTGAAGACTGCTGCTGCTGCGTGGAGAGGAAACAATTTAAGGATCAAACACAAGCTAGGCATGGAGATTTACTGAGCCACCTGCGTAAAAACTTTCCCCTGCTAACATTTAGTTGTTGTTGCATGGAAAGGAAGAATTCCTTGCGTATAAGTTTTGAATTATTCTTTTTTTATCATTTTTCTACGTTGAGAGAAAAAAAAAGATTCTTCATACATGCGTGGAAAATATTGGAATCTTCTATTGCGTAGCTGATTTGCTGCGAAGTGAAGGAAGGCAGCACGTGGGTAGAGAGAAGACTGTCTGCGTGGAAAGAAAAACGTGGAGGTCTCGCCAGGAGAGAGAACTTATTTATTTGCGCGGAGACCTTCAACCTGTGTAGTGCTGTCGAGGTAGTTTTTGAGTCTACAACAGTTTCTTCAACACTACGTCGAATGTCGAGTGTAGAAAATTTGATTGAGAGCAGTCAATAACACGGTCACCTCAGCTGAAAGCCGGAATATCAATTTGTCCAGTCAAAGAAAACCGTGAAGAAGCCCCTGAGAGATCTGGGTTCTACATTACTTTGCTGAATGAGCTTTGGAATACCGGAAATCTAGCATTCAACAAGCTAGTTTGAGAAGGACTTCTTGAATACTTTCTTTTCGATGTCAGCTGCCAAGCAAAGTGAGTACGGGAAGAATTAGAAGCTGGGTACGATGCCAACTATGATGATGAGGAATAACTCCCTACAAAGCATTTCCATCTCACAACACGTGAATATTGCGAGCATCTACGAGCCAGTAATTCTCATCAGTGACTCAAAGTTGTAATAGTTCTTGAAATAAATAAATAATTATTTTATTATTATTACAATGTTTACTCCAAAGTTACTTCTGTGTGATGCTCAGTTGCTCAAAGGGTCTAATTTTGTGGCCTAGAAGATGAAAATGAAGACAATCCTTCAGTTTGAAGGATTATGGGGAATTGTCATAGGGTCTGTGCCCGCTCTCATAGCCCCTCGATGAACTAATAAAATATGAAATGGCTAGTGCTAAAGCCTTGATGCTGATAATGCTCAGTATCAGTGATGATGTGCAACGCGCATGTTAGGAATGTGGAGAAACCCAAGGAGGCATAGGATAAGTTGGCAATCATTTATGAAGCCAAAAATCAAATGAAGATACTTCATCGTTAGTCAAAGCTACACACCCTCTCTATGGGGTCAGACAAGAAAGTGGAGGAATTCTTACGTCGTGTGGCTGAGCTGAGATCAGAGTTATTAGTGCTCAGTGAAATAGTGGATGATAAACTTCTCATCATAATCACCTTGAGAGCACTCCCTTCTCAATTCCAAGTGTTCGTTATGACACTGAATGTGTCTAAACAAACAGTGACATTCGAAGAGCTTGTGAATTTACTGAAGCAGGAAGAGGCCATCACTTCATCCCATGAGGAGTCTCAGTATAAAGCCTTGTTCTCAAAGCCTTACCGTGGCCAGGAGAATTGAAAGGGTCCCCCAGAGAAACCAAATCTAGTGCAACCCAAACAAGAGTAGAAAGATCAAAAGTCAAAGAGATGGTGTCACATTTACAGAACCAATACTCACGACACTGATCACTGTTGGCATAATAGCTTGAAATATGGGTCTTCAAGCCATATAAGCACATCCTGGTGTGAATATTTTCAAAATTCCAAATGACGTCCCCTCTGGAGAAAGCACAAGGGACATCTCGCAGCCCAATAAGAAGATGATGAATCTGATGAGGGGACATCAGAAGGAGCTCATTGTGGTAAGAATCTTGTACTCATCTCTCAAACTTCTCAGACCACAAAGAAAGTATGGTTGATAGACTCTGGTGTAAGCAAGCATATGTCAGGTGACAAGAAGGTATTTGATTCACTACATGAAGAACCAACTGGAGATAGAGTTTAGATAGTGGATGAAAAAGAGTACATTGTAGAAGGAATAGGGAATGTCACCATTCCTCTGGGACCATGAAAATGTACACTTACAAAGGTACTATATGTTCCTTACTTGACTAGCAACCTCTTGTCAGTTACTCAGCTCTTGAATCATCACCTTAAGGTAGAATTTCTTGTTCAAAATGACATTAAATCATGCTTAATCTCCTGATAAGGTATGCATTCTTGCTAAAGCTTTTGTAAAAGATAAGTTATTTTCTTTAGATATTGTTTCATCTTCTGCAGTAGCTTTATCTGCTTCAACAATAGAATCAGCTTCCCTATGGCATTTTAGATATGGACATTTTTCGGTCAATTCATTACACTAGATGAGTTCAAAAGCAATGGTCCATGGACTACCCAAATTTTCCAATTCCTTTCCTATTTTCCCTGGCTGTCTTGTATAGGTAAACAACACAGAGATCTATTTTAAGCAAGCACCTTCCATGCCAAGAAGTGTCTGGAGGTAGTTCATACCGATATGAAATGGCCCATTGCCTACTTTTATTTTCAGGATACAAGTACTTCCAACTGTTCATGGATGACCACTCTCGCAAGATGTGGGTATATTTCCTGAAGAAGAAAAGTGAGGCTCTTCAACACTTGCAGAACTTCTATCATCGTGTTTTGAAAGAGTCCGGACAACCACTTCTTCTAATCCACTCAGATCGAGGGGGGGAATTCACATCAAAATAAGTTCTTGGCCTTCCTAAACCAACACGGCATTAAGAAACACCTGACTTCTCCCTACACACCCCAAAAAAATGGCATTTTTAAGCGTCACAATCACACAATGATGGAGATGGCTCACTGCATGCTAACAACTACAAAGCTAGGAGGAATGCTATTGGGATGAAGCAGTACAGAATGGTTGTTTATCTTCTCAACAGGGAACTAACAAATATTCTACAAAATAAAATGCCAGAAGAGGTATGGAGTGGTGGAAAGCCATCAATTTCTCATTTGTGAGTATTTGGTTGCACAACATACATGCATGTCCTAGCTCAGAAGAGAAAGAAGGTTGAGCCAAAGAAGACTCTCCATGCATCCTACTTGGCTACAGTAATACCTTGAAGGCATATCATCTCATGGATCCTGAGAAAAATAAAATATATGAGATTCTGGATGTGGTTTGTGATGAGTCATCCTTTGACTCAATAGTATCAACAGAAGATCCACTTCCAACCACATCTCACCGACTAGTCTCTGAATCAGATGATGAGCCAGAGGAGACTACTCAGAGAAAAGAAATGCTACCAGGAGAGCTATTTGTTGTCCTTGGAGAACTGGAGAATGTGAATCCACATCAATCCACACTAGAAATGACACAGTTCTTCTCAAAATCAGCCAAGTTCTCATCCGAAATGGGTACAAAACACTATCAAGGACTCACATTTGCAACAACTCCCAGATACATCATCTGGAATCAAAACAAGGAGTCAAATAAGAAATGAGGTAAACTTTGCACTCATGAGTTCACTGATGAATAGGTCCAAGCCAGATAATGTTCGTGAAGCACTCAGTCAACCTTAGTGGAAGGAAGCCATGGTTACAGAATATGACTCACTCATGAAAAATCAGACATGGGAACTTGTCGATCTGCCTACAGGAAAGAAACCCATAGGCTACAAATGGGTTTTCAAGACAAAATATAAGGTAGATGGATCCATCAACAAACATAAAGCATGACTTTTAGCAAAAGGATATGCTTAGAAAGAGGGCATCGACTATGAAGAAACCTTTGCACCCACTGCAAAGATGAAGACCATCAGAGTAGTTTGCACACTTGCAACACAGAAAGGATGGAGACTTTAACAGATGGATGTCAAGAGTGCTTTCCTAAATGGTGATCTGAAAGAAGAACTATACATGACCCAACCTGAAGGATTTATTGATGAAGAGCAGCCTAAGAAGGTATGTCATCTCATCAAATCACTTTACGGACTGAAACAAGCTCCCAGGGAATGGTATATCAAGATCAATGATCACCTTTTGCAGCATGGGTTCACTCATAGCCCCTCAGATTCCAATTTGTATATAAATAAGGTAGGAAAAGAAATTGTCATTCTGGTTGTGTATGTAGATGATCTTGTGATCACTAGCAGTTCAGAAGATCAGGTTGATATTGTAAAGAATGATCTCAAAAGAACCTTCAACATGACAGATTTGGGGCTACTACATTACTGTCTTGGCTTGGAGATATGGCAAAAGGAGCATCACATTTTTGTCTCCCAGACAAAGTACGCCAAGACACTCCTGGAAAAGTATAGAATGTCTTACTGTAAACCTATATCCACTCCCATGGAAAAAGGCTTGCAACTTTCAAGATTCTAGGACTCACCTCAAGTAGATGCTACTCTCTACAGGTAATTTGTTGGAGGGCTCATCTATTTGACATATACCAAACCAGATCTCTGCTATGTTGTCAGCTATCTTTCTAGGTTCATGCAGGAGCCAAAGAAATGTCACTGGAATGCAGCAAAGCATGTTTTGAGATATGTCTGAGGAACAACTAATTATGGTCTAGAATATAAGAAGAATGATCAATTCTTCTTATAGGGATACGTCGACTTGGACCATGCTGGATCTGTTGATGATAGGAAGTCAACTACAGGATACATATTTCATCTCAGATCTGGACCTATCTCATGGATAAGCAAGAAGTAGAATGTTGTTTCTATCTCATCCACAGAGGTAGAATATCACGCCGCACGAGGAGCTATGTGTGAAGTGATATGGTTACGTCACATTTTGGATGACCTGGGAATTCCTGAAAAATAGTCACCTATTCTCTATTGCGACAATCAGAGTGTGTTGAAGCTCGTGCAGAATCCAGTCTTTCATGAATGAACAAAGCATATTGAAATTGACTACCATTTCATTCGAGAGCACGTCTTGAACCATCAAATTCAGCTCCAGTACTGTCCTACTGAAGCACAAGTTGCTGACATTCTCACTAAATCTCTTGGAAAAGTGAAATTTGAACTTTCAGGGGTCACATTTGCAAGAATAATGTAATAAGGGGGGGAATGTTAGCATACGTTGAATAGTTCATATTTTAGGAGTGTTTGTTTTATTTTATCCCTTTATCATCTCTTCCTTGGTGTATTCCATTATTCTCTCTCCTTCATCCAAATCTTCCTCCTTCATTTAGGGGAATCCATAGTTAATTATTTCTCCTATATAATGTACGTGCTTCTGTCATAATAATAATAAGAGTGTGTAGAGTATCTTCACTCCACATTCTTCTCTCCTCATTTGCCTCCTTAGAGCAACATGAGTTTTTCATAGTTGTTTTCTCTTAAACCTTAAATAGAGTACATCAATTAATATTTTGGGATTTTCAATCCCACTTTCTAGTTGTGAAATAAGAAATTTGGAAAATCCTTCTAACCTAATTTTAACTTATAAGGCTCTCCAAAAAGGCATAGTCTTGGATTACTCTTCCTTATTCAAGTCCCTCTAATCCATTGATGGAGAGATACAATAAAACTAGTGTTTGTCAAACACATTATTTTTAGCATTTCAGCTATGTGATCCTGAAGAAAAATTATGAAACAAAATCTTAATTCTAAATGAAAATGAGTTCAAAAATGAGCATTCCATCAATGATCACTTGGTGTCCAACCAATTATTGAATTCAAATGTTTCATTATCATAGGACCATGGATGTATTGACTAAAATCATATTTCCGTATTAGGAATTGTACATGAATTGATGTCAATTTCCTGTTGCAAATCATTTAGCTTAATATTGAGACATATCGCCAAAAGCTAAGTCTAAAATTATATTTGGCCACTTGTGAGTGGAATATTTCAAGATCCTGGCTTCTTGATACATAATTTACCCAGAGATTGTCACTATATATGTAATTGATGTTTATTTAGAGCATCTAAAAATTAGAAATAGTTATTCCCCTATGCAAACTCGATCCATTTCAAAACTGTATTATAAAACCTATAATTTATTGTCTGGAAAATTATGTTGAAAAAAATTTTTTAAGGGGTTTATTTCAAGTTATATAGCCTTTGGTCATCAAGGATTTGTTTTCTAATTTCTAATTAATTATTGGAGCTTATTTGATTCACTTAAGTCCTTAATGAAATTTTATATGAATACTAAAAATGTATTAATGGTTTCAGTGAAGTTAAAATAACCTATGGAATTGTAATACCCATTATTACAATTAACATCTAATGGGATTAATTTTCATATATAAGCTCTTTAAGTTTTTGCAGTCCCTTATATTGTTTAATGAAAAATTCCCACTAGCCACTTGTGTTGTAATGCAGTTAGGAAAAACATCCATTTACTTATTTATTAATCTTGCAATTGGAAGAGGCTTCATCACATGTTTCCAATTTACTACAACTTTAGGTACCCTAGGACTTTTTATATTAGATTTACATGAAATTTCACTTTACCCATAATACAAAATAAAAAATCACTTCCCTTTTTCTATTTGATTGCTTAGGAAGGTTCATTTAAAACATGGGAAGATCTATCTTGGCCATTATTATTAAAGTTACCATAGATTACCCAAGAAGTCATTATGAATTAGGTCTCATTTATTCTTTCCTTACCCTATGATATCATTATCACTATTTTGTTTTGCATTTGGGCATAATGTTGGCCATGAATACAAAAGAGGTGGTATTGTGCCTTATTAAATAAATCCTAGATGGCTCTATTTTGGGTATTTATATTATCCATGCATTGTAATATCTCCATTTAGGTTTACATTTTATTTGTTATTAAATTAATACTTTCCATCATGGTTTACTGGTAAAATTAGGTTATGAGGCATAAATGCCCCATTTTATTTCTGGACTAACTGAAATTCTACACAATCTTGAAGACCCTCCTAAATATTCACAATCTATATAGGATCATTATTCTCAAGTGATATCTATAGACACGACATATATATTTTTATTGGATTCAATAAGACCTATCAAACAAATTACAATGATTATGAAATTCAATAGGTTATGGGTCGACCGATGTATATAAAAAAACAAGTACAGAGTATAATTTTTTACTTCAATCCCGCCATGGCTTGAGCATTATGTATGCTTCTTAACGTTTGGGTGGGGCTTTACTTTACTTCAACACATACAATGTTATAATGTATTGAATACAGAATGGGGACATCACCCCCACCCCTTTTTTGTTTATGCATCTACAATATGAGTTCATTGGTGTTGAGATAGGGCTTGGGCCCAATTTATACACAATCCTTTGAGCTATATTCAAGAGCAACTAGGTTCTATTTAAAGCTTCCACTCGCACCGAGGTTTAATATATCGAGACATTCACATTAAAACTGTCTTTATGGGGCATGTCAAGAGATGTTAGGTGATGAACGTGTTCATTTTGTAATATTTGAATTTTTAAATATTTTCACCTAATGTTATAAATATATACGATTATAAGTTATATCAATTTATATTAATTATATAAATTTATATATTTATACACCTATTTAAATTTCAATTTATTTTTTTATTTTTTTGTGTACACACTTATTTATTTTATTTAAACAATATATCCATTCAAATTATTTGTATAATACAACTATAAGAGTATGAGTAGTAGTTATATTTCACATTTATTACATACTATGTGGAAATAGTATAATTTGCATCTAATAACACCCCCCCCCAACCCCCCGCCACCACCCCTTTATCACTCATTGTCTTTATAAGTACATATATTTGCCTAAGGAATTTAAGCAAGTTTCAGATTCAAGTAAATAGAAGGAAACATTTCCCTTACAACAAGGTAAAACGGCTCGATAGTAAAATTAACTCAAATCATTTATTTCTACACATTCCTTTGAATGAAATGAAAGTAAAACATTCATAAATGAAACTTATTTCTTCTCTCTATTAAATCAAATTTCCAATTTTACAAAAAGATAATGAATATATACTTTCCACAATACAACACCATTCTTTTTACATGAAGATCCATTAATCCATTTTTGAATCAAATTTTAAACATATGAAATAAAATTAAACCATTCCAAATAAGGATAGTTTTCCTTTGATAATCAAATTCTCTCTAGGTATAATTTACAAGTTCAAAGGAGGCATCATAACAAGAAAATGCAACTTCTCATGCCTCCTTTCCAAAATATACATTTTTGGATAATCAATACAAATCAATCTTACATAATACATTTACAAGAAGTTGAAACTTTTTATTAATGTAAAAATTACAAACTCCTCCACTTAGGTGGAGACAACATGGCAAAAATTTCTCCAAAGTTGGATTTCTTCCATGGGCTCAACAACAATACTCTTCACTCCTAAGATCACCCCTTTAACTCCATATCTTTTCCTTTATTAAATTAACAAAACAAGGGAGGAGGTGTAGGCAACACTCACCTTCCAACCTTTATCCCAATGAGGGGAAGAACACCATTCTCCTCATTGGCCCATGAGCCTTAACCACATCTGAAATAAAAAATGTTTGCAACCAGATGGAAACTTTTAAAAATGCTTCCACCTTAATTACAACAAACATACCAAAAATCATTTTAAACACACATTGGTGAATCAAGCACAAAACAACAACAACAACATTCGGATCAATATGCACCTTTCAACTCACAAGGCTTGAAACTCAAGCCAATGGAGCAAGGAAATATGGGGAATCACTTATACCTCATAATGGGTTAAGTGTCCACGCTGAAGCCTCCAAAATTTCACAAAAACACCCATATAATACTCTTATACCTCCTTCAAATCTCTTATGCCTCCCTCAATCTCTTATACCCCCCTCAATCTCTTATACCTCCCTCAAATAAAACATACAAGATAAGTAAGAATTTCTCTTATCTACAAAAGGTGGGACACCCAACCCAAACTCCCTCTAAAATATGCAACAATAGTCTTATGCATCCATCATAAGATCCCCATAGTCCTTCTCCTACACATGAACTTAAGGTCATTCTACCCAAGGTCATGCTAAATTCATTCCAATAAGAACACACATATCCATTCAATTACATACAACACACACATATATAAAAATAAAACTACATGGGTGTAGTTCCTACCTTGCCCTGTAAGAAAAATTGATTGTAAAATCAAAACTCTAAGCTCCTTCCAAGCTCAAATCCAAATCCAAAGAAGCTCCAAGACTCCCAAGAAATAAAATCAAGATAAAACTTCAAAAATACCAATGCACAACAAAATGAAGTAACCCCAAAAAGAACCAAATAAACTTTTATAAATAGAAAAAGAGAAGAGGAGGGTGAGGTGGCTCCATGTAGGATGCCACATCACTTCTCCTCAACCCGAAATCACGAATTCAAACATCAAACCTGAAGGCTAATAAATTGGTGGGTGAGCATATGACAAGCCACTTATAGATACTAACCCTCACTCCATACCTCTAATGGACACCATTAAAAAATCATGTAAGAAAGTACAATAATTTACACTTTTTGCCTTCCAAATCATACAATGGGGTCTAAATTTGACCCCTCACCCCATATGTATAGTTGGTGTGTAAATTTAAGAGGTGAGTGACAATCTTAATATGTCCCACAAGCCTTGAAAAATGGCTTAAAGGTCGAATTTAGGATTTTGAGAGATGGGTTAAGTACAAACCAACCAAAATCAATTAAAATGAACTCAAATAAAAAATTTCATAAGAAACATATACCCCTACTAAATGCCCTATTTTCGCATGCCAAAAATTAACTTAATTAACATAATTAATTACTAAAAAAGAGAACATTTAATCAACAATACAAAAGAGAAATACAATGCAATTATAAAATACATACTAACAAATTAATCAAAAGAAAAGGAGAAAGAAGCAACACATATCCCATGGTCATAATTTAAGGTCATCCCCCCCATGGGGACCTCCTAATATCCTAACAACATACAACAATAAGTTAACACAAAGTTTCGATGGTGATCGTCGTTGTAACCATCAGATATTCCAGTACGGTTGGTCTCCTAACCCACTTTTTTTTTTTTGTAATACCATCACTTACAAAATCAAACAATACCTCCTTTAGCCTCGTGCCCACATCAAATACATAAACAATAAAATATAATCACATTCATCAATAAACATCATCATATCATGAAATCATCAAGAAACTAAGTAATGCTATAAATCATTTACAATTTTATAAACCTTTCAATTTTACCATTTCATCAATATCAGTGACATCAAAAGATTAGTTCGAACACCAAAACATGGTCAATACGATGAGAATTAATAATGTCAGTATATATATATATATATATATATATATATATGCTAACAACACATCATCATCATCAATACAGAATATCTATCCATGCCTTTAAGATTCCATACAAACCATAATATGAATCACAACATATTAATAGTAAGAATATATCTACCATCTAACATCATGGTAATCCAAAATAACATAATAAGGTCCATTTATATAGTCCTTGATAAATCAAAATCATAGTATAAAAAGTGTCAAAGAGGAGTGAGCACTACATCCCCCTCCCCTTAGACTTTAATTTCTCTTAGAAATCACTAAAATAGGTGTGGAAACCGGGCCTGTAACAAAGTAGCATCTTCTCATGAAGTGGCACTCTCATCATACCTATCCCATTAGACTTGCACGTGATCAATCTCACGGCCTCATTGGTCAGCGTTCTTATACTTTATAATATGTACGAGGATCTAAAGTCACCTGTCCCTACTCCTACACCTGCAATGTAGTTAAATCCATTATATGTGAAGGATTTGGACTGTATCTCCATAATACATAAATATGGAAAACATCAAGGATGCGAGAAAAGCTAGTTGGCAAGGATAGATTGTAAGCCAAGGTGAACGATCGACTCCAAGATCTCAAATCGACCCAAAAATCTAAGAGCTATCTTATAGCCTTCTCCGTAACATATAGGGATATTATGAGGGCTGACACAAAGAAATGCCATCATGTCAAACCTCGAAACTATAGTATTTCCTCCTTCAATCTGCATTCTTCTTCTACCTATCCTTGAGCCTCCTACAATCTCTTCCTAATCAACATAACCAGGTTCTCCATGTCCTGTAACATAGCTGGCCCAAGAGATACCCTATCCTCTAACCTGTCCTGTAAGCAAAAGAAACCAAATAAAAATACTCCTCCCATCTCAAATGATGATCCATGGTGTACATCCAAAGCATGTCCTCTAAATTTTTATTCACCCGCTCTGTCTGATCATCTTTCTCAGGGTGAAAGGTTGTACTGAAATTAATTCTTGTACCAACAACATGTTTCATGGTAGTCCAAAAGTGTGAGGTGTACAAAGGATCATAGTCACAAATAATCTTCCATGAAATCCCATGAAGTCTGACTATCTCATTCAACTACACTCATTTCATCATACTATCTGTATATGAGGTCTTTGCTAGAGAAAAATGATTCATTTTTTTTCAATTTATCAATCGTTATCATGATGACATCATGGTTATTTCTTGAAATCGGTAACCCAACAATGAAATCCATGGAAATGGTGTCCCACTTTCATTCTGATATGAAATATGGATAAAGAAGGAAAAATTGATGTTGATTCTTTTCATTCACCTTCTGACACTCTAGACATAAAGACACATAATGAGTTATGCCTCTCTAAAGTCCTCTCCAGTGATACAATTGTCTCAATATGGCAGGCATCTTCTTCACCCCAAGATTAGCTGAATAAGTTGCATGATGAGCCTCTGCTAATATATCATGTCATAACCCACCATCTCTAGTTTGAAGAAGGTAATGCCTCTTTAATCGAAGAAACAATTGATGTTAACATCGGAACGGAAGATGAACCAAGGATATTGAAGTTAGGATCCTTGTTAACTCCAAAAGAAGTAGAAATACACACTCAAATCCTCATGTTTCAGAGACTTAACAAGATCATTCCCTTGCAAAAAAATGTATTGATTCTAAAAAACCAGTTGCAATCCTTTAGAATAAGATGGGGAGTTAATTGTTTTTATTACCGAAGTATAGTATGGGGTTATCACCTATGTGAAGAAAAATGGAGGAAATGTCTTTTGGCCTTTAATGTAGGATCCATTTGTCTCAATAACCAGATCAGATTTGATATGTTTCCTTCGTTTCCACTTCTTTCAAGGTGCCAAACCAAGGATCGATGCACAAAATTAATGAGTGTAATTAATCCAATATAGTTATATTTCTCTTAGGTGTTAATTTAATTATTATGACCTATGTGTCTGATAATTCCATCTGCCTCTGTTTTTAATCCTTCATACTTCCCCTCAAGGAGTCTCTGAGTCTCAATCTGTGGTCTAGCTAATAGGTAGAAGTTGTAATGAGGAAGTTAGTGCAATATCATACTCCATAAGTCTATATGTATATAAGTAGCCATAGCCAAATGCCTTAAGCTGCTCAAAGCATCCACAACCATATTATCCTTCTCCTTCACATGCTCAATCTCCATGTCATACTCGCATAGAATATCTCATAAAACATCATTGATGGGCATTGAGATTGGGCTGTGTGAAGAGATGGGATAGGCTTGAGTGGTTTGTCATGAGAATGAACCTCCTATCTTAACAAGAAATGGTGCCACCACACTAAAGCATGTACCACTACTACAAGCTCAAGGTCATGAGTCAGATAGTTGAGCTCATAATCATTGAGTTTTTGAGACTCAAAAGAAACCACATGGAAATCCTGCAATAAAAAATATTCCTATCCTTGCCAGTGAAGTATCTGTGCAAAAAAATAAGCCTCTCTGTGGATCCGACACTGCTAAAATAGGATTTTTAGTGAGGTACCCCTTCAGATTCCTAAAGGCCCGGGCATAAGTTTTGTGACAAAATAAACTTCTTCCCTTTCCACTGAAGGGAAGTGATTGGATGAGAAATGTGTGAGAACTCTTGGAAAAATATTTTGTAGTACCGTACCAATCTCATGAAGTTGTTTACCTCAGTCACACTAGTCAGCACTAGCTAATTAATAATAGCTCTAATCTTGGAAGGATCAACGATGAGAACTTCCCCAGATATGATGTGGCCTAGGTACTGAACCTTTGTATGAAATAATGGATGTTTCTCTAGATTCCCATAAATCTTCTGCTCTTAAAGATATTGTAGAACCTGTAAAAGGTACTCCTTTTTCCTCTCACATGTGCGTTAGTATATCAACATGTCATCTAGAAACACGAGTACAAAACATTCCAATAATTTCCTAAATACACCATTCATTAAACTCATGAATACTGCAAGGGAATTTGTCAAATGGAATGGTACCACTGTGAACTCGTAGTCGTCATATCTCATGCAGAAGCCTACATTATGAATATCTACCTCCACGATCCATAGTTGATGATAACTGGACTTAAGATCTATCTTGGAAAACATGGTATCCCCCTTCAAATTATAATATAAGTCATCAATGCATGGAAGAGGCTAACGATTCTTAATTTTTACCTTGTTCAATTGTCTGTAGTCAATACACAATTTCAAGAATCTATCCTTCTTCTTCAAAAAATTCATAGGTGCACCGCAAGGGGATACACTAGGATGGATTACGCCCTTCCCAAGAAGGCCCTCTAGCTGTAACTTGAGCTGACTAAGCTTAGGGGTAATCATCATATATGGTGTGTGTGAGATAGGATTTTCTCCAAGAACCAAATCTATATGAAAATATATGTCACATGAGGGTGGAAAAACTAGGTAGCTCACCAGGAATTTTTTTTTATAACTCTTGTAAAATTGGGTGATCATAAATTTAAGGCCCACTCGTCTCATCTTCTATTCTGTAACTAACAGAAATATCATACATCTGGCATCACCAACATGTACACCGACTTCATCTACATAGAGGATATGGTATGAATAGAAACAAGTCTCCTAACCCCAACTATCACCGACTAAACCCCCAAATCGTCTGCAAAAGTTATAACCTTGCTGTAACAATCTACTCTATCTCTATGTGCAGATAATGAATCAATGCCCAAAATGAATCCAAAAGAACACAAAAGGAAGGATGTGAATATCCAAGGTCATGGTGAAGGGTCCTAGGTCAACTACACACTCCTTAACTAAGGATTTCATTGAGAGCTTGGCTCTATAAGCCATCTCAACATCCTATCTAATGCCTTGCCTAACTACCACAATCCTACATTTCTCTACTAATAATGGAGATATAAAGGAATTAGAAGAGCCTGAATAAAACAATATTGACGTAGAAATATGACCGATGCTACCTAAAGTCTCAATCACTATGCCCTTATGCTATTCTTGGCGGTTCTCAACTGCTATATAAATCTTGTGGTTCTCGACCATTTCACAAATTGTAGTCTCTAAAATGGGTCCCTTATCATTTTTATTAGTGTTCTATGGATACTATTTCTAATCATGTCCATGTACATTGCATCTGTAGCAACTATTTGGTCCCCTCCAATGAGATGCAACTCTTGCAAGTAATCTAGTGGTCTATGGTGTGGATCGCGATGATCCTGCCATGGACTTATATAGCCTTTGCTGATGAGTTCCAACAAACTAAGCTATAAGTACTCCCTATGTCCTCATAGGTCCTTTACGAGGAGGCCCCATACTCAGTTCTCTCTGAGTATTAAATCTCTGTGGATGTCTAAACAATGGAGAAGTTTATTTTTATTGCTACAAAGGTGGATATTATAGTGGCCTAAAAGAATATGACCCCCTCAACTTACCCCCTCTACTTACTATCCTACATCTAATGAATACAGCTCCCCACACTATATATAGTCTGATGTGTCTACCCCCTAGTCACTTCTACAATGTAGGAATTTTCAATGTCTTCAACTAAGGTCTTCAAACAATGAATGTGTACTACACCTCCCAAATCTAAGTTGAGGCCCCTGATGAACCTGTGACTCCAGACCTACTCATCCTACATGTAGTCTACATACAGAACCAAGTATAAAACCGGACTATCATACTCAACCACTCTTATTGAAGTTTGTCATAGATCATGAAAATCATCGATCCTTTGCTGAATAAAAATCCTAAAAAGATACCAGCTACGGAAATGCTCATCAAATAGCTCCTATGTAACATTATTTGAATCCACAAGGAAATTTTTCTCCTGTTTCCTCCACCAAACACCTACTTCATCTCTTAGAATATGAATCACTACATGATCCTTTCTGTTGCTAGTACATGGGCACAACTTGAAGCATTCACTCAAGCTCACTAAGTAAGCATCTTCCTAGAATCGTCTTATATCACTAGCATAATTGGACGGATGAATCTTCAAGATCTCCCAAATTTGATCTACCACTGATGTCTATGTCAGCCCCTAGGTCTCCCCGCATCATCATCCCTCGGCCTAGGGCTCCTAGATCTATCTCTATCTACTGCATCCCTATATCCATATCCTCTCTATGGTGAATATGGTCTAGATAACTCCGCATGGGATTTCTTCTCTTTATACTCCTCGATATTTGGTGAAGGGATACGAGCCTCTATAGATGGCTCTCTATCATGCTGGCTAGATTGTGCCCCTACTCCTCCACCCCATATAGCTGCGTTGACATCTTGAAAGGTCTATAGGATCTACAGAAATATAGAAAAAAATTGTCTTCTCTTGTGTTGGTATATCTTACTCCATGTGAAATATCCCCTATTCTAGTTCACACCTCCTGCAATAAACCAAGACGAGAGTTAGTTCATCATCATTTAGGTTAATTTCAATTTTCTAAGTGTTTTACGTTTCCATTTATCAACAATGTTGTGTTCTAGGTGTAGATTATGCTAGGTTAATTGTTTTTGTTTCCATGTGTGCCCAAGGTCCAAGCATTGAACCTATAGCTCTGATACCAAGTGTAACACCCACAAATTTTACATTCAAAACCATACTAAAACCTATTAATTTATTAGGGAAAATTTGTGAGAATTTTTTTATTCTATTTTAAGGGGTTGTAAGAATGATAATTTGGTCTACTTAGCCTTTGTGACCTTCTTAATGAGATTTGGGGGGGCCGAACATGCTCAATTTGTACGTCATTTACATTAGTATCCACCTTTGATAGTGACCAATGTATGTCACCTCTTACGAACATTGGTTAAGCTAACGAACATTGGGCATTCTCTTCTGTAGATGACATTGGTCTTGGTGACTGATATCAGTTCTATTCAACCAAAGTCAGTTTAGAATGACTGACACCAGTACCTGTAGATGTATTTTTTAAATCTGAGAATGAGTTTTCTTTCACAAAATTTCCAACCAGTTCATCTTTGGGTACCAAAAATTGATCTTTGTACATTTTATTTTTATTTCATTCAATGTCACGACTCCTGAAAATCCTATAATCTTCTAAATCCCAAAAACAGAATTTGAAATCACCAGAGCCATAATGGATAAAAGTAAATCTTATAGATTTAGCATCGAACTTATTTCTATTTTCTTTATCAACATACACAGCAATTTTCTGAACCAAATACTCTAAGAAAAGAAAGATCTACCTCTTTTTTAGGCCAATATTCTTCTAGTATTCCACCATCAAGTGCACTTGAAGGTCCACAATTAATTAAATAAAACTTTGTGTCTACTGCTTCTCCCCAAAACTACAAGGGTAATCCATCATGTATCCTCATGCTTCTTGCACATTCGATGATTTTCCTTTTCATTCTTTGAGCAACACCATTCTCTTGTGGTGTTCTAGGAACCGTTATTTATCTACGTATTCCATTCACTGAACAATAATCATTGAAATATTTCTTGCAGTACTCACCACCATTGTTAGATCTAAGGTATTTTAACTTTTAATTTCATTAATTTTACATAAGGAATTTCCATCTTTTAAAAGTATCAAAAACATCATATTTACGTTTAGTAAAATAAATACATACCTTTCTTATGGCATCATCAATGAAAGTCACATAGTATTGGGATCCTCCATGATAAGCTACTTGGGCTGGTACCCACATATCTGAGTGCACAAGCTCCAAATTTTTCTCCTTCTTTATTTTCCCAACTTTGAGAAATCTCACTCTTTTTTTCTTTCCAAACATACAATGCTCATAAAAACCAAGATCTACATCTTTCAAATCTTAGCGTTTAAGATTTGCATTCCTTTTTGACTCATATGGCCTAGCCGGTTATGCCACATGCTTGCATCTGAATCTGAAGTAGATAACACTAAAAATGAATTAGTAATAGAGGTAGATAAATACAATATTCCTACCATTTTTCCTCTTGATACAACAATAGATCCCTTGGTAACCTTCCAAGAGTTGGCTATGAATGTAACCATGTAACCAAATTCACCTAGTTGTCCTACGAAAATTATATTTCTCTCAAGGCTTGACACATGCCTCACATCTTTCAATATCCATGTATTTCCATCCTGTAATTTTATATGAACTTCTCCTTTAACAATAATAATTCATGGCTCATCATCTCCTAAATAAACATACTTAAAATTACCCTGGACATAATTTCATAAATAACCCTTACTAGGCATAGCATGGAAAGAAGCTCATGAATCTAAAACCAAGGATTCAATTTTATTATCCAAGGAGAGAATAATGGCATCTTTCATTACCTTATAATATGCAACATTTTCCTCTTTACATTTCTCTGGTACATTCTATTTATTTTCCTTGAACAAACAATACTTATTTGCATGTTCTTTATTTCCACAATTTTGGTAGGTTATTCCTTTACCTCTGAATTTAGATCTTCTATTCTAAGACTTTGATTTCCCATTATTATTGCTCTTGGATCTGTCCTTCTACCTTCCCATTATTTCTACATTTAAAGCATTACCAAACGATGATTCTCATGCACTTTTCCTGCATATTTCTTCAGTCAGGATTATACTAACCTCATCATCAACCTTTAAAATATTAAAAGTAGATGATATATTACTAACAACCACTACCAATTTATCCTAGCTATTTGGCAAATAGCATAAGAATAAAAGTGCTTTCACTTCATCGTCAAACATAATATTAACCGATTTTAATTGATTTACAATAGAATGGAAATCATTTAAATGACTTGATGTAGATTCACCTTCTTACATCTATGAGTTAAATAATTTCTTCATCAAATAAAATTTATTTAAAGCACTAGGTTTTTCATACAAATTAGCTAAAGATTTCATCAACTCTACCATGGTTGTTTCTTCTATTATATTTGAAGCCACAGGTGCTATCAGGATCAATCTTATAGATCCCGGCGCCTTTCTATTAAGAATTTTTCATTATTCATCAATCATCTTTACAAGTCTTGCCTTCTCATCTAGCAGTAGGAATAAATATTTCTGATACAGATAATATTCCACTTGCATTTTCCATAATTGATAATTACAACCATAAAATTTCTCAACTCTCTATTTTCCATCTTTTGTCATTTTGGTAATTTCCACTCAATCAGAAATCCCTCTGTGAGTAAATTTTTCAACATACAAAACCCTCAAACAAAAAATATTTGATACCAGTTGTTGGAGTTGAACACACCAGTTGTACAGATATATATTTATATCTAAGCATACAAACAATAAATATGGAAATAAACTAGAAGAAAAATACACAAGACATAATGTGGTTCACCCAATGTGGGTTACATCCACGAAGAAAAACTCAATATATTATTCAAAATTTTATAGAGGAAATACAATGAGGATCTGCAATCTAACAAACCTCTCTAGATGTATAGTACTTTTCCTTCACAAGCTTCTCTTTTTCTCTCTCCGAGAATTCCTTCTTATAATTATGATCCACCTTACTTCTAACCTAACTTTCTAGCTTATATAAGTATAAACATACTTAGGGCAACTTAGCTATGTAATTACAACAATTAGATCACCTTTTAATCAAAGGTTAGATCTAATTCCTTTGACTTAAATAAAATCAATCACACACAGGTAACTAATGTCGATTACCCAACTAATATCGGTTCTTACTTTCTTGACTGATGTTGGTCCCCAAGTGACCAAGGATGGTCACCCGATTGATGCCGATTACTATGTATTCCAATATGTTAATAAAGAATGCTATTTATGAAGAAATTAAGATCCACAATTCAATAAGAAATTAAAAGGGAGATCATTTTAAATTTATATTGGATGATGAATAAACATTTTTGGTGTGTTGTGGAAGAAATTTGCAATGTTAATTGGCAATTTTGATGATTTTTTGTTAGTAATGCTAACATTTTCCTAGATATGGAAGCAAGCTAGAAGAGTGGCAGTCAATATAACATGATTATTATCCTTTTATAGTAAAAACTAGAGATGTTGGATTCCAAGACAAGCCTAACAATTTTTTTTTTAGGTTTTGATTATCAAAAGTGTGATTTTTATAGCTAAATCTATCTTTTTTTCGCTCAAACTAGGGCATAATCATAAAATACGTTTCCATAAATGAAATTGGCTTATTTTTGGATATGTTTGTGGGGTTTTTTACTACTGCAAGTCTATTAAGGTTCAGATCCTGATAGTATATGTCAAAATAGTTATTTACATTTTTCTTCTTCGTGGGAATAAATTTGGGCAATTGATAAAAATAATTATACAAAATTAAATTCGCTGAAATTTTCATAAATGCTCTATCCTATATATATATATATATATATATATCAATTTAAAATAAATTTCAGATTCTAGTTCCATGTGTCGACAAAGATATCAATGACAAACATTTTCAGTTTGTGTGGGACAAAATAGGATTCAAATTTGTGTTTTTTTTTTTTTTCATTTCTTTGAGAAAATGAATGTTTAAAGCGTAATGTTGATGATAATGATGTTTTAGACCATTTTCAAGATGTTGGAAAGAATTTTAAGATCTAAGGATCTGATTGAATGATTGTCACAGAATAATTCTGAGTTAGAAATCTAAGAAAGACTGTAAATTTTGTGTTTGGTGCAATTTTCATGCAAGGATTCCTAGGAGAAAAATATTAGTGTCTTATGGTTCCTTAAGAAGGATTACAGGAAACTATTCTTGAGATTTGAAAACTCATAATTTTGAGGATTACATATAAAAAGGATAAACCAAGATTGAAGATAAAGAGCAGGGCATATGCTTATGTGTGGATGTTTTAAGAGGATAAACACTTTTAAGCTATAAGTCCATTAGATTAAGGTTTCATTTATAATTATATTGTAAGATCCTCATATGAACCTTGATTGGATTGATGTTAAAGGAAAATATGAATGCATGAGAGATTGTTACACTACTAAAAATTTAGCAACAATGTTACACTACTAAAGTTTGTGTTAAACAATAATAAGGTGCATAATTTTTTGTATCATATCTTGATGCTCTTTATATAATTATTTATAATAATTATATCAGTGAAGGAGATTGTAGGGATACATAAAATTTAAATTGAAGGAAGATAAGTTGAAACGTTGTGTTGAGGTAAAACAAGTTGAAATCATTCTTTGTTTTTTTTGAGTGATTAAGAATGTATTTATCAGTAATCTTGAGAGCTTAAGAGAATTGGTGAAAGGAGGATAAGAGAGGAAAGAAATATATAGTGTGAGAGTAGAATCCCTTAAGCTATAAAGTCTTGAAAAGTGAAGAAGATAAATTGAAGCTCAAGAAAAAAGATAAGTCAACACACCAAGCTGAATTAGACTTGGGTGAGACTTGAGTGAAGAAGAAGAAATACCAAAACACCATGTTCATAAGAGAGGAAAATAACCTAGGTGAGGTATCTAGTGAGGTGAAATAGAATTTCTCAGAAAAATATTCGAAAGTTAAAAACAAAATGAGAGAAAAAAAGAGATGAGATGAAGGGCTTAGAGGAAAAGAAGAGTCACAAGAAATAAGATATGGATGTGGAGAGAGAGATAGCCTGAGATCAAGCTAATCTTGGCATGTATAGAGGAATTATTTGAGGAGACAAGATAGAGATTCTTTGTAAAAATCATGAGCAGAGTAAATTGGCCTCTCAGAAGGATGATTGAACAGAGAAAGAGAAAGAAAAAAATCATTCAGCTAAGGAGTAAAATTAGATTGTTGACAAGGAAGCTTGAGAATGATAAAATGGAGACAAATTAGTCTCATATGTTTAATTCTAACCATTGCTTGACATGGGTGCATACAGGTGAACGTTAAAATGAAGGAAGATGTTTCGAAAAAATGATAAAAGAGGATCAACAACAATAATTTTGCATGGAAGATCAAGTGAGCATGTCATTTGAGTAGGAAGAACTAGAGGTATTCTATCCAGTGGAAGGAGAAATGTTAGGTGAAGGTGAAGGATTGTTTGCTGATCCATGTCATCAAAATTTTCTTTCTAATATTGTATTTGATGGATAAAATGTAATTTTGTAAAAGGCATGAATTGTATAAACAAACCATAGAACTTTTTGATAGGCTAATGGAAGATGGATACATGAAAGAAGAACCTATTGAAGTGCTTATAGAATCTGATATACAATAGGAATAAGTGTCTTATATGACACAAAAAGAAACTAAAGCATTTTTGAATCAAGCTATGAAGGGAAAAGAAGATTATGTGTAGTAGGTGATGAGAAAATAAGAGAACTTAAACTCCAATGGAGATGAAGAAAAACATGAAGAACTGAAGAGATGGATTTATTAAAACTCTTGAATAAAGAAAATGTTGATGGAGGGGCATTGTTTCCTAACGTTTATGCATCTAACATTAGTTTTTAGTGTGTGCATGAAGGTTTAGAATATGAATTATCAAAAGAAGGAGAAGTGAATAATTCATTCACTTATGAAGGTCCAGAACAACTGGAGGGTGAAATGAAAGTCTTGGAAAACTTGATCCACCATGATAGTACAGTTGAAAATGATTGTGAAGAAATGAGAGTAGAGTCATATGCGCTAATAGTTATGAAGAACATGAAGAAAAGAAGATGGAGTCTTTTCCATTGGACCTAAATAAGGAAGAGAAAGAAGATATAGAGCTTGTTTGGACTCATACAACATGAAGATTTGAGTTCAAAGGAGTAAAGCAAGCAAAATCATGCCAAGACAATGAATAAATTCAAGAACTAGAAGAGAAGAAAGAAAGAAGAATACCACTCCATTTGAGCTGGAGCTCAAAACATTTCCCACCTGGGGAGTCCGATGAAGGATCATACACTCACAACCAATCAAGCGTCATGTTTTTCATTTAGTTTCAAAGTGCTCAAGTGTATTTCTCTCCATCTTGTGTAATTCAAACTTTCAATAAATTGTTTAAAAGTCATGAATATAGAGTAAATAAGGTTGTAAATGTGTGTGAGGAGGTAAAATGACTTGGTTAGGAGCGGTTACAGCCAAATAAGGCCATGTAATCCAATTCATAATGTAATATATGATAAATACGAGATCGTGAGGTGTTTGTAGGATGATATTAATCATATTTGCAAGTTTTGTGTGTGGTTGTGTCAATATTGATGTTGTTGAGCAATATTAGGAGTTAGTTTAAGCATTCTATGTTTGGTAAAATCCATATTTGGAGGAGAAATTTGAATGGAGAACATTGTAAATTTATATTGGATGATGAATAATGGTTTGTGGTGTGTTGTGGAAGAATGTTGCAGTGTTAATTTGCAATTTTGGGAATTTTTTGTTTGTAATGCTAATAGTTTCCTAGACAGGGCAGCAAGCTAGAAGAGTTATATTCAATATAATGTGATTACTTTCCTTTTATCTTAAAAAATAGATGGAGGATGCAAAGACAAGCCTAATAAAATTTATTTTAGGCTTTTATTATCAAAATTGTGATTTTTATAGCTAAATCTTTGTTTTTTTAGCTCAAACTAGGGCATCATCATAAAATACGTTTCCATAGATGAAATTGGATGATTTTTGGAATTTTTTGTTGGTTTTAAAAGTACTCAAATTCTATTAATTTAAATATCCTGAAAGTTTATATTAAAATATTTAGTTGCATTTTTATTCTACGTGGGCACAGACAGGGGCAAGTCGATAACATTTTTTATACGAGATGAAATTGGCTGCATTTTTCAAAAAATATCTGACCTATATAGAATTAAAATAAAAATAAACTTTAGATTCTAATTCCATGTGCATATGAATATATCAATGACATAAATGTTCAGTTCGTGTGGGCAAAAACAAGATTCAAATTTGTAAGTTGTCATTTCTTTGATCAAATGAATGTTTAAAGCCTGAGGTTGACGATAATGATGTTTTAGAACATTTTTAATATGTTGGAAAGGTTGTTAAGCTCTAAGGATGTGATTTGAATGACTGGAAAAACATAATTCTAAGCTAGAAATCTAAGAAATACTTTAAATTCTATGTTTGGTGCAGTTTTCATGCAAGGAAGCCTAGGAACAATTTGTTAGTGTCTTATGGTTCATCAAGAGGGATTATGGGAAAATATTCTTGAGATTTGAAAACTCATAATTTTAAGGATTACATATAAACATGATAAACTAAGATCAAATATATAGAGTAGAGCATATAATTATGGGTGGATGTTATAAGAGGATAAATACTTTTAAGGTATTAGTCAATTAGATTAAGGTTTCATTTCTAATTACAGATTAAGATCCTCATATGCATGTTGAGTGGATTGATGTTATATGAAAATATGAATGCACGAGAGATTTTTTGAAGCTACCAATCAAAAATCATTCTAATTATAGAAGTATGTTAGCAAAATGTCAACAAAAATTCAGCAACATTGTTACACTACTAGCATTTTTGTTAAACTAATAATAAGGTGAATTAGATTTTGGAGTGCAAATAATTCCAATATTTGACATTTACGAATTAAAAAAAGTAATATTGGATTCTAATATTGGCTATAGTTTTTAGCCTCTCAGACTAGAATAAGTCCTGATTTAGTGAAGTAAGGGTTAGAGGTTAAAGTAATTGGTTTTCTTCTTCAGACTTCATTAATGTGCTTCGCTCCAAATTATACGCATGTTTACTCTTTTCATTTGGAAGGAAAAGGTGATCTTTATATTTCTGTGTCCCCTAAATTTTTATGGCATGATCTCTTCCACGGGTCATGATCCTGATAATCAGGTCATGTGGGATATTAATGGCTTTTCTTTTGATGTGTTCAATCTTTATGCATCTAATTATGGCCCAGAAAGGTCAGCATTATAGGTCTTGGTTAAGGAATAATTTTCCTTTCTCCTATTGGTTTATTTGTCGTGATTTTAATATGGTTGAACATCAAGGGGAAAAAATGTGGGCCCTTCCTATGCATTGGTGTATTGGTGAGTGTGAAGCACTTTTTTAATTAAAAAACCGCTAGAGCCTTAGTGACCGAGTTTTTAAAAGCCGATGGGACTTTACTTCTCAAAAAAAAATTATGTGGTAATATTTTAGAGAAGTACTGGCACATGTGCTCAAACGGATAGATTGTGGTGTGTTATCTCAACAACATTTATTTGATCTGGAAATTAATGGTCACTCTTATATCACTACCTGGCTAAACATTATTTTCTCAAATCATACCGCTATTTCCTTCAGAGTTATGTGGGGTGGGGTCCAACTAAAGGTTCCAAATAATCAATTCTATATGAACGTTTCTCTGTTGAGTCATCTAGGGGTGTTGGCTCTTATTTCCAAGGTATGGAATATGGATCCACGTCTGCCTTATGTTTCTAGCTAGGTGTCTTGTTAGGAATGAGGCAATTCAGTGAACTACTAAATTTATTCAGTCATTTTGGCAAGCAGGTTGCCCAAGATCGAAAGAGGGTCAACTTTTATCTTCACTGGGAATTTCAAAAGATTCCCTACTTCTCGAATCTCAACCTTTTGATGTGGAAAATCAAGTTTGGGATACTCAACTTAGACATCAGTTGAAGGTCATAGAACATCATAAGGCCAAGGGTGCTTAGGTATGTGCTCGGATCCACTGGCTTAAAATATGTGATCGAGCTTCCAACAATTTTTTTTAATCCCTTAGATCTACATATGCCAAGGAGAAAATTAAGGAAATTCAAATTTCCCATGCTCAGGTCACAACTATATTAGGATACTACCAAAGTGTTTGTGGAACATTATAAGGTTGTCTTCCAAGCATGGAAGCCTTTATTTGAGAGTCAAGCAACTCTGCAACAATTTATTGAAATTGTCCCTATAAATTTTAATTAGTAGGAGAGTAGAAACTGTCATGCCTCTCTCACCTTGGAAGAGCTTCATGGTGCCCTTTATTGTCTTACTGATGATAAATCTCATTGCGTTAGATGGTTTTCCATGTAAAGTATATAAATTTTTTTGGCATGTTGTTGGTAAAGATCTTCTAAGGATGTATCAAGAAGCCTTGTAGAACTGGTGCCTTCAAGATATTATTAGTAAAGGAAATATCAAGTTTATCCCTAAAGTTGGGAATATAGAGTTTATTACTAGCTAAAGGCCCATTACTCTTCTCAATGTTTCATTTAAGATTCTGGCTAAGCCTCTGGCCATACACATTCCTTTGATTCTCCCCAAGATTGTGTGACTTGAGATATCTGGATTTGGCAATGACCGTTATGTTCTGGATAACCTTATTGCTATATGGGAAGCTATGGAATGAGCTCAGACTTCTCTGCAGAGTTGATTTTTTTGAAGATTTATTTAGAGAAGGAATATGACTGAATTTAATGGACATTCATTCTTTCTATGCTTCATACTTTGGGTTTTGGGACTTTTTTCCTCAATTTTGTTCAGACATTATTTGCAAATGGCTCCTCTTGTCTTAATATCAATGGTCATTGGTCTTCTTCAGTGGGGTTGTTAAAATCTATAAGATAGCATTTCCCTCTTGCTTTGGCTCTCTTCGTCTTGGTGGCTAGTGCTCTTGGTTATCTCATTATAGAGAGAGATGATTGTGGGCACATTCATGTTATGTTTCTCCCCGATCACAAGACTCAAGTCATCAATGGGCACTTCGTTGATGACTATTTTCTCACTTTAGTTGCTCTGAGCATAACATTTAGGAAACTTATCTTGTTTAGATTTTTTTTCCAAATCCTCAGATTATAATGTTTAGCTCACTAAGTCTTTGGGATTTTTTCCAAATCTCTTGGCCTATGCATGATTGGCTGATGGTTCACCCTTGGCAATGGATACAACAAGGAGAAAAAAATTGGTTTCTTAGTATCCCCTTTACCTTTAACAGTAATTATGCTACTCTATGGTAGTTCATCATTGATCGGGTTGAAGAAAAGGTCAAAAAATGTTTCTCTCGACCCTTGTCCTTAGTAGGAAAATTCCAAGTGTGCACTAAGATTTTTGATGCTACTCAGGTTTATTATGCGGCTTGCTGGTGCCCTTTTCGTACTTCCTTTGAAAACTTGGCTAAGTTTTTAAGGGCCTACTTATAGTCAAGTTATAGACAAGGAGGCTTCCACTGAGTGGCATTGGAGATTTGCACACTTCCATGGGACTAGGGTGGTATGGGTATTGTTGATGTGTATAGACAGAGTAGCTCTCTTTGTTCTAAGTGGGTAATTTGTAGAATTCATGGTAAAAATGCTTGGAAAAGGTTAGTACAACACTGTAGCTCTTCTAGCTCTCCTCATGGTAAGAATTTTTGGAAGAATATTAATTTTCATACTTTATTAATCACTAGAATTCTAGGTAAAATACCTGGTACATTCATGGTGCAGAGAATCTAGAAATATTTTGAAGCAGTGAAGCACCTTATGCGTTGGGTTAGAGATGGCCTCAATTCTAGCCTATCCTTCAATGATCACAACATCTCATGGTCATATTTTTTCTCATCATACAAGTTTCCCATTGTAGATTTTCCTGATGTCAAGGTGTTGAGGCTTGCTAGGAAAGGCATCTCCACTATTATATATATGGTCTCTATAATAGATTGGATCCCTTAGCCAGAGATTAAACAGAAATTTCAGCTAGCCAATACAAACCTACCTTCTGTTCTCAAAATATAGTCTCTTATTCTAGGCGTGATGCTGCACAAAATTGAACTACAACCACCTACTGCTTGGTGGAAGGATTGGAGATGGATTTTGGATATACCTTTGTTGAACTATAACTCAAGAGTCATCTATTCCTTTCTTTCCCCTATTACCAGATGGAACTTGTACTCTTCCACTACCAGTTCGCTTCACCACATCCATCAGTCTTGGAATCCTTAGTTTGACCCTAAGTTCAATTTATTTCTTTGGTGTTTAATCTACCAAGGCATACCTTTGGGTGAGCGGTTAAGCCACATTGACATCGCCAACCCTAAATGCTTATGATGTGGTTGACAAGATTCTTTTACGTATGTTTTCTAGTTCTATCTCCATGCTCAAATTGTTTGGCATTGGATCCACTCCCTTTTCCAGCCTTATCATCCTGAGTTTTTTTATTGGAAGATGACCTTCTTTGGATATTATGCTAATTGGCCTGCATATATTTCTCCAATTTTGAATTTTTTCTGTTCTGTTATTCTCTTTCAACTTTGGAAGGCTTGGAATAATCATTTTGTTTCAGCAAGGTGATCTCACTTTGGATCCTTTTGTTAATGAAAGGGGGTGATTATTTCTTCTGTGTGTATGTATATCTAGGCCTAGGCTCGAAAAGAGGCTCTAGAATTTTCTCACCTTCTACAATTTCTTGACATGCACCATTGGTTGGGTCCTTCTAAACAATGATCCTCATACTCCTCCTACTCCGCCTCCTAGACGTCACACTCACACTCACAACCACTCTCAGAGTGCACAACCTTCTCCTCCACAGGCTCGCTTTGGTTCCTCCTCTTCTAGGCCCGACTGGAGTCCTCTTGCAAGAGAAACATTTACCGCCAACTCTTCAAACCTGGGTTCTTTGCTTGGGGGAGCGCCCATATCTGGAGGGTCGCTTCCACCTAGTTCAGGGATTATTGTTCTGCTCGATATTCAAATGCTGATAAGGATGACTAAATGTTTGACCCCTACTGACGAGCATAATAAAATTGGCTTAATTCTTTTGAGAGAAGATCCACCACAACCTCTAAGTTTTTTTGTTGCATGTGCATGACTATGTGTTAATGTAGTTTCTTTTTTATTGGTTTTGTTTTTCCCTCATGGTTGTTCTCTATTGCCCTCGTGGCCGCTCTCTATTTCCCTCGTGACTACTTTTTTTGCCCTTATGACCTTTTTTTTGTGTCGTCATGTGGGCATTGTTGGAATTTGGGTCATGTTCATTGCTAGCCACCTTTAATATATAACATTGTGTATTATTTTGTTAATATAATATAAATTTGGTTCCAATAGTAACAAGTTTATAAAAAACAATAGACATATAACTAACAATAATTGTAAAATTTATATTCTAAGTGATTTGAAATGTAATTGTCGTAAAATAAATTGTGTTTTTTATAAATTTAAATTTTATCCATAAGGAACATTTTTGGAAATATCTTTCCAAACCCCTTAAAAGGCCGGTTCTTCTCAATGCAATTAGAATGTGTTAATGTGAAAAATTAAAATTAAAAATATTATCATACCACAAAACTAGGTAGATGATTTTATTAATGAGAAATAAAGGTTGATATTAAAAATGCCCTGTGACCACTGCATATATGTAAGGGTTAAATTTTTAAAAATATAATTTAAATAGCATGTTAGTCATTTGGAGCTCAAAAGAGCATCAGCATAGGGAGAAAGAACGAAAGTATAGGGTAATTTTGAATCACGAGTCAATATTAATGAATATGTAAATCAAACTGGTTTAAAAATAGGATAGTATCTGTGAATGTTGTGACATCTAATAGGACCACTCTAGATGGCTTTTAATAGTAATTTTTTTGTTGAGTAGATTTATTTCTTACTATAATTTTTTCTATTTGCAATCCTATGCATGTGTTGAATCGATTTCTTCAAATTTTGTCTTTAAATAAGATTCCTAATTGAATGTCTATGCATGTGGAGTGAATATTATTATAGGTGTGGAAAGTGGGTTTTTATACGTACATGCATTAATTTATATGTGAGATGTAATTGGACATAAATCAATTTTAATTAATATTGGATATTTTATTATAGAAAATATGGCTAGTCTAGATTATATAAAGAGTAGGGAATTTTAACATGCTTATAAAGTTCAAAACATTATGATTTTGTATGATTATCTTTGATTAGACACTTAAAATATGTCTTTTGAGTCCCACATTGAGTAAAATAGGTCTAGATTTCCTCATGAACAATTATAAAAATTCAAACTACCAAAATCATGCAAGAAATTTCATGTGTTTGGCTTAGCTAGTTCAGTTTCAAATCAATGTGAAAGAATTATTGATGTAGTTAATGTTGGGGGTCCTAACGAATTGGTACCTTATATTATGCTAGCTTAACAAATACAGGCAACAACAAAAATTTAAAGAAACGAACAAAAATATCTTGTATTTACCAACCAAGAATTCTACAAAACATTTTACGCTCTACCAAATTTCTCTTATTACACACATAATTCATATAAGATTACAGAAATCCAACACTAAAGTATGGCCCAAGTTGATTCGATCCCTCTAGCCCTTTCTCCATATATGTGCACATATACCAAACATAGGAACCTTTGCAACCACATATTTAGGCTATGTAGTCACGAGATTTATGAATTAATTTCTCAAGTATTGTTATGCATTTATAAAGATACATAATCAACCATTTACAAAATTTTCTTTTAGTTACAAGCAACCAATGTGACATTGAATATGTATCAATCTTCTATGTAAGTTAAGGCCCAAATTGTAACAAAACTTGATGCATTTGACTGATATTAAAAAATTCAACTATGGGTTAGGTAAATCCTCACTAAATATTTATCCTATGATATTGAAACTTTGATGTTTCACAAGGATTGCATACAAACTATGCCTTGAAGAATACGACTATGCCATCAAATTTGATCCAACCATATTATTTGATTCGTGAAATTAAATATAATTACTATATTGGTGCACACAAGATAAAGAAAAAAATTGACTTTTCAAGTGTAAAAGGCACCAAAAAATCCTACTAAAAACATTCATTCTTATTTTTTGGAGTTGTGGCCAAAATAATAAAAGACCTTTCTTTCACAAAACTTTAGGAGTTACAATGAACAAACCAAAAAAAGGAATGCATGGAAATTTTTGCATATAACATTACAAACATAGACATGCTTGATAGATCTAGGTGAAAAATAATACACTAAATGGGAATACTTGTACATGGTGCAAAAAAAAATACAATGTTTGTCTAATCTAAAATTTATTTAAGTTTGATGCAAAATTTTCTTGTAAACTTAAATGCTCCTGCATAAGTTATCTTTTGTAAAAATCATAATCCATACTTAACTCTTTACAAAACAGATAACAAATAGGAGATGTCGACAAGGACCTTTTTAACCTTCCACTATTATATGGACCGTTATAATTCAATAAAATTGAAATCTACACTCATACAGATTGACAATCAATCCTATCTCCAAATTGTTATCTTTCAATACATGAAATACCTAGTATTGTGTTGAATGAATCCTTGAATGTTTTACCTAGTTTCTTCGTATGGTATGCTTCATAAATAAAATGATTTAGGGTAAGTGCATGGAAATGTGGAGAAAAAGGGGGTCAAAAGTGGCTAGCATTTTCCTTAAATTTGTAAAAACTAAAGCTCAACAAATAATTTGGCATGTATATGATCAAAATTTAACAATGTGATAAGAATAAGACTCGTAGTGCTAGGAATCTAGTTTCTAAACTAATTTTTGTTTTAAATGGTGGAGATTAAGAAGGTCAAATGTTGTTCACACACAGAGTGTGCCTATTTTTGTGTCAAAATGATAACATGTTTTGTGTGTGCGCCTCCCCCCCTGCACCAATCCCCACCTCCATTTTTTAGTTCCATAGACTATTTTACAAATCCCTTTATTATAAGTTAGCTAAGATATTGTATGAGGCCCCACTAAGTTTTCATATTTTTTAGAGGAATATATAAAATATTACTAAGTTCCAAAATCAACACAACCCAAAAATGAAATATTTATGTGTACACCCTACTTATTCTAATAAATATAGTTGAAATTTATTTTTCTAGTGTGTATAGAATTGAGTTTAGATCTAGCCCTTTTTTATAAAAAAATGGATGATAAATTCGTAAATTATCTTTTAAAAATGATAATTGTGTTTTACCAGGAAAAGAAGGCACTAATAAAAGAAATTAAGAATGAAAATCTTAAAGGGTAAGTGCACCAAGATGATGGACAATTAAGTGGACATAAAAACCTAAAATTTAGGTACCGTGAGCATGGTTTATAAACTGCACTTGCACTTTTTAAACAGTGCTCACCCAACTGTTTTTATAAGCTCAGTTATTTCTGAAACTAAAACCGTGATCATGGTTTAAAAACTGTGATCATGGTTTATAAACCATGACCGAGGTTTTTAAACCACACTCACGGTTTTAAAACATGATTGTGGTAGTCTGAGACAAAAACTAACAGACCCGCGACTCCTCATTTTCCCTTTCCAAACTTGATTTCTCCTAGACCTTTGGCACTCACGCTTTGAATACCCCCTAAAAATTACTCTTCAGACTTGTGGATCACGATAGTTTCAACCATACTACCAAGACAAAGAGGTAAGCCCTCGGTTTTGATCAATTTGTTTTCATTTTAGGTTATTTTTTGTTATTTTTATGGACTTTTCAATTTTTTATTTTTTCAATTGCTTGGAAAGCTTGTAATCCTACAAACCATAAAATTATTCCTCAAAAACCCTCCAAACAATCCTCAAAACCCTCCAAACAATCCTCAAAATCCTCCAAACATTCCACAAAACCCTCCTCCAAACATAGACCAGCCTCCTGTGTTTCGTTTTGTCCCCATGGAAAAAATAGGAACACAAGCTGATATTGTTGGAAAAAAATGACAAAATAAAATTTCCATTGAGAACCTTATTTAGAATATAAGAAAAAATCATACCACAAATCCATCCCACATGACTTTAGCCAAGACATTGCAAACATTGATTTGTGAAGTTGACTCCACAACCAATCAAATAGACAGATGGAATACCTTTAGAGGTGATTGTAGGAAGTGGTATGCAAATACATTATCCCATGCAGCCGTAAAAGACACAAAAAAATGGAAAAGACAATATTTTTTCATGATTTACTGAGCTAAGAACTAATGCCCCTCTGACAGTTACTTACAAACGGTTCCTAGTCTATTGGTGCTATGATGACCGAATCAAGAACAATTTTTGGGACTGATGGTGGAAGGTTTTTGATTATCCACCATGCAACAACAATGCGGTTCCCCTCTATTTCTTGAAGAAATTATACTGCAAGTTCGTGCTTAATGAGGTCTCAAATTATTTTGACTTTTATAATTTTTATGGACAAGGTGGTGGCTCTACACAGAGTAGACTAGGTGCACACATAGGTCAACCAAGGATCTCCCATGCCCCAAAATCCCAACTTCCTTCAGTTATCCCTCCTACAGTGAAGGAGGTTTTTGAGATTGACACGCTATATGCATTGAGGGAGCTCACTGACACTCTGACCTAGCATAGTGAGCAGATTACATCTGGTGATGTTGGTGGAGGCGCCAGTTCTAGTGCACCACACCACTTTGGATCATGTGGTGCCGTATGCATTGTGGGTGAGACATCATTTGCTAGATCACATGATTTCTTTTCTCTAGATGAGATGATGGCGGATGTTTTTGGAATTGGTGCAACAGATATTGGTCTTACACAAGTAAATGTCAAATAAATATTTAATATATATACAATAGTTCAATTCATGTTTGAGATTTGAATATATATGTATTTCATTGTATGTTATGTAAATACATATAAAAACTAATTTTTTATTTTATTTTAAATAGCAAGAGCCAGTGAAGGAAACATCCAGCATATGCTAGCTACTGCAGTTGGGCATGCTACAAATGTAAGTTTCAAATTATACTTAAATTTCCAATTTCATTTGATTGTGCACTTTTATTATTACAATGTTTCATCTGTACATGTACATATTAATATATGTTTGTCTTTTATACGTGTAGGAGCCAGGTGGGTCATCATATTCTCTAGGAATTGAGGCTATTGGCATGCCTCACGTGAATTTTACACAGGTTAGTTTCTCTTTACACTTTGTTTCTAATTGTGGAAGTTCACGTGGATTATGCTTTGTCTTTGTTAGGTTTCAGTCATGTAGATTAATATTGATTTGTACATATATTTTGTTTAACTTATGACTGCCATAGAGACTCTTGCATATATGTAGACTGTGGAGGCTACTGTAGATACTCCCATAGCATCTGTAAATCCACTAACTGACGTATACTTTTTTAAATTCGTTAAATTTATTTAGGAATTATTTCTTATTACTTAAATCTATAATATCAAATTTTGTAGATGAAATATTTAATTTGAAATTTAATTATTTGTATGTAGCTTAACTCTCACGAGTCTACTGTTGTCCTTGTCATGTATCAACGACAAAGTGATAAGGATCACGACATTGTGGTATGATTTCACATGCATTTAAACTAAATTCTAAGTTTCTAAATTTTAAATGTATTTTAAAAATATGGGTGTTAAAAACTTGTTGTTTATGAATGTGTAGGTTAGGTTATAGGCCTGCTTAGAGACACCTAGGAACACATGAATGAAATCCATAGTGGCATCTCCCTCCACTACATCCCCAGGTCATGGACATGCTACTTCTAGAAGGGCGAAGAGAGGGAAGATGTTTAATGATTAGATTCGTAGGACATGGATGTACATAGATATATAATATATATATATATATATATATGGGCCAGGTAGTCCTAGTTCATGATTCTTCATAGGACATTGTATATATAGCCTTATGCAACCACATGTGGTCCTATATGTATGACACACTTGGTTCAATATGTACACATGTTATGAAATTATATTTTAAGAGATGTGCATTCAGCACACTTAGTTTGATACATTATATATCGATGTGTTGGTTTTCATAAAGATATTAATTTTATATTTGATTTGAATTCATTGCACATGATATCCTTCTATGTATGTATATTCTATGTATATTAATTCTATATGTATTTTTGATTTAAAATTAAAAAACTATGGTGTAACATATATGAATATAATGTTACTATGGTGTAACATTGCATGGTACAATTGTTAAGAAATTAAGGGAAACATGTGTATTCCTCCATCAACATGGGAAACTTATCATTTTCCTCTTAAGTCATGAAAAAATATTTCATACCTTGAATCTTGAAATAAGATGTCTTCCCTTGGCTCATTTGGTTTTTGAACTGTGTATTTAATGTTATTTATCAGAAGGATATTATTCATTTTACCATTGATGAGTATGGTGGTGTATGACCAATCCATCTTTATATCCCCACCAATATCGTGATAGAAACTTTCGCTCAACAATATACCATACGTAGCTAGCATGTCTTCCACAAGTATTTCCATCTTGATTTTCTTGTCAGGGAAGTCTGCAAATTCTGGCTTGAGAATCTTTCACCTGGCCGAAAAGAGGTAATTATTTTGTTTTCATGTAGTAACAATAACAAATAGCAAGGCTGAGAGTAATACCAATAGAGTTATAAAATTTTATAAGCATGACATTGTCAGAGGTGCTGGAGTTAATAATGCAATTATTCAATTTATAGGTCCATTGACCAACAAGGAAAGATAGAAAGGTTCTTATTTCCTAGAAGCCTGAGGATTTTAAGGAAAAAGGTTATAGGAATGAGTGGTTATAAGAGTGGGAAGTGATTCTTTAGTGTTGGTAGGATTCTTGGAACATGTATTTTTACTACTTCCTTTGATAAACTAGACGAGGATTAAAGTGTTTTGCTTGGGAAGTAGAAGAAAAGCCTCATTTATTTTTTTATGAGTGGGTGAACACTAAACAAGAGTAACTATTCATATCATCTATCCAGATTATTTAGGATCTTTGTTAGGTGAGTATTCACAATAACCAATAATTGCATAACCATCTTCTTCTTCTATTTCAATTTCTGATTCAACAATTTCTTGAAAAAGTTGTAATTGTAGAAAAAGTTGTAATTGTTGAAAAAGTTAAAAAAATTTGTAATTGTTGAAAAAGTTATAATTATTGAAAAAGTTGAAAATGGTGGGTTGTGGCACCAAACCGACTGCGCAGACATGTCTAGGTGGCTAGGTGAATGCTAGAGGAGGCATCATTTTTGTACATGACAACGTCATTGCTTTCGGGCTACCTCATTCGTGCGTAGTCCCTTAAGAGCCATGAGACCAAAAAATTGTTCAACTTCAATGAGTGACTACGAGCACTCTGTGTCACCTAAGGATGTCTCGTTTGATCCTACACCTCGGTGTAGGGACCCTCTACAATATCCTATCTCAGTTTTTACCTTCTCCAATCGCTCTCGCTGCCCTATTGTTTGTAAACGTGATGAATAGTGTCATTTGAGACAATGTAAGGCTGTCAAACGGTATATTTTGTAAACGGTGGGTTGTGACACTGAACCGACTACATGGACACATCCCAGTGGCCAGGTGAATGCTAGAGGAGGAATTTTTTTGGTGCGTGACAATGTTGTTGCTTCCAGGCTACCTCGTTCAGGCATAGTCCCTTAAGAGCCATGAGACCAAAAAATCGTTCAACTTTGACGGGTGGCTACGCACACTCCGTGGTACCTAAGGATGTCTCGTTAAATTCTACACCTTAGCATAGGGACCCTCTACAATAGCCTATCTAAGTTTTTTCCTTCTCCAATTGGTGCTCTCGCTGCCCTATTGTTTGCAAATGCACCGAATAGTGTATTTTGAGATACTGTAAGGCCGTCAAACAATATATTTTACAAATAATGAGTCATGGCACTGAACCGAATACGCTGATGCATCTAGGTGGCGAAGTGAAATCTAGAGGAGCCATCATTTTTGTGCGCGATAATTTTTTTGCTTCCGGGCTACCTCGTTCAGGCGTAGTCCCTTAAGAGCCCTGAGACCAAAAAATTGTTCAACTTCAACGGGTGGTTACGTAGACTCTGTGGCACCTAGAGACATCTCATCTAATTATACACCTCGATGTAGGGACCCTCTACAATAGCCTATCTTGGTTTTTTCCTTCTCCAATTGGTGCTTGCGCTGCCCTATTGTTTGCAAATGTGCCGAATAGTGTAGTTTGAGATAGTGTAAGGCTGTCAAATAATATATTTTGCAAACGGTGGGTCATGGAACCAAACCGAATGCATGGAAACATCCAAGTGGCTAGGTGGACACTAGAGGAGGTGTCATTTTGGTGCGCAACAACATCGTTGCTTCCAGGCTACCTCGTTTGGGGCGTAGTCCCTTAAGAGCCCTAAGACCAAAAAATCGTTTAACTTCGACGGGTGGCTACACAGACTCCGTGGCACTTAGGAAATATCATTTGATCCTAAACCTTAGTGTAGGGATCCTCTATAATATTCTATCTCTATTTTTTCCTTCTCCAATCGGTGTTCTCGATGCCCTATTATTTGCAAACACACTAAATAGTGTAGTTTGAGACAATGTAAGGTTGTCAAACAATATATTTTACAAACGATTGGTCATGGCACTAAACTGAATATGTAGACACATCTAGGTGGCCAGGTGAATGCTAGAGGAGGCATTGTTTTGGTGTGAAAAAATGTCGTTGCTTCCGGGCTACCTCGTTCGGGCGTAGTCCCTTAAGAGCCCTGAGACAAAAAATCATTCAACTTCGACGGGTGGCTACATAGACTCCGTGGCACCTAGAGACGTCTCGTCTGATCCTCCACCTTGGCGTAGGGACCCTATATAATAGTCTGTCTCTATTTTTTCCTTCTCCAATTGGTACGCTTGCTGCCCTATTGTTTGTAAATGCGCCGAATAGTGTAGTTTGAGACAGTGTAAGGATGTCAAATGGTATATTTTGCAAACGGTGGGTCGTGGTACCGAACCGACTATGCGGACACATCTAGGCGGCTAAATAAAGGCTATAGAAGGTGTCAATTCAGTGTAAAACAATGTCATTGCTTCCGGGCTACCTCGTTCGGGCATAGACCCTTAAGAGCCCTGAGACTGAAAAATTGTTCAACTTCGATGGGTGGCTACGTACACTCCATGGCACCTAGAGACATCTCATCTAATCCTACACCTCGGTGTAGGGACCCTCTACAATATGCTATCTCAATTTTTTTCTTATCTAATCTATGCTCTTGCTGCCCTATTGTTTGCAACGCTCCGAATAGTGTAGTTTGAGACAGAGTAAGGCTGTCAAATGGTATATTTTATAAACGGTGGGTCGTGGAACCAAACCAACTACACGGACATGTCCTGGTGGCCAGGTGAACACTAGAGGAGGTGTCATTTTGCTGCGTGAAAATGTCATTGCTTCCGGGCTACCTCGTTTGGGTGTAGTCCCTTAAGAGCCCTGAGACCAAAAAATTGTTCAACTTCGATGGGTGGCTATGTGCACTCCATGACACCTAAGGAAATCTCGTTTGATCCTACACCTTAGTGTAGGGACCCTCTATAATATCATGTCTCAGTTTTTTCCTTCTCCAATCGGTGCTCTCGCTGCCTTATTGTTTGTAAACGTGCCGAATGGTGTAGTTTGCGACATGTAAGGCTGTCAAATGGTATATTTTGCAAACAATGGACCATGGCACTGAATTGACTACACCAAAACATTCGAGTGGCCAGGGTGAATGCTAGAGGAGGTGTTGTTTTGATGTGAAACAATGTCATTGCTTCCGGGATACCTCGTTTGGGTGTAGTCCCTTAAGAGCCCTGAAACCAAACAATCGTTCAAATTCGACGGGTGGCTACGCAGACTCTGTGGCACCCAGAGATGTCTTGTTTGATCCTACACCTTGATGTATGGACCCTTTATAATATCCTGTCTCGGTTTTTTCCTTCTCCAATCAGTGCTCTCGCTGCCCTATTGTTTGCAAACGCACCTAATAGTGTAGTTTGAGACAGTTGTAAGGTTATCAAATGATATATTTTGCAAACGGTGGGTCGTGGCACTAAACCGACTGTGCACATGTGTAGGGATGGTCTTGTAAACACTTAGGGATGTGTCATTTTGGTTCTCTAAGCTCCAAGTCCTTTTTGGCTACCTCCTCCGGAGCCAAGAACCCCCTCCATAGGTACATAAATCATTTTTAATTGCTTCTCTTTTCTTGTAAAAAAATGAAAGCTTCTCTTGGCTTTAAGAATTTATAATTCTCTACTAACAGTGCCAACCACATGAAAGTAAAAGCTTTTTTTAGCACCACTAACCTGCATATAAAAGTGTTAGTCAAAGATATTTAAGTTTCAAATCAAAACCATACTAGATATATACAAAATACACAAATTTCATAAAATATATGAACTTAAATTTATCGCTAATTAAAAAATTTCTATATACCAAAGAAATTATATATACTAGACATGAGCATTGTAAATTCATTCCAATGAACCATCAAGATCAGATCTACTCTGAATAGCAGACAAAATTGCTTCATGATCTAACTCTCAAACCTTCCAAAGAATCTTGTTATTAGGCCTTCCTCGATATCTATATAGCTGAATATTTGTCGTTAGAACTAGATGCAAATATAAGAGTATTTTCCTGTGTGTCTTAAAGTCTTCAAACACCCAAACAAAGGAGTTTTTTAATGGATACCATCAAAGCCAAGTTCCAGTAACTACCACTGACCTTGTAGGGTACTCAATATCTTCACCATCTATAATAGGAGAAGTCAACTTCTTTCTTTCCTTGATGCAACAACATAAGAAATAGTCTGTTCCTTCTTCATTATCTTCTATCACAATAGCTACAAACACGTGTCCTACAGAAAAAGGTTTCAACTCAAATTTAAATTATACATATTAAAATTTCAAAGGACATAACTCAATACAAAATTGTAAATAACCATAAATACCTTATCGCACCAAAATCAAAATTTCGTTAAAGTCCTTGGATGTTGCAACTTCATCTATAGAAAAAATTCATAATGCTTGTGGAGGTTGATGAATAGGAAGTGGAGTTAGAGGCTGTGATGCCCACTAAAACAACCCACTTGAGACCCAAGAACAACTTAGGATTAGTTATGAAAATTATGGAATATTTTTTTTGTTTGTGTTTAAGAGAGTCTATAACCGGGTTACATGACAACAGTTGTCACTAACAAGTTCCAGAACAAATATCATCTAGAAGAATATACTTTTCTTTTATTAAAAATTATTAGAGGTCACAAAGTCCCAAAATTTAGGGTTAGGGTTAGAGAGTTCAATTAGGTTCAGAGGGTAATTCCTCACCATACCCACTTTCTAACAGGCTTAAAGGTTCAACTAATTTTTCTCAAAATTAATTCATTCAAAATTTTCATAAATCCTTCCCATTGGATAGGAAATTTCCTCACCTTTCCAATGATATAAAGAAGTCCTCCTAACTCCTCATATTTTTCAAGTTATGGGCTGATGGGCTTTGGGGTGAAAATTTTCCCCAAGAGCGGGCTTGCAGACCCAGGGGAGAAAATTTGCCCAAAGGGCAGGTCTGTGGGGTTGAGGGAGACTTTTGGAAAATTTCCTACGTGGGGGTGAAATACCACCTTTGTGCCCGTGCTACCGTGGGTCCACAAGGGACACGTGGCACCTCTCTAAGCCATGCAAGGAAAAGCCGGGTGGCAGGAACATTTAGAAAATTTCCCACGCGGGGTGAGAAGCCCACTTTGCGCCTGCTCTCCCATGAGTCCACAAGGGACACGTGGCATCTCCTAATCCAATGCAGGAAAAGCGGGGGTGATGGGGAGAAATTTTGTTTAATGCCCCGAAGGTAAAAAGGATCACACTCACCCACGTCTCTGCCAATGCCTCGTGATGCCAAGTGGCAGCTCCTGATTGGCCGCGGGTCGGCGGGAAAAATTTGAAAAATTTTCCCAATTTTTTTCTAAAATACCAAAGGCAAAAAGGAACCCGCTCCTCCTCCGATGCCTCACGATGTCATGTGGCAGCTCCTGATTGGATGCGGGTCAGCGAGGAAAATTTGGAAAAATTTCCCAAATTTTTTCTGAAGCTCTAAGGGAAATATTCGGGCTCGCGGGCCCACCAAGGAATTTTTTCCCAATTTTTTTTTAAATGCCATGTGAAAAAAAACTTCAGAAGGCCATAAATTTTGGTAAAGAGCTTGGTTTTGGGGTGAATGAGGACTTTCTGGAAATCTCTCAACGTCCTCTTTGCACGAGATTCATTAAATTTTGATTTTGGTAAAGTTTAAGGGGGTCAATTTCATAAAAATGATCTGCAAGATTTTACAGTTTGAATTGGTAAATTTTAACTTATAAAATTTTGTTCAATTTGTTCTTGTTCCTCTCTCAACATGTCAAATAGACATGGAGAATTGTTCTTAGGTGGATTTAGGGTAATTTTGTGAGGTAGATCTATGTGATTGAATTCCAATTCAAAAATTTACAATTTTGCCAGCAAAACGACTGTGAAAGCTTTGAACTCGGTTTTGCCAGGTTCTGGAAGATTTCCTTTAAGTATATTTGTCTAATTGTATTTGTTTAGGGAAATTTAATTCATTTTAATCATTTAGTTTTTTATTTCACTGTTGCAGGTTTGGTTCGTGCATTTTGGATTCGATAATTGCCAATTTGAAAATACAAGGCAAAGATCAAATTTTTAAAGGGTTTATTTTCCATTTTCTTCTTCCAAGTATTATAATATGTTCCAATCCTAATCTAATACATTTAGTTGATTCAAAAACTAAAATACATATCCGACTTCCAATTTTCACATACCTTTCAAACAAAGATTGAAACTCACAACTAGATGATTAAATTCAATACAATGATACATTTTGAGGAAGGTTATGCAATACTTTATTTATTCCAAAGACAACTTTACAACTTCCATCTTTTATTCTTTTCAGAATCATATATTATATACAGGGAAAAATGATACATTTTCTTCTCGCGTGTTTCATTTTTCCACTTTATAAACAAGGATTTCATAGTGCATGCTAAACACAAATTTTCAATGAAATAATATTATATGGAAAAGACAAAACCACATCAATTAATTCAAATTAAACTCTTACAACTTCCTTTCCATTCGATTTCAAAATTCAACATACAAAATACATTTAATTCTTAAAAAAAAAAAACAGAAACAAGAGTATAACTCTTTTACATTTCAAATTTCAACTTTCATTGTCAATAAAAAGTATCCTTCCATTACAATTAATATACAAATCATCCACTTCAAAGTGGGAAAGAGCTACAATAAGATTTCATTTCACAAGAGATTGTCAAACTATCACTTCAAAGTGGGGAAAGAGCTACAATAAGATTTCATTTCACAAGAGATTGTCAAACTATCCTTTTTTTTTAATCTCAGCTCCAGAACAACAACATGCAGATTTCTCATTCTTCTAATTTGGTCACAACAAGAGTAGGGGAAAGGCAATGCTCTCCACCCAACCAATACATCCAATGAAAATGAGAAGCCATCCTTCTTCATTGGCCCCCAAGCCCCAACCATAATGCAATAAAAGATGTGATCTAACTCATGACAACAACAAGGTTCCACAAAATATGCAAGCAACATTTTCACAATAAAACACAGTCCAAAATAGAATATAGTTTGCAACTACATTAAAACATGACAAACAATACTAAGGCTTCATCAAGCAAGCTAAATGAGCAAGAAACTATGAGGGATGCTTCTTATGCCTCCCAAAATGGGAAATTGGTATCACCACTTGAATTACAAACCGCCAAAATATAGCATTTATCAAAACCGGAAATTGGTATCACCACTTGAATTACAAACCGCCAAAATATAGCATTTATCAAAACCCTACCATTCCTTATGCCTCCTCAAGTACCCCTTATTCCTCACATTTCCTTATGCCTCCCCAACCTCTTATGACACCCCATAACAAGTAAAACATGCAAGCTATTTCTTTGTAAGGTGGAACCCAAATTTCAACTCCCTCCACCCTTAAACCTCCCTAAAACACACTTATGCCTCTCAAAAAATAAACCCCATAGTCTTCTCCTACACCATTCCTAGGCCATCTACCCAACAACCCACAAACATGCCAAAACATTCAGACATTAACATTTTCATAAAAAAAGAAGCATTTCAAGAGCCAAGCTCCTACCTCTCCAGTATGGAGTTGTTCCAAGTTCCAAAACAACAACGTATTATCCCAAGGCAAGTAATCCAAAACAACCAAGCACAAGCATGCAACAATCTTCCCAAAACTTCCTCAAAGCAAGAGCTCCAAAACAGCAAAAGAATTCACCCAAGAATGAAGTCTCCAAAGTGAAGCAACCCAAAACAAGGTAAGGAGTTTGAATTTTCATAGAAGAGGGAAGAGAAGAGGATGAGGTGGATCCATGTAGGATGCCACATCACACATCCTCAACCCCAACCCTCAAAGTCAATTTCATTCTCCAATGCATAATAAATAGGTGAGTGAATAATATGATAGTTTACTTATTGAAATCCAACCCACACCCCAAAGGACTGAAATTAAATCATGTAAGAAAAGTGCAATTAAACTACAATTTCACCTTCTAAAAAGGCATTATAAAATTCAAATTTCAACTCTCCAACCACAAGTATGGTTGGTAAATAATTTAAGAGGTATGGGACAAGTTTAACTTGTCCCACAAGCCTCCAAAATTAGCCTCTAAGGACAAATTCGAATTTCCAAGAAGGTGGAGTGTTTCACACTAAAAAATTTAACTTACACATCACTTACATATTACTTACACATTATTAACTCATTCTTACAACACTTTAAATGATAGCCAACAACCATATTAATCACTTTCTTATGACATATTTTATTTAATTAATATTAACAACATGCTTACCCACAATATTAATACAACATTTAATAAATAAAGAAAGAGGCAAATGCATCACAAAATAAACACATGCAACATTAAAAAAAGGGGTCAAACAAATAAATACACATAACCCCTTGGTCACATTTAAAGGTGATCCCCCCCATGGAAATCCCTAACACACATAAACACACACATATAAATACTAGTTGCCATGGTGACCTTTTTGAATTCATCTAGAACTCCAATGTGGTTGGTCTCCAATCCCCTGATGTTTGTTGTGATATTTTAACCTGCAAAACAAAAATATCTTCTTCGACCTTGTGGCCATATTAGAACATCCAAAATAATATAAATATAACTCCCATTATCATCTAGATATATGAATCACAACAACATCCAAGCAATCTAACCATATCGTTTACAGTTTTATCAACAACTATATCATCATCCAATAATTTCCATTTCTAGGTCTACTCACAATATCTAAATATCACATGTCCGAACAACATCCATTATATAACCATGTCAAACAATATATCATCATCAACATATAAAATGTCTCTAATAATCATCATGCATCATAACTGAATCCAGTCAACAATAATCCCTGATCTAACATCTAACATCATACTATAATAAAGTCCATAATCATGTCCATAATATAATCAGCAATATCAAGATTAATATCAAAAAGGTGTCAAAGGGAAGTGGGCACTACAGAGGCCTACAAATCCATCCATCCACCCACTTTCGTGAATTACACTCAACAATGACAAATTCAATACAAGATGCACAAAAACATGTCAACTTTCTTGTCCATGTGGCCCACAAAGTAGCGTCTGAGCTACAAAATGAGTGCATATCACTGGACCTAGTGAGTGTCATATAATCCTCGTAGTTAACAATTTTTTGTTCCTCTATCAACTAAAAATATCTGCGAACCGTGGAAATTTCTTGAGAACCTCAAGCCATGTTGTCAATACACCATTCCATTATGCTCTTTGCATCTTTCAATTTAGCACCATATTTATACTTCAATTCTTCTCTTGCAAGAGTCTTTTCACACATGCCCCTACACCATCATGCTCTCCTTTTCCATGTCCAGCCTTAGCGAAACTCCAAATATGTTACACACCCATCTTGATGTGCATCCTGCTCATACAATAAAATATTCATGCATTCTTAAACTGAGATGTGTAATTATTTGACCATATATAATGTTGTTTGAAGTGGATGTCCCTATCAGACAAGTTTCCATAAAATAAATGGAAACACCCTTGCACAAATATAGTAGAATGAGTACGATCATCACTGATATAAAAGTGATACTCTCTTAAATTTTTTCGATCATTATCTGTACTATCAGGAGAATGTATAAATGCTATATGCACAAAAATGGTAACTTGTACTAAGTTGTAATATTGTGATAGAACCTCCATTTGTGGTTGCAATGTGTAATTCTCTTTAAAATCGACCACTGAAACAATAATACCAATAGGAAATGTGTCTGTACATATCTTGAACTGTTCACCCAACTATCAAGCTCTGTGTGTATGCCTAGCATACTCATAAACAATTTCATCCTTAAATTTTCTCATAAATTGAAAAACAGGCATTTGTTCTGTAACTAGCTCATACCGTTTAGACTCTTTTCCATCTTTGAACTGGTATGCAACTGATTTATATTTATCAAACTCAACTAAATTATTTCCTATTGCACCTTCAATTTTCTCATGGATGCAACTTTCCAATTTAGGTAATCTACCACATGTACCACAACTTCCATCTAAACAATCCTGACTATAATTTTTTTTTCCAACTAAATTTTCACAAAATATCGTAGGAATGAAATCCCTGGAAGATATTGGTGAAACTTGAATACCACATTCTGATAACATAGTTTCAGAATGTAAAATAGAACGAATACATAAAAATTTAGCATAATGCATAGAAAATTCAACATGTTGCCTACAACAAGTGGTGCGAGCATGGTTGATTTTCACATAGAATGGTTTTAACATTTCAAAATTTTTTTGACTAATTTTAATTTCCAGATGCTCTTGTTCAAACTTATGAAAAAATTGAGTTTGAGTCATATCTAAGAAATACTTTGGATGTGGTTCGCAATTAATAGAACCAACTCTCTGTTTTACAACATCTCTTGTATTAGGTGAAACTCTAGTGTTATCATGCCAAAATTGAATAACAACTTCTCTTATAGCATCAATATTATATTTTTCCTTATGCGGTGCTCTAGAAGAAAATGCCCAAAAATTGGTGTTATTGAATGATTGAGGGATATTACGTCTTTCAATTGCTTTCATTAGAGTTTTTCGATTAACTTGCAACATTCAAATTGTTTGCATAATCAAACGTTGTTTTTTATATATTCACTTACAACACTAGTAGCAAGTACACGACGCAAAATATCACTATCCCTAGTGCGTCTCTTGACACCAACAGTGTGATATGCATCATGAAGGTTTTCAACAATTGTAGAGGTTTGACCACATATATTAGATGTTGTCAATCCTAAGGTGTTTAATGTAGGTCTTATTTTATTCAATTTCATCAAACTAACCAACGAATGACATCTTTGGGAATCATTTAAAATTTCAAAATGGTTATCCCAAATTTCAGTGGCATTTCTTCTGATTTGCTATTCAAAAAATTTGTCACACATTGGTTTGAAAATATTTTTATCAATTTCAATAAAATAATTAGGTTTCTTACAGAAAATCCTAGGAGGTGTTTTTGTCAAATTTTGCCTGTCTATAGTTTCAACATGAATTTATTTATTCACATTTTCATTGTCTCTTTCAATTTCAACATTTGCTACATCGAGTATTTAATTCTTCTTCAACATTGACAGTAAAAACATCTTCATCATGAGTATTTAATTCAACTTCAACATTGACAATAGAAACATTACTTGGTTTCTCATTTCTTATAATAGTAGGGGTTGAAGATGAACCTCTTCTTGTTTCACGAAGATTCTGCATTCGCTCAACATTTTGAAATCTATTTTCCTCTAATTCGTTTGGTGTTTTTTACTTAATGACTTCATTTCTTGTCTCCCATGATGTTTTACTTTCAGTGATAAGAAAAACGTGTAGAAAATGACAAAATTTTGCAGTAATTCGTATGGTAAAGTAAAACAGTAAAAATCACATGGTAATTAGAACATTGGGATGCATATAAATATGATTTATGAACCACGATCATGCTTTATAAACCGCACTTGTGGTTTATAAAGCACGATCACGGTTCTTATTTTTTGACTTCGTTGCTTGTCTCCCATGATGTTTTACTTCCGGTGATAAGAAAAACGTGTAGAAAACGTACAAAATTTCACAGTAATTCATATAGTAAAGTCAAACAATAAAAATCACATGGTAATTAGAACATTGGAATGTGTATAAATATGATTTATGAACCACAATCATGCTTTATAAAACACACTCGTGGTTTATAAAGCGCGATCGCGGTTCTTGTTTAAAATCCTGTGATCACGGTTTGTAAACCATGATCGCAGTTCTATCTGTATTATCAAATACGACCCTAAGGCTTCGGAAATCTTTGTTTTGCCCCAACCAAAGCTATGGAAGGTCATTATGAAGTGTAAAGGGTCAAAAAAATTTAAAATTTCTCTTCCACAAACTTGAACCATGCTAAAAAATTGAAAACATTTCACAAAAATGGTGCCATCGCGTAGGGGAGACTGTTAGCTTCGTAGAAATATTAATTTTAAAGTGAATAGAATAAGATAAATATCATTTTATAATTTTTTACTAACAATAGGTCTTTAAGAATTTTTTTCCCGCGAATGTTCATGTCTACGTTTAAGACTGCAAATTTTGTTATGTTTATCAAAATGTGATAAAACCTATACCATCTTAAGCATGGAGAAATTTTATACACGTTAAAAAAATTGATTTCAATATTTTTTTATATAGTTATGGCGGAAAAATGGAAAGCACTAGTTATGGAAAGCACTAGTTATTTTTTGATTTAATATAATTTTTATTGATTTTGTTTCGTTTGTGGTTGCAGGTAGTTATGGGTGTAAAATGGTAAATGTAACTTGGTAGAATAGGTAAAATAAATGTGTGAGACTATGAAGGAGTGTCCTAGAGTGTGTATGCACCTATTTGAATTAGGGTGTCCTAATTCTTGTGTCCGCACATGTTTCCCACTCTAGTATTATTTTCTGAATATGCAGTTTCTCTAGAAATAGAGTTCGAAGATATTCAAAAAATATTACCAATTACCTTTTTGTTAAGCTTTAATCACTTATCAATAGTTATTCAATTAATTAAGATGTGAAATAATATAATTTGTCTTGAAAAGCATACTCAATCCTAATTTTCTACTATCTTGTTACTTATTGGGTAAAAATATCTGAATTGAGATTTCCTTATTCAACAAGAGATTACAATTTAATTTTATGACCACGCTCCTTTTGAAATTATAACATATTTTGTTTTAGAAAAAAGGGTTCAGATGTTTAAGTTTTACGCTAAAAACACTTCCTCTCCTCTGGCCCACATCTATAACCTACATCTAATACCTAATTTAAACTATTAATCAATTAGATCCTTTCACCATTAATTTCTATCGGTATATTGATTTTTATTTTATCAAATTGAATTAGCTCAACATGAACTCATGTGATAGGATATTTCCTAACTAATGAACTCCCGTGTCGATTGAAACATGGACAAACATAGACAATACAAAGAACAATTATGAGTTGAATAGAGAGAAAACAAGGTCAAGGTGGATAAGGAAATATTGAAGACGCCAATAACAAAAAAAGGAATGGGGGATTTAGTAAGTAAACTTGTGGTATATTACATTCATTCGTAGGATACTAAATAATACTCCTATTTCACATTCTAATTTTTAATATTATATTGTAAATAGCTCCTCCCAATACACCATTCCTATTATAAATACCCCTTATATTGCCAGATGTTACATATACATGTCTTTTTGGTGACATTTTAAATACCCCTTATTATTTGTATATCTTTCACGTTGAATGTGTTCTTTGAGTTTTAAAACATTTGGTTAATGTTGAGATGTATTGACCTTTCAGAATGATGAAGAAGTCAAATTTAAACCAAACATAGAAATTTGTGTCGATTCAAAGTTTCACATATCGGTGAAATTTAGTAAACATTAGCTTACGAAAGTCACAAATTGTTTTGAACCTTGCACAAGAATCAAAAATATCAAGAACTTCAAGATATGTTGAACACTGATTTTGGACTATGTGTCCATGATCAATGTGTCAAGCGTACTAGAGTTTATTAACATTTTACACACCAATACAAAGATCAAAACCTCACAGAGTGTAATACATCAATATTTGAAAAGTGTCCATAATTGGTCTTCGATAGTGTTTGACCCTTGTATGAGGATCAAAATTTCAAGGCTATGTGGTGCAAGGTTTCACTAATCAATGACAGGTGATGTCCATTGGCATAATGGAGAACCAAAGAGTTTGTAGTGGAGACAAAGTTCTAAAATTTTTAAAGACACAACTACACCAATTAATGCCCCTTCACCGCTTATTACATGCCATTATATTGGCGACAAGATTTACATTAATAGAAGCCTCTTTATGAACATACATGATAGGATAATTTGTAGAATGTGAAGCCCCCATGGAAAAAGATGAGTTGAAATTCAAATAACATAAGAAACATATGGAAACAAGAGCCTATTTTTTACCCATAATAAATAAACTAGCACGAAAATAATTGTTTCTAGTGTCATAACAAAATTAGGTGTCTACAATATCATCATCACTATTGAAAAGTTGATCACTGTAGAGGTTATATTAAAATCTACAAAAATAATGGCATGGAAAAGACCTTTTAAGATCCATAATTTTGGGTGGCTTGCTTAAATTTTCCATATTAACTTATAGCATAAATTACCCCGTGTTAGTTTATAGTAGTATTTTTAATATGTAGGATGCACCTTCAAATATAAAATATACATATACCTTACTCATGCATTTTTTTTTGAGTGGTGCACTCATTTGGGCACTATACAACATAGATTGTTGGCATCGCTGCTCATGCTTTGGAGGAAGCATGTAGTGGAATTACAAAAATTAAAAATACAATTAAGTGTACAATTAAATTAGTGATCACCATAAGCTGCTATGATTCATGAGGAAAATCCGTCATTGAAATACTTACAACAACACCAATACTTCCTAATACGTATAAAAAAAACACACCTACTTCCCCACAAATGAAATTCATAAGAACTAATCTTCTCTAATTTGAGTTTTGATAAACGTTTCTACAACATGGTCAAGTAAAATGCACAATAGACCGTTGAAGACAATACCTTTGATTTTGTAATTATTGTTTTCTTAAATGAAATTGCTTATTTGTGGTGTAATGTTTTGTTATATAAATATTATAATCGATATTAGTGATCAAATCATCACAAATATTGGAGAGCAAGGAAGACTGGGTCAAGCATCCATCCATTTTGTTTTTACATATGTTATGACTATTATTTTTCAAAAAGGCAAACAGCCGCGAATAAGGGTTTTCATTACGAGTTGATTTATTTGAATAGCATCCATCATGACCTAGAAAAGGTCAACTAACATATTTTCCCGCGTCAAATTCTTGTTATTCAATTCAAATATTTCACATATTAATAGTATTAAAACGCGCTACAAATTTCAACATTGAATCCTTCATTCTGCACGGCATCCCTCTATAAATATTTCCTTCATTTCTTTCATTCTTCATCTTCATATCCATCCCCACCTGCTAAACAGTATTACATTTCACCTTATCTTACTCAGCCAGCTATCTTTTTGTTGAGTTATTCAGTTGTATCCTGAACAGATTAATTGTCGAAGGCATCTCTGAAGAAGTTAAAATGGCAACAACAATGTTTATCAAAATCGTGACGGTGCTGCTTGTTCTCAACGTTATATTTAAATGTCTCTGCTCGACATAACTTTAAGGAATATGTAAATACAAATGCAGCTAGTGAACGTCTGTATTCAATTGCGGAGATGTTGGCGCATTGTATTAACTGTGGAACCCATATTTCAAATTCTAACTGCTGCCGAAAATAAGATAAGTCTGCATATTGTTCATGCTGATAATTATCCAAAATGAAACAAAGAGGGGAACACACTTGCTAAAAAATGCAGAGACAATGCATAGCATTGAATGACTACAAAAGAATTGAGGTTTAACCAACCTGCGTATGGTGGGAGATCGAAAAGTGTCGATCTGGTGATGCTCGGCTCCCTCGTGATCCGCCAACAGGGAATTCTTTATTTTTATTTTTCATGAACAGATAAATTTTAATATACAATTCAGATTATCATATATATTTGTTTATATTGGACCTTGTGGATGGCTGAAGTAAACATTTTACGTCGGTTTCTTCCATTTAATGTTAACATTGTTAATCCTTGTTAAACTCGCATGCCACCTTCCTCACTTTTTTGCAAATACGTCATGATAATCAATGAAAATTAAGCACTATATAATTGACCCTATATTAACAACATTGTTGATCCGTTAAATTTATTTTTATTCTAATACTAGTAAGGGAGGAATGATGACTTCAACATGACAGAGTTAGCGATCTCCAAAATCGTTCACCTCTTTATGTATTGGATAGCTACCAAAAGAGCAGTTTGCTTGTGCATCTGTAATACATTTGGGTTTTGTGATCCAAATTACAACCGTCACTCACACTCAATAATATGACACACTTGGGATAATTTCCACCAAAGAACTGCAAAGTTCTTAAAAGGCTAGATTGTGCCATGTTATCGACACAACCTTTTTTTCCATTTGTCAATTGTTTCCAATTGCCGATGGAAGTATTGTCCCATATGGTTCTGTCCGATAATTTTTCAATGTGCTTTCAATAGAATGGAATTTTCATCGGCATACAATTCATTACACCACATAGTTTTGTCTCAATATAACCCTTCTTCAGCATGGACCCACATTATACCATATCAATGCCAACTGGATAAGTAGGTTGGATAGAGTAGTGGAGGGGTGGCATCAAGTAGGTGACGTGCTTCCTTTGCACATTTTAGCACAAACTAGCATTCAGTCAACACAAAGCCTACTTTTCCACCACCTTTGAGTTGAGTCGTTCATTAACTACTCTAGGGAAAGCACCCTTTCATGATCCCTTGTAATCACAAGGGGATAATATCATAAATGCCTCTAAATCACATATGATTGCAATGTTAGGGGTGCGCAAATCAAATTCAAGCTTCACTAGATCAAAGTGGGAGATAGAGTTTCCAAAAAAATATTCTAATGCCTGAAATCCAAGCACTAGTACTACCAAATCAAGGCCACTCAGGAAGGTAATTAGCATCTTACTAAAGAAATGGATGTAGTAAATACCTTCTTCCGCCATTGTCAATAGGTTTTTAAAGCTCAAGAACCTTCTCCAAAGTGACAAGAAACACTTGATCAATGCATTTTCGAGCACAAAGGGTATCATGTGACTGAATGCTTTCAAGTGAATATCTTTATGAGGTGGTTTCCCACATGGCTAATGGTAAATCCTCTTAGCTAGGATGGTCTTCCTCATGAATATTATAAAACCCTTTCGGGTGTTGTCAGAAGAGACCTATTCCATGTTTATCTTACAGATTTTAACTCTAATTTTCTTGGGTGGTTTATTAACCGCAATCATATAAAAATCATTCGCAAGATGGTTGACCCAAAGCTTATCTACAAATAGAGACCAATCACTTTATTCAATGTCTTTTGTAAAATAATTTCCAAGGCCTTAACAATATGCATCCAACACTTATGCCTGTAACTATTAGTCTAGGAAAAATAAGGTTTATTCAAAAAAAAAAATCCTAAACAATAGTATTTTTCTTTGGGAAGGTGTGTACTACGCTTGCTGGTCTCAATAGAAATCCTTATTTATGAAAATCTATTCTTCGAAATCCTTTGACATGAGAAAATGGCACTTAATTCTAGAAATTCTCAAACCACTTAGTTTTAGGTCATTATTTATCCACTCATTGTCAATGTTGTTTTCAAATGCTTCATCTTATCTCTTTGTTATCGATATCATCTCATAATAGTTTTCCCTCTTTCATTCAATTCAATAGTTCTTTCCTCTTGTACATGTGTTGTATGATTTAGCCACCAAAGGATTTACCTATCTCCTAGCTAATGCCTCTAAGAACGGGGTGGTGAAGGGAATATCTCTTCTAGGATTTCCTCCCACAGAGCTTGCTAATGGCCACTCCGCTGATGATTTGTTTCTAATCTTACGAGAAGATAAGAATAAGTACATGTATCAAGTTATGCACTTCCTTGACATTTATTTCTTAACTTCTATCTTGAACATTCAATGGAAGTATACCCAATGTAACATAAAATCCTTTCTACCTCCACCTCTATAGTTGGATGTGTTTCAATGGATTAACTAGATGTAACGACCCAAAAAAATCCACACACAAACAACACAGTGAAATACAGGATAATTTTTTTTTTTTTTGACTTGCTTGACACATAACATGACGCAACATGTCATCACCAAGGATACAACTAACACTGAGGACAACTTGATACAAGGATGGCCATAAAGGTAGCATAGAAACGTTCACAGATATCAAGGACAATTTACTTTTCTTTTTTACAAGACAACATAGAAGTACAATCACAGAACACACTTACAGTTAGGGCCAACCACAAGGAGATATACTTGATGGTTGTTTATTTTAAAAGGACATCTTGCAATTCATAGCTTATGTTTTCAAGGAGACTTAGGATATGATTCATACAATTCATCTTACCAAGTTAAATTTATTCTTTTTACAAAGAGTAATTATCTTTAAATCTTCTCTATTGTGACCTTTATTTGCTTAATTCGTTTATCAAGAAAAAGGAGAATTTCAATTCCACAAGGCATTCTGCTCACCACTAATGCTACTAAGATTCATTCTTACCCACAAGACAACAGGGTTTTAAGTTCAACACACTTAAGAGAAGAGATATAAGGTGCTTTGAAAAAGGGTTAGGGGGAGAAGGTCGAGATGAAACATTTTTAGGACCTCATCAGTTATTGCTAGAATTAAATGAAAGCTAGGGCTCTTCACCAGATTTAACAACTTTACTTAGGCTTCGCTAAAATTATTATCAAGGAGTAAAAGAATTTACTTTCCAAATGGCTAAGAGATAGATTGTGTGGTTTTAGAATTGTTTTCTCCTATTTATTAAATCTTATTATCCTCAGACAATTAATAGTTCATTTCACCTTAGGGTCATTTTACAAATTTTACCATGAAAGGCATAATGTTCACTAGAGGAACTAGGGTTATCGTGTTATAAAGTTTACTTGCAATGATAGTCTTGCCCTTGTTTACTTATGACACTTTATTACTAAGTCATATCAAGGTTTAGCTCAAAATTTATTCTCAAGGCAAGGTTATAGCAACACTCATTTACAAGAACCAAACAAGATTACATCAATTCTTAAAATACTGGTACTCCAGCAAAGTCACTCAACAACAATAACCAAAATTTTCTTATAGTTTCAATAATGGTCAAACAATACAAGGTTTCCAAAGTTCAGTTGACAAGTCCACAATACATTATAGTAAGACATTAATCCTCTTTTAAACTTTCCACTGGACGTTAACAACAGTTGAACAACATAAAAAGGTTTCGAGCAAAGGAACTTCTCAACTGAGGTTGATGACAAAAGTCTACAAATTTATCCCTCATCTACACGCAAAATCCATCTGCAAAAAATTTTCTACAAGAGTCAGTTCACGAGAACTAAGCAAGATAAGGCTACACAAAACCACCATAACTATTATTTAACAATACCACGAAAAGGAAACACTATATTACAAGAATTGGTTCAAACCTCTAAACACTATTAACACATCAAGTTATAATAAAGTCTTCATCATGCCAATCAAAGAAGGAGAAGACCTTGTACATCAGTTAGGGGTGAAAAGCAACGAAAGTATAACAATTATATGAGAATGGCCCTTGGCCCTATAAGGAGAAAACAAATAATCTAGCAAAAACAGAATTCCCATCAAGTAAGTAATCTAACCATAATTACAAGATTAAGATCTGATATATACACCAACCATCAAGAAATTTATCAAAGGTACCAAACGCATAGACCAAATTAATATATTCCTAAAATAACTAGAGTTGATCGGCCCAAGAAAGGGGAACCACGGGTTTCAAAAATTAACACAAAAAGCCATGTATAATCGAGTTTCAAACCAGAAATCAAATAAAGTATACACACAACATAATTTTCGAGGCGAAAGCAAAGTATACAACAATGTCATCAACAAATTTTTATAACACTAAAGATTTGCAAACCTCCACTACACTACTAATGTTTGGTTAATTTAAAATAAATTACCCATATCCCAAAATAACCATATTTTAATGCAACCCTTGGTAACACAGTCAACCGTCTCACAAATAGATACAACATAAGTTCTAAGTGACCTTATCAAAAGAAAACCTTCCCCTATGAATCTATAAGACTATCAATTGAAAAGCTGATTTTTTTTTTCTGAAGATTAATCACATTTAAGAAAATTTCCATCACAAACTATTATGGTAATTACTTGCATAAAACCGACCAATATTAATTAATAGCATTAACATTACAAGGGAGAAAATAATGCAAGTTAGGAATAGTCGAAGAGCACCATCAGCAATAATTCTGAGAGGGGGATTAGACCAAACTATTCTAGTGTCAACGAGGTACTGGATTTGCACAATGAAACCTCCAGCTTAGTTGATCCGAAAAGCTAGTTATGGTTCAAGTTGATAGGGATGGTCAAGGTACTTCTTGAGGATGGCCTTAAAAGCCTAAAAACAAGATGAAAGATAGTATAAGACTCTAAACACGCGAGACGGAAAAACACATTTCACACAAACCTTTTCATTCTACCATTTTTAATTCCAAAACTCTATGCTGGCTAGCCCACGCATTGCTCACACCATCCTACAACCTTTCTTTCTCGATGCCAAAAGGTTATCAAAGGGACTTGCGAAGGGGCTAACAAAAAATGTCAAAAGACGACTTGGGTGCTAGGGAGGAGCTTCATAGTTATCGTAACTTACTTCCATAATATCGAAATACTAGTTGATCAACATAATAACTAACAACTCAATCGCAGAGAAGAGTTAATCCATAAACATACAGACGAAGGTCTATCATTCGAGTAAGAGAAACATAACATTCAGAGGAGAGGGCACACGCATCCGTTCGACCCACATATTGACATCGATAAAAGCTAAAACAAGAAGAAACAAGAAAAAAGGGAAATCTCCCATCATGACATCTAACTGACAAATCAATGCAAGGAAAAGTGGTTCAATTTCACAATATTTTTAAATAAAATAACAATAGAAAAGTGTAGAAATATCTTGTCTATTTCTCCAGCTTCAACAGGTCATACAGACTCCAAACGAGCCAGCATAAAACAATAGCATGAGACAAGGATGTGAGTACTGCTGCTGGCGATGTCAAAGGGCCAAATGTGATAACTGGATAGATAGATGGGGTAGAAAATTTAACAGTTGAGTCCTTTCACAAAACCACCTCACACCACCTTGTAGTACACTTCTGCACTGGAAACAACTTGAGGAGATTATCTTCCATCTTCCCTCGCTTCAGCAGTCCTATGAGATCATTAAGGCTGTTATCAACCAAGTACTCCTTGAAAAAGTTAATGACGAATAAAAGAACGATGCCCTTGGCCATAAGACAACCCAATTAATCAAGAGGAAAAGACCATACAGAATGAAAAATTCGGAGAAAAGAAATATCAAGAGATGCTCTCCTCGTAGTCTCCTAGCATTGGATTTACTGCAGGCTCATTCTCACATTTCCTGTTTTACCCAAGTAGCTTTCCATTTCCTTGAAGCAGTACTCTCCTGCTTTTCCCAATCTCCACCTACTCTTCTTCTTGCTTTTTTTTTTTTATCCTAGAGATGCATACCATACCTCAGATTTGATGAAGTAAACAACATAGTCCAGTCCTCTTAACATTCAGAAAAATATACTTTTTCGAAAGTGAAAAAAAAAAAAAGTCTGATTCCTTCTTATCACTGCAAGTTCCATATGATGCACCTTATTATAGTGCAAATGTGCAGCCCATTACTTACATCTTGCTTCACTTAGCAGCACCAAAAAATCTCCATAAGAACATTGTCATTGTTTAAGATGAGAGAGCTGGATTGCATTACCCACAACAATTTCTCTAGCAATATAATCTTCGAGATAAACTTGGTTGCAGTGTGGCAGTCAACATCTGCTAGAAGGCTCTTTTGAACTTAATATAATAGAGTGTTTCTCCACCATGCTTGTGCCACAGAGACTTGATATCATCATTTCATCTTTGTCCAATGAATTTTTTGGCTTTGCTTCTGCCTCATCTCCAAGTCCAGGCTTCTGAAAACATGCAGAGGAATCCAGGGCTTTTAGTGCACTTATATCTATGCTGCTCTCATTCAACCTGTGAACAGTGTGTGTGGTTTCAGAGTCATCTGTTGCACCTTCCATTCCATCATGGTACAAAACCTCAGAACTCTGTAGCACTCCCAAAGGAGTCTTTTGGACAGAGTCAACATGTTCCATGTGTTCCTTTTGGGTGTCAAGTTCCATGATTTGGAGTTCGGACACAAGACATAATGATTACATCACGCTCCTGGCTCTGAAAGGCATCTACTGTTATGATAAATAAACCTTTTTCCATCATCAGATTGAGGACAGCATCAAAATCTCGATGTGAACGTTTCAGCTGCGCTTGCAAGGTGTGATAAATCCAACAAAAACCTTTATGCCTGCCAACTTGGTGACTCGTTGAAGCAGCTCATAAAATTGCAAGCAAATTGTGTTTCAGGAATATTCTGATAAGAAACAGATCCATGCCTTTGAGATTCTCTTCCATGAGTTACATCATAAAACAAGTAAGGTCTCAGTAGAAAATCTCTATAATAATTTTCATCAGGACTCCTGGTAACACTCTTACTGTCACTTAATCGATTTGATAACAATATCTTGTAGGAGAATCCCAAATTTGAAGATGCATTCGATACAGAATAGATAACAACGAAACAGCACAACGAACAAGGACAATACAAATTTGAAGAAGAAAAATACACCTCCAAAAAAACGTATGCAAGGAGACAGGGTCCACACAGCGTGTAAAACATGACAGAATGCCACAAATCGATGGGGGGAAAAGGTAGAAATACACAGCAAGGAAAATTACTTCATCTAGCCACCGTCAGACCCATTACTACACTCCACTATAATCTTTTCTCTGAACTTTGCGAGCGGGGGAGGAACGGAGCAGAAGGCTACAAACCAGATCCCATGGGCACAAAGTGAAATAGCTGAGATCATTAGACAGGCTGAACAAAACAACGCCAGAGACTCCACCCTACAACTCTCTGCTCTCCAACGCAAGCTTCACACCACTGATCTAGCAACCGAAACCTTCCTGTAAACACCAATCTCCATGCCTCTATACTTGTGCTAACAGCAATACTCCTATGTCCATTTTTCATAGCACATAAAGAACAAAAGGTAATAGAACACACCACGCAGCACTCGAGAAGGTGGAGGTAACACGCCTACTCAACCAGCTATCACATCAATTGAGACTGCATCTAAAGCATTGAAGGAGGAAATCAAAAAGAGATCTTGGTGAAGGACGTCAAGACTCCACCGACTCCCACTGTCTCATGCCAAATAGGAAGCATAAATTTCCACCTAACTGCCAGCTAACCATAGAATTTTTTTTATTTTATCTTATTTTTGGATCCCCACGCTTTGGGGACAGGCCGCTTGTTAGGAGCTACAATGAATGGGCATTACACTAGATTTGACGTGGAGAAATATTCTGATTTATAGGAATTCCATTTTTATATCAAGATACCTTCCCTTTCCTTTAGAAATGTGTAGTTGATGGAGTGGAGAAAAGGCTCTCCAATGGGATCACAAAACCACTTTTTATGGCTAGTAAGTTTCTCATTTTCTGCCAAGTCCTTGCTTCCATGAATGTTTATTACTCATCTTCTTGGGATCCAATACTCTTAGAAAAAACATGAGAAATTGTTGAAAGAATTATTATGAGATAGTTTGAAGCTTGAAAAATATTTTCATATAAATTACTGTGAATTTTTTTTCTACATTATGAGTTTAGTGGCCTAGGATTGTTGGGCATTGGGTGTCAAGTAAACTCCCTTTAAAGAAAATGTGTTATTCACGATATTGAAGGGAATGAAGTTTGTAAAATCCTTCTACATAATTGTAACTTAGAAGGCTCTCTAAAAAGGTATATGACTTAGAAAGGGTCACGATATCAGAACCTAATCATTATCCAAGATCTAATATAACTAGTGTTCTCATTCATTATTGAAAGCATTTGAATGTATTTGGAAAAATTAAACATTATCTTTTCTTGGAATGAAGATGAGCTCAAAAATGAGCTTTCCATGAATGATCACTTGGTATAGTGATGCCCAATTATTTGTAACATTCCCATTTTAAGACTTTAGAAACAAGGGGGAAAAATTGCATAAAGTTCTCTCTTCTAAATTAACATAAGTTAGAACACATATTTGAAAGCCAATCTATCTCATAACAAAACACCACATGCAGCTGTAAATGACTCGGTGAACACCGATCTCTCACTTCATGACTCGGTATCATACTGATATCTCATGTTAAATTTATAATGTGTATACTATGTATAATTAATTTTGTTACCCTTTTAGAGGTATCAAGTATTTTGTTTAAGAGGCATATCTAAATATTTGTTACTGATACTCATTTCAAATCCTGCTTCTAAAACTAGGTGACATAGGACAACGCAACCAGTAGATTGCGATACTTTGGCCAAATATTTTAGACATACTGTTAATGTTTATATTCATAGATGACATACTTGTTAAACAGAATAATCCATTCACCCAACTTTATCTGTTATCTAAAATGGTCTTCACTGAGTTCTGTCAGTCCACTCATTCAAGGTTTAACCCTAGAAAAGGTTAGCAACATGGCCAAGTCCGGAGGAATGCTTACAGTGACTAAGGGTACTTAGACATACTCAATTGACTTATGTTGATTTGGCATGTTTATTTATCCTAAGTCAACCTGAGTTACCCCCGACACTAGATCATGCCCCTATCTTTACCTAGGGAAGAACTATGATCAAATCAAAGTTTATGTTAGTCTAGTTGAAGAAACTCTAAAGGGTGTTTAAACATTTCAACTGCAACATAGTATCCTCATGAAGACCCTTGTCATCATGAAGGTACTATGCTGCAATTGGCGTGTGTCAACATCCAAATGTGTTTTCCTCGTCTAGATGAACATACCTTAACTAGGAAGTTATATCTTATTAATTTTTTTGTAACTAATTAATTACATCAACCCTACTGAACAACTAGGTTCTTTAATTGCTAAGCTTCAGAGTTAAAACTGCATTAGATGAAGTTATGCAGATAAATTTTCTTTCTATCCAACTCACATGCTGTGATTTGAACTATTAACAACCTCATTCCAATTTTACATTAAAGGCCTAGTACACATGGAAGTTTCATTTATTTACTCACTTAATACATCATAATCCCTCGGCCTAGGGATCCTAGATCTATCTCTATCTACTACATCCCTATCTCCATGTCCTCTTTGTGGTGAATATGGTCTAGCTGACTCCGTATGGGATTTCTTCTCTTTATACTCCTCGATATGTCATGAAGGGATACGAGCCTCTATAGATGGTTCTATGTCATGCTGGCTAGATTGTGCCCCTACTGCTCCACCCCATACAACTGCCTTGACCTCTTGAAATGTCTATAGGATCTAAAGAAATATAGAAAAAATTGTCTACTCTTGCGCTGGTATATCTTACTCCATGTGAAATATACCCTATTCTAGTTCACACGTCCTGCATAAACCAAGACGAGAGTCAGTTCATCATCATTTAGGTTCATTTCAGTTTTCTAAGTGTTTTACATTTCCATTTACCAACAATGTTATGTTCTAGGTGTAGATTATGCTAGGTTAATTCTTTTTGTTTCCATGTGTGCCCAAGGTACAAGCATTGAACCCATGTCTCTGATACCAAGTGTAACACCCACAAATTTTACATTTAAAACCATACTAAAACCTATTAATTTATTGGGGAAACTTTGTGAGAAATTTTGTTTTTATTTTAAGGGATTGTAAGAATAATAATTTGGACTACTTAGCCTTTGTGACCTTCTCACTAAGATTTGGGGTGCCGAACGCTCAATTTGTACGTCATTTACATTAGTATCCACCTTTGACAGTGACCAATGCATGTCACCTCTTACAAACGTTGGTTAAGCTAACGAACATTGGGCATTCTCTTCTGTAGCTGACATTGGTCTTGGTGACTGATATCAGTTCTATTCAACCAATGTCAGTTTAAAATGACTGACACCAGTACCTGTAGATGTATTTTTTAAATCTGAGAATGAGTTTTCTTTCACAAAATTTCCAACTAGTTTGTCTTTGGGTACAAAAAATTGATCTTTGTACATTTTATTTTTATTTCATTCAATGTCACGACTCCTAAAAATCCTATAATCTTCTAAAACCAAAAAACAGAATCTGAAATCACCAGAGCCATAATGGATAAAACTAAATCTTATGGATTTAGCATCGAACTTATTTCTATTTTCTTTATCAACATACACAAAAATTTCTAAACCAAATACTCTAAGAAAAGAAAGATCTACCTCATTTTTAGTCTAATATTCTTCTAGTATTCCACCATCTAGTGCACTTGAAGGTCCACAGTTAATTAAATAAAACTTTGTGTCTACTGCTTCTGCCCAAAACTACAAGGGTAATCCATCATGTATCCTCATGCTTCTTGCACATTCCATGATTTTCCTATTCATTCTTTGAGTAACACCATTCTCCTATGGTGTTCTAGGAACCGTTATTTCTCTACGTATTCCATTCACTGAACAATAATCATTGAAAGCCTTGTTGCAGTACTCACCACCATTGTTAGATCTAAGGCATTTTAACTTTTAATTTGATTCATTTTGCATAAGGAATTTCCATCTTTTAAAAGTATCAAAACTATCATATTTACGTTTAATAAAATAAATACATACCTTTCTTGTGGCATCATCAATGAAAGTCACATAGTATTGGGATCCTCCATGATAAGCTACTTGGGCTGGTACCCACACATCTAAGTGCACAAGCTCCAAATTTTTCTCCTTCTTCATTTTCCCAACTTTGAGAAATCTCACTCTTTTTTTCTTTCCAAACATACAATGCTCATAAAAACCAAGATCTACATCTTTCAAATCTTAGCGTTTAATATTTGCATTCCTTTTTGACTCATATGGCCTAGCCAATTATGCCACATGCTTGCATCTAAATCTGAAGTAGATAACATTGAAAAGGAATCAGTAATACAGGTAGATAAATATAATCTTCCTACCTTTTTGCCTCTTGATACAACAAGAGATCCCTTGGTAACCTTCCAAGAGTTGGCTATGAATGTAACCATGTAACCAAATTCACCTAGTTGTCCTACAGAAATTATATTTCTCTCAAGGATTGACACATGCCTCACATCTTTCAATATCCATGTATTTCCATCCTATAATTTTATATGAACGTCTCCTTTAACAATAATAATTCATGGCTCATCATCTCCTAAATAAACATACTTAAAATTACCCTAGACATAATTTCATAAATAACCCTTACCAGGCATAGCATGGAAAGAAGCTCATGAATCTAAAACCAAGGATTCAATTTTATTACCCAAGGAGAGAATAATGGAATCTTTCATTACCTTATAATATGCAACATTTTCCTCTTTACATTTCTCTGGTACATTCTATTTATTTTCCTTGAACAAACAATACTTATTTGCATGCCCTTTATTTCCACAATTCTGGTAGGTTATTCCTTTACCTATGAATTTAGATCTTCTATTCTAAGACTTTGATTTCCCATTATTATTGCTCTTGGATCTGTCCTTCTACCTTCCCATTATTTCTACATTTAAAGCATTACCAAATGATGATTCTCATGCACTTTTCCTACATATTTCTTCATTCAGGATTATACTAACCTCATCATCAAACTTTAAAATATTAAAAGTAGATGATATATTACTAACAACCACTACCAAGTTATCCCAGCTATTTGGCAAATAGCATAAGAATAAAATTTCTTTCACTTCATCGTAAAACATAATATTAACCGATTTTAATTGATTTACAATAGAACGGAAATCATTCAAATGACTTGATGTAGATTCACCTTCTTGCATCTACGAGTTAAATAATTTCTTCATCAAATAAAATTTATTTAAAGCACTAGGTTTTTCATACAAATTAGCAAAAGATTTCATAACTCTACCATGGTTGTTTCTTCTATTATATTTGAAGCCACATGTGCTGTCAGGATCAATCTTATAGATCCCGGCGCCTTTCTATTAAGAATTTTTCATTATTCATAAATCATCTTTATAGGTCTTGCCTTCTCATCTAGTGGTAGGAATAAATATTTCTGATACAGATGATATTCCACTTACATTTTCCATAATTGATAATTACAGCCATAAAATTTCTCAACTCTGTATTTTCCATCTTTTGTCATTTTGGTAATTTCCAATTAATCAGAAATTGTGTTGTGAGTAAATTTTTCAACACACAAAACCCTCAAACAAAAAATATTTGATACCAGTGGTTGGAGTTGAACACACCAGTTGTACAGATATATATTTATATCTAAGCATACAAACAATAAATATGGAAATAAACCAAAAGAAAAATACACAAGATATAATGTGGTTCACCCAATGTGGGTTACATCCACCAAGAAAAACGCAATATATTATTCAAAATTTTATAGAGGAAATACAATGAGGATCTGCAATCTTCCAAACCTCTCTAGATGTATAGTACTTTTCCTTCACAAGATTCTCTTTTTCTCTCTCCAAGAATTCCTTCTTATAATTATGATCAACCTTACTTCTAACCCTAGCTTTCTAGCTTATAAAAGTATAAACATACTTAGGGCAACATAGCTATGTAATTACAGCAATTAGATCACGTTTTAATCAAAGGTTAGATCTAATTCCTGTGACTTAAATAAAATCAATCATGCACAGGTAACTGATTTCGATTACCCTAACTGATATCGGTTCTTACTTGCTTGACTTATGTTGGTCCCCAAGTGACCAACGATGGTCACCCGATTGATGCCGATTACTATGTATTCCAATATGTTCATAAAGCATGCTATTTATGAAGAAATTAAGATCCACAATTCAATAAGAAATTAAAATGGAGATCATTTTAAACTTATATTGGATGATGAATAAACATTTTTGGTGTGTTGTGGAAGAAATTTGCAATGTTAATTGGCAATTTTGATGATTTTTTGTTAGTAATGCTAACAATTTCCTAGATATGGAAGCAAGCTAGAAGAGTGGAAGTCAATATAACATGATTATTATCCTTTTATAGTAAAAAATAGAGATGTTGGATTCCAAGACAAGCCTAACAATTTTTTTTTTTAGGTTTTGATTATCAAAAGTGTGATTTTTATAGCTAAATCTGTCTTTTTTTGGCTCAAACTAGGGCATAATCATAAAATACTTTTCCATGAATTAAATTGGCTTATTTTTGGATATGTTTGTGGGTTTTTTACTACTGCAAGTCTATTAAGGTTCAGATCCTGATAATTTTGAGGATTACATCTAAAAATGATAAACCAAGATTGAAGATAAAGAGAAGGGCATATGCTTATGTGTGGATGTTTTAAGAGGATAAACACTTTTAAGATATAAGTCCATTAGATTAAGGTTTAATTTATAATTATATTGTAAGATCCTCATATTAACCTTGATTTGATTGATGTTAAAGGAAAATATGAACGCATGAGAGATTATTTGAAGCTACCAATCAAAAATCATCATAATTACAGAAATATGTCAGTGAAATGTCAACAAAAATTTAGCAACAATGTTACACTACTAGAGTTTGTGTTAAACAATAATAAGGTGCATCATTTTTTGTATCAGATCATGATGCTCTTTATATAATTATTTATACTAATTATATCATGAAGGAGATTGTAGGGATACATAAAATTTAAATTGAAGGAAGAGAAGTGGAAACGTTTTGTTGAGGTAAAACAAGTTGAAAGCATTCTTTGTTTTGTTTGACTGATTAAGAATGTATTTATCAGTAATCTTGAGAGCTTGAGAGAATTGGTGAAAGGAAGATAAGAGAGGAAAGAAGGATATGGTGTGAGAGCAGAATCCCTTAAGCTATAAAGTCTTGAAAAGTGAAGAAGATAAATTGAAGTTTAAGAAAAAAGATAAGTCAACACACCTTGAGCTGAATTAGACTTGGGTGAGACTTGAGTGAAGAAGAAGAAATACCAAAACACCATGTTCATAAGAGAGGAAAATAACCTAGGAGAGGTATCTAGTGAGGTGAAATAGACTTTCTTGGAAAAATATTTCAAAGTTAAAAACAAAATGAGAGAAAAAAAAAGAGATGAGATGAAGGGCTTAGAGGAAAAGAAGAGTCACAAGAAAGAAGATATGGATGTGGAGAGAGAGATAGCTGAGATCAAGCTAATCTTGGCATGTATCGAAGAATTATTTGAGGAGACAAGATAGAGATTCTTTGTAAAAATCATGAGTAGAGTAAATTGGCCTCTCAGAAGGATGATTGAACTAGAAAGAGAAAGAAAAAAATCATTCAACTAAGGAGTAAAATTAGATTGTTGACAAGGAAGCTTGAGAATGATAAAATGGAGACAAATCAGTCTCATATGTTTAATTCTAACCATTGATTGACATGGGTGCATATAGGTGAACGTGAAAATGAAGTAAGATGTTTCAAAAAATGATAAAAGAGGATCAACAACAATAATTTTGCATGGAAGACCACGTGAGCATGTCATTTGAGTAGGAAGAACTAGAGGTATGCTATCCAGTGGAAGAAAAAATGTTAGGTGAAGGTGAAGGATTGTTTTCTGATCCATGTCATCAAAATTTTCTTTTTAATATTGTATTTGATGGAGAAAATGTAATTTTGTAAAAGGATGAATTGTATAAACAAACCATAGCACTGTTTTATGGGCTAATGGAAGATGGATACATGAAAGAAGAACCTATTGAAGTTCTTATAGAATCTGATATACAATAGGAATAAGTGTCTTATATGACACAAAAAGAAACTAAAGAATTTTTGAATCAAGTTATGAAGGGAAAAGAAGATTATTTGTAGTAGGTGATGAGAAAAGAAGAGAAATTAAACTCCAATGGAGATGAAGAAAAACATGAAGAAGGAAGAGATGGATTTATTAAAACTCTTAAATAAAGAAAATGTTGATGGAGGGGTAGTGTTGTCTAACGTTTATGCATCTAACATTAGTTTCTAGTGTGTGCATGAAGGTTTAGAATATGAATTATCAAAAGAAGGAGAAGTGAATAATTCATTCACTTATGAAGGTCCAGAACAACTGGAGGGTGAAATGAAAGTCTTGAAAAACTTGATCCACCATGATAGTACAGTTGAAAATGATTGTGAAGAAATGAAGGTAGAGTCATATGCGCTAATAGTTATGAAGAACATGAAGAAAAGAAGATGGAGTCTTTTCTATTGGACCTAAATAAGGAAGATAAAGAAGATATAGAGTTTTTTGGACTCATACAACATGAATATTTGAGTTCAAAGGAGTAAAGCAAACAAAACCATGCCAAGATAATGAATAAATTCAAGAACTAGAAGAGAAGAAAGAAAGAAGAATACCACTCCATTTGAGCTGGAGCTCAAAACGTTTCCCACCTGGGGAGTCGGATGAAGGATCATACGCTCACAACCAATCAAGTTTCATGTTTTTCATGTATTTTCAAAGTGCTCAAGTGTATTTCTTTCCATCTTGTGTAATTCAAACTTTCAAAAATTGTTTAAAAGTCATGAATATAGAGTAAATAACGTTGTAAATGTGTGTGAGGAGGTAAAATGACTTGGTTAGGAGTGGTTACAGCAAAATAAGGCCATGTAATCCAATTCATAATGTAAGAGATGATAAATACGATATTGTGATGTGTTTGTAGGATGATATTAATCATATTTGCAAGTTTAGTGTGTGGTCGGGTAAATATCGATGTTGTTGAGCAATATTAGGAGTTAGTTTAAGCATTCTAAGTTTGGTAAAATCCATATTTGGAGGAGAAATTTGAATGGAGAAAATTGTAAATTTATATTGGATGATGAATAATGGTTTGTGGTGTGCTATGGAAGAATGTTGCAGTGTTAATTTGCAATTTTGGTGAGTTTTTGTTTGTAATGCTAATAGTTTCCTAGACAAAGCAGCAAGATAGAAGAGTGATATTCAATAAAATGTGATCACTTTCCTTTTCTGGTAAAAAACAGATGGAGGATGCCAAGACAATCCTAACAATATTTATTTTAGGATTTGATTATCAAAATTGTGATTTTTATAGCTAAATCTTTTTTTTTTTTAGCTCAAACTAGGGCATCATCATAAAATACATTTCCATAGATGAAATTGGATGATTTTTGGAATTTTTTATTGGTTTTAAAAGTACTCAAATTTTGTTAATTTAAAAATCCTGAAAATTTATATTAAAATATTTATTTGCATTTGTATTCTACGTGGGTACAGACATGGGCAATCGATAACATTTTTTATACGTGATGAAATTGGGTGCAATTTTTTATAAATATCTGACCTATATAGAATTAAAATAAAAATAAACTTCAGATTCTAATTCCATGTGCATATGAATATATAAATGACATAAATGTTTAGTTTGTGTGGGCAAAAACAAGATTCAAATTTGTAAGTTGTCATTTCTTTGATCAAATGAATGTTTAAAGCCTGAGGTTGATGATAATGATGTTTTAGAAAAATTTTAATATGTTGGAAAGGTTGTTAAGCTCTAAGGATGTGATTTGAATGACTGGAAAAACATAATTCTAAGCTAGAAATATAAGAAAGACTTTAAATTCTATGTTTGGTGCATTTTTCATGCAAGGAAGCCTAGGAACAATTTGTTAGTGTCTTATGGTTCATCAAGAGGGATTACGGGAAAATATTCTTGAGATTTGAAAACTCATAATTTTAAGGATTACATATAAACATGATAAACTAAGATCAAAGATATAGAGCAGAGCATATAATTATGGGTGGATGTTATAAGAGGATAAATACTTTTAAGTTATTAGTCAATTAGATTAAGGTTTCATTTCTAATTACAAAGTAAGATCCTCATATGCACATTGAGTGGATTGATGTTATATGAAAATATGAATGCACGAGAGATTGTTTGAAGCTACCAATCAACAAGCATCCTAATTATAGCAGTATGTTAGCAAAATGTCAACAAAAATTCAGCAACATTGTTACACTACTAGTGTTTTTGTTAAACAATAATAAGGTGAATTAGATTTTGGAGTGCAAATAATTCCAATATTTGACATTTATGAATTAAAAAAAGTAATATTGGATTCTAATATTGGCTATAGTTTTTAGCCTCTCAGACTAGAATAAGTCCTACTTTAGTGAAATAAGGGTTAGAGGTTAAAGTAATTGGTTTTCTTCTTCAGACTTCATTAATGTGCTTAGCTCCAAATTATACGCATGTTTACTCTTTTCATTTTGAAGGAAAAGGTGGTCTTTATATTTCTGTGTCCCTTAAATTTTATGGCATGATCTCTTCCACGGGTCATGATCCTGACAATCGGGTCATGTGGGATATTAATGGCTTTTATTTTGGTGTTCTCAATCTTTATGCTTCTAATGATGGCCCGAAAAGGTCGCCATTATGTCCTTGGTTAAGGAATAATTTTCCTGTCTCCTATTGGTTTATCTGTGGTGATTTTAATATGGTTGAAAATCAAGGGGAAAAAATGTGGGCCCTTCCTATGTGTTGGTGTATTGGTGAGTGTGAAGTGTTTTTTTAATTAAAAAACCACTAGAGCCTTAATGACCGAGTTTTTAAAATCTGATGGGACTTTACTTCTCAAAAAAAAATTATGTGGTCATATTTTAGAGAAGTACTGGCGCGTGTGCTCAAAAGGCTAGATTGTGGCATGTTATCTCAACAACATTTATTTGATCTGGAAATTAATGGTCACTCTTATATCACTACCTAGCTGAACATTATTTTCTCAAGTCATACCACTATTTCCTTTAGAGTTATGTGGGGTGGGGTCTAACTAAAGGTTCCAAATAATCAATTCTATATGAATGTTTTTCTTTTGAGTCATCTCGAGGTGTTGGCTCTTATTTCCAAGGTATGGAATATGGATCCATGTCTGCCTTATGTTGTTAGTTAGGTGTCTTGTTGGGATGAGGAAATTAAATGAACTGTAAAATTTCTCCGTCATTTTGGCAAGCAGGTTGCCCAAGATCGAAAGAGGGTCAACTTTTATCTTCACTAGGAATTTCAAAAGATTTGCCTACTTCTCGAATCTCAACCTTTTGATGTGGAAAATCAAGTTTGGGATACTCAACTTAGGCAACAGTTGAAGGTCATAGAACATCATAAGGCCAAGGGTTCTTAGGTATGTTCTCGGATCCACTGGCTTAAAATATGTGATCGAGCTTCCAACGGTTTTTTTAAATCCCTTAGATCTACATATGCTAAGGAGAAAATGAAGGAAATTCAAATTTCCCATGCTCAGGTCACAAGTATATTGGATATTACCATAGTGTTTGTGGAACATTATAAGTTTTTATTCCAAGCCTGGAAGCCTTTATTTGAGAGTCAAGCAGCTCTGCAACAATTTATTGAAATTGTCCCTAGAAATTTGAATTAGTAGGAGAGTAAAAACTGTCATGTCTCTCTCACCTTGGAAGAGCTTCATGGTGCCCTTTATTGTCTTATTGATGATAAATCCCATGCATTAGATGGTTTTCCATGTGAATTATATAAATTTTTTTGGCATATTGTTGGTAAAGATCTTCTAAGGATGTATCAAGAAGCCTTGTAGAACTAGTGCCTTCAAGATATTATTAATAAAGGAAATATTAAGTTTATCCCTAAAGTTGGGAATCTAGAGTTTATTACTAGCTAAAGGCCCATTATTCTTCTCAATGTTTCATTTAAGATTCTAGCTAAGCCTCTGGCCATACACATTCCTTCCATTCTCCCCAGGATTGTGTGACTTGAGAAATCTGGATTTTTCAATGACCATTATGTTCTAGATAACCTTATTGCTATATGGGAAGCTATGGAATGAGCTCAGACTTCTCTGCAGAGGTTGATTTTTTTGAAGATTTATTTAGAGAAGGAATATGACCAAATTTAATGGACATTCATTCTTGCTATGCTTCATACTTTGGGTTTTGGGACTTTTTTCTTCAATTTTTTTCAAACATTATTTGCAAATGCCTCCTCTTGTCTTAATAGCAATGGTCATTGGTCTTCTTCAGTGGGGTTGTTAAAATCTATAAGATATCATTTCCCTCTTGCTTTGGCTCTCTTCGTCTTGGTGGCTAGTGCTCTTGGTTATCTCATTGTAGAGAGAGATGATAGTGGGCACATTCGTGTTATGTTTCTCCCCGATCACAAGACTCAAGTCATCAATGGGCACTTCGTTGATGACTATTTTCTCACTTTAGTTGTTTTGAACATAACATTTAGGAAACTTATCTTGCTTAGAATTTTTTTCCAAATCCTCGGATTATAATGTTTTGCTCGCTAAGTCTTTGGGATTTTTCCAAATCTCTTGGCCTATACGTGATTGGTTAACGGTTCACCCTTGGAAATGGATACAACAAGGAGAAAAAATTTGGTTTCTTGGTATCCCCTTTACCTTTAACAGTAATTCTGCTACTCTATGGTAGTTCATCATTGATCGGGTTGAAGAAAAGGTAAAAAAATGTGTCTCTCGACCCTTGTCCTTAGTAGGAAAATTCCAAGTGTGCACTAAGATTTTTGATGCTACTCAGGTTTATTATGCGGCTTGCTGGTGCCCTTTTCGGACTTCCTTTGAAAACTTGGCTAAGTTATTAAGGGCCTACTTATGGTCGAGTTATAGACAAGGAGGCTTCCGCTGAGTGGCATTGGAGATTTGCACACTTCCATGGGACCAGGGTGGTATGGGTATTGTTGATGTGTATAGACAGAGTAGCGCTCTTTGTGCTAAGTGGGTAATTTGTAGCATTCATGGTAAAAATTCTTGGTAAAGTTTAGTACAGCACTATAGCTCTTTTGGCTCTCGTCATGGTAAGAATTATTGGAAGAATATTAATTTTTATACTTTATTAATCACTAGACTTCTAGGTAAAACATCTGGTACATTCGTGGTGCAGAGAATCTGGAAATATTTTGAAGCAGTGAAGCACCTTATGCGTTGGTTTAGAGATGGCTTCAATTCTGACCTATCCTTCAATGATCACATCTCATGGTCATATTTTTTCTCATCATACAAGTTTCCCCTTGTAGAGTTTCCTGATGTCAAGGTGTTGAGGCTTACTAGGAAAGGCATCTCCACTATTAGATATCTAGTCTCTATAATAGATTGGATCCCTTAGCCAGAGCTTAAACAGAAATTTCAGCTAGCCAATACAGACCTACCTTCTATTCTCAAAATATAGTCTCTTATTCTAGGCATGATGCTACACAAACATTAACTACAACCACCTACTGCTTGGTGGAAGGATTGGAGATGGATTTTGGATATACATTTGTTGAACTATAACTCGAGGGTCATATATTCCTTTCTTTCCCCTATTACCAGATGGAACTTGTACTCTTCCACTACTAGTTCGCTTCACTGCATCCATCATTCTTGGAATCCTCAGTTTGACCCTAAGTTGAATTTATTTCTTTGGTGTTTAATCTACCAAGGCATACCTTTGGGTGAGCGGTTAAGCCACATTGACATCGCGAACCCAAAATGCTTATGATGTGGTTGTCAAGAGTCTTTTAAGTATGTTTTCTGGTTCTATCTCCGTGCTCAAATTGTTTGGCATTGGATCCACTCCCTTTTCCAGCCTTATCATCCTGAGTTTTTTTATTGGAAGATGACCTTGTTTGGATATTATCCTAATTGGCCTGCATACATTTCTTCAAGTTTGAATTTTTTCTGTTCTGTTATTCTCTTTCAACTTTGGAAGGCTTGGAATAATGATGTTGTTTCAGCAATGTGATCTTGCTTTGGAGCCTTTTGTTAACGAAAGGGGGTGATTATTTCTTCTGTGTATAAGTAGATCCAGGCCTAGGCTCGAAAAGAAGCTCTAGAATTTTCTCACCTTCAACAATTACTTGACCATTGGGGCATTGCGCCATGCACCATTGCTTGGGTCATTCTAAACAACGATCCTCATACTCCTCCTGCTCCACCTCCCAGACGTCACACTCAAACTCACAACCACTCTCAGAGTGCACGACCTTCTCCTCCACAGGCTCGCCTTGGTTCCTCCTCTTCCAGGCCCGACTGGAGTCCTCTTGCAAGAGAAACATTCACCGCCAACTCTTCAAACTTGGGTTCTTTGCCTGGGGGAGTACCTATATCTGGAGGGTCGCTTCCACCTAGTCTGGGGATTATTTTTCTACTTGATATTCAGATGCTGGATAAGGACGACTAGATGTTTGACCCCTACTGACGAGCCTAGTAAAATTGGCTTAATTCTTTTGAGAGATGATCCACCACAACCTCCAAGTTTTTTTGTTGCATGTGCATGAATATGTGTTAATGTAGTTTCTTTTTTATTGGTTTTGTGTTTTCCTCATGGTTGTTCTCTGTTTCCCTCGTGGCCACTCTCTATTTCCCTCGTGACTACTTTTGTTGCCCTTATGATCTTTTTTTTGTGTCGTCATGTGGGCATTGTTGGACTTTGGGTCATGTTCATTGCTAGCCACCTTTAATATATAACATCGTGTATTATTTTGTTAATATAATATAAATTTGGTTCCAATAGTAACAAGTTTATAAAAAATAATAAACATATAACTAACAATAATTGTAAAATTTATATTCTAAGTGATTTGAAATGTAATTGTCATAAAAGAAATTGTGTTTTTTATAAATTTAAATGTTATCCATAAGGAACATTTTTGGAAATATCTTTCCAAACCCCTTAAAAGTCTGGTTCTTCTCAATGCAATTAGAATGTGTTAATGTGAAAAATTAAAATTAAAAATATTATCATACCACAAAACTAGGTAGATGATTTTATTAATGAGAAACAAAGGCTGATCTTAAAAATGACTTGTGACCACTGCATAAATGTAAGGGTTAAATTTTAAAAAATATAATTTAAATAGCATGTTAGTCATTTGGAGCTCAAAAGAGCATCATCATAGGGAGAAAGAACGAAAGTACAGGGTAATTTTGAATCACGAGTCAATATTTATGAATATGTAAATCAAAATGGTTTAAAAATAGGATAGTATCTATGAATGTTGTGACATCTAATAGGACCACTCTAGATGGCTATTAATAGTAATTTTTTTGTTGAGTAGATTTATTTCTTACTATAATTTTTTCTATTTGCAATCTTATGCATGTGTTGAATGGATTTCTTAAAATTTTGTCTTTAAATAAGATTCCTAATCGAATGTCAATGCATGTGGAGTGAATATTATTATAGGTGTGGAAAGTGGTTTTTTATACGTACATGCATTAATTTATATGTGAGATGTAATTGGACATAAATCAATTTTAATTAATATTGGATATTTTATTATAGAAAATATGGCTAGTATAGATTATATAAAGAGTAGGGAATTTTAACGTGCTTATAAAGTTTAAAACATTATGATTTTGTATGATGATATTTCATTAGACACTTAAAATATGTCTTCTGAGTCTCACATTGAGTAAAATAGGTCTAGATTTCCTCATGAACAATTATAAAAATTCAAACTACCAAAATCATGCAAGAAATTTCATGTGTTTGGCTTAGCTAGCTCAGTTTCAAATCAATGTGAAAGAATTATTGATGTAGTTATAGTTGAGGGTCCTAACGAATTGGTACCTTATATCATGCTAGCTTAACAAATATAGGCAACGACAAAAATTCAAAGAAACGAACAAAAATATCTTGTATTTACCAACCAAGAATTCTACAAAACATTTTACATTCTACGAAATTTCTCTTATTACACACATAACTCATATAAGATTATAGAAATCCAACGCTAAAGTATGGCCCAAGTTGATTCGATCCCTCTAGCCCTTTCCCCATATATGTGCACATATACCAAACATAGGAACCTTTGCAACCACATATTTAGGATATGTAGTCACGAGATTTATGAATTCATTTCTCAAGTATTGTTATGCATTTATAAAGATACATAATCAACCATTTACATAATTTTCTTTTAGTTACAAGCAACCAATGTGACATTGAATATGTATCAATCTTCTATGTAAGTTAAGGCCCAAATTGTAACAAAACTTGATGCATTTGGCTCATATTAAAAACTTCAACTATGGGTTAGGTAAATCCTCACTAAATATTTATCCTATGATATTGAAACTTTGATGTTTCACAAGGATTGCATGCAAACTATGCCTTGAAGAATACAAGTATGCCATCAAATTTGATCTAACCATATTATTTGATTCGTGAAATTAAATATAATTACTATATGGGTTCACACAAGATAAAGAACAAAATTGACTTTTCAAGTGTAATAGGCACCAAAAAATCCTACTAAAAACATTCATTCTTATATTTTGGAGTTGCGGCCAAAATAATAAAAGACCTTTCTTTCACAAAACTTTAGGAGTTACAACTAACAAACCAAAAAAAGGAATGTATGGAAATTTTTGCATATAACATTGCAAACATAGGCATGCTTGATAGATCTAGGTGAAAAATAATACAGTAAATGGGAATACTTGTACATGGTGCAAAACAAAATACAATGTTTGTCTAATCTAAAATTTATTTAAGTTTGATGCAAAATTTTCTTGTAAACTTAAATGCTCTTGTAAAAGTTATCTTTTGTAAAAATCATAATCCATACTTAACTCTTTACAAAATGAATAACAAATAGGAGATGTTGAAAAGGACCTTTTTAACCTTCCACTATTATTTGGACTGTTTATAATTCAATAAAATTGAAATCTACACTCATACAAATTGACAATCAATCCTATCTCCAAACTGTTATCTTTTAATACATGAAATACCTAGTATTGTGTTGAATGAATCCTTGAATGTTTTACCTAGTTTCTTCGTATGGTATGCTTCATAAATAAAATGATTTAGGGTAAGTGCATGGAAATGGGGAGAAAAAGGGGGTCAAAAGTGGCTAGCATTTTCCTTAAATTTCTAAAAACTAAATCTCAACAAATAATTTGGCATGTATATGATCAAAATTTAACAATGTGATAAGAATAAGACTCGTAGTGCTAGGAATCTAGTTTCTAAACTAATTTTTGTTTTAAATGGTGGAGATTAAGAAGGTCAAATGTTGTTCACACACAGAGTGTGCCTATTTTTGTGTCAAAATGATAACATGTTTTGTGTGTGCGGACTCCCCACCCCTCGCTCCATTTTTTACCTCCATTTTTTAGTTCCATAGAATATTTTACAAATCCCTTTATTATAAGTTAGCTAAGACATTGTATGAGGCCCCACTAAGTTTTCATATTTTTTAGAGGAATATATAAAATAGTACTAAGTTCCAAAATCAACACAACCCAAAAATGAAATATTTATGTGTACACCCTACTTATTCTAATAAATATAGTTGAAATTTATTTTTCTAGTGTGTATAGAATTGAGTTTAGATCTAGCCCTTTTTTATAAAAAAATGGATGATAAATTCGTAAATTATCTTTTAAAAATGATAATTTTGTTTTACCAGGAAAAGAAGGCACTAATAAAAGAAATTAAGAATGAAAATTTTAAAGGGTAAGTGCACCAAGATGATGGACAATTAAGTGGACATAAAAACCTAAAATTTAGGTACCGTGAGCACGGTTTATAAACTGCACTTGCACTTTTTAGACAGTGCTCACCCAACTGTTTTTATAAGCTCGGTTATTTCTGAACCTAAAACCGTGATCATGGTTTACAAACTGTGATCGTGGTTTATAAACCACGATTGAGGTTTTTTAAACCACACTCATGGTTTCAAAACGATGATTGTGGTAGTCTGAGACAAAAACTAACAGACCCGCGACTCCTCATTTTCCCTCATTTTTCCTTTCCAAACTTGATTTCTCCTACACCTTTGGCACTCATGCTTTGAATACCCCCTAAAAATTACTCTTCAGACTTGTGGATCACGATAGTTTCAACCATACTACCAAGACAAAGAGGTAAGCCCTCGGTTTTGATCAATTTGTTTTCATTTTAGGTTATTTTTTGTTATTTTTATGGACTTTTCAATTTTTTATTTATGTATATAATTGCTTGGAAAGCTTGTAATTCCTACGGAAACCATAAAATGTATTCCTGCAAAAACCCTCCAAACATATTCCTCAAAACCCTCCAAACAATCCTCAAAATCCTCCAAACATTCCACAAAACCCTCCTTCAAACATAGACCAGCCTCCTGTGTTTCTTTTTGTCCCCACAGAAAAAATAGGAACACAAGCTGATATTGTTGGAAAAAAATGACCAAATAAAATTTCCTTTGAGAACCTTATTTAGAATATAAGAAAAAATCATACCACAAATCCATCCCACATGACTTTAGCCAAGACATTGCAAACATTGATTTGTGAAGTTGACTCCACAACCAATCAAATAGATAGATGGAATACCTTTAGAGGTGATTGTAGGAAGTGGTATGCAAATATATTATCCCATGTAGCCATAAAAGACACACAAAAATTGGAAAAGATCAATATTTTTTCATGATTTACTGACCTAAGAACTAATGCCCCTCTCGACAGTTACTTACAAACGGTTCCTAGACTATTAGTGCTATGATGACCGAATCAAGAACAAATTTTTGGACCGATGGTGGAAGGTTTTTGATTATCCACCATGCAACAACAATGAGGTTCCCCTCTATTTCTTGAAGAAATTATGCTACAAGTTCATGCTTAATGAGGTCTCAAATTATTTTGACTTTTGTAATTTTTATGGACAAGGTGGTGGCTCTACACAGAGTAGACCTAGGTGCACACATAGGTCAACCAAGGATCCCCCATGCCCCAAAATCCCAACTTCCTTCAGTTATCCCTCCTACAGTGAAGGAGGTTTTTGAGATTGACACGCTATATGCATTGAGGGAGTTCACTAACACTTTGACCTAGCATAGTGAGCAGATTGCATCTAGTGATGTTAGTGGAGGCGCCAGTTCTAGTGCACCACACCACTTTGGATCATGTGGTGCCGTATGCACTATGTGGGTGAGACATCATTTGCTGGATCACATGATTTCTTTTCTCTAGATGAGATGATGGTGGATGTTTTTGGAACAGGTGCAACAGATATTGGTCTTACACAAGTAAATGTCAAATAAATATTTAATATATATACAATAGTTCAATTCATGTTTGAGATTTGAATATATATGTATTTCATTGTACGTTATGTAAATACATATAAAAACTAATTTTTTTATTTTATTTTAAATAGCAAGAGCCAGTGAAGGAAACATCCAGCATCGACATGCTAGCTACTGCAGCTGGGCATGCTACAAATGTAAGTTTCAAATTATACTTAAATTTCCAATTTCATTTGATTGTGCACTTTTATTATTACAATGTTTCATCTGTACATGTACATATTAATATATGTTTGTCTTTTATACGTGTAGGAGCCAGGTGGGTCATCATATTCTCTAGGAATTGAGGCTATTGGCATGCCTCACGTGAATTTTACACAGGTTAGTTTCTCTTTACACTTTGTTTCTAATTGTGGAAGTTCACGTGGATTATGCTTTGTCTTTGTTATGTTTCAGTACATGTAGATTAATATTGATTTGTACATATATTTTGTTTAACTTATGACTGCCATAGAGACTCTTGCGTATATGTAGACTGTGGAGGCTACTGTAGATACTCCCATAGCATCTGTAAATCCACTAACTAAGGTATACTTTTTTAAATTCATTAAATTTATTTAGGAATTATTTCTTATTACTTAAATCTATAATATCAAATTTTGTAGATGAAATATTTAATTTGAAATTTAATTATTTGTATGTAGCTTAACTCTCATGAGTCTACTGTTGTCCTTGCCATGCATCAACGACAAAGTGATAAGGATCACGACATTGCGGTATGATTCCACATGCATTTAAACTAAATTCTAAGTTTCTAAATTTTAAATGTATTTTAAAAATATGGGTGTTAAAAACTTGTTGTTTATGAATGTGTAGGTTAGGTTATAGGCCTACTTAGAGACACCTAGGAACACATGAATGAAATCCATAGTGGCATCTCCCTCCACTACATCCCCAGGTCATGGACATGCTACTTCTAGAAGGGCGAAGAGAGGGAAGATGTTTAATGATTAGATTCGTAGGACATGGATGTACATAGATATATATATATATATATATATATGGGCCAGGTAGTCCTAGATCATGATTCTTCATAGGACATTGTATATATAGCCTTATGCAACCACATGTGGTCCTATATGTATGACACACTTGGTTCAATATGTACACATGTTATGAAATTATATTTTAAGAGATGTGCATTCAGCACACTTAGTTTGATACATTATATATCGATGTGTTGGTTTTCATAAAGATATTAATTTTATATTTGATTTGAATTCATTGCACATGATATCCTTTTATGCATGTATATTTTATGTATATTAATTCTATATGTATGTTTGATTTAAAATTAAAAAAATTTGGCGCAACATATATGAATATAACTTTACTATGGTGCAAAATTGTATGGTACAATTGTTAATAAATTAAGGGAACCATGCGTATTCCTCAATCAACATGGGAAACTTATCATTTTCCTCTTAAGTCATGAAAAAATATTTCTTACCTTGAATCTTGAAATAAGATGTCTTCCCTTGGGTAATTCAATTTTTGAACTTTGTATTTAATATTATTTATCAGAAGGATATTATTAATTTTACCATTGATGAGTATGGTGGTGTATAACAAATCCATCTTTATATCCCCCCTAATACCATGATAGAAACTTTGGCTCAACAATATACCATAGGTAGCTAGCATGTCTTCCACAAGTATTTCCATATTGATTTTCTTGTCAGGGAAGTCTGCAAATTCTGGCTTGAGAATCTTTCACCTGGCTAAAAAGAGGTAATTATTTTGTCTTCATGTAGTAACAATGGCAAATAGCAATGTTGAGAGTAATACTAATAGAGTTAGTAAATTTTATAAGCATGAAATTGTTAGAGGCGCCAGAGTCAATACCATAATTTTTCAATTTATAGTTCCATTGACCAACAAGGAAAGATAGAAAGCTTCTTATTTCCTAGAAGAGGAGGATTTTAAGGAAAGAAGGTTCTAAGAATGAGTATTTCTAGGAGTGGGAAGTGATTCTTTAGTGTTGGTAGGATTCTTGGAACATGTATTTTTACTACTTCCTTTGATAAACTAGACAAGGGCTAAAGTATCTTGCTATGGAAGTAGAAGAAGAGGCTTATTTATTTTTTTATGAGTGGGTGAACACTAAACAAGAGTAACTATTCATATCATCTATCTAGATTATTTAGGATCTTTGTTGGGTGAGAATTCATAATAACCAATAATTACATAACCATCTTCTTCTTCTCTTTCAATTTCTGATTCAACAATTTCTTGAAAAAGTTGTAATTGTTGAAAAAGTTAAAAAAGTTGTAAATGGTGGATCGTGGATTCAAACTAACTATGTGGACAACATCTGGGTGGCCAATTGAATGCTATAGGAGGTGTCATTTTGTCCCATGACAATGTCATTGCTTCCGGGATACCTCGTTCGGGCGAAGTCCCTTAAGAGCCCTGAGACAAAAAAATTGTTCAACTTCAATGGGTGACTATGCACACTCTATGGCACCTAAAGACAACTGGTTTGATTCTACACCTTGGCATATGTACCCTATAAAATATATTTTCTTATTTTTTTACTTCTCCAATCGGTGCTCTCACTGCCCTACTGGTTGCGAATGCGCATAATAGTGTAGTTTGAGATAGTGTAAGGATGTCAAATGGTATATTTTAGCAAATGGTGGTTCGTGGCACCGAATTGATTATGCAGACACATATAGGTGGTGAGGTGAACACTAGAGGATGTGTAATTTTTGTGTGTGACAATGTCATTGCTTACGGGCTACCTTGTTCGGGTGTAGTCCCTTAAGAGCCCTAAGACCAAAAAATCATTCAACTTCAACGAATGACTACGTGCACTCCGTGGCACGTAAGGACAGTCTCATTTTATTCAAAACCCCAACATAAGGGACTCCTCTACAATGGCCTATCTTATTTTTTTCCGTCTCCAATCAGTGCTCTCGCTGCCCTATTGTTTGCAAATGCACCGAATAGTGTAGTTTGAGCTAGTGTAAGGCTGTCAAACGGTATATTTTCTAAATGGTGGATCATGCCACTAAACTGAATATGAAGACATGTCTAGGTGGCCAATTCAATGCTAGAGGAGGCATCATTTTGTTGCACGACAACATCATTGATTCCGGGATACCTCATTCGGGCGTAGTCCCATAAGATCCCTGAGAGTAAAAAATTGTTAAAATTTGATGGGTGACTGCGTGCACTCCATGGCACCTAACGATGTCTTGTTTGATCCTACACCTCAGCGTAGGGACCCTCTATAATATTATATCTCAGTTTTTTCCTTCTCCAATCGGTGCTCTTGCTGCCCTATTGTTTGTAAACGCACCCAATAGTGTAGTTTTAGCCAACATAAGGCTATCAAACTATATATTTTGTAAATGGTGGGTCATGGCACAAAATTGAGCTACGTGAAAAAATTTAGTTGGCTAGGTGAACACTAAAGGATGCATTTTTTTTGCATGCGACAACGTCATTACTTCTGGGCTACCTCGTTTTGGCGTAGTCCCTTTAGATCCATGAGACCACAAAATTGTTTAACTTCGATGGGTGACTACACAGACTCTGTGGCACCTAAGGACATCTTGTTTGATCATAAACCTCAATGTAGGGACCCTCTATAATAGACTATCTCAGTTTTATCATTCTCCAATCGGTGCTCTTGCTGCCCTATTGTTTGCAAAAACGTCGAATAGTGCACTTTGAGATAGTGTAAGGATGTCAAACGGTATATTTTGTAAACAATGGGTCCTAGCATTGAATCAACTACACAGACACATCCATGTTGCTAGGTGAGCACTAAATCAAGCTTCGTTTTGGTGCACGAAAACGTCATTGATTCTAGGCTACCTCGTTCGGGTGTAGTCCCTTAAGAGCAGTAACACCAAAAAAACTGTTCAACTTCGACCAGTGACTACGTAGACTCCGTGACATCTAAGGATGTCTTATTTTATCCAACACCTTATCATAGGGACCCTCGACAATAACTTTTCTTGCTTTTTTCCTTCTCTAATTGGTGCTCTCGCTTTCCTTCTCTAATTTTCCAAGTGAATGCTAGTCGAGGCTTCCCTATTGTTGCATGCAAATGTCGTTGATTCCAGGCTACCTCATTCGGGTAGAGTCCCTTAAGAGCCCTGAGACCAAAAAATCATTCATCTTCGACGGATGACTACACAGACTCCATGGCACTTAAGAATGTCTCATTCAATCCTACAACCTAGCCTAGGGACCCTCTATGGTAGCATATCTCAAGTTTTTCCTTCTCCAATCGGTGCTCTCACTACCCTATTATTTGTAAATACACCGAATAGTGTCAATTTGAGACAATGTAAGGATGTCAAATGGCATATTTTGTAAATGGTGGGTCATGGCACCAAACTGACTACGTATAAACTTCTGGGTAGCCAAGTGAACACTAGAGGAGGTGTCATTTCAGTGTGTGAAAATGTCATTGCTTCTGGGATACCTCGTTCGGGCAGTAGTCCCTTAAGAGCCCTGAGACCAAAAAATCATTCAACTTCGACGGGTGGACTACACAGACTCCGTGGCACCTAAGAATGTCTCATTCAATCCTAAAACTTGGCCTAGGGACCCTCTATAATAGCCTATCTCAAGTTTTTCCTTCTCCAATCGGTGCTCTCGTTACCCTATTATTTGCAAATGCACCGAATAGTGTAGTTTGAGACAATGTAAGGATGTCAAATGGCATATTTTTTAAACGGTGGGTCGTGGCACTGAACTGACTATGCGGACACATCCAGGTGGCTAGGTGAACACTATAGGAGGTGTCGTTTTAGTGCACGACAATGTCTTTGCTTCCGCGCTAGCTCGTTTAGGTGAAGTCACTTAAGAGCCCTGTGACAAAAAAATCATTTAACTTCAAAAGATGAATACACAGACGTCCGTTGCACTTCCGTGATGTCTGGTTCAATCCTACACTTCAGTGTAGGGACCCTCTATAATAGCCTATCTCAATTTTTTCCTTCTCCAATCGATGCTCTCGTTGTCCTATTGTTTGCAAACATGCCGAATAGTGTGGTTTGAGACATAATTCAACTTTGATGAGTGGATACATAGACTTCGTGAAACCTAAGGACATCTTGTTTTATCCTAAACCTCGGTTTAGGGACCCTCGTGGCACAATATCTTGTCTCAAGTTTTTCAAATCGGTGCTCTCGCTGCCCTATTCTTTGCAAAAGTGCTAAATAGTGTAGTCTGAAACAGTGTAAGGCTGTCAAACGGTATATTTTGTAAACGATGGGTCGTGGCACTAAACTGACTATGTAGACACATCCAGGTGGCCAGGTGAACACTATCGGAGGTTGTCATTTTAGTGCGTGACAATATTTTTGCTTCCGAACTACCTCGTTTAGGTGGAGTCCCTTAAGAGCCTGAGACCAAAAAATCATTCAACTTCGACGGATGAATACACAAACTCCATGGCACTTAATGATGTCTCGTTCAATCCTACACCTCAGTGTAGAGACCCTCTAAAATAGCCTATCTCAATTTTTTCCTTCTCCAATTGGTGCTCTTGTTGCCCTATTGTTTGTAAACACGCAGAATAGTGTGGTTTGAGACAGTGAAGGATGTCAAATGATAAATTTTGTAAATGTTGGGTCATGCCACCGAACTGACTCCACAAAAATTTTTGAGTACCTAGGTGAACGCTAGAGGAAGTTTATTTTCATTGCACGAAAACGTCGTTTCCTCTGGCCTACCTCATTCGAGCGTAGTCCGTTAAGAGCCCTGAGACCAAGAAAATTGTTCAACTTCAATGGGTGACTATGTGCACTCTGTGGCACCTACATATGTCTCGTTTGTTGCTAAACCTTGTTGTAGGGACCCTCTACAATAGGTTGTCTTGGTTTCTTCCTTCTCCAATCGGTGCTCTCACTGCCCTATTGTTTGCAAACACACCTAATAGTGTAGTTTGAGATAATGTAAGGCTTTCAAATGGTATATTTTGTAAACGGTGGGTCACGGCACCAAATCAACTACACAAAAATGTCTAGGTGGCTAGGTGAACACTAGAGGAGGTGTCTTTTTGGTGCCCGATAATGTCATGTCTTATAGGACACCTTGTTTTGGCGTAGTCCCTTAAGAGCCTTGAGACCAAAAAATCGTTCAACTTTGACGGTTGACTACGTGCACACTCCCTGGCACCTAAGGATGTCTCAATCGAATCCTACACATTGGTTTAGTGACCCTCTAAAATAGCAGTGTCTCAGTTGTTTCTTTCATCGAATCGGATCTCTCGCTTTACTATTGTTTACAAACGTGCCGAATAGTGTATTTTGAGATAGTGTAAGGATGTCAAATGGTATATTTTATAAACGGTGGGTCATGGCACCAAACCAACTACACGAAACACATCCATGTGGCCGGGCGAACACTAGAGGAGGCATCATTTTGGTGCATGATAACATCTTTGCTTCCAGGATACCTCATTCAGGTGTAGTCCCTTAAGAGCCCTGAGACCAAAAAAAATTTCAACATCAACGGGTGACTACGCGCACTTCGTGGCACCGAAGGACAACTCATTTGATCCTACACCTTGGCATAGGGACCCTCTACAATATCCTATCTCATTTTTTTCCTTCTCTAGTCGGTGCTCTCGTTGCTAAATTATTTGTAAATAAATTCACCTATAGTGTTGTTTGAGGACGTGTAAGGCCATCAAAATAGTATATTTTACAAACGGTGGGTTGTGACAAACCCAACTGACTACACAGCAACATGTTGGCTAAGTAATACTTAGGAGTGTTTTTTTTTATGTAACGATAATGTTGTTGCTGCTTTTCAGAAACCTCCTTCAAGCATAGTCCCTTAAGATCCATGAGACCAAAAAATTATTCAACTTTGACAGGTGAATTCACGCCCTCCGTGGCCACCTAAGGACATCTCGTTTAATTTTAACACTCAGTGTAGGGACCCTCTAATATATTTGTCTTTAGTTTTTTCCTTCTCCAATCGTGATCTATCTAACCCTATGTTTTTCAAATGCACCGAACAGTAAGTTTTGAGACAGTGTAAGGCTGTCAACAATATATTTTGTAAACGGTAGGTTCTCTTACCAAACCGGCTGTGCAACATGTTTAGGGACAGTCTTGTAAAACACTTGGGGAGGCAATCATTGGTTCTCTAAGCTCCAGGTCCTTCTTGGCTAACCTCCTCTAGAGCCAGGACACCCCCTCCAGAGGTACACTAAATCATTGTTAATTACTTCTCTTTTCTTGTAAAATTGATGAAAGCTTCTCTTACTTAAAGAATTGATAATTCTCTACTAACAGTGCAACCCCGTGAAGGGTAAGCTTTTCATGCACCCCTGAACCTGTCTAAAAAGTGTTTAGTCAAGAATTTATGTTTCAAATCAAACCATCCTAGATATATGCAAAATCACTAATTTAATAAAATATATGCCTTAAATTTAGCTAACTAAAATTTTATGATCCAAATAATTATATAATCTAAACATGACATTGTAAATTCATTCCAATGAACCATCAGGATCGAATCTAGTCGAATGGACATGATGCTTCATGGACTAACGCTCGAACCTTCAAAAGGAATTTTCTTATTTATGCCCTCCTTGATATCTATATAGCTGACTATTTTTCGCTAGAAACATATGTTAATATAAGAGTATTTCATGTGTGTCTCAAAGTCTTCAAACACCCACATAGAGTTTTTTTTAATGGTACTATCGAAGCCCGTTTCTAGTAACTACATTTACCCTATAGGGTATTCAATTCTTTGTCATCTATAATAGGAAAGTTCACCTTCTTTTCCCTTGATGAAACTACGTAAGAATATTTTTGTTCCAATCTTCAATTGTCTTCTGTCGCAATAACTGCAAACACCGGTTCCCTACAAAAAAGGTTTCCCTCAAATTTAAATGTAACATATTAAAATTTCAATGACATATCTCAATACAAAAATTGTAAATAACCATAAATAACCTTGTCCCACAAAATTGAAATTTCGTCAAGTCCTTGTAGTTGCAACTTCATCTATAGAAAAAATTCGTAATGCTTTGAGGTGACAACTAGGAAGAAGATTTAGAGGCCTACAATCCATCCATCCACCCATTCTTGTGAATCAACACTAGCACGAAAAAAATTGATATAAAGTACACAAAGACAGTCAACTTTATTTTCCATGGGCCCACGCAGTAGCATTGGAGCCTACAAATGAAGTGCATATCACTATACCCAGTGAGTTTCTTACAATCCTCCTATTTATCATTTTTTTGTTCCTCTATCAACCCAAAATATCTCCTCACTGTGGAAATTTATTAAGAACCTCAGGTCTGTTCTCAATACAACCCATTCCACTATGTTCTTTTCATCTTTCAATTTAACAAATTTAACCACCGTATTTGTACTTCAACTCTTTCTCTGCAAGATCTCTTTCACACATGGCCCCTACACCATCATGCTCTCCTTTTCATGGCCGACCTCAGTGAAACGACCAATATGTTGCACACCCATCTTTGACGTGCCCCTGCTTATCCAATAAAATATTTATGCATTCTCAAACTCATATGTGTAATTATTTGACATATATAATGTGTTTTGAAGTGGATGTCCCCTATCATAACAAGTTTTCATACTAACTAGAACCGCCTTGCCCAAATTCCAGTCGAATGAGTTACCATTATCATTGATATAAAACTGTACTCGCTTAATAAATTTTGATCATTCTCTATATTTCATGGACTGTAATAAATTTTATAAATCATAAAAATGGAAACTTGTACTCTTAGTTGTAATAATTGGGATGGAACCTCCATTTGTGGTTATATGTATAATTCTCTTCAAAATAGACCACTGAAACAATAGTCCCAATAAAAGTGTTCTTTTCAATCTTTTCATATCTTGAACTATTCATCATCCAACCATTAAGCTCTGTGTGTATGCCTAGCATACTCATAAACAATTTCATGCTTAAATTTTCTAATAAATTGAAAAACAAGTATATGTTCTGTAACTAGCTCATACCATTTATACTCTTTTCTATCTTTTAATTGGTAAGCAACTGATTTATATCTACCAAACTCAACTAAATTATTTCCTATTGTAGCTTAAATTTTCTCACGGATGTAACTTTCAAATTTAGGTAATCCGCCACATGTACCACAACTTCCATCTAAACAATCCTGACTATAAAAAAATGTCCAACTTTCTTTCACACAAAATATCATAGGAATGAAATCCCTGGAAGATATTGGTGGAACTTGAACACCAGATTCCGATAACATAGTTTCAAAATGTAAAATAGAACAAATACATAAAAATTTAGCATAATTCATAGCAAATTCAACATGTTGCCTACAACAATAAGTGGTGCGAGCGTGGTTTATTTTCACATAGAATGGTTTTAACATTTGAAAAAAAAAAAAATGTTGACTAATTTTAATTTCCATATGCTCTTGTTCAAACTAACGAAAAAAATGAGTTTGAGTGATATCTACGAAATTCTTTAGATGTGGTTCACACTTAATAGAACCAACTCTCTGTTTTACAACATCTCTTATATCAGGTGAAACTCTAGTGTTATCATGCCAAAATTGAATAACAAATTTTCTTATAGCATTAGTATTATATTTTTTCTTACATGGTTCTCTAGCAGAAAATGCCCAAAAATCAGTGTTATTGAGTGATTAAAGGATATTACATATTTCAATTACTTTCATTAGAGTTTTTTGATTAACTTGCAACATTCAACTTGTTTTCATAATCAAACGTTGTTTTTTATTGATTCACTTACAACCCTAGTAACAAGTATATGACACGTAATATTACTATCCCTAGTGAGTCTCTTGACACCAATAGTGTGATATGCATCATGAAGGTTTTCAACAATCGTAGCGATTTGACCAGTATATTAGATGTTGTCAATCCTAAGGTGTTTAATGTAGGTCTCATTTTATTCAATTTCATCAAACTAATCAACAACTGACATCTTTAGGAATCATTTAAAATTTCAAAATGATTATCCCAAATTTTATTGGCTTTTCTTCTTATTTGCCATTGAGAAAGTTTGTCACACATTGGTTTTAAAATGTTTTCTTCAATTTCAATAAAATAATTAGGTTTCTTACAGAAAATCCTAAGAGGTGTTTTTGTCAAATTTTGTTTGTCTACAGTTTCAACCTGAATTTCTTTATTCAAATTTTCATTGTTTCCTTCATTTTCAGCATTTGCTACATCACAAGTATTTAATTCTTCTTCAACATTAACAGCAAAAAAAAACATCTTCATCACGAGTATTTAATTCAACTTCAACATTTATAGTAGAAACATTACCTAGTACCTTATTTCTTACAATAGTCGGGGTTAAAGATGAACCTCTTCTTGATTCACAAACCTTCTGCATTCATTTAGCATTTTAAAATCTATTTTCCTCTAATTCGTTTCGTGTTTTTTAGTTAACGATCATGTTTTACTTTGTTTCTTGTCTCCCATGATGTTTTACTTCTGGTGATAAGAAAAATGTGTAAAAAATGATAGAATTTCACATTAATTTGTATAGCAAAGTCAAATAGTATAAATCACATGGTAATTAGAACATTGGGATGCGTATAAATATGATTTATGAACCATGATCATGCTTTATAAAGTACAATTGGTGTTTCTTGTTTAAAAAACCATGATCACAGTTCTATCTGTATCGTCAAATCTGACCCTAAGGCTCGAGAAATATTTGTTTTGCCCCAACCAAAGCTGTGGAAGGTCATTATGAACTGTGAAGGGTCAAAAAACTTCAAATTTTCTCTTCCACAGACTTGAACATGCTAAAAAAACTGAAAACATTTCAAAAAAATAGTGCCATCGCATAGGGGAGACTGTTATCTTCATTGAAATATTGATTTTAAAGTGAATAGAATAAGATAAATATAATTTTATAATTTTTTACTAATAATAGGTCTTTAAGACTTTTTTCTCGTGAGTTTTCATGTCTACGTTTAAGACTGCAAATTTTGTTATGTTTATCAAAATGTGATAAAACCTATACCATCTTAAGCATGGAGAAATTTTATACACGTTAAAAAAATTGATTTCAATATTTTTTTATATAGTTATGGCGGAAAAATGGAAAGCACTAGTTATGGAAAGCACTAGTTTTTTTTTGATTTAATATAATTTTTATTGATTTTGTTTCGTTTGTGGTTGCAGGTAGTTATGGGTGTAAAATGGTAAATGTAACTTGGTAGAATAGGTAAAATAAATGTGTGAGACTATGAAGGAGTGTCCTAGAGTGTGTATGCACCTATTTGAATTAGGGTGTCCTAATTCTTGTGTCCGCACATGTTTCCCACTCTAGTATTATTTTCTGAATATGCAGTTTCTCTAGAAATAGAGTTCGAAGATATTCAAAAAATATTACCAATTACCTTTTTGTTAAGCTTTAATCACTTATCAATAGTTATTCAATTAATTAAGATGTGAAATAATATAATTTGTCTTGAAAAGCATACTCAATCCTAATTTTCTACTATCTTGTTACTTATTGGGTAAAAATATCTGAATTGAGATTTCCTTATTCAACAAGAGATTACAATTTAATTTTATGACCACGCTCCTTTTGAAATTATAACATATTTTGTTTTAGAAAAAAGGGTTCAGATGTTTAAGTTTTACGCTAAAAACACTTCCTCTCCTCTGGCCCACATCTATAACCTACATCTAATACCTAATTTAAACTATTAATCAATTAGATCCTTTCACCATTAATTTCTATCGGTATATTGATTTTTATTTTATCAAATTGAATTAGCTCAACATGAACTCATGTGATAGGATATTTCCTAACTAATGAACTCCCGTGTCGATTGAAACATGGACAAACATAGACAATACAAAAAGAACAATTATGAGTTGAATAGAGAGAAAACAAGGTCAAGGTGGATAAGGAAATATTGAAGACGCCAATAACAAAAAAAGGAATGGGGGATTTAGTAAGTAAACTTGTGGTATATTACATTCATTCGTAGGATACTAAATAATACTCCTATTTCACATTCTAATTTTTAATATTATATTGTAAATAGCTCCTCCCAATACACCATTCCTATTATAAATACCCCTTATATTGCCAGATGTTACAATATACATGTCTTTTTGGTGACATTTTAAATACCCCTTATTATTTGTATATCTTTCACGTTGAATGTGTTCTTTGAGTTTTAAAACATTTGGTTAATGTTGAGATGTATTGACCTTTCAGAATGATGAAGAAGTCAAATTTAAACCAAACATAGAAATTTGTGTCGATTCAAAGTTTCACATATCGGTGAAATTTAGTAAACATTAGCTTACGAAAGTCACAAATTGTTTTGAACCTTGCACAAGAATCAAAAATATCAAGAACTTCAAGATATGTTGAACACTGATTTTGGACTATGTGTCCATGATCAATGTGTCAAGCGTACTAGAGTTTATTAACATTTTACACACACAATACAAAGATCAAAACCTCACAGAGTGTAATACATCAATATTTGAAAAGTGTCCATAATTGGTCTTCGATAGTGTTTGACCCTTGTATGAGGATCAAAATTTCAAGGCTATGTGGTGCAAGGTTTCACTAATCAATGACAGGTGATGTCCATTGGCATAATGGAGAACCAAAGAGTTTGTAGTGGAGACAAAGTTCTAAAATTTTTAAAGACACAACTACACCAATTAATGCCCCTTCACCGCTTATTACATGCCATTATATTGGCTACAAGATTTACATTAATAGAAGCCTCTTTATGAACATACATGATAGGATAATTTGTAGAATGTGAAGCCCCCATGGAAAAAGATGAGTTGAAATTCAAATAACATAAGAAACATATGGAAACAAGAGCCTATTTTTTACCCATAATAAATAAACTAGCACGAAAATAATTGTTTCTAGTGTCATAACAAAATTAGGTGTCTACAATATCATCATCACTATTGAAAAGTTGATCACTGTAGAGGTTATATTAAAATCTACAAAAATAATGGCATGGAAAAGACCTTTTAAGATCCATAATTTTGGGTGGCTTGCTTAAATTTTCCATATTAACTTATAGCATAAATTACCCCGTGTGTTAGTTTATAGTAGTATTTTTAATATGGGATGCACCTTCAAATATGAAATATACATATACCTTACTTATGCATTTTTTTTTTGAGTGGTGCACTCATTTGGGCACTATACAACATAGATTGTTGGCATCGCTGCTCATGCTTTGGAGGAAGCATGTAGTGGAATTACAAAAATTAAAAATACAATTAAGTGTACAATTAAATTAGTGATCACCATAAGCTGCTATGATTCATGAGGAAAATCCGTCATTGAAATACTTACAACAACACCAATACTTCCTAATACGTATAAAAAAAAACACCTACTTCCCCACAAATGAAATTCATAAGAACTAATCTTCTCTAATTTGAGTTTTGATAAACGTTTCTACAACATGGTCAAGTAAAATGCACAATAGACCGTTGAAGACAATACCTTTGATTTTGTAATTATTGTTTTCTTAAATGAAATTGCTTATTTGTGGTGTAATGTTTTGTTATATAAATATTATAATCGATATTAGTGATCAAATCATCACAAATATTGGAGAGCAAGGAAGACTGGGTCAAGCATCCATCCATTTTGTTTTTACATATGTTATGACTATTATTTTTCAAAAAGGCAAACAGCCGCGAATAAGGGTTTTCATTACGAGTTGATTTATTTGAATAGCATCCATCATGACCTAGAAAAGGTCAACTAACATATTTTCCCGCGTCAAATTCTTGTTATTCAATTCAAATATTTCACATATTAATAGTATTAAAACGCGCTACAAATTTCAACATTGAATCTTCATTCTGCATGGCATCCCTCTATAAATATTTCCTTCATTTCTTTCATTCTTCATCTTCATATCCATCCCCACCTGCTAAACAGTATTACATTTCACCTTATCTTACTCAGCCAGCTATCTTTTTGTTGAGTTATTCAGTTGTATCCTGAACAGATTAATTGTCGAAGGCATCTCTGAAGAAGTTAAAATGGCAACAACAATGTTTATCAAAATCGTGACGGTGCTGCTTGTTCTCAACGTTATTTAAATGTCTCTGCTCGACATAACTTTAAGGAATATGTAAATACAAATGCAGCTAGTGAACGTCTGTATTCAATTGCGGAGATGTTGGCGCATTGTATTAACTGTGGAACCCATATTTCAAATTCTAACTGCTGCCGAAAATAAGATAAGTCTGCATATTGTTCATGCTGATAATTATCCAAAATGAAACAAAGAGGGGAACACACTTGCTAAAAAATGCAGAGACAATGCATAGCATTGAATGACTACAAAAGAATTGAGGGTTTAACCAACCTGCGTATGGTGGGAGATCGAAAAGTGTCGATCTGGTGATGCTCGGCTCCCTCGTGATCCGCAACAGGGAATTCTTTATTTTTATTTTTCATGAACAGATAAATTTAAATACAATTCAGATTATCATATATATTTGTTTATATTGGACCTTGTGGATGGCTGAAGTAAACATTTTACGTCGGTTTCTTCCATTTAATGTTAACATTGTTAATCCTTGTTAAACTCGCATGCCACCTTCCTCACTTTTTTGCAAATACGTCATGATAATCAATGAAAATTAAGCACTATATAATTGACCCTATTAACAACATTGTTGATCCGTTTAAATTTATTTTTATTCTAATACTAGTAAGGGAGGAATGATGACTTCAACATGACAGAGTTAGCGATCTCCAAAATCGTTCACCTCTTTATGTATTGGATAGCTACCAAAAGAGCAGTTTGCTTGTGCATCTGTAATACATTTGGGTTTTGTGATCCAAAATTACAACTGTCACTCACACTCAATAATATGACACACTTGGGATAATTTCCACCAAAGAACTGCAAAGTTCTTAAAAGGCTAGATTGTGCCATGTTATCGACACACCTTTTTTTCCATTTGTCAATTGTTTCCAATTGCCGATGGAAGTATTGTCCCATATGGTTCTGTCCGATAATTTTTCAATGTGCTTTCAATAGAATGGAATTTTCATCGGCATACAATTCATTACACCACATAGTTTTGTCTCAATATAACCCTTCTTCAGCATGGACCCACATTATACCATATCAAGCCGGCGTGGAGCTTAGTGGCAATGCCAACTGGATAAGTAGGTTGGATAGAGTAGTGGAGGGGTGGCATCAAGTAGGTGACGTGCTTCCTTTGCACATTTTAGCACAAACTAGCATTCAGTCAACACAAAGCCTACTTTTCCACCACCTTTGAGTTGAGTCGTTCATTAACTACTCTAGGGAAAGCACCCTTTCATGATCCCTTGTAATCACAAGGGGATAATATCATAAATGCCTCTAAATCACATATGATTGCAATGTTAGGGGTGCGCAAATCAAATTCAAGCTTCACTAGATCAAAGTGGGAGATAGAGTTTCCAAAAAATATTCTAATGCCTGAAATCCAAGCACTAGTACTACAAATCAAGGCCACTCAGGAAGGTAATTAGCATCTTACTAAAGAAATGGATGTAGTAAATACCTTCTTCCGCCATTATCAATAGGTTTTTAAAGCTCAAGAACCTTCTCCAAAGTGACAAGAAACACTTGTTGTCCCTTGCATTTTTCGAGCACAAAGGGTATCATGTGACTGAATGCTTTCAAGTGAATATCTTTATGAGGTGGTTTCCCACATGGCTAATGGTAAATCCTCTTAGCTGGGATGGTCTTCCTCATGAATATTATAAAACCCTTTCGGGTGTTGTCAGAAGAGACCTATTCCATGTTTATCTTACAGATTTTAACTCTAATTTTCTTGGGTGGTTTATTAACCGCAATCATATAAAAATCATTCGCAAGATGGTTGACCCAAAGCTTATCTACAAATAGAGACCAATCACTTTATTCAATGTCTTTTGTAAAATAATTTCCAAGGCCTTAACAATATGCATCCAACACTTATGCCTATAACTATTAGTCTAGGAAAAATAAGGTTTATTCAAAAAAAATATATCCTAAACAATAGTATTTTTTCTTTGGGAAGGTGTGTACTACGCTTGCTGGTCTCAATAGAAAAATCCTTATTTATGAAAATCTATTCTTTGAAATCCTTTGACATGAAAAATGGCACTTAATTCTAGAAATTCTCAAACCACTTAGTTTTAGGTCATTATTTATCCACTCATTGTCAATGTTGTTTTCAAATGCTTCATCTTATCTCTTTGTTATCGATATCATCTCATAATAGTTTTCCCTCTTTCATTCAATTCAATAGTTCTTTCCTCTTGTACATGTGTTGTATGATTTAGCCACCAAAGGATTTACCTATCTCCTAGCTAATGCCTCTAAGAACGGGGTGGTGAAGGGAATATCTCTTCTAGGATTTCCTCCCACAGAGCTTGCTAATGGCCACTCCGCTGATGATTTGTTTCTAATCTTACGAGAAGATAAGAATAAGTACATGTATCAAGTTATGCACTTCCTTGACATTTATTTCTTAACTTCTATCTTGAACATTCAATGGAAGTATACCCAATGTAACATAAAATCCTTTCTACCTCCACCTCTATAGTTGGATGTGTTTCAATGGATTAACTAGATGTAACGACCCAAAAAAATCCACACACAAACAACACAGTGAAATACAGGATTTTTTTTTTTTTTTTGACTTGCTTGACACATAACATGACGCAACATGTCATCACCAAGGATACAACTAACACTGAGGACAACTTGATACAAGGATGGCCATAAAGGTAGCATAGAAACGTTCACAGATATCAAGGACAATTTACTTTTCTTTTTTACAAGACAACATAGAAGTACAATCATCAGAACACACTTACAGTTAGGGCCAACCACACAGGAGAGATATACTTGATGGTTGTTTATTTTAAAAAAAGGACATCTTGCAATTCTTAGCTTATGTTTTCAAGGAGACTTAGGATATGATTCATACAATTCATCTTACCAAGTTAAATTTATTCTTTTTACAAGAGTAATTATCTTTAAATCTTCTCTATTGTGACCTTTATTTGCTTAATTCGTTTATCAAGAAAAAGGAGAATTTCAATTCCACAAGGCATTCTGCTCACCACTAATGCTACTAAGATTCATTCTTACCCACAAGACAACAGGGTTTTAAGTTCAACACACTTAAGAGAAGAGATATAAGGTGCTTTGAAAAAGGGTTAGGGGGAGAAGGTCGAGATGAAACATTTTTAGGACCTCATCAGTTATTGCTAGAATTAAATGAAAGCTAGGGCTCTTCTTCACCAGATTTAACAACTTTACTTAGGCTTCGCTAAAATTATTATCAAGGAGTAAAAGAATTTACTTTCCAAATGGCTAAGAGATAGATTGTGTGTTTTAGAATTGTTTTCTCCTATTTATTAAATCTTATTATCCTCAGACAATTAATAGTTCATTTCACCTTAGGGTCATTTTACAAATTTTACCATGAAAGGCATAATGTTCACTAGAGGAACTAGGGTTATCGTGTTATAAAGTTTACTTGCAATGATAGTCTTGCCCTTGTTTACTTATGACACTTTATTACTAAGTCATATCAAGGTTTAGCTCAAAATTTATTCTCAAGGCAAGGTTATAGCAACACTCATTTACAAGAACCAACAAGATTACAAGATTACATCAATTCTTAAAATACTGGTACTCCAGCAAAGTCACTCAACAACAATAACCAAAATTTTCTTATAATTTCAATAATGGTCAAACAATACAAGGTTTCCAAAGTTCAGTTGACAAGTCCACAATACATTATAGTAAGACATTAATCCTCTTTTAAACTTTCCACTGGACGTTAACAACAGTTGAACAACATAAAAAGGTTTCGAGCAAAGGAACTTCTCAACTGAGGTTGATGACAAAAGTCTACAAATTTATCCCTCATCTACACGCAAAATCCATCTGCAAAAATTTTCTACAAGAGTCAGTTCACGAGAACTAAGCAAGATAAGGCTACACAAAACCACCATAACTATTATTTAACAATACCACGAAAAGGAAACACTATATTACAAGAATTGGTTCAAACCTCTAAACACTATTAACACATCAAGTTATAATAAAGTCTTCATCATGCCAATCAAAGAAGGAGAAGACCTTGTACATCAGTTAGGGGTGAAAAGCAACGAAAGTATAACATTATATGAGAATGGCCCTTGGCCCTATAAGGAGAAAACAAATAATCTAGCAAAAACAGAATTCCCATCAAGTAAGTAATCTAACCATAATTACAAGATTAAGATCTGATATATACACCAACCATCAAGAAATTTATCAAAGGTACCAAACGCATAGACCAAATTAATATATTCCTAAAATAACTAGAGTTGATCGGCCCAAGAAAGGGGAAACCACGGGTTTCAAAAATTAACACAAAAAGCCATGTATAATCGAGTTTTTCAAAAACCAGAAATCAAATAAAGTATACACACAACATAATTTTCGAGGCGAAAGCAAAGTATACAACAATGTCATCAACAAATTTTTATAACACTAAAGATTTGCAAACCTCCACTACACTACTAATGTTTGGTTAATTTAAAATAAATTACCCCATCCCAAAATAACCATATTTTAATGCAACCCTTGGTAACACAGTCAACCGTCTCACAAATAGATACAACATAAGTTCTAAGTGACCTTATCAAAAGAAAACCTTCCCCTATGAATCTATAAGACTATCAATTGAAAAGCTGATTTTTTTTTTCTGAAGATTAATCACATTTAAGAAAATTTCCATCACAAACTATTACGGTAATTACGTGCATAAAAACCGACCAATATTAATTAATAGCATTAACATTACAAGGGAGAAAATAATGCAAGTTAGGAATAGTCGAAGAGCCATCAGCAATAATTCTGAGAGGGGGATTAGACCAAACTATTCTAGTGTCAACGAGGGTACTGGATTTGCACAATGAAACCTCCAGCTTAGTTGATCCGAAAAGCTAGTTATGGTTCAAGTTGATAGGGATGGTCAAGGTACTTCTTGAGGATGGCCTTAAAAGCCTAAAAACAAGATGAAAGATAGTATAAGAGAGTCTAAAACACGCGAGACGGAAAAACACTTCACACACAAACTTTTCATTCTACCATTTTTAATTCCAAAACTCTATGCTGGCTAGCCCACGCATTGCTCACACCATCCTACAACCTTTCTTTCTCGATGCCAAAAGGTTATCAAAGGGACTTGCGAAGGGGCTAACAAAAAATGTCAAAAGACGACTTGGGTGCTAGGGAGGAGCTTCATAGTTATCGTAACTTACTTCCATAATATCGAAATACTAGTTGATCAACATAATAACTTGCAACTCAATCGCAGAGAAGAGTTAATCCATAAACATACAGACGAAGGTCTATCATTCGAGTAAGAGAAACATAACATTCAGAGGAGAGGGCACACGCATCCTTTCGACCCACATACTGACATCGATAAAAGCTAAAACAACAAGAAGAAACAAGAAAAAAGGGAAATCTCCCATCATGACATCTAACTGACAAATCAATGCAAGGAAAGTGGTTCAATTTCACAATATTTTTAAATAAAATAACATAGAAAAGTGTAGAAATATCTTGCCTATTTTCTCCAGCTTCAACAGGTCATACAGACTCCACACGAGCCAGCATAAAACAATAGCATGAGACAAGGATGTGAGTACTGCTGCTGGCGATGTCAAAGGGCCAAATGTGATAACTGGATAGACAGATGGGGTAGAAAATTTAACAGTTGAGTCCTTTCACAAAACCACCTCACACCACCTTGTAGTACACTTCTGCACTGGAAACAACTTGAGGAGATTGTCTTCCATCTTCCCTCGCTTCAGCAGTCCTATGAGATCATTAAGGCTGTTATCAACCAAGTACTCCTTGAAAAAGTTATGACGAATAAAAGAACGATGCCCTTGGCCATAAACACAACCCAATTAATCAAGAGGAAAAAGACCATACAGAATGACAAATTCGGAGAAAAGAAATATCAAGAGATGCTCTCCTCGTAGTCTCCTAGCATTGGATTTACTGCAGGCTCATTCTCACATTTCCTGTTTTACCCAAGTAGCTTTTTTCCATTTCCTTCCTTGCAAGCAGTACTCTCCTGCTTTTCCCAATCTCCACCTACTCTTCTTCTTGCTTTTTTTTTCATATCCTAGAGATGCATACCATACCTCAGATTTGATGAAGTAAACAACATAGTCCAGTCCTCTTAACATTCAGAAAAATATACTTTTTCGAAAGTGAAAAAAAAAAAAAGTCTGATTCCTTCTTATCACTGCAAGTTCCATATGATGCACCTTATTATAGTGCAAATGTGCAGCCCATTACTTACATCTTGCTTCACTTAGCAGCACCAAAAAATCTCCATAAGAACATTGTCATTGTTTAAGATGAGAGAGCTGGATTGCATTACCCCACAACAATTTCTCTAGCAATATAATCTTCGAGATAAACTTGGTTGCAGTGTGGCAGTCAACATCTGCTAGAAGGCTCTTTTGAACTTAATATAATAGAGTGTTTCTCCACCATGCTTGTGCCACAGAGACTTGATATCATCATTTCATCTTTGTCCAATGAATTTTTTGGCTTTGCTTCTGCCTCATCTCCAAGTCCAGGCTTCTGAAAACATGCAGAGGAATCCAGGGCTTTTAGTGCACTTATATCTATGCTGCTCTCATTCAACCTGTGAACAGTGTGTGTGGTTTCAGAGTCATCTGTTGCACCTTCCATTCCATCATGGTACAAAACCTCAGAACTCTGTAGCACTCCCAAAGGAGTCTTTTGGACAGAGTCAACATGTTCCATGTGTTCCTTTTGGGTGTCAAGTTCCATGATTTGGAGTTCGGACACAAGACATAATGATTACATCACGCTCCTGGCTCTGAAAGGCATCTACTGTTATGATAAATAAACCTTTTTCCATCATCAGATTGAGGACAGCATCAAAATCTCGATGTGAACGTTTCAGCTGCGCTTGCAAGGTGTGATAAATCCAACAAAAACCTTTATGCCTGCCAACTTGGTGACTCGTTGAAGCAGCTCATAAAATTGCAAGCAAATTGTGTTTCAGGAATATTCTGATAAGAAACAGATCCATGCCTTTGAGATTCTCTTCCATGAGTTACATCATAAAAACAAGTAAGGTCTCAGTAGAAAATCTCTATAATAAATTTTCATCAGGACTCCTGGTAACACTCTTACTGTCACTTAATCGATTTGATAACAATATCTTGTAGGAGAATCCCAAATTTGAAGATGCATTCGATACAGAATAGATAACAACGAAACAGCACAACGAACAAGGACAATACAAATTTGAAGAAGAAAATACACCTCCAAAAAAACGTATGCAAGGAGACAGGGTCCACACAGCGTGTAAAACATGACAGAATGCCACAAATCGATGGGGGGAAAAGGTAGAAATACACAGCAAGGAAAATTACTTCATCTAGCCACCGTCAGACCCATTACTACACTCCACTATAATCTTTTCTCTGAACTTTGCGAGCGGGGGGGAGGAACGGAGCAGCAGGAGGCTACAAACCAGATCCCATGGGCACAAAGTGAAATAGCTGAGATCATTAGACAGGCTGAACAAAACAACGCCAGAGACTCCACCCTACAACTCTCTGCTCTCTCCAACGCAAGCTTCACACCACTGATCTAGCAACCGAAACCTTCCTGTAAACACCAATCTCCATGCCTCTATACTTGTGCTAAACAATACTCCTATGTCCATTTTTCATAGCACATAAAGAACAAAAGGTAATAGAACACACCACGCAGCACTCGAGAAGGTGGAGGTAACACGCCTACTCAACCAGCTATCACATCAATTGAGACTGCATCTAAAGCATTGAAGGAGGAAATCAAAAGAGATCTTGGTGAAGGACGTCAAGACTCCACCGACTCCACTGTCTCATGCCAAATAGGAAGCATAAATTTCCACCTAACTGCCAGCTAACCATAGAATTTTTTTTATTTTATCTTATTTTTGGATCCCCACGCTTTGGGGACAGGCCGCTTGTTAGGAGCTACAATGAATGGGCATTACACTAGATTTGACGTGGAGAAATATTCTGATTTATAGGAATTCCATTTTTATATCAAGATACCTTCCCTTTCCTTTAGAAATGTGTAGTTGATGGAGTGGAGAAAAGGCTCTCCAATGGGATCACAAAACCACTTTTTATGGCTAGTAAGTTTCTCATTTTCTGCCAAGTCCTTGCTTCCATGAATGTTTATTACTCATCTTCTTGGGATCCAATACTCTTAGAAAAAACATGAGAAATTGTTGAAAGAATTATTATGAGATAGTTTGAAGCTTGAAAAATATTTTCATATAAATTACTGTGAATTTTTTTTCTACATTATGAGTTTAGTGGCCTAGGATTGTTGGGCATTGGGTGTCAAGTAAACTCCCTTTAAAGAAAATGTGTTATTCACGATATTGAAGGGAATGAAGTTTGTAAAATCCTTCTACATAATTGTAACTTAGAAGGCTCTCTAAAAAGGTATATGACTTAGAAAGGGTCACGATATCAGAACCTAATCATTATCCAAGATCTAATATAACTAGTGTTCTCATTCATTATTGAAAGCATTTGAATGTATTTGGAAAAATTAAACATTATCTTTTCTTGGAATGAAGATGAGCTCAAAAATGAGCTTTCCATGAATGATCTTGGTATAGTGATGCCCAATTATTTGTAACATCCCATTTTAAGACTTTAGAAACAAGGGGGAAAAATTGCATAAAGTTCTCTCTTCTAAATTAACATAAGTTAGAACACATATTTGAAAGCCAATCTATCTCATAACAAAACACCACATGCAGCTGTAAATGACTCGGTGAACACCGATCTCTCACTTCATGACTCGGTATCATACTGATATCTCATGTTAAATTTATAATGTGTATACTATGTATAATTAATTTTGTTACCCTTTTAGAGGTATCAAGTATTTTGTTTAAGAGGCATATCTAAATATTTGTTACTGATACTCATTTCAAATCCTGCTTCTAAAACTAGGTGACATAGGACAACGCAACCAGTAGATTGCGATACTTTGGCAAATATTTTAGACATACTGTTAATGTTTATATTCATAGATGACATACTTGTTAAACAGAATAATCCTTCACCCAACTTTATCTGTTATCTAAAATGGTCTTCACTGAGTTCTGTCAGTCCACTCATTCAAGGTTTAACCCTAGAAAAGGTTAGCAACATGGCCAAGTCCGGAGGAATGCTTACAGTGACTAAGGGTACTTAGACATACTCAATTGACTTATGTTGATTTGGCATGTTTTTATTTATCCTAAGTCAACCTGAGTTTACCCCCGACACTAGATCATGCCCCTATCTTTACCTAGGGAGAACTATGATCAAATCAAAGTTTATGTTAGTCTAGTTGAAGAAACTCTAAAGGGTGTTTAAACATTTCAACTGCAACATAGTATCCTCATGAAGACCCTTGTCATCATGAAGGTACTATGCTGCAATTGGCGTGTGTCAACATCCAAATGTGTTTTTCCTCGTCTAGATGAACATACCTTAACTAGGAAGTTATATCTTATTAATTTTTTTGTAACTAATTAATTACATCAACCCTACTGAACAACTAGGTTCTTTAATTGCTAAGCTTCAGAGTTAAAACTGCATTAGATGAAGTTATGCAGATAAATTTTCTTTCTATCCAACTCACATGCTGTGATTTGAACTATTAACAACCTCATTCCAATTTTACATTAAAGGCCTAGTACACATGGAAGTTTCATTTATTTACTCACTTAATACATCATAATCCCTCGGCCTAGGGATCCTAGATCTATCTCTATCTACTACATCCCTATCTCCATGTCCTCTTTGTGGTGAATATGGTCTAGCTGACTCCGTATGGATTTCTTCTCTCTTTATACTCCTCGATATGTCATGAAGGGATACGAGCCTCTATAGATGGTTCTATGTCATGCTGGCTAGATTGTGCCCCTACTGCTCCACCCCATACAACTGCCTTGACCTCTTGAAATGTCTATAGGATCTAAAGAAATATAGAAAAAATTGTCTACTCTTGCGCTGGTATATCTTACTCCATGTGAAATATACCCTATTCTAGTTCACACGTCCTGCATAAACCAAGACGAGAGTCAGTTCATCATCATTTAGGTTCATTTCAGTTTTCTAAGTGTTTTACATTTCCATTTATCAACAATGTTTGTTCTAGGTGTAGATTATGCTAGGTTAATTCTTTTTGTTTCCATGTGTGCCCAAGGTCCAAGCATTGAACCCATGGCTCTGATACCAAGTGTAACACCCACAAATTTTACATTCAAAACCATACTAAAACCTATTAATTTATTGGGGAAACTTTGTGAGAAATTTTGTTTTTATTTTAAGGGATTGCAAGAATGATAATTTGGTACTACTTAGCCTTTGTGACCTTCTCACTGAGATTTGGGGTGCCGAACACTCAATTTGTACGTCATTTACATTAGTATCCACCTTTGACAGTGACCAATGCATGTCACCTCTTACGAACGTTGGTAAGCTAATGAACATTGGGCATTCTCTTCTATAGCTGACATTGGTCTTGGTGACTGATATCAGTTCTATTCAACAATGTCAGTTTAGAATGACTGACACCAGTACCTGTAGATGTATTTTTTAAATCTGAGAATGAGTTTTCTTTCACAAAATTTCCAACCAGTTTGTCTTGGGTACCAAAAATTGATCTTTGTACATTTTATTTTTATTTCATTCAATGTCACAACTCCTAAAAATCCTATAATCTTCTAAATCCCAAAAAACTGAATCTGAAATCACCAGAGCCATAATGGATAAAAGTAAATCTTATGGATTTAGCATCGAACTTATTTCTATTTTTATTTATCAACATACACAAAATTTTCTGAACCAAATACTCTAAGAAAAGAAAGATCTACCTCATTTTTAGTCCAATATTCTTCTAGTATTCCACCATCCAGTGCACTTGAAGGTCCACAGTTAATTAAATAAAACTTTGTGTCTACTGCTTCTCCCAAAACTACAAGGGTAATCCATCATGTATCCTCATGCTTCTTGCACATTCCATGATTTTCCTATTCATTCTTTGAGCAACACCATTCTCCCCTATGGTGTTCTAGGAACCGTTATTTTCTCTACGTATTCCATTCACTGAACAATAATCATTGAAAGCCTTGTTGCAGTACTCACCACCATTGTTAGATCTAAGGCATTTTAACTTTTAATTTGATTCATTTTGCATAAGGAATTTCCATCTCTTTTAAAAGTATCAAAAACATCATATTTACGTTTAATAAAATAAATACATACCTTTCTTGTGGCATCATCAATGAAAGTCACATAGTATTGGGATCCTCCATGATAAGCTACTTGGGCTGGTACCCACACATCTGAGTGCACAAGCTCCAAATTTTTCTCCTTCTTTATTTTCCCAACTTTGAGAAATCTCACTCTTTTTTTTCTTTCCAAACATACAATGCTCATAAAAACAAGATCTACATCTTTCAAATCTTAGCGTTTAAGATTTGCATTCCTTTTTGACTCATATGGCCTAGCGGTTATGCCACATGCTTGCATCTGAATCTGAAGTAGAACACTGAAAAGGAATTAGTAATACAGGTAGATAAATACAATCTTCCTACCTTTTTTCCTCTTGATACAACAAGAGATCCCTTGGTAACCTTCCAAGAGTTGGCTATGAATGTAACCATGTAACCAAATTCACCTAGTTGTCCTACAAAATTATATTTCTCTCAAGGCTTGACACATGCCTCACATCTTTCAATATCCATGTATTTCCATCCTATAATTTTATATGAACTTCTCCTTTAACAATAATAATTCATGGCTCATCATCTCCTAAATAAAAACATACTTAAAATTACCCTGGACATAATTTCATAAATAACCCTTACTAGGCATAGCATGGAAAGAAGCTCATGAATCTAAAACCAAGGATTCAATTTTATTATCCAAGGAGAGAATAATGGCATCTTTCATTACCTTATAATATGCAACATTTTCCTCTTTACATTTCTCTGGTACATTCTATTTATTTTCCTTGAACAAACAATACTTATTTGCATGTCCTTTATTTCCACAATTCTGGTAGGTTATTCCTTTACCTCTGAATTTAGATCTTCTATTCTAAGACTTTGATTTCCCATTATTATTGCTCTTGGATCTGTCCTTCTACCTTCCCATTATTTCTACATTTAAAGCATTACCAAATGATGATTCTCATGCACTTTTCCTGCATATTTCTTCATTCAGGATTATACTAACCTCATCATCAAACTTTAAAATATTAAAAGTAGATGATATATTACTAACAACCACTACCAAGTTATCCAGCTATTTGGCAAATAGCATAAGAATAAAAGTTTCTTTCACTTCATCGTCAAACATAATATTAACCGATTTTAATTGATTTACAATAGAATGGAAATCATTCAAATGACTTGATGTAGATTCACCTTCTTGCATCTATGAGTTAAATAATTTCTTCATCAAATAAAATTTATTTAAAGCACTAGGTTTTTCATACAAATTAGCTAAAGATTTCATCAACTCTACCATGGTTGTTTCTTCTATTATATTTGAAGCCACAGGTGCTGTCAGGATCAATCTTATAGATCCCGGCGCCTTTCTATTAAGAATTTTTCATTATTCATCAATCAATCATCTTTATAAGTCTTGCCTTCTCATCTAGCAGTAGGAATAAATATTTCTGATACAGATAATATTCCACTTGCATTTTCCATAATTGATAATTACAGCCATAAAATTTCTCAACTCTGTATTTTCCATCTTTTGTCATTTTGGTAATTTCCACTCAATCAGAAATCCCTGTTGTGAGTAAATTTTTCAACACACAAAACCCTCAAAAAAAAAATATTTGATACCAGTTGTTGGAGTTGAACACACCAGTTGTACAGATATATATTTATATCTAAGCATACAAACAATAAATATGGAAATAAACCAAAAGAAAAATACACAAGATATAATGTGGTTCACCCAATGTGGGTTACATCCACCAAGAAAAACTCAATATATTATTCAAAATTTTATAGAGGAAATACAATGAGGATCTGCAATCTTCCAAACCTCTCTAGATGTATAGTACTTTCCTTCACAAGCTTCTCTCTTTTTTCTCTCTCCAAGAATTCCTTCTTATAATTATGATCAACCTTACTTCTAACCCTAGCTTTCTAGCTTATAAAAGTATAAACATACTTAGGGCACACTTAGCTATGTAATTACAACAATTAGATCACCTTTTAATCAAAGGTTAGATCTAATTCCTGTGACTTAAATAAAATCAATCATGCACAGGTAACTGATTTCGATTACCCAACTACTGATATCGGTTCTTACTTGCTTGACTGATGTTGGTCCCCAAGTGACCAAGGATGGTCACCCGATTGATGCCGATTACTATGTATTCCAATATGTTCATAAAGCATGCTATTTATGAAGAAATTAAGATCCACAATTCATAAGAAATTAAAAGGGAGATCATTTTAAATTTATATTGGATGATGAATAAACATTTTTGGTGTGTTGTGGAAGAAATTTGCAATGTTAATTGGCATTTTGATGATTTTTTGTTAGTAATGCTAACATTTTCCTAGATATGGAAGCAAGCTAGAAGAGTGGAAGTCAATATAACATGATTATTATCCTTTTATAGTAAAAAATAGAGATGTTGGATTCCAAGACAAGCCTAACAATTTTTTTTTTTTAGGTTTTGATTATCAAAAGTGTGATTTTTATAGCTAAATCTATCTTTTTTTGGCTCAAACTAGGGCATAATCATAAAATACTTTTCCATGAATGAAATTGGCTTATTTTTGGATATGTTTGTGGGGTTTTTTTTTTACTACTGCAAGTCTATTAAGGTTCAGATCCTGATAATTTTGAGGATTACATCTACAAAAAATGATAAACCAAGATTGAAGATAAAGAGAAGGGCATATGCTTATGTGTGGATGTAGTTTTAAGAGGATATGAACACTTTTAAGATATAAGTCCATTAGATTAAGGTTTAATTTATAATTATTTTAAGATTGTAAGATCCTCATATTAACCTTGATTTTTGATTGATTTTAAAGGAAAATATGAACGCATGAGAGAAATTATTTGAAGCTACCAATCAAAAATATATGTCAGTGAAATGTCAACAAAAATTTAGCAACAATGTTACACTACTAGAGTTTGTGTTAAACAATAATAAGGTGCATCATTTTTTGTATCAGATCTTGATGCTCTTTATATAATTATTTATACTAATTATATCATGAAGGAGATTGTAGGGATACATAAAATTTAAATTGAAGGAAGAGAAGTGGAAACGTTGTGTTGAGGTAAAACAAGTTGAAAGCATTCTTTGTTTTTTTTGACTGATTAAGAATGTATTTATCAGTAATCTTGAGAGCTTGAGAGAATTGGTGAAAGGAGGATAAGAGAGGAAAGAAGGATATGGTGTGAGAGCAGAATCCCTTAAGCTATAAAGTCTTGAAAAGTGAAGAAGATAAATTGAAGCTCAAGAAAAAAGATAAGTCAACACACAAGCTGAGCTGAATTAGACTTGGGTGAGACTTGAGTGAAGAAGAAGAAATACCAAAACACCATGTTCATAAGAGAGGAAAATAACCTAGGTGAGGTATCTAGTGAGGTGAAATAGACTTTCTCAGAAAAAAATATTCGAAAGTTAAAAACAAAATGAGAGAAAAAAAAAGAGATGAGATGAAGGGCTTAGAGGAAAAGAAGAGTCACAAGAAAGAAGATATGGATGTGGAGAGAGAGATAGCTGAGATCAAGCTAATCTTGGCATGTATAGAGGAATTATTTGAGGAGACAAGATAGAGATTCTTTGTAAAAATCATGAGCAGAGTAAATTGGCCTCTCAGAAGGATGATTGAACAGAAAGAGAAAGAAAAAAATCATTCAGCTAAGGAGTAAAATTAGATTGTTGACAAGGAAGCTTGAGAATGATAAAATGGAGACAAATCAGTCTCATATGTTTAATTCTAACCATTGCTTGACATGGGTGCATACAGGTGAACGTGAAAATGAAGGAAGATGTTTCAAAAAATGATAAAAGAGGATCAACAACAATAATTTTGCATGGAAGACCAAGTGAGCATGTCATTTGAGTAGGAAGAACTAGAGAGGTATGCTATCCAGTGGAAGGAGAAATGTTAGGTGAAGGTGAAGGATTGTTTGCTGATCCATGTCATCAAAATTTTCTTTCTAATATTGTATTTGATGGAGAAAATGTAATTTTGTAAAAGGATGAATTGTATAAACAAACCATAGAACTGTTTGATAGGCTAATGGAAGATGGATACATGAAAGAAGAACCTATTGAAGTGCTTATAGAATCTGATATACAATAGGAATAAGTGTCTTATATGACACAAAAAGAAACTAAAGAATTTTTGAATCAAGCTATGAAGGGAAAAGAAGATTATTTGTAGTAGGTGATGAGAAAAGAAGAGAACTTAAACTCCAATGGAGATGAAGAAAAACATGAAGAAGGAAGAGATGGATTTATTAAAACTCTTGAATAAAGAAAATGTTGATGGAGGGGCAGTGTTTCCTAACGTTTATGCATCTAACATTAGTTTTAGTGTGTGCATGAAGGTTTAGAATATGAATTATCAAAAGAAGGAGAAGTGAATAATTCATTCACTTATGAAGGTCCAGAACAACTGGAGGGTGAAATGAAAGTCTTGGAAAACTTGATCCACCATGATAGTACAGTTGAAAATGATTGTGAAGAAATGAAGGTAGAGTCATATGCGCTAATAGTTATGAAGAACATGAAGAAAAGAAGATGGAGTCTTTTCTATTGGACCTAAATAAGGAGAGAAAGAAGATATAGAGTTTTTTGGACTCATACAACATGAAGATTTGAGTTCAAAGGAGTAAAGCAAACAAAACCATGCCAAGACAATGAATAAATTCAAGAACTAGAAGAGAAGAAAGAAAGAAGAATACCACTCCATTTGAGCTGGAGCTCAAAACGTTTTCCCACCTGGGGAGTCCGATGAAGGATCATACGCTCACAACCAATCAAGTTTCATGTTTTTCATGTAGTTTCAAAGTGCTCAAGTGTATTTCTCTCCATCTTGTGTAATTCAAACTTTCAAAAAATTGTTTAAAAGTCATGATATAGAGTAAATAAGGTTGTAAATGTGTGTGAGGAGGTAAAATGACTTGGTTAGGAGTGGTTACAGCCAAAATAAGGCCATGTAATCCAATTCATAATGTAAGATATGATAAATACGAGATCGTGAGGTGTTTGTAGGATGATATTAATCATATTTGCAAGTTTAGTGTGTGGTTGGGTCAATATCGATGTTGTTGAGCAATATTAGGAGTTAGTTTTAAGCATTCTAAGTTTGGTAAAATCCATATTTGGAGGAGAAATTTGAATGGAGAACATTGTAAATTTATATTGGATGATGAATAATGGTTTGTGGTGTGTTGTGGAAGAATGTTGCAGTGTTAATTTGCAAATTTTGGTGATTTTTTGTTTGTAATGCTAATAGTTTCCTAGACAAGGCAGCAAGCTAGAAGAGTGATATTCAATATAATGTGATTACTTTCCTTTTCTGGTAAAAAACAGATGGAGGATGCCAAGACAAGCCTAAAAAATTTATTTTAGGCTTTGATTATCAAAAATTGTGATTTTTATAGCTAAATCTTTTTTTTTTTTAGCTCAAACTAGGGCATCATCATAAAATACGTTTCCATAGATGAAATTGGATGATTTTTGGAATTTTTTGTTGGTTTTAAAAGTACTCAAATTTTGTTAATTTAAAAATCCTGAAATTTATATAAAATATTTATTTGCATTTTTATTCTACGTGGGCACAGACATGGGCAATCGATAACATTTTTTATACGTGATGAAATTGGCTGCAATTTTCAAAAAATATCTGACCTATATAGAATTAAAATAAAAAAATAAACTTCAGATTCTAATTCCATGTGCATATGAATATATCAATGACATAAATGTTCAGTTTGTGTGGGCAAAAACAAGATTCAAATTTGTAAGTTGTCATTTCTTTGATCAAATGAATGTTTAAAGCCTGAGGTTGATGATAATGATGTTTTAGAACATTTTTAATATGTTGGAAAGGTTGTTAAGCTCTAAGGATGTGATTTGAATGACTGGAAAAACATAATTCTAAGCTAGAAATCTAAGAAAGACTTTAAATTCTATGTTTTGGTGCATTTTTTCATGCAAGGAAGCCTAGGAACAATTTGTTAGTGTCTTATGGTTCATCAAGAGGGATTACGGGAAAATATTCTTGAGATTTGAAAACTCATAATTTTAAGGATTACATATAAACATGATAAAACTAGATCAAATATATAGAGCAGAGCATATAATTATGGGTGGATGTTATAAGAGGATAAATACTTTTAAGGTATTAGTCAATTAGATTAAGGTTTCATTTCTAATTACAGAGTAAGATCCTCATATGCACGTTGAGTGGATTGATGTTATATGAAAATATGAATGCACGAGAGATTGTTTGAAGCTACCAATCAACAAGCATCCTAATTATAGCAGTATGTTAGCAAAATGTCAACAAAAATTCAGCAACATTGTTACACTACTAGCGTTTTTGTTAAACAATAATAAGGTGAATTAGATTTTGGAGTGCAAATAATTCCAATATTTGACATTTACGAATTAAAAAAAGTAATATTGGATTCTAATATTGGCTATAGTTTTTTAGCCTCTCAGACTAGAATAAGTCCTGATTTAGTGAAATAAGGGTTAGAGGTTAAAGTAATTGGTTTTCTTCTTCAGACTTCATTAATGTGCTTAGCTCCAAATTATACGCATGTTTACTCTTTTCATTTGGAAGGAAAAGGTGGTCTTTATATTTCTGTGTCCCTAAATTTTATGGCATGATCTCTTCCACGGGTCATGATCCTGACAATCGGGTCATGTGGGATATTAATGGCTTTTTTTTGGTGTTCTCAATCTTTATGCTTCTAATGATGGCCCGAAAGGTCAGCATTATGTCCTTGGTTAAGGAATAATTTTCCTTTCTCCTATTGGTTTATTGTGTCGTGATTTTAATATGGTTGAACATCAAGGGGAAAAAATGTGGGCCCTTCCTATGTGTTTGGTGTATTGGTGAGTGTGAAGCAGTGTTTTTTAATTAAAAAACCACTAGAGCCTAATGACGAGTTTTTTAAAGCCGATGGGACTTTACTTCTCAAAAAAAAATTATGTGGTCATATTTTTAGAGAAGTACTGGCACGTGTGCTCAAAAGGCTAGATTGTGGCATGTTATCTCAACAACATTTATTTGATCTGGAAATTAATGGTCACTCTTATATCACTACCTGGCTGAACATTATTTTCTCAAATCATACCACTATTTCCTTTAGAGTTATGTGGGGTGGGGTCCAACTAAAGGTTCCAAATAATCAATTCTATATGAATGTTTCTCTGTTGAGTCATCTAGGGGTGTTGGCTCTTATTTCCAAGGTATGGAATATGGATCCACGTCTGCCTTATGTTGCTAGCTAGGTGTCTTGTTGGAATGAGGAAATTCAGTGAACTACTAAATTTTTTCTCCGTCATTTTGGCAAGCAGGTTGCCCAAGATCGAAAGAGGGTCAACTTTTATCTTCACTGGGAATTTCAAAAGATTTCCCTACTTCTCAAATCTCAACCTTTTGATGTGGAAAATCAAGTTTGGGATACTCAACTTAGACATCAGTTGAAGGTCATAGAACATCATAAGGCCAAGGGTGCTTAGGTATGTGCTCGGATCCACTGGCTTAAAATATGTGATCGAGCTTCCAACGGTTTTTTTAAATCCCTTAGATCTACATATATGCCAAGGAGAAAATTAAGAAATTCAAATTTCCCATGCTCAGGTCACAACTATATTGGATATTACCATAGTGTTTGTGGAACATTATAAGTTTGTCTTCCAAGCCTGGAAGCCTTTATTTGAGAGTCAAGCAGCTCTGCAACAATTTATTGAAATTGTCCCTAGAAATTTGAATTAGTAGGAGAGTAAAAACTGTCATGCTCTCTCTCACCTTGGAAGAGCTTCATGGTGCCCTTTATTGTCTTACTGATGATAAATCTCATGCGTTAGATGGTTTTCCATGTGAATTATATAAATTTTTTTGGCATATTGTTGGTAAAGATCTCTAAGGATGTATCAAGAAGCCTTGTAGAACTAGTGCCTTCAAGATATTATTAATAAAGGAAATATAAGTTTATCCCTAAAGTTGGGAATATAGAGTTTATTACTAGCTAAAGGCCCATTACTCTTCTCAATGTTTCATTTAAGATTCTGGCTAAGCCTCTGGCCATACACATTCCTTCCATTCTCCCCAGGATTGTGTGACTTGAGAAATCTGGATTTGTCAATGACCGTTATGTTCTGGATAACCTTATTGCTATATGGGAAGCTATGGAATGAGCTCAGACTTCTCTCTGCAGAGGTTGATTTTTTTGAAGATTTATTTAGAGAAGGAATATGACTGAATTTAATGGACATTCATTCTTGCTATGCTTCATACTTTGGGTTTTGGGACTTTTTTTCTCAATTTTTTTCAGACATTATTTGCAAATGCCTCCTCTTGTCTTAATATCAATGGTCATTGGTCTTCTTCAGTGGGGTTGTTAAAATCTATAAGATAGCATTTCCCTCTTGCTTGGCTCTCTTCGTCTTGGTGGCTAGTGCTCTTGGTTATCTCATTATAGAGAGAGATGATTGTGGGCACATTCATGTTATGTTTCTTCTCCCCGATCACAAGACTCAAGTCATCAATGGGCACTTCGTTGATGACTATTTTCTCACTTTAGTTGTTCTGAGCATAACATTTAGGAAACTTATCTTGCTTAGATTTTTTTTCCAAATCCTCAGATTATAATGTTTAGCTCACTAAGTCTTTGGGATTTTTCCAAATCTCTTGGCCTATGCGTGATTGGTTAACGGTTCACCCTTGGAAATGGATACAACAAGGAGAAAAAAATTTGGTTTCTTGGTATCCCCTTTACCTTTAACAGTAATTCTGCTACTCTATGGTAGTTCATCATTGATCGGGTTGAAGAAAAGGTCAAAAAATGTGTCTCTCGACCCTTGTCCTTAGTAGGAAAATTCCAAGTGTGCACTAAGATTTTTGATGCTACTCAGGTTTATTATGCGGCTTGTTGGTGCCCTTTTCGGACTTCCTTTGAAAACTTGGCTAGTTTTTAAGGGCCTACTTATGGTCAAGTTATAGACAAGGAGGCTTCCACTGAGTGGCATTGGAGATTTCACTTCCATGGGACTAGGGTGGGATATGGGTATTGTTGATGTGTATAGACAGAGTAGCTCTCTTTGTTCTAAGAATGGGTAATTGTAGAATCATGGTAAAAATGCTTGGAAAAGGTTAGTACAACACTGTAGCTCTTCTAGCTCTCCTCATGGTAAGAATTTTTGGAAAGAATATTAATTTTCATACTTTATTAATCACTAGAATTCTAGGTAAAATACCTGGTACATTCATGGTGCAGAGAATCTAGAAATATTTTGAAGCAGGGAAGCACCTTATGCGTTGGGTTAGAGAGTGGCCTCAATTCTAGCCTATCCTTCAATGATCACAACATCTCATGGTCATATTTTTTCTCATCATACAAGTTTCCCATTGTAGATTTTCCTGATGTCAAAGTGTTGAGGCTTGCTAGGAAAGGCATCTCCACTATTATATATATGGTCTCTATAATAGATTGGATCCCTTAGCCAGAGATTAAACAGAAATTTCAGCTAGCCAATACAAACCTACCTTCTGTTCTCAAAATATAGTCTCTTATTCTAGGCGTGATGCTGCACAAAATTGAACTACAAACCACCTACTCGCTTGGTGGAAGGATTGGAGATGGATTTTGGATATACCTTTGTTGAACTATAACTCAAGAGTCATCTATTCCTTTCTTTCCCCTATTACCAGATGGAACTTGTACTCTTCCACTACCAGTTCGCTTCACCACATCCATCCGTCTTGGAATCCTTAGTTTGACCCTAAGTTCAATTTATTTCTTTGGTGTTTAATCTACCAAGGCATACCTTTGGGTGAGCGGTTTAAGCCACATTGACATCGCCAACCCTAAATGCTTATGATGTGGTTGACAAGATTCTTTTTACGTATGTTTTCTAGTTCTATCTCCATGCTCAAATTGTTTGGCTTTGGATCCACTCATTTTCCAGCCTTATCATCCTGAGTTTTTTTATTGGAAGATGACCTTCTTTGGATATTATGCTAATTGGCCTGCATATATTTCTTCAATTTGATTTTTTCTGTTCTGTTCTTCTCTTTCAACTGTTGGAAGGCTTGGAATAATCATTTTGTTTCAGCAAGGTGATCTCACTTTGGATCCTTTTGTTAATGAAAGGGGGTGATTATTTCTTCTGTGTGTATGTATATCTAGGCCTAGGCTCGAAAAGAGGCTCTAGAATTTTCTCACCTTCTACAATTTCTTGACATGCACCATTGGTTGGGTCCTTCTAAACAATGATCCTCATACTCCTCCTACTCCCGCCTCCTAGACGTCACACTCACACTCACAACCACTCTCAGAGTGCACAACCTTCTCCTCCACAGGCTCGCTTTGGTTCCTCCTCTTCTAGGCCCGACTGGAGTCCTCTTGCAAGAGAAAAATTTACCGCCAACTCTTCAAACCTGGGTTCTTTGCTTGGGGGAGCACCTATATCTAGAGGGTCACTTCCACCTAGTTCAGGGATTATTGTTCTGCTCGATATTCAGATGCTGATAAGGATGACTAGATGTTTGACCCCTACTGACGAGCATAATAAAATTGGCTTAATTCTTTTGAGAGAAGTTCCACCACAACCTCTAAGTTTTTTGTTGCATGTGCATGACTATGTGTTAATGTAGTTTCTTTTTTATTGGTTTTGTTTTTCCCTCATGGTTGTTCTCTGTTGCCCTTGTGGCCGCTCTCTATTTCCCTCGTGACTACTTTTTTTTGCCCTTATGACCTTTTTTTTGTGTCGTCATGTGGGCATTGTTGGAATTTGGGTCATGTTCATTGCTAGCCACCTTTAATATATAACATTGTGTATTATTTTGTTAATATAATATAAATTTGGTTCCAATAGTAACAAGTTTATAAAAAATAATAGACATATAACTAACAATAATTGTAAAATTTATATTCTAAGTGATTTGAAATGTAATTGTCGTAAAATAAATTGTGTTTTTTATAAATTTAAATTTTATCCATAAGGAACATTTTTGGAAATATCTTTCCAAACCCCTTAAAAGGCCGGTTCTTCTCAATGCAATTAGAATGTGTTAATGTGAAAAATTAAAATTAAAAATATTATCATACCACAAAACTAGGTAGATGATTTTATTAATGAGAAATAAAGGTTGATATTAAAAATGCCCTGTGACCTCTGCATATATGTAAGGGTTAAATTTTTAAAAATATAATTTAAATAGCATGTTATTCATTTGGAGCTCAAAAGAGCATCAGCATAGGGAGAAAGAATGAAAGTATAGGGTAATTTTGAATCACGAGTCAATATTAATGAATATGTAAATCAAACTGGTTTAAAAATAGGATAGTATCTGTGAATGTTGTGACATCTAATAGGACCACTCTAGATGGCTGTTAATAGTATTTTTTTTGTTGAGTAGATTTATTTCTTACTATAATTTTTTCTATTTGCAATCCTATGCATGTGTTGAATCGATTTCTTCAAATTTTGTCTTTAAATAAGATTCCTAATTGAATGTCTATGCATGTGGAGTGAATATTATTATAGGTGTGGAAAGTGGGTTTTTATACGTACATGCATTAATTTATATGTGAGATGTAATTGGACATAAATCAATTTTAATTAATATTGGATATTTTATTATAGAAAATATGGCTAGTCTAGATTATATAAAGAGTAGGGAATTTTAACATGCTTATAAAGTTCAAAACATTATGATTTTGTATGATTATCTTTGATTAGACATTTAAAATATGTCTTTTGAGTCCCACATTGAGTAAAATAGGTCTAGATTTCCTCATGAACAATTATAAAAATTCAAACTACCAAAATCATGCAAGAAATTTCATGTGTTTGGCTTAGCTAGTTCAGTTTCAAATCAATGTGAAAGAATTATTGATGTAGTTAATGTTGGGGGTCCTAACGAATTGGTACCTTATATTATGCTAGCTTAACAAATACAGGCAACAACAAAAATTCAAAGAAACGAACAAAAATATCTTGTATTTACCAACCAAGAATTCTACAAAACATTTTACGCTCTACCAAATTTCTCTTATTACACACATAATTCATATAAGATTACAGAAATCCAACACTAAAGTATGGCCCAAGTTGATTCGATCCCTCTAGCCCTTTCCCCATATATGTGCACATATACCAAACATAGGAACCTTTGAAACCACATATTTAGGCTATGTAGTCACGAGATTTATGAATTCATTTCTCAAGTATTGTTATGCATTTATAAAGATACATAATCAACCATTTACAAAATTTTCTTTTAGTTACAAGCAACCAATGTGACATTGAATATGTATCAATCTTCTATGTAAGTTAAGGCCCAAATTGTAACAAAACTTGATGCATTTGACTGATATTAAAAAATTCAACTATGGGTTAGGTAAATCCTCACTAAATATTTATCCTATGATATTGAAACTTTGATGTTTCACAAGGATTGCATACAAACTATGCCTTGAAGAATACGACTATGCCATCAAATTTGATCCAACCATATTATTTGATTCGTGAAATTAAATATAATTACTATATTGGTGCACACAAGATAAAGAACAAAATTGACTTTTCAAGTGTAAAAGGCACCAAAAAATCCTACTAAAAACATTCATTCTTATTTTTTGGAGTTGTGGCCAAAATAATAAAAGACCTTTCTTTCACAAAACTTTAGGAGTTACAATGAACAAACCAAAAAAAGGAATGCATGGAAATTTTTGCATATAACATTACAAACATAGACATGCTTGATAGATCTAGGTGAAAAATAATACACTAAATGGGAATACTTGTACATGGTGCAAAAAAAATACAATGTTTGTCTAATCTAAAATTTATTTAAGTTTGATGCAAAATTTTCTTGTAAACTTAAATGCTCCTGCCTAAGTTATCTTTTGTAAAAATCATAATCCATACTTAACTCTTTACAAAACGGATAACAAATAGGAGATGTCGACAAGGACCTTTTTAACCTTCCACTATTATATGGACCGTTATAATTCAATAAAATTGAAATCTACACTCATACAGATTGACAATCAATCCTATCTCCAAATTGTTATCTTTCAATACATGAAATACCTAGTATTGTGTTGAATAAATCCTTGAATGTTTTACCTAGTTTCTTCGTATGGTATGCTTCATAAATAAAATGATTTAGGGTAAGTGCATGGAAATGGGGAGAAAAAGGGGGTCAAAAGTGGCTAGCATTTTCCTTAAATTTGTAAAAACTAAAGCTCAACAAATAATTTGGCATGTATATGATCAAAATTTAACAATGTGATAAGAATAAGACTCGTAGTGCTAGGAATCTAGTTTCTAAACTAATTTTTGTTTTAAATGGTGGAGATTAAGAAGGTCAAATGTTGTTCACACACAGAGTGTGCCTATTTTTGTGTCAAATGATAACATGTTTTGTGTGTGCGCCTCCCCCCCTGCACCAATCCCCACCTCCATTTTTTAGTTCCATAGACTATTTTACAAATCCCTTTATTATAAGTTAGCTAAGATATTGTATGAGGCCCCACTAAGTTTTCATATTTTTTAGAGGAATATATAAAATATTACTAAGTTCTAAAATCAACACAACCCAAAAATGAAATATTTATGTGTACACCCTACTTATTCTAATAAATATAGTTGAAATTTATTTTTCTAGTGTGTATAGAATTGAGTTTAGATCTAGCCCTTTTTTTATAAAAAAATGGATGATAAATTTGTAAATTATCTTTTAAAAATGATAATTGTGTTTTACCAGGAAAAGAAGGCACTAATAAAAGAAATTAAGAATGAAAATCTTAAAGGGTAAGTGCACCAAGATGATGGACAATTAAGTGGACATAAAAACCTAAAATTTAGGTACCGTGAGCACGGTTTATAAACTGCACTTGCACTTTTTAAACAGTGCTCACCCAACTGTTTTTATAAGCTCGGTTATTTCTGAAACTAAAACCGTGATCATGGTTTACAAACTGTGATCATGGTTTATAAACCACGACCGAGGTTTTTAAACCACAGTCACGGTTTCAAAACATGATTGTGGTAGTTTGAGACAAAAACTAACAGACCCGCGACTCCTCATTTTCCCTCATTTTTCCTCTCCAAACTTGATTTCTCCTAGACCTTTGGCACTCACGCTTTGAATACCCCCTAAAAATTACTATTCAGACTTGTGGATCACGATAGTTTCAACCATACTACCAAGACAAAGAGGTAAGCCCTCGGTTTTGATCAATTTGTTTTCATTTTAGGTTATTTTTTGTTATTTTTATGGACTTTTCAATTTTTTATTTTTTCAATTGCTTGCAAAGCTTGTAATCCTACAAACCATAAAATTATTCCTCAAAAACCCTCCAAACAATCCTCAAAACCCTCCAAACAATCCTCAAAATCCTCCAAACATTCCACAAAACCCTCCTCCAAACATAGACCAGCCTCCTGTGTTTCATTTTGTCCCCACGGAAAAAATAGGAACACAAGCTGATATTGTTGGAAAAAATGACAAAATAAAATTTCCATTGAGAATCTTATTTAGAATATAAGAAAAAATCATACCACAAATCCATCCCACATGACTTTAGCCAAGACATTGCAAACATTGATTTGTGAAGTTGACTCCACAACCAATCAAATAGACAGATGGAATACCTTTAGAGGTGATTGTAGGAAGTGGTATGCAAATACATTATCCCATGCAGCCATAAAAGACACAAAAAAATGGAAAAGACAATATTTTTTCATGATTTACTGAGCTAAGAACTAATGCCCCTCTGACAGTTACTTACAAACGGTTCCTAGTCTATTGGTGCTATGATGACCGAATCAAGAACAATTTTTGGGACTGATGGTGGAAGGTTTTTGATTATCCACCATGCAACAACAATGAGGTTCCCCTCTATTTCTTGAAGAAATTATACTGCAAGTTCGTGCTTAATGAGGTCTCAAATTATGTTGACTTTTGTAATTTTTATGGACAAGGTGGTGGCTCTACACAGAGTAGACTAGGTGCACACATAGGTCAACCAAGGATCTCCCATGCCCCAAAATCCCAACTTCCTTCAGTTATCCCTCCTACAGTGAAGGAGGTTTTTGAGATTGACACGCTATATGCATTGAGGGAGCTCACTGACACTCTGACCTAGCATAGTGAGCAGATTACATCTGGTGATGTTGGTGGAGGGGCCAGTTCTAGTGCACCACACCACTTTGGATCATGTGGTGCCGTATGCATTGTGGGTGAGACATCATTTGCTGGATCACATGATTTCTTTTCTCTAGTTGAGATGATGGCGGATGTTTTTGGAACTGGTGCAACAGATATTGGTCTTACACAAGTAAATGTCAAATAAATATTTAATATATATACAATAGTTCAATTCATGTTTGAGATTTGAATATATATGTATTTCATTGTACGTTATGTAAATACATATAAAAACTAATTTTTTATTTTATTTTAAATAGCAAGAGCCAGTGAAGGAAACATCCAGCATATGCTAGCTACTGCAGCTAGGCATGCTACAAATGTAAGTTTCAAATTATACTTAAATTTCCAATTTCATTTGATTGTGCACTTTTATTATTACAATGTTTCATCTGTACATGTACATATTAATATATGTTTGTCTTTTATACGTGTAGGAGCCAGGTGGGTCATCATATTCTCTAGGAATTGAGGCTATTGGCATGCCTCACGTGAATTTTACACAGGTTAGTTTCTCTTTACACTTTGTTTCTAATTGTGGAAGTTCACATGGATTATGCTTTGTCTTTGTTATGTTTCAGTCATGTAGATTAATATTGATTTGTACATATATTTTGTTTAACTTATGACTGCCATAGAGACTCTTGCATATATGTAGACTGTGGAGGCTACTGTAGATACTCCCATAGCATCTGTAAATCCACTAATTGAGGTATACTTTTTTAAATTCGTTAAATTTATTTAGGAATTATTTCTTATTACTTAAATCTATAATATCAAATTTTTTACATGAAATATTTAATTTGAAATTTAATTATTTGTATGTAGCTTAACTCTCATGAGTCTACTATTGTCCCTGTCATGCATCAACGACAAATTGATAAGGATCACGACATTGCGGTATGATTTCACATGCATTTAAACTAAATTCTAAGTTTCTAAATTTTAAATGTATTTTAAAAATTTGGGTGTTAAAAACTTGTTGTTTATGAATGTGTAGGTTAGGTTATAGGCCTGCTTAGAGACACCTAGGAACACATGAATGAAATCCATAGTGGCATCTCCCTCCACTACATCCCCAGGTCATGGACATGCTACTTCTAGAAGGGCGAAGAGAGGGAAGATGTTTAATGATTAGATTCGTAGGACATGGATGTACATAGATATATATAATATATATATATATATATATATATATGGGCTAGGTAGTCCTAGTTCATGATTCTTCATAGGACATTGTATATATAGCCTTATGCAACCACATCTGGTCCTATATGTATGACACACTTGGTTCAATATGTACACATGTTATGAAATTATATTTTAAGAGACGTGCATTCAGCACACTTAGTTTGATACATTATATATCGATGTGTTGGTTTTCATAAAGATATTACTTTTATATTTGATTTGAATTCATTGCACATGATATCCTTTTATGCATGTATATTTTATGTATATTAATTCTATATGTATGTTTGATTTAAAATTAAAAAACTTTGGTGCAACATATATGAATATAACTTCACTATGGTGCAACATTGCATGGTACAATTGTTAATAAATTAAGGGAACCATGTGTATTCCTCAACCAACATGGGAAACTTATCATTTTCCTCTTAAGTCATGAAAAAATATTTCTTACCTTGAATCTTGAAATAAGATGTCTTCCCTTGGGTAATTCAATTTTTAAACTTTGTATTTAATATTATTTATCAGAAGGATATTATTAATTTTACCATTGATGAGTATGGTGGTGTATAACCAATCCATCTTTATATCCCCACCAATACCATGATAGAAACTTTGGCTCAAAAATATACCATAGGTAGCTAACATGTCTTCCACAAGTATTTCCATATTGATTTTCTTGTCAGGGAAGTCTGCAAATTCTGGCTTGAGAATCTTTCACCTGGCTAAAAAGAGGTAATTATTTTGTTTTCATGTAGTAACAATGGCAAATAGCAATGCTGAGAGTAATACTAATAGAGTTAGTAAATTTTATAAGCATGAAATTGTTAGAGGCGCCAGAGTCAATACCATAATTTTTCAATTTATAGTTCCATTGACCAACAAGGAAAGATAGAAAGCTTCTTATTTCCTAGAAGAGGAGGATTTTAAGGAAAGAAGGTTCTAAGAATGAGTAGTTCTAGGAGTGGGAAGTGATTCTTTAGTGTTGGTAGGATTCTTGGAACATGTATTTTTACTACTTCCTTTGATAAACTAGACAAGGGCTAAAGTATCTTGCTATGGAAGTAGAAGAAGAGGCTTATTTATTTTTTTATGAGTGGGTGAACACTAAACAAGAGTAACTATTCATATCATCTATCCAGATTATTTAGGATCTTTGTTGGGTAAGAATTCATAATAACCAATAATTACTGTTATCCAAAATTCACCCCCAAGGTAATTTTGATAACATGCAAGCAATTATATTGATTCAGGGTGAAAAGTCATGTTTCTAGGGTCCCCTCATATTTGCCTAACTCCCCTGTCCAAGAGGAAGAGAGTAAGTTCTGAGAAAATGCAAAAAAAAGGGTTGCAGAAGGCAAATAGGTTGATCCAGAAAAAATCGTGAAAATTGGCTAAGTCCCGCTCAAGGTCGCCTCTGGGACGTTTGGGACAGAAAAGCGTGAACCGGCCGAACCGGGCGAAATCAGCACAAACAGTCTGAAATGCAACAAGGAAAAATGGGACAAAAGTACGCGGCGGGCGCGAAATTCCGGTTCGACAGAGAAAATAAAATCGACTAACTGCTGAGAGGGTTGCCTTTGGGACAAGCGGGACAAGAGTACGCGAACTGGCCAAACCGGCCGAAATAAGAACTTTTGTCCCAGGACAGTTGGGACAAAAAGGCGCGAACCGGACGAACCGGGCGAATTTGTCCCGGACAGTCCAAAAGCAAATGGGACGCGCGGGCCAAAAGTATGCGAACCGGCTGGATCGGCCGAAATGGGAAATTTCAGCACCAAAACCAAATGGGACAAAGGGACGCGCGGGACGTGAAAAGCCGAAATGGCCGAAGGCAGAGGAGAAAAGTCAACATTTGACCCGTGGAACTTCAAACGGCCATAACTTTTGACTCCGAGCTCCGATTTTGATAAAATTGGACTTTCTGGAACGAGCACGACGTCCTCTACGCCACAAATCAAGGTGATTTCTTATTTTTAATGAGGGTAGATATATTTCAATTAAGGAAACGTGTTCGGCTCCAGTCAGTAGATGCTCTTTCCCGTCAAATGACAGAAAACGCCTGCCAGGCCCAAAATAGCTGCCTGCACTCAGAAGGCCATAACTTTTGCATTTCTCAACGAAATCGCACAAAATTGGTACCGTTGGAACCGTGGTTCCGAGCCCGATGCACAGCAATCAAGAAATTCCGGATTTGATCAGAAACTGATTGATATTTTTAAGAAAACGTGGCCGGGTTCAGAACAGTGTTTTATTTGGTAGCTGGGAGTGCATTTAAGAGGCATGGTCATCATTCTTTCTCTGCTGCAGCACATGGGACAGTATGGGGAGCCTTTTACAAGTAATGTATACCCATTCCACTCAATTTAATGCCTCTTACAGGTGGTTGAAGGACAGATTTCGGGATTTCCACTTTCTCTTCTCTTCTCCTTCTCATTTTTTCTATAAATTGGAGTGTTGGGCTTATTGTAAAGAGGAGAGAGTTTTTGGGTAGCAAAGCTCTACCAAAATTGCTTTGTGAAGCCAGTGTGTTGCAGACCCTTGTAGTGGACTCCTTGCATGGTGATCCAGGCCCTTATCTTGTAATAGACTGAATTGTGCATACCAGAAAGCAATAAAATACAAGTTTGTGGATGTATCTTCCCCTGCTGTGTTTTTCTTGCATTCTTCTTGCCCCTTTAATCTTTCTGCAAGTATATTGTGTCTATTTATTATGTTCTTGTAAGAATCCATTATCATTGTGTGTGCTTGGAATATTGCTGTGAATGCATTTTGCTGGATTATGGTGAACTGTCATCACCTCTCCTAGTGTGCATTTTGCCTCTGTATTTCACACATTTGGAGATTACTCTCCCACCCTCCTTTTCTGGTGTATCACCGCTTTAGTGTAGGCTTTCATTTTATGCATTCTCTCTCTCTGGTCCCTTGGAATTTTAGGTTAGAATAGCTAGTTTCTCCTGCATTAGAGTAGATTGTGGCAGGTAGTTTAGGAGCAAGAACCAGCTTTCTCTGGAGGTCTATCTCAAGTAGCAAGTCCCACAACTTGGAGATAGTACCCATGTTATCCAATCACACTGGATGCTTAGAGTGATCAAACTAGAAATCTGATCAACATCCAGGGGTGCTGTGATTCGGTGTTAACAATTACATAACCATCTTCTTATTCTCTTTCAATTTCTGATTCAACAATTTCTTGAAAAAGTTGTAATTGTTGAAAAAGTTAAAAAAGTTGTAAATGGTGGATCGTGGATTCAAACTAACTATGTGGAGACATCTGGGTGGCCAAATGAATGCTATAGGAGGTGTAATTTTGTTCCATGACAATGTCATTGCTTCCGGGATACCTCGTTCGGGCGAAGTCCCTTAAGAGCCCTGAGACAAAAAAATTGTTCAACTTCAATGGGTGACTATGCACACTCTATGGCACCTAGAGACAACTCGTTTGATTCTACACCTTGGCATATGTACCCTATAAAATATATTTTCTTATTTTTTTACTTCTCCAATCGGTGCTCTCGCTGCCCTACTGGTTGCGAATGCACATAATAGTGTAGTTTGAGACAGTGTAAGGATGTCAAACGGTATATTTTAGAAACGGTGGTTCGTGGCACCAAACTGATTATGCAGACACATATAGGTGGCAAGGTGAACACTAGAGGATGTGTCATTTTGGTGTGTGACAATGTCATTGCTTACGGGCTACCTTGTTCGGGTGTAGTCCCTTAAGAGCCCTAAGACCAAAAAATCATTCAACTTCAACGAATGACTACGTGCACTCCATGGCACGTAAGGACATCTCATTTTATCTAAAACCCCAACATAAGGACCCTCTACAATGGCCTATCTTATTTTTTTCCTTCTCCAATCAGTGCTCTCACTGCCCTATTGTTTGCAAATGTACCGAATAGTGTAGTTTGAGCTAGTGTAAGGCTGTCAAACGGTATATTTTCTAAATGGTGGATCATGCCACTAAACTGACTATGCAGACATGTCTAGGTGGCCAATTGAATGCTAGAGGAGGCATCATTTTGGTGCACGACAACATCATTGCTTCCGGGATACCTCATTCGGGCGTAGTCCCATAAGATCCCTGAGAGTAAAAAATTGTTAAAATTTGATGGGTGACTGCGTGCACTCCATGACACCTAACGATGTCTTGTTTGATCCTAAACCTCAGCGTAGGGACCCTCTATAATATTATGTCTCAGTTTTTTCCTTCTCCAATCGGTGCTCTTGCTGCCCTATTGTTTGTAAATGCACCGAATAGTGTAGTTTTAGCCAACATAAGGCTATCAAACTATATATTTTGTAAATGGTGGGTCATGGCACAAAATCAGCTACGTGAAAAAATTTAGGTGGCTAGGTGAACACTAAAGGATGCATTTTTTTTCATGCGACAACGTCATTACTTCTGGGCTACCTCGTTTTGGCGTAGTCCCTTTAGATCCATGAGACCACAAAATTGTTTAACTTCGACGGGTGACTACACAGACTCTGTGGTACCTAAGGACATCTTGTTTGATCCTAAACCTCAATGTAGGGACCCTCTATAATAGACTATCTCAGTTTTTTCCTTCTCCAATCGGTGCTCTCGCTGCCCTATTGTTTGCAAAAACGTCGAATAATGCACTTTGAGATAGTGTAAGGATGTCAAACGGTATATTTTGTAAACAATGGGTCCTAGCACTGAATCAACTACACAGACACATCCATGTTGCTAGGTGAGCACTAAATCAAGCTTCGTTTTGGTGCACGAAAAACGTCATTGATTCTAGGCTACCTCGTTCGGGTGTAGTCCCTTAAGAGCAGTAAGACCAAAAAACTGTTCAACTTCGACCAGTGACTACGTAGACTCCGTGGCATCTAAGGATGTCTTGTTTCATCCAACACCTTATCATAGGGACCCTCAACAATAACTTTTCTTGGTTTTTTCCTTCTCTAATTGGTGCTCGTGCTTCCCTATTGTTTGCAAATGTGTTGAATAGTGCAGTTTGAGCCAGTGTAAGGATGTTAAATGATATATTTTGTAAACAGTGGGTCATGGCAATGAACCAACTATGCAGACACGTTCAATTGGCCAAGTGAATGCTAGAGGAGGAATCATTTTGGTGCATGACAATGTCGTTGATTCCAGGCTACCTCGTTCGGGCAGAGTCCCTTAAGAGCCCTGAGACCAGAAAATCATTCAACTTCGACGGGTGACTACACAGACTCCGTGGCACCTAAGAATGTCTCATTCAATCCTAAAACTTGGCCTAGGGACCCTCTATAATAGCCTATCTCAAGTTTTTCCTTCTCCAATCGGTGCTCTCGTTACCCTATTATTTGCAAATGCACCGAATAGTGTAGTTTGAGACAATGTAAGGATGTCAAATGGCATATTTCTTAAATGGTGGGTAATGGCACCGAACTAACTACGTAGAAACTTTTGGGTAGCCAAGTGAACACTAGAGGATGTGTCATTTCAATGCGTGACAACGTCGTTGCTTCCGGGCTACCTCATTCAGGAGTAGTCCCTTAAGATCCTTGAGACCAAAAAATAATTCAACTTTGATGAGTGGATACATAGACTCCGTGAAACCTAAGGACATCTTGTTTTATCCTAAACCTCGGTTTAGGGACCCTCTACAATATCTTGTCTCAAGTTTTTCAAATCGGTGCTCTCGCTACCCTATTCTTTGCAAAAGTGCTAAATAGTGTAGTTGGAAACAGTGTAAGGCTGTCAAACAGTATATTTTGTAAACGATGCGTTGTGGCACTAAACTGACTATGTAGACACATCCAGGTGGCCAGGTGAACACTATAGGAGGTGTCATTTTAGTGCGTGACAATATTTTTGCTTCCGGGCTACCTCATTTAGGTGGAGTCCCTTAAGAGCCCTGAGACCAAAAAATCTTTCAACTTCGACGGATGAATACACAGACTCCATGGCACTTAATGATGTCTCGTTCAATCCTACACCTCAATGTAGAGACCCTCTAAAATAGCCTATCTCAATTTTTTCCTTCTCCAATTGGTGCTCTTGTTGCCCTATTGTTTGTAAACACGCCGAATAGTGTGGTTTGAGACAGTGAAGGATGTCAAATGATAAATTTTGTAAATGTTGGGTCATGGCACCGAACTGACTCCACAGAAATTTTTGAGTACCTAGGTGAACGCTAGAGGAAGTGTATTTTCATTGCATGACAATGTCGTTTCCTCTGGCCTACCTCATTCGAGCGTAGTCCCTTAAGAGCCCTGAGACCAAGAAAATTGTTCAACTTCGATGGGTGACTATGTGCACTCTGTGGCACCTACAGATGTCTTATTTGATGCTAAACCTTGTTGTCTTGGTTTTTTCCTTCTCCAATCGGTGCTCTCACTGCCCTATTGTTTGCAAACACACCTAATAGTGTAGTTTGAGACAATGTAAGGCTTTCAAATGGTATATTTTGTAAACGGTGGGTCACGGCACCAAATCAACTACACAAAAATGTCTAGGTGATTAGGTGAACACTAGAGGAGGTGTCTTTTTGGTGCCCGATAATGTCATTTCTTATGGGACACCTCATTTGGGCATAGTCCCTTAAGAGCCTTGAGACCAAAAAATCGTTCAACTTTGACGGTTGACTACGTGCACTCCGTGGCACCTAAGGATGTCTCAATCGATCCTACACATTGGTTTAGTGACCCTCTACAATAGCATGTCTCAGTTGTTTCTTTCATCGATCGGATCTCTCGCTTCACTATTGTTTACAAACGTGCCGAATAGTGTAGTTTGAGATAGTGTAAGGATGTCAAATGGTATATTTTATAAACGGTGGGTCATGGCACCAAACCAACTACACGAAAACATCCATGTGGCCAGGTGAACACTAGAGGAGGCATCATTTTGGTGCACGACAACATCTTTGCTTCCAGGATACCTCATTCAAGCGTAGTCCCTTAAGAGCCCTGAGACCAAAACAAATTTCAACTTCAACGGGTGACTACGCGCACTTCGTGGCACCTAAGGAGAACTCATTTGATCCTACACCTTGGCATAGGGACCCTCTACAATATCCTATCTCATTTTTTTCCTTCTCTAGTTGGTGCTCTCGTTGCTTGATTGTTTGTAAATGCACCTAATAGTGTTGTTTGAGACAATGTAAGGCTATAAAATAGTATATTTTACAAACGGTGGGTTGTGGCACCAAACTGACTGCACAGAAACATTTGGGTGGCCAAGTGAATGCTAGAGGAGGTGTTGTTTTTGTGTGTGATAAATTTTTTTCTTTCAGGAAACCTCCTTCAGGAATAGTCCCTTAAGATCCATGAGACCAAAAAATCATTCAACTTTGATAGGTGAATTCACGCACTCCGTGGCACCTAAGGACATCTCAATCAATCCTACACCTCAGTGTAGAGACCCTCTAATATAGTTTTTCTTAGTTTTTCCTTCTCCAATCGGTGCTCTAGCTGCCATATTGTTTGCAAATCCACCGAACAATATAGTTTAAGACAATGTAAGGCTGTCAAACAGTATAGTTTGTAAATGGTAGGTCGTTGTACCAAACCGGCTGTGCACACGCGTAGGGACAGTCTTGTAAACACTTGGGGAGGCATCATTTTGGTTCTCTAAGCTCTAGGTCCTTCTGGGCTACCTCCTTCAGAGCCAAGAACCCCCTCCATAGGTACATAAATCATTGTTAATTGCTTCTCTTTTCTTGTAAAATAATGAAAGCTTCTCTTAGCTTCGAGAATTGATAATTCTCTACTAACAGTTCAAACCACAAGAAGGTGGAAGCTTTTCATGCACTCCTAACTTGCATATAAAAGTGTTAGTCAAAGAAATTTATGTTTCAAATCAAAACCATACTAGATATATGCAAAATACACAAATTTAATAAAATATATGAACTTAAATTTATCTAACTAAAAAATTTATATATACCAAAGAAATTATATATACCAGACATGAGCATTGTAAATTCATTCCAATGAACCATCAGGATCGAATCTACTCTAAATAGTTGACATGATTGCTTCATGATCAGAATCTCGAACCTTCCAAAGAATTTTTTTATTAGGCCCTCCTTGATATCTATACAGCTGAATATTTGTCGCTAGAACTAGATGCAAATATAAGAGTATTTTCATGTGTATCTCAAAGTCTTCAAACACCCAAACAGAGGATTTTTTTAATGGATACTATCGAAGCCAAGTTCTAGTAACTAAAATTAACCCTATAGGGTACTCAATATCTTTGCCATCTATAATAGGAGAATTCAACTTCTTTCTTCCCTTGATGCAACTACATAAGAAATAGTTTGTTCCATCTTCAGTGTCTTCTGTCGCAATAACTGCAAACACATGTCCTACAAAAAAAGGTTTCAACTCAAATTTAAATTGTACATATTAAAATTTCAATGGACATAACTCAATACAAAAATTGTAAATAACCATAAATACCTTGTCCCACAAAAATTGAAATTTCCTCAAAGTCCTTGGATGTTGCAACTTCATCTGTAGAAACAAGTCATAATGCTTATGGAGGTTGATAAATAGGAAGTAGATTTAGAGGCCTACAAATCCATCCATCCACCCATTCTTGTGAATCACACTTAGAAGCGAAAAAATTTATACAAGATGCAGAAAAACATGTCAATTTTCTTTTCCATGTGGCCCATGAAGTAGCATTTGAGCTACAAAATGAGTGCACATCACTATACCCAGTGAGTGTCATATAATCCTCCTATTTAGCAATTTTTTGTTCCTCTATCAACCAAAAATATCTGCGAACCATGGAAATTTATTGAGAACCTCAGGCCATGTTGTCAATACACCATTCCACTATGTTCTTTTCATCTTTCAATTTAGCACCATCCTTTTACTTCAAATCTTCTCTTGCAAGATCTCTTTCGACACATGCCCCTACACCATCATGCTCTCCTATATATCATGCCCCTACTCATACGTGTAATTATTTGACCATATATAATGTTGTTTGAAGTGGATGTCCCTATCAGACAAGTTTCCATAAAATAACTAGAAACACCCTTGCCCAAATTCAGTAGAATGAGTACAATTATCACTGATATAAAAGTGGTACTCTCTTAATAAATTTTGATCATTCTCTATACTGTCAGGGGAATGTATAAATGTTATATGCATAAAAATGGAAACTTGTATTGAGTTGTAATGTTGTGATTGAACCTCCATTTGTGGTTACAATGTGTAATTCTCTGCAAAATAGACCACTGAAACAATAGTACCAATAGAAAATGTGTCTTTTCATATCTTGAACTATTCATCCAACCATTAAGCTCTGTGTGTATGCCTAGCATACTCATAAACAATTTCATGCTTAAATTTTCTAATAAATTGAAAAACAAGTATATGTTTTGTAACTAGCTCATACCATTTATACTCTTTTCTATCTTTTAATTGGTAAGCAACTGATTTATATCTACTAAACTCAACTAAATTATTTCCTATTGTAGCTTCAATTTTCTCGCGGATGTAACTTTCGAATTTAGGTAATCCGCCACATGTACCACAACTTCCATCTAAACAATCCTGACTATAAAAAAATGTCCAACTTCTTTTTCACAAAATATCATAGGAATGAAATCCCTGGAAGATATTGGTGGAACTTGAACACCAGATTCCGATAACGTAGTTTCAAAATGTAAAATAGAACAAATACATAAAAATTTAGCATAATTCATAGCAAATTCAACATGTTGCCTACAACAATAAGTGGTGCGAGCGTGGTTTATTTTCACATAGAATGGTTCTAACATTTTAAAAAAATGTTGACTAATTTTAATTTCCATATGCTCTTGTTCAAACTAACGAAAAAAATGAGTTTGAGTGATATCTACGAAATTCTTTAGATGTGGTTCACACTTAATAGAACCAACTCTCTGTTTTACAACATCTCTTATATCAGGTGAAACTCTAGTGTTATCATGCCAAAATTGAATAACAAATTTTCTTATAGCATTAGTATTATATTTTTTCTTACATGGTTCTCTAGCAGAAAATGCCCAAAAATCAGTGTTATTGAGTGATTAAAGGATATTACATATTTCAATTACTTTCATTAGAGTTTTTTGATTAACTTGCAACATTCAACTTGTTTTCATAATCAAACGTTGTTTTTTATTGATTCACTTACAACCCTAGTAACAAGTATATGACACGTAATATTACTATCCCTAGTGAGTCTCTTGACACCAATAGTGTGATATGCATCATGAAGGTTTTCAACAATCGTAGTGATTTGACCAGTATATTAGATGTTGTCAATCCTAAGGTGTTTAATGTAGGTCTCATTTTATTCAATTTCATCAAACTAATCAACAACTGACATCTTTAGGAATCATTTAAAATTTCAAAATGATTATCCCAAATTTTAGTGGCTTTTCTTCTTATTTGCCGTTGAGAAAGTTTGTCACACATTGGTTTTAAAATGTTTTCTTCAATTTCAATAAAATAATTAGGTTTCTTACAGAAAATCCTAAGAGGTGTTTTTGTCAAATTTTGTTTGTCTACAGTTTCAACCTGAATTTCTTTATTCAAATTTTCATTGTTTCCTTCATTTTCAGCATTTGCTACATCACAAGTATTTAATTCTTCTTCAACATTAACAGCAAAAACATCTTCATCACGAGTATTTAATTCAACTTCAAAATTTATAGTAGAAACATTACCTAGTACCTTATTTCTTACAATAGTCGGGGTTAAAGATGAACCTCTTCTTGATTCACAAACCTTCTGCATTCATTTAGCATTTTAAAATATATTTGCCTCTAATTCGTTTGGTGTTTTTTAGTTAACGATCATGTTTTACTTTGTTTCTTGTCTCCCATGATGTTTTACTTCTGGTGATAAGAAAAATGTGTAAAAAATGATAGAATTTCGTAGTAATTTGTATAGCAAAGTCAAATAGTATAAATCACATGGTAATTAGAACATTGGGATGCGTATAAATATGATTTATGAACCATGATCATGCTTTATAAAGTACAATTGTGTTTCTTGGTTAAAAAACCGCGATCGCAGTTCTATCTGTATCGTCAAATCTGACCCTAAGGCTCGAGAAATATTTGTTTTGCCCCAACCAAATCTGTGGAAGGTCATTATGAACTGTGAAGGGTCAAAAAACTTCAAATTTTCTCTTCCACAGACTTGAACATGCTAAAAAACTGAAAACATTTCAAAAAAATAGTGCCATCGCATAGGGGAGACTGTTATCTTCATTGAAATATTGATTTTAAAGTGAATAGAATAAGATAAATATAATTTTATAATTTTTTACTAATAATAGGTCTTTAAGACTTTTTTTCTCGTGAGTTTTCATGTCTACGTTTAAGACTGCAAATTTTGTTATGTTTATCAAAATGTGATAAAACCTATACCATCTTAAGCATGGAGAAATTTTATACACGTTAAAAAAATTGATTTCAATATTTTTTTATATAGTTATGGCGGGCAAATGGAAAGCACTAGTTATGGAAAGCACTAGTTATTTTTTGATTTAATATAATTTTTATTGATTTTGTTTCGTTTGTGGTTGCAGGTAGTTATGGGTGTAAAATGGTAAATGTAACTTGGTAGAATAGGTAAAATAAATGTGTGAGCCTATGAAGGAGTGTCCTAGAGTGTGTATGCACCTATTTGAATTAGGGTGTCCTAATTCTTGTGTCCGCACATGTTTCCCACTCTAGTATTATTTTCTGAATATGCAATTTCTCTAGAAATAGAGTTCGAAGATATTCAAAAAATATTACCAATTACCTTTTTGTTAAGCTTTAATCACTTATCAATAGTTATTCAATTAATTAAGATGTGAAATAATATAATTTGTCTTGAAAAGCATACTCAATCCTAATTTTCTACTATCTTGCTACTTATTGGGTAAAAATATCTCAATTGAGATTTCCTTATTCAACAAGAGATTACAATTTAATTTTATGACCACGCTCCTTTTGAAATTATAACATATTTTGTTTTAGAAAAAAGGGTTCAGATGTTTAAGTTTTACGCTAAAAACACTTCCTCTCCTCTGGCCCACATCTATAACCTACATCTAATACCTAATTTAAACTATTAATCAATTAGATCCTTTCACCATTAATTTCTATCGGTATATTGATTTTTATTTTATCAAATTGAATTAGCTCAACATGAACTCATGTGATAGGATATTTCCTAACTAATGATTTCCCGTGTCGATTGAAACATGGACAAACATAGACAATACAAAGAACAATTATGAGTTGAATAGAGAGAAAACAAGGTCAAGGTGGATAAGGAAATATTGAACACGCCAATAACAAAAAAAGGAATGGGGGATTTAGTAAGTAAACTTGTGGTATATTACATTCATTCGTAGGATACTAGATAATACTCCTATTTCACATTCTAATTTTTAATATTATATTGTAAATAGCTCCTCCCAATACACCATTCCTATTATAAATACCCCTTATATTCCCAGATGTTACATATACATGTCTTTTTGGTGACATTTTAAATACCCCTTATTATTTGTATATCTTTCACGTTGAATGTGTTCTTTGAGTTTTAAAACATTTGGTTAATGTTGAGATGTATTGACCTTTCAGAATGATGAAGAAGTGAAATTTAAACCAAACATAGAAATTTGTGTCGATTCAAAGTTTCACATATTGGTGAAATTTATTAAACATTAGCTTACGAAAGTCACAAATTGTTTTGAACCTTGCACAAGAATCAAAAATATCAAGAACTTCAAGATATGTTGAACACTGATTTTGGACTATGTGTCCATGATCAATGTGTCAAGCGTACTAGAGTTTATTAACATTTTACACACCAATACAAAGATCAAAACCTCACAGAGTGTAATACATCAATATTTGAAAAGTGTCCATAATTGGTCTTCGATAGTGTTTGACCCTTGTATGAGGATCAAAATTTCAAGGCTATGTGGTGCAAGGTTTCACTAATCAATGACAGGTGATGTCCATTGGCATAATGGAGAACCAAAGAGTTTGTAGTGGAGACAAAGTTCTAAAAATTTTAAAAACACAACTCCACCAATTAATGCCCCTTCACCGCTTATTACATGCCATTATATTGGCTACAAGATTTACATTAATAGAAGCCTCTTTATGAACATACATGATAGGATAATTTGTAGAATGTGAAGCCCCCATGGAAAAAGATGAGTTGAAATTCAAATAACATAAGAAACATATGGAAACAAGAGCCTATTTTTTACCCATAATAAATAAACTAGCACGAAAATAATTGTTTCTAGTGTCATAACAAAATTAGGTGTCTACAATATCATCATCACTATTGAAAAGTTGATCACTGTAGAGGTTATATTAAAATCTACAAAAATAATGGCATGGAAAAGACCTTTTAAGATCCATAATTTTGGGTGGCTTGCTTAAATTTTCCATATTAACTTATAGCATAAATTACCCTGTGTTAGTTTATAGTAGTATTTTTAATATGTAGGATGCACCTTCAAATATGAAATATACATATACCTTAATTATGCATTTTGTTTTGAGTGGTGCACTCATTTGGGCACTATACAACATAGATTGTTGGCATCGCTGCTCATGCTTTGGAGGAAGCATGTAGTGGAATTACAAAAATTAAAAATACAATTAAGTGTACAATTAAATTAGTGATCACCATAAGCTGCTATGATTCATGAGGAAAATCCGTCATTGAAATACTTACAACAACACCAATACTTCCTAATACGTATAAAAAAAACACACCTACTTCCCCACAAATGAAATTCATAAGAACTAATCTTCTCTAATTTGAGTTTTGATAAACGTTTCTACAACATGGTCAAGTAAAATGCACAATAGACCGTTGAAGACAATACCTTTGATTTTGTAATTATTGTTTTCTTAAATGAAATTGCTTATTTGTGGTGTAATGTTTTGTTATATAAATATTATAATCGATATTAGTGATCAAATCATCACAAATATTGGAGAGCAAGGAAGACTGGGTCAAGCATGCATCCATTTTGTTTTTGCATATGTTATGACTATTATTTTTCAAAAAGGCAAACAGCCGCGAATAATGGTTTTCATTACGAGTTGATTTATTTGAATAGCATCCATCATGACCTAGAAAAGGTCAACTAACATATTTTCCCGCGTCAAATTCTTGTTATTCAATTCAAATATTTCACATATTAATAGTATTAAAACGCGCTACAAATTTCAACATTGAATCATTCATTGTGCATGGCATCCCTCTATAAATATTTCCTTCATTTCTTTCATTCTTCATCTTCATATCCATCCCCACCTGCTAAACAGTATTACATTTCACCTTATCTTTCTCAGCCAGCTATCTTTTTGTTGAGTTATTCAGTTGTATCCTGAACAGATTAATTGTCGAAGGCATCTCTGAAGAAGTTAAAATGGCAACAACAATGTTTATCAAAATCGTGACGGTGCTGCTTGTTCTCAACGTTATATTTAAATGTCTCTGCTCGACATAACTTAAAGGAATATGTAAATACAAATGCAGCTAGTGAACGTCTGTATTCAATTGCGGAGATGTTGGCGCATTGTATTAACTGTGGAACCCATATTTCAAATTCTAACTGCTGCCGAAAATAAGATAAGTCTGCATATTGTTCATGCTGATAATTATCCAAAATGAAACAAAGAGAGGAACACACTTGCTAAAAAATGCAGAGACAATGCATAGCATTGAATGACTACAAAAGAATTGAGGTTTAACCAACCTGCGTATGGTGGGAGATCGAAAAGTGTCGATCTGGTGATGCTCGGCTCCCTCGTGATCCGCAAACAGGGAATTCTTTATTTTTATTTTTCATGAACAGATAAATTTTAATATACAATTCAGATTATCATATATATTTGTTTATATTGGACCTTGTGGATGGCTGAAGTAAACATTTTACGTCGGTTTCTTCCATTTAATGTTAACATTGTTAATCCTTGTTAAACTCGCATGCCACCTTCCTCACTTTTTTGCAAATACGTCATGATAATCAATGAAAATTAAGCACTATATAATTGACCCTATATTAACAACATTGTTGATCCGTTAAATTTATTTTTATTCTAATACTAGTAAGGGAGGAATGATGACTTCAACATGACAGAGTTAGCGATCTCCAAAATCGTTCACCTCTTTATGTATTGGATAGCTACCAAAAGAGCAGTTTGATTGTGCATCTGTAATACATTTGGGTTTTGTGATCCAAATTACAACTGTCACTCACACTCAATAATATGACACACTTGGGATAATTTCCACCAAAGAACTGCAAAGTTCTTAAAAGGCTAGATTGTGCCATGTTATCGACACAACCTTTTTTTCCATTTGTCAATTGTTTCCAATTGCCGATGGAAGTATTGTCCCATATGGTTCTGTCCGATAATTTTTCAATGTGCTTTCAATAGAATGGAATTTTCATCGGCATACAATTCATTACACCACATAGTTTTGTCTCAATATAACCCTTCTTCAGCATGGACCCACATTATACCATATCAAGCCGGCGTGGAGCTTAGTGGCAATGCCAACTGGATATGTAGGTTGGATAGAGTAGTGGAGGGGTGGCATCAAGTAGGTGACGTGCTTCCTTTGCACATTTTAGCACAAACTAGCATTCAGTCAACACAAAGCTTACTTTTCCACCACCTTTGAGTTGAGTCGTTCATTAACTACTCTAGGGAAAGCACCCTTTCATGATCCCTTGTAATGACAAGGGGATAATATCATAAATGCCTCTAAATCACATATGATTGCAATGTTAGGGGTGCGCAAATCAAATTCAAGCTTCACTAGATCAAAGTGGGAGATAGAGTTTCCAAAAAAATATTCTAATGCCTGAAATCCAAGCACTAGTACTACCAAATCAAGGCCACTCAGGAAGGTAATTAGCATCTTACTAAAGAAATGGATGTAGTAAATACCTTCTTCCGCCATTATCAATAGGTTTTTAAAGCTCAAGAACCTTCTCCAAAGTGACAAGAAACACTTGATCAATGCATTTTCGAGCACAAAGGGTATCATGTGACTGAATGCTTTCAAGTGAATATCTTTATGAGGTGGTTTCCCACATGGCTAATGGTAAATCCTCTTAGCTGGGATGGTCTTCCTCATGAATATTATAAAACCCTTTCGGGTGTTGTCAGAAGAGACCTATTCCATGTTTATCTTACAGATTTTAACTCTAATTTTCTTGGGTGGTTTATTAACCGCAATCATATAAAAATCATTCGCAAGATGGTTGACCCAAAGCTTATCTACAAATAGAGACCAATCACTTTATTCAATGTCTTTTGTAAAATAATTTCCAAGGCCTTAACAATACGCATCCAACACTTATGCCTATAACTATTAGTCTAGGAAAAATAAGGTTTATTCAAAAAAAATATATCCTAAACAATAGTATTTTTCTTTGGGAAGGTGTGTACTACGCTTGCTGGTCTCAATAGAAATCCTTATTTATGAAAATCTATTCTTTGAAATCCTTTGACATGAAAAAATGGCACTTAATTCTAGAAATTCTCAAACCACTTAGTTTTAGGTCATTATTTATCCACTCATTGTCAATGTTGTTTTCAAATGCTTCATCTTATCTCTTTGTTATCGATATCATCTCATAATAGTTTTCCCTCTTTCATTCAATTCAATAGTTCTTTCCTCTTGTACATGTGTTGTATGATTTAGCCACCAAAGGATTTACCTATCTCCTAGCTAATGCCTCTAAGAACGGGGTGGTGAAGGGAATATCTCTTCTAGGATTTCCTCCCACAGAGCTTGCTAATGGCCACTCCGCTGATGATTTGTTTCTAATCTTACGAGAAGATAAGAATAAGTACATGTATCAAGTTATGCACTTCCTTGACATTTATTTCTTAACTTCTATCTTGAACATTCAATGGAAGTATACCCAATGTAACATAAAATCCTTTCTACCTCCACCTCTATAGTTGGATGTGTTTCAATGGATTAACTAGATGTAACGACCCAAAAAAATCCACACACAAACAACACAGTGAAATACAGGATAATTTTTTTTTTTTTTGACTTGCTTGACACATAACATGACGCAACATGTCATCACCAAGGATACAACTAACACTGAGGACAACTTGATACAAGGATGGCCATAAAGGTAGCATAGAAATGTTCACACATATCAAGGACAATTTACTTTTCTTTTTGACAAGACAACATAGAAGTACAATCACAGAACACACTTACAGTTAGGGCCAACCACAAGGAGATATACTTGAGGGTTGTTTATTTTAAAAGGACATCTTGCAATTCTTAGCTTATGTTTTCAAGGAGACTCAGGATATGATTCATACAATTCATCTTACCAAGTTAAATTTATTCTTTGTACACAGAGTAATTATCTTTAAATCTTCTCTATTGTGACCTTTATTTGCTTAATTTGTTTATCAAGAAAAAGGAGAATTTCAATTCCACAAGGCCATCTGCTCACCACTAATGCTACTAAGATTCATTCTTGCCCACAAGACAACAGGGTTTTAAGTTCAACACACTTAAGAGAAGAGATATAAGGTGCTTTGAAAAAGTGTTAGGGGGAGAAGGTCGAGATGAAACATTTTTAGGACCTCATCAGTTATTGCTAGAATTAAATGGAAGCTAGGGCTCTTAACCAGATTTAACAACTTTACTTAGGCTTCGCTAAAATTATTATCAAGGAGTAAAAGAATTTACTTTCCAAATGGCTGAGAGATAGATTGTGTGGTTTTAGAATTGTTTTCTCCTGTTTATTAAATCTTATTATCCTCAGACAATTAATAGTTCATTTCACCTTAGGGTCATTTTACAAATTTTACCATGAAAGGCATAATGTTCACTAGAGGAACTAGGGTTATCGTGTTATAAAGTTTACTTGCAATGATAGTCTTGCCCTTGTTTACTTATGACACTTTATTACTAAGTCATATCAAGGTTTAGCTCAAAATTTATTCTCAAGGAAAGGTTATAGCAACACTCATTTACAAGAACCAAACAAGATTACATCAATTCTTAAAATACAGGTACTCCAGCAAAGTCACTCAACAACAATAACCAAAATTTTCTTATAATTTCAATGATGGTCAAACAATACAAGGTTTCCAAAGTTCAGATGACAAGTCCACAATACATTATAGTAAGACATTAATCCTCTTTTAAACTTTCCACTGGACGTTAACAACAGTTGAACAACATAAAAAGGTTTCGAGCAAAGGAACTTCTCAACCGAGGTTGATGACAAAAGTCTACAAATTTATCCCTCATCTACACGCAAAATCCATCTGCAGAAAATTTTCTACAAGAGTCAATTCACGAGAAATGAGCAAGATAAGGCTACACAAAACCACCATAACTATTATTTAACAATACCACGAAAAGGAAACACTATATTACAAGAATTGGTTCAAACCTCTAAACACTATTAACACATCAAGTTATAATAAAGTCTTCATCATGCCAATCAAAGAAGGAGAAGACCTTGTACATCAGTTAGGGGTGAAAAGCAACGAAAGTATAACAATTATATGAGAATGGCCCTTGGCCCTATAAGGAGAAAACAAATAATCTAACAAAAACAGAATTCCCATCAAGTAAGTAATCTAACTATAATTACAAGATTAAGATCTGATATATACACCAACCATCAAGAAATTTATCAAAGGTACCAAACACATAGACCAAATTAATATATTCCTAAAATAACTAGAGTTGATTGGCCCAAGAAAGGGGAACCATGGGTTTCAAAAATTAACACAAAAAGCCATGTATAATCGAGTTTCAAACCAGAAATCAAATAAAGTATACACACAACATAATTTTCGAGGCGAAAGCAAAGTATAAAACAATGTCATCAACAAATTTTTATAACACTAAAGATTTGCAAACCTCCACTACACTACTAATGTTTGGTTAATTTAAAATAAATTACCCATATCCCAAAATAACCATATTTTAATGCAACCCTTGGTAACACAGTCAACCGTCGCACAAATAGATACAACATAAGTTCTAAGTGACCTTATCAAAAGAAAACCTTCCCCTATGAATCTATAAGACTATCAATTGAAAAGCTGATTTTTTTTTTTTCCGAAGATTAATCACATTTAAGAAAATTTCCATCACAAACTATTACGGTAATTACGTGCATAAAACTGACCAATATTAATTAATAGCATTAACATTACAAGGGAGAAAATAATGCAAGTTAGGAATAGTCGAAGAGCGCCATCAGCAATAATTCTGAGAGGGGGATTAGACCAAACTATTCTAGTGTCAACGAGGTACTGGATTCACACAATGAAACCTCCAGCTTAGTTGATCCGAAAAGCTAGTTATGGTTCAAGTTGATAGGGATGGTCAAGGTACTTCTTGAGGATGGCCTTAAAAGCCTAAAAACAAGATGAAAGATAGTATAAGAGTCTAAACACGTGAGACGGAAAAACACATTTCACACAAACCTTTTCATTCTACCATTTTTAATTCCAAAACTCTACGCTGGCTAGCCCACGCATTGCTCACACCATCCTACAACCTTTCTTTCTCGATGCCAAAAGGTTATCAAAGGGACTTGCAAAGGGGCTAACAAAAAATGTCAAAAGACGACTTGGGTGCTAGGGAGGAGCTTCATAGTTATCGTAACTTACTTCCATAATATCGAAATACTAGTTGATCAACATAATAACTTGCAACTCAATCGCAGAGAAGAGTTAATGCATAAACATACAGACGAAGGTCTATCATTCGAGTAAGAGAAACATAACATTCAGAGGAGAGGGCACACGCATCCTTTCGACCCACATACTGACATCGATAAAAGCTAAAACAAGAAGAAATAAGCAAAAAGGGAAATATCCCATCATTAGATCTAACTGACAAATCAATGCAAGGAAAAGTGGTTCAATTTCACAATATTTTTAAATAAAATAACAATAGAAAAGTGTAGAAATATCTTGCCTATTTCTCCAGCTTCAACAGGTCATACAAACTCCACATGAGCCAGCATAAAACAATAGCATGAGACAAGGATGTAAGTACTGCTGCTGGCGATGTCAAAGGGCCAAATGTGATAACTGGATAGACAGATGGGGTAGAAAATTTAACAGTTGAGTCCTTTCACAAAACCACCTCACACCACCTTGTAGTACACTTCTGCACTGGAAACAACTTGAGGAGATTATCTTCCAGCTTCCCTCGCTTCAGCAGTCCTATGAGATCATCAAGGCTGTTATCAACCAAGTACTCCTTGAAAAAGTTTATGACGAATGAAAGAACGATGCCCTTGGCCATAAGACAACCCAATTAATCAAGAGGAAAAGACCATACAGAATGACAAATTCGGAGAAAATAAATATCAAGAGATGCTCTCCTCATAGTCTCCTAGCATTGGATTTACTGCAGGCTCATTCTCACATTTCCTGTTTTTCCCAAGTAGCTTTCCATTTCCTTCAAGCAGTACTCTCCCCTGCTTTTCCCAATCTCCACCTACTCTTATTCTTGCTTTTTTTTTCTAATCCTAGAGATGCATACCATACCTCAGATTTGATGAAGTAAACAACATAGTCCAGTCCTCTTAACATTCAGAAAAAAATACTTTTTCGAAAGTGAAAAAAAAAAAAGTCTGATTCCTTCTTATCACTGCAAGTTCCATATGATGCACCTTATTATAGTGCAAATGTTCAGCCCATTGCTTACAGCTTGCTTCACTTAGCTGCACCAAAAATCTCCATAAGAACATTGTCATTGTTTAAGATGAGAGAGCTGGATTGCATTACCCAGAATAATTTCTCTAGCAATATAATCTTCGAGATAAACTTGGTTGCAGTGTGGCAGTTAACATCTGCTAGAAGGCTCTTTTGAACTTAATATAATAGAGTGTTTCTCCACCATGCTTGTGCCACAGAGACTTGATATCATCATTTCATCTTTGTCCAATGAATTTTTTGGCTTTGCTTCTTCCTCATCTCCAAGTCCAGGCTTCTGAAAACATGCAAAGGAATCTAGGGCTTTTAGTGCACTTATATCTATGCTGCTCTCATTCAACCCTGTGAACAGTGTGTGTGGTTTCAGAGTCATCTGCTGCACCTTCCATTCCATCATGGTACAAAACCTCAGAACTCTGTAGCACTCCCAAAGGACTCTTTTGGACAGAGTCAACATGTTCCATGTGTTCCTTTTGGGTGTCAAGTTCCATGATTTGGAGTTCAGACACAAGACATAATGATTACATCACACTCCTGGCTCTGAAAGGCATCTACTGTTATGATAAATAAACCTTTTTCCTTCATCAGATTGAGGACAGAATCAAACTCTCGATGTGAACATTTCAGCTGTGCTTGCAAGGTGTGATAAATCCAACAAAGACCTTTATGCCTGCCAACTTGGTGACTCGTTGAAGCAGCTCATAAAATTGCAAGCAAATTGTGTTTCAGGAATATTCTGATAAGAAACAGATCCATGCCTTTGAGATTCTCTTCCATGAGTTACATCGTAAAACAAGTAAGGTCTAAGTAGAAAATATCTGTAATAATTTTCATCAGGTCTCCTGGTAACACTCTTACTGTCACTTAATCGATTTGATAACAATATCTTGTAGGAGAATCCCAAATTTGAAGATGCATTCGATACAGAACAGATAACAACGAAACAACACAAGGAACAAGGACAATAGAAATTCGAAGAATAAAAATACACCTCCAAAAAAACATATGCAAGGAGACAGGGTCCACGCAGCGTGTAAAACATGACAGAATGCCACAAATCGATGGGGGGAAAAGGTAGAAATACACAGCAAGGAAAATTACTTCATCTGGCCACCGTCAGACCCATTACTACACTCCACTATAATCTTGTCTCTGAACTTTGCGAGCGGGGGAGGAAGGGAGTAGGAGGCTACAAACCAAATCCCATGGGCACAAAGTGAAATAGCTGAGATCATTAGACAGGCTGAACAAAACCACGGTAGAGACTCCACCCTACAACTCTCTACTCTCCAATGCAAGCTTCACACCACTGATCTAGCAACTGAAACCTTCCTGTAAACACCAATCTCCATGCCTCTATACTTGTGCTAACAACAATACTCCTCTGTCCATTTTTCACAGCACATAAAGAACACAAGGTAATAGAACACACCACGCAGCACTCGAGAAGGTGGAGGTAACACGCCTAGTCAACCAGCTATCACATCAATTGAGACTGCATCTAAAGCATTGAAGGAGGAAATCAAAAAGAGATCTTGGTGAAGGACGTCAAGACTCCACCGACTCCCACTATCTCATGCCAAATAGGAAGCATAAATTGCCACCTAACTGCCAGCTAACCATAGAAATTTTTTTATTTTATCTTATTTTTGGATCCCCACGCTTTGGGGACAGGCCGCTTGCCAGGAGCTACAATGAATGGGCATTACACTAGATTTGACGTGGAGAAATATTCTAATTTATAGGAATTCCATTTTTATATCAAGATACCTTCCCTTTCCTTTAGAAATGTGTAGTTGATGGAGTGGAGAAAAGGCTCTCCAATGGGATCACAAAACCAATTTTTATGGCTAGTAAGTTTCTCATTTTCTGCCAAGTCCTTGCTTCCATGAATGTTTATTACTCATCTTCTTGGGATCCAATACTCTTAGAAAAAACTTGAGAAATTGTTGAAAGAATTATTACGAGATAGTTTGAAGCTTGGAAAATATTTTTCATATAAATTATTGTGAATTTTTTTTCTACATTATGAGTTTAGTGGCCTAGGATTGTTGGGCATTGGGTGTCAAGTAAACTCCCTTTAAAGAAAATGTGTTATTAACGATATTGAAGGGAATGAAGTTTGTAAAATCCTTCTGCATAATTGTAACTTAGAAGGCTCTCCAAAAAGGTATATGACTTAGAAAGGGTCACGATATCAGAACCTAATCATTATCCAAGATCTAATATAACTAGTGTTCTCATTCATTATTGAAAGCATTTGAATGTATTTGGAAAAATTAAACATTATCTTTTCTTGGAATGAAGATGAGCTCAAAAATGAGCTTTCCATGAATGATCACTTGGTATAGTGATGCCCAATTATTTGTAACATTCCCATTTTAAGACTTTAGAAACAAGGGGGAAAAATTGCATAAAGTTCTCTCTTCTAAATTAACATAAGTTAGAACACATATTTGAAAGCCAATCTATCTCATAACAAAAAACCACATCCAGCTGTAAATGACTCGGTGAACACCGATCTCTCACTTCATGACTCGGTATCATACTGATATCTCATGTTAAATTTATAATGTGTATACTATGTATAATTAATTTTGTTACCCTTTTAGAGGTATCAAATATTTTGTTTGAGAGGCCTATCTAAATATTTGTTACTGATACTCATTTCAAATCCTGCTTCAAATACTAATACTTTGGCCAAATATTTTAGACATACTGTTAATGTTTATATTCATAGATGACATACTTGTTAAACAGAATAATCCATTCACCCAACTTTATCTGTTATCTAAAATGGTCTTCACTGAGTTCTGTCAATCCACTCATTCAAGGTTTAACCCTAGAAAAGGTTAGCAACATGGCCAAGTCTGGAGGAATGCTTACAGTGACTAAGGGTACTTAGACATACTCAATTGACTTATGTTGATTTGGCGTGTTTATTTATCCTAAGTCAACCTGAGTTACCCCCGACACTAGATCATGCCCCTATCTTTACCTAGGGAAGAACTATGATCAAATCAAAGTTTATGTTAGTCTAGTTGAAGAAACTCTAAAGGGTGTTTAAACATTTCAACTGCAACATAGTATCCTCGTGAAGACCCTTGTCATCATGAAGGTACTATGCTGCAATTGGCGTGTGTCAACATCCAAATGTGTTTTCCTCATCTAGATGAACATACCTTAACTAGGAAGTTATATCTTATTAATTTCTTTGTAACTAATTAATTACATCAACCCTACTGAACAACTAGGTTCTTTAATTGCTAAGCTTCAGAGTTAAAACTGTATTAGATGAAGTTATGCAGATAAATTTTCTTTCTATCCAACTCACATGCTGTGATTTGAACTATTAACAACCTCATTCCAATTTTACATTAAAGGCCTAGTACACATGGAAGTTTCATTTATTTACTCACTTAATACAACCCTAGCTTATATACATTCTGAGCAGGGCCTTTTTCTATTAGACTTCATTAAAATGAAGTCTAATTCCCTTTTTAATCATCTTTTTCTACATTCCTATTTTAATTAATGAAGTCTACATGAGAAGTCAAACATTCTTTAACTACAAATAACAATAAGGATTCATATCAAAAAGGTCTTAAATTAGGACTATGATTTATTTCAATGGAATTTTCTTACATTTACCTTATCAAGGGTTAAATTCTATTATAAACCCATTTTACATTATAAACTATTATCAATGTTTAATTCTCATAAAAACATTTCATTTAAATATAGTCAGAGAGATATAGTTAAGCTTCAATGTAAGAAAGTCAACTTTATAAGTTGCATCCTCACTTGAGAGGGTAATACATCTAACACCTCATACTTCTATTTACTCCATTCCAAACCATAAAAATTATACTGTTTGTGAAATAGAGTAATATTCATTATTTCGACTCATTGCATGCCAAAAGGAATTACATCAAGTACAAAAAAATTTCACTTATCTTTAATTCAACAAGAAGGAAATTATACATTTACATGTCCAAACGCTTCAGATATTACTAATACCAAACAACACTATTTCAATCAATTTCAGATACAACTCTATTTTCCATCAAATAAATTTTAGTAATGAACCATATTTCATCATAAAAATTATCATGTCTCTTTGATAAACAAATGTAACTTCCTAAATATATTTATCGTTTCATCACTTACAAAGTCCATCTGCAAAATTACTAGCATGGGTTAGTTCATTAAACTGAGCATGATAAGTACTGAATCATTAAAATGATGTGATTTTAACCTAACTGTTTCATAAAAATAACTCTGCTGTTATGAAATAGTCCTGAAGCAATTCAGAAAGACATAACAAAAAGGAGTTACAATACTCAAACAAAATAAAGAGAGAAAGAGATATACAACAAATCAAACGTAAGGTTAGGTCATGAAATATAACTACTTCATCCATCCATACTATTATCTTTTATCAAAAGAATATAAATAGTAATTCTGATAAGTAATATTTCAACAAAATTGCACTAGTACTTTCATATATTTCTTTTCATGATCACTCATCCGATTAGATCCGTTTAACATAAAAAGGTAGCTATCCTAACTAGCTTTAAGGCATACTTCACAAGTAGATCATTTACAACCATATTCCATCTCAATATTTTGTTAACCTATATCCATCCTAAAATATGAGTTGCCAACAATTGAACTTCAATATCATAAGAAATAAGTTAAAATAACCAAATCATCATAACGTTTAAGTGTCTTGTTTTAGAATATCCTAATACTCAAACTCAAAACTAGGAACCAAATCAAGTTAATAACCAAACAAGATAAATCAGACTACTTAAAGATGTAATATTACTTCCAACAAGAAAAACATTTACACTCTAATCTAAAAAAGAAGCATCATTGCAATAATTACCTTAAGTAGTTAAACGTTTAAGTTTTTACTCTATACTAACTAATTAAGCCATTCAAATACATCCATCCTAACACATTATTCCATCAAATCGAATACTTCCCTAACAACATTCTGTAATCATTCTTACCAGAAAACCAAGAAGTTGCATAATGAAATAGACCAAAGAAAGACAACATCTTCAGCAAGTGCAAAGCTGAAAGAAGAATAATGGAAGGAGAGGGAGAAAGATGACAACCCCTCAACTCTTGTATGATTATAGGTGAACCTAAAGAAACTAATAACCTATATTGACAAGATCATTATCTAGTGTCTCAAACAAAAATCTGAAATGGAGATCTAATCTGGGTTTGAATTGAATGAACAACAACCAGGAGACACTAAACATAGCCTTTATTTCCACAAGATAACAAATAAAACATTACTCAAAAGATTAAAATATGGAAGGAATAATTTTAACAGATCATGGTGAATTCTAAACAATCATTCTAACTCATATTCGTATAGGAGAAGAAGTAATCAAATTGATTTAACCTAATAGAAGTAATCAAATTGATTTAACCTAATAGAAGTAATCATTCTATATTCGTGAAGAAGACATTGCCTAAGCTCTGTAAGAAATGAAACTAAGTTTAATCTCCCAAGGCCTAAGAAATATGCTAACACAATACATCAAAATAATATTAATAGAATTATCAACAAGTTCAAGTTGATAACGACAACCAAAAAACAATAAATCAATAGCCAAGGGAGTTTTCCCTTTTTAGCACATATTTCCATAATTTCATAGGTTACCCAATGAACCAATAGAGTAGAAAATTGAATATCATTTCCCTTATGGGATTCCAAAAATTAGGCTTTCTAAAAATAACAAATCAATTCCAGAGAATAGAAGAAGTATACTTTTGTAGGACTTTTTAAAATATTAATCGAAAGAAATTAAACAAGTACATGAAGATGTTTAAAAAATTGCAAAGAGAACCCAACAACAATTTATCTTTCCTTCATAATCACAGGGCCTGAGTCTACAACCGAAATAATACAAACAAAAACCCAGATTTACAATCACAAACAATGATAAGAAAATAGGAACGTTCACCAATTCAGAGCCTTCCAACTATACAAACAGAATATGAGTAAGTACGCATCATAGAATGTTATCTTCCCTGAAGAATCATGAAGATTCAATCAACAGTCAAGTATTCAAAATAGTTTAATAACTGCAATTTCCCAATACAGAGGAAACAAGACCATTCTAGAACAAGATCCAAAGATTAAATCAAACCAAGCTATCTACAAGATTTAAACAGTTCAAAAAATATCACAAACATTTTTTGACTTGATCTCAGGCCCATGTAGAAAGATTAAATCATAACCCAGCTATCAAATCAAGAAAATCGAAAACCCAGATCACACTTTCCATCATTCAAATTGAACCGAAAAAGCATTCCCAATAAACAACACAAAAACCTCAAGCAGATAAATCTTATTAGCATAATGAAAACCAGCCTATTCCAAAGAGAAGATTTTTTCTTATGAAAATATTAAGTAAAAGAAAAAATATTAATGAATAGAGCCTTTCATGCCTCATAGCACTTCACCTTCACCGATTAGCAGAAGTATCCAAACAGAGCTTCAATCTTCCTTTCGAAATGTGAAAAACACATAAAAAATTCCTCTATCTCCTTCTTATAGTCTCATAGTGCCAACCCTTTCTTCCACACCATGAAAGGAAGGAAAACTTATGCATTGACACATTGCATGAAAAAATCGAACTAGAGGTTCGAAAACAAAAACAACCAGATGTAGAGCTCTAGCTCCAAAACCAAATGAATCAACAAAACTAAACCCTCTTCTTCCTAGGCAGTTTCAGCAATTTCCAAAAATTAAATACCAAGTAGGATTTTTAGTCCTTCCTATTTTCCCGCCACCACCATCTCCAAATTTGGAGTTGACTTATTTCAAACAAAACATGCCTCATAAAACTTTGGCAAAAATTCCAACTCATCCCTCTTAAGTTGGTAACTGCCTTTGCCAAATTTGGCTGTAGAAAGAGATGAGGTTTCATAAATTACCTTAAATTCCTTAAATTTTCTACCTCCCACTTGCCTCTTTTCCCACGTCATTTCATTAGCCCCTTTAGGCTAGCCATTCCATTAGTTAGGTTAGACAGTAATTTAAGAATCAACATACATCCATAGGGAGGTACATATTTTTAGTCTAGGTCACTCTTAATTCCTTTTCATCTCAATTTAACAAAAGAACATATAACTTAGGTTAGGTTTAACCCTTAGGATAGAGTTACTAGTTTTAGAACAAAGTTCTATTATGTCCTAGGTCCCAAATGAAAAATTCATCATACCATAATAGAAAATAAGAATCAAGTTGTTACTTGATTAAATGTGAAGCAGAGATCCATGGAGTGGTTCATTCATAACCTTTGTACATTACAGGACAAGAACTCTTCCATTTGTCCAAATTGTAAATCATGTCAACAAGACATGAAAATTAGAAGGATACCTTTGATCAATGGAATTGATCCTAGGTAATATTGTTTGAAATCCGCCATAAAATAATAAAAACTAAACTCAAGTTCAGATCCCTAGCAGTTGATTAGTTTTACATAAAATAGATGATTTCATTTTCATTAAATAAATCACACGCTTACACACCAGTCAGGGCTGCGACACCCCATAAATGGGCGGGTGGGGGGTGCCGCCCCCCCTCCAGGGTCCTGGCAACTTCATATTGGCTCAAGATGTTATGTTTACATGGAGCGCCAAGGTCTTTTCTGATATCCATTGGATTTCCTCCGTTCTGCTCGTTGCTCCTAAGGACTCAATTAAGCACGGAGGCGTCGTCAGAAAGGGGTGGGCCACCCGCAATGTAGCTACGCGGGGGAGAGGGGGGGATTACGCCTCCCCCCGTTCCCTGTTCCAGTTAAAATGTATAGCGTGGTGGTGTGGCTAGTTGTGCGGGAGTTCTCTCTATCGTTGGGAGTCTGGTGGGGTGGATGAGGTATGTATGGGATGTCGTGTTCGAAGGTGATGCGGGTGGTTCTTAGTGTCTGAATGGGTCAGAGGGGTGTGCTACGACCCGGCTAAGTGAGGCTGCCTTCCTCAGGTGAGCGAGTGGTGGGGCAGTGGCGGTTTGGGGTGGGGCCCGGGCATGGGGGGGTGGCTGGGTGTAATTACAGGTATGGAATTCTGAAAGGCGGGGAGGCTAGTTATAGGAATTGCGTAACCTTGGGGAGCTATATGGTGTGGTGGCAAAGGGAAGGGGGAGGGTGGGTGGAAGAGGCCTACGAGCATGATGGGGGAGAGTGTGGAGTGGTGGGGTGGATTTTCTTTAAGCTCGGTTGCGGGTGGGGAAGCATGTGTGACTATTTTCTCCCTGGGAACGTGCTTCGCGCTCGCTGGATTCGTTGAAAGGGAGGGATGGAGGGTGGGGAAAGGGGGTAATCCAAATAATAGTTCTTTCATCCATAAGCTCACAACATAACCAATTTGGAAAATTCAAATTTTCATAATTATTCAGCAATAAAATAGTTGTTTCAATACTAATGAATTTAGTATCTTCCCAAAACTAGCAGGTTTATTGATATAATAAGAATAAAATCTTCAAGTTTTATCAATCAATAGAACCAACTCTGCTCAAATAAATGTGGAAAAGTAGTTTCATATCTTCGAGGTTTTACCAAGTTGCACTTTCTTCATTAAACTGGTCCCATTAAACCTCGCATTGACTTTTTTTTAATTTCTTAAGTGTAGCTGGCGAGTTTCCAGCACTTCAATGGGTTTAACCATGATTATTCCTAGGTCTTGTACCTACAAGGAATTCCAATTTAACACATGTGATATATTTGAAACGTATTTCTTAAGTAAATAAATATGTAAAACATCATGCATTCATGCTAAAGCAGGTGGTAAAGTTAAACGATAAGCTACATGGTTAATTATTTCAACAATTTCAAAGGGTCCCACAAAATGAGGTGATAAATTGGCATCCTTGCCAAAGGTTATATAACTCTTTTCTTGTTTAACCCGCAAAAATACCCTTTCACCAAGTTCAAATTTCTTGTGAATCCTTTTTAAGTCTACATAAAAGAATTTCCTATCTATTGCTTCCTTCAAATGTTCACGACTCATTTTAACTTGTTCCATTTTAGTAAGGATCTTAGGTCTAATTACCTCTTTATCCTCTATGTTATCCCCACTAACTGGAGTTATACATTTCCTTAGATGTATAATCCTTCGAAAGATGCCATATTCAGAGAGGCGTGATACATGTTATTATAAGAAAATTCAACTAATAGAAGGTACTCTTCCCAATTGTACTTTTGATCCATGTAGTGCATTCGTAACATATCTTCAAAAAAATGATTAAATCTTTGAGTTTGCCCATTTGTTTCAGAATGGTATGCTGAACTAAAATTCAGTTTAGTTCTTAATGCTGCATTGAGTGTTTGTAAGCATCTAGATCTCATCCTTGGAACTCTATATGATATGATCAATTCAGGTACACTGTGCAATCTAAAAATTTCATGCAAAAATATTTTTGCTAAAACAGGTGAATCATCCTTAATATTACCAGTAATAAATTGTGCTACCTTTGTTAATTTATCAACAACTAGAATAACATCATGCGTATTTCTTGACATTGGCAACCCTTGAACAAAGTCCATGCTAATTACTTGCCATTTATACTACGATATTCTATGAGGGTATAGTAAACCAACTAGATGCATATGTTCAGCATTAACACGCTGACATTCTAAGCAGTGTGTCAAAAAATCAGTTATGTCTTTTTTCATCCCTTTCCAAAAATTGTGATGTTTTATATCAGTAATCATTTTCATAATTTTGGGATGCCCTGAATAAGGTGAATTATGAAATTTAGTTAACAACTTCCTCCTTAATTCATTTCCCGAAGGTGTATATACTCTCTTATCATATCTCAAGATTCCCTTGTCATCAAAGTGAAAACCTCTATATCTCATATAATTCAGATCTCTAGCAAGTGTTGTTTTTACTTGCTGAAAATAAGAATCAAATTCCATGATACATTTTACTTCATCTTTAAACTGAGTTCTCAACATTATAAGTGCATACATATGTTTCCTACGATTTAGTGCATCTGCCACTCTATTTTTCTTTACGTTTTATATAACTTATATCAAAATCATACTTAGATAGGCATTATAACCACCTTCATTTTCTTGCATTCAAATTTGGGTGAGTGAAAATATACTTCATACCAAGAGGTTAGTTTTTAATTCAAAAGGTGTCCCTAAAAGATAATTCCTCCATAATTGAAGTGCATGAACAATGGTAGAAAGATCTAGGTCTTGGGGAGCATAATTCAATTCATGTAACTTGATTTCTCCTTTTAAATGCTATAACATGCTCATTTTGTAATAAAATACCTCTAACCCCTTTCGTGGAAGCATCTGTTATTACAGTAAAGTATCCATTTGGATCAGGTATAACAAAAAATAGATGCAAATGTTAGTTGTTTCTTTAGTGTATTAAATGCAGATTCACATTTTCCACTCTACACAAATTTCTTATCTTTCTTTTACAATGAAGTTATTGGTGCATCGACCTTTGAAAATTCCTTAACAAACTTTATATAGTAACCAACGAGACCCTTGAAGCTTCTGACTTAATGTACATTCTTAGGTGTAGGCCACTTAGTTATTGCAACAATTTTTTTATGGATCTATTGCTATTCCATCTTTACTTATGACATGCCCTAGATAGTGCACTTTTGTCTCGTAGAAAGAACATTTAGATAGCTTACCATGCAATCTTATTTTTTTTAAGATTTCCAAAATTGTCTTCAAATGCTCATTATGCTAACCAATGCTTTTATAATATATGATAATATCGTCCAAGAATACAAGAAAAATTTCTTCCAAGTATTCTTAAAAGATATTATTCATTAAGATCATAAAATTTGTAGGTGCATTTTCCAAACCAAAAGATCAAACTGTGAATTCATAATGCCAATACCTTGTCCTAAAATTTATTTGATGAATATCTTCATCATTGATTCTTAATTTATGATACCCATATTGAAGATCTATCTTACAATATACTAATGCACCACACATTTGATCAAACAGATCATAAATTCTAGGAAGTGGATATCTATTTTTAATTGTTTCTTTGTTTAACATCCTATAATCAATGCACAATCTAAGTGTTCTATCTTTATTTTTCACAAAAATTACCGGTGCTCCCCAAGGTGATACACTTGGTCTTATCAAACCTTTAGGCAACAGTTCTTGTAACTATTCCTTAACCTCTACCAGTTCAATGGTACTAATTTGATATGGTTCCTTGGAAATAGTTTCAGTTCCCAGCTTGATCTCAATTGTGAAATCAAAATCCCATTTGGGCGGAAGACTGGGTAGTTCTTCTGAAACACATCACTAAAATTTTGTAACAACGGGTATCTTTCCAAGAAATCACTATCCCCTTTAGTTGTTTCAAAAAAATTTATTATATACAGGGTGCAACCTTTGTTTTTGGCCCTTTTAAGCTACATGGTTGATAATTTTCTAACTTAAATCTCACTTTTTACTCATAGATGTCTGTTGTTTTTTGCAGATCATCTAGACAACTAATATGTATTTCAAAACAATCAATCTTTTCTTTATGATCAGAAAATCAGTTAACACCTATGATTACATCATAAGACCCCAAAGGAGAAATGTAAAGATCAACTTCAGTGGAAAAAATAGGAAAGTCAAGGACTTCTCTAAATAGACAATTACTAACTGTGTGGACAACATTATTTCCATAATGTACTACCCATGTTTTATCCATTTTTCCTGATTTTCTTTTTAACTTTGAAGCTAATTTAGTAGAAATAAAGCATTCAGTAGCTTCAGTATCAAAAATTATAGTAACATGTATACCAAATAACTTACCTAGCACTTTTATAGGTGTAACTTACTTTTCATCTTGATTGTCAGCTATGGCCGCATGTATCTTATGCTGCTAATTGTGGTCATTCTTCCTTAGAGGACACTGATTATCATAATGATTTTTTCCACAATTATAGCAGCCTTTTACAGGTTCTTTCTTAAGCTGAAATTTATTTCCGGCCTTAAAATTGTAATTTTGTCCTCCATAGGACTTTTATCCATTATTATTTTTCTTAACAAATTTGTTTCAAAAATTAGCAATAGTTTTATTTATTGTAGTTTTCTTGTTATTTTCAGCAACAAATTTGTTATTAGCACCAATTTTTTTCCACAGTCCCTATTTTGGTGCAAGTGATGAAGAAGAATTGGAAATTTTCTTTCTGATGTCCTCCCTATCGGTAGAGATTAGTTTTAATTTCTCTTCTTGCCTTATGGTTTTTCCCGCAACCCCTTCCATGGTGGTTGGGCTATGAACATCTACTTCACCACCTATAATATGATTTAATCCCATAATGAATTTTTGTATTCTAAAATTCTCTTCATTTTGATACTGAGGTACGTACTTGAGAAGCTTAGTAAAATTTTCCTAGTACTCTGTTACAATTAGCTTTCCCTGAGCTAAGTTATGAAATTTAGTCTCTTTATGATCATAGTAAATTTGTGGCAGCCATTGTTAACAAAATTAGTTTTTAAATTAATCCCAAGTGATGTTTGTTTCATCAATGTTTAACTCATCCTTACGGCTATCCCACCAAGAAGATGCCTCATGGGAAAGCTGAGAAGATCACCATATTGCTTTATTTTCTTCATAGAAGTTCCTAATTGCAAAGTACTCCATTTTTCTAAGCCAATTCTAAGCTCCATCTCCTAGTGTAGTGTCATCAAACTTGGGTGGACTTATCCTTTTTATATCAAATGTTAATTCAGCTGTCAATCTCACCTTTTTATTCTTAGGCTGATTGCGTACATTTACATTAGCATTGGAAATGGTATTGCTATCAACACCTAAATTTCCAATATTGGAATTGTCCACAGGAGTTGGCTGATTGTTATTACCAGCATCTTCTTCATCCTCCTCATTTCCCAGTACTTATTGTTCTAGTACAGCTAGATGATCTCTTGTGTCCAACAGGGAAGTAAGAATTTCATTCAGTTTTTGGGTGGTAGCTACTTCTCCACGTTGTGGTGGGTTGCTTGCAACATTTCCTCTTATTCTAATGATTTTGTGTTAAAAATAAAATTTAAATTTTATCATATTATGGACACCATAGGTCCAAGAGTTGCAACCTTCAGCTCAAATACCAAGATGTAACATTCCCATTTTAAGAATTTAGAAACAAGGGGAATTTTGTTTTTTTTTGCATAATGTTCTAAATTAACATAACTTAGAACACACATTCCAAATCCAATCTATCTCATAAGATAAAACCATATACATTTGTAAATGACTCAGTGAATACTGATCTCTCATTCCATTACTCAGTAAAATACTGATATCTCATGTTAACTTTATAATCTGTATACTATGTATACATGATTTTATTACCCTTTTAGAGGTATCAACTGTTCTCTTTAAAATGCCTATCTGAATATTTGTTATTGATGTGCATATGAAATATTACTTATTAAAATAGGTGACATAGGACAACACAACCAACAAGTTGTGATACTTTGGCCTAAGATTTTAAACATACTTTACATGATTATATTCCTAGATGGCATACTTATCAAACAGAATAAGTCCTTCACCCTACTTAATCTAATATCTAGAATTATCTACTGACTTCTGTCAGTCCACTCATTGAAGGTTTAACCCTAGCCAAGTATATCAACATGGCAAAGTGTGGAGGAATGTTTATGGTGACTAAGGGTACTTAGACATATTCAATTTACTTATGTCAATTGGGCGTGTCTTTTTATCCTAAGTCAATGTGAGTTGACCCCGACACTATATCATACCCCTATCTTTACCTAGGGAAGAACTATGATCAAGTTATAATTTATGTTAGTCTAGTTGAAAAAAATATTAAGGGTGTTGAAACATGTCAACTGCAATATAGTATCCTCGTGAAGACCCTTGTCATCATGAAGGTACTGCGCTACAGTTGAAGTGTGTCAACATCCAACTAATTTTTGCTCATCTAGATGAACATACCTTAGATAGGAATTTATATCTTATTAATTTCTTCATAACCGATTAATTACATCAACCCTACTAAAGAACTAGGTTCCTTAATTGTTAAGCTTTAGAGTTAAAACTACATTAGATGAAGTTATGTAGATAAATCTACTTTCTATCCAGCTCACATGCTATGATTTGAACTATTAACAGCCTCATTTCGATTTTACATTAAAGGCCTAGTACACATGGAAGTTTCATGTATTTACTCACTTAAGATAGCCCTAACTTATATAGGTTTTGAGTAGGGCCTTTTTCCTATTAGACTTCATTGAAATGAAGTCTATTCCCTTTTTAATCATCTTTTCCTAAAATTCTATTTTAATTAAGGAATTTTACATGAGGAAGAACACCTTCTCTAACTACAGATAATAATAAGGATTCATTTCAAAAGTTATTAAATTAGGACTATGATTCATTTCAAGGTAATTGTCTTTCCTTTCCCTTATTAAGGATTTAAATTCTATATAAACCCATCGTACATTATAAACTATTATCAAGGTTTAACTCTCATACAAAATTTGATTTAAATGTAGTGATAAAGATATAGTTGAGTATCAATGTAAGAAAGTCAACTTTATAAGTTGCATCCTCACTGAGAGGGTAGTACAATCTAGTACCTCAGACTTCTATTTACTCCATTCCAAACCATAAAATTATGCTACTATTTGTGAAATAGATTAATATTCGTTATTTTTTCTCATTACATGCCAAAAGGAATTACATCAAGTACAACCAAATTTCAAACATCTTTCATTCTACAAGGAGGAAATTATACAATTATGAGTCCAAACTCTTCAGATATTACTAATATCAAACATCACTATTTCAATCATTTTTAGATACAAATTTCTTTTCCCTCAAATACATTTTAGTAATGAACCATATTTCATCATAAAAAAACCATGTCTCTTTGATAAACAAATGTAAACTCCTAAAGGTATTTCTCCTTTCATCACTTACAAAGTTCATCTGAAAAATTGCTAGCACAGGTCAGCTCATGGCACTAATCATGGTAAGCACTAAATCATTAAAGTTATGTTCTTTTAACTAACTATTTCATAAAAAGAACTATGTTGTTATGAAACAGTCCTGAAGCAATTCATAAAGACACAGCCAAAAGGAGTTACAATACTCAAACCAAATAAACAGAGAAACAAATATACAAAAAATAAAAAGTAAGGTTAGGTCATGATATATAACAACTTCAGCCATCCATATTATTATATTTTATCAAAAGAATTTAAACAGTAATTCTGATAAGTAAAATTTCATTAGAATTTCACTACTACTTTCATATATTTATTTTCATGATCACTCATCCGATTAGATCAATTCATCAAAAAAAGGTAACTATCCTAACTAGATTTTAGGAATAGTTCAATATTAGATCATTTGCAACAATACTTCCATCTCAATATTTCCTTAACCTATATTCTTCCTAAAATCTTATCTTCCAACAATTGAACTTAAATATCATAAGAAATAAGTTAAAATGACCAAATCATCATAACATTGAAGTGTTCTGGTTTAGAGTATCCCAATACTCAAACGCAGAACTAGGAACCAAATCAAGTTAAAAGCCAACCAAGATAAATCAGACCACTCAAAAGATGTAAGATGGCTTCCAACAAGAAAACGAGTTACACTCCAATCTAAAAAGATGCAACCCTTGCAATCATTACTTAAGTAGTTAATTTGTTATTTTTTACTCTAGACTAACTCATTAAACCATTCAACTACTTCCATCCTAACACATTATTCCAACGAATTGATTTCAACTTCAGCTATACTTCCCTAACAACATTCTGCAATCATTATTACTAGACAATCAAGAAGTTGGATAATGAAACAGACAAGAGAAGTATAAAATCTTCACCAAGTGTGAAACTGAAAGAAAAATAAAGGAAGGATATGGAGAAAGAATACAACCCCTCAAATCTTTTATGATTAAAGGAGAACCTAAAGAAACCAATAACCTAAATTGACAAGGTCATTATCTAATGTCTCAAACCAAAATCCCAAGTAGAGATCTAATCTTGGTCGAATTGAATGACAACAACTAGGATATGTTAAAGATAGCTTTTTTCTTTTCCACAAAGATACAAAATAACCATTACTCAAAGATACAAGATGGAAGGAATAATTTTAGCCCATTGGTTGTTGAACAATCTTCCTACCTTAGATCCGTATAGAGAAGAAGTAATCAAATGATTTAACCTAACATAATTCATCATTCCATTTTCACGAAGAAGAAATTCTCTAAGCTCTGTAGAACGAAAACTAAGTTTAATGTCCCAAGGTCTAAGAACTGAATAACAAAATACCTCAAAATAATACCGATAGAATTATCAAGAAAGTTTCAACCAAGTTGATAACAACACAACCGAAAAATAGTAAACCATAACCCAAAGGAGTTTTTCTTTTTAGCACATTTTCCTATATTCATAGGGTTACCCAATGACCCAATATAGTAGAAAAATTAATACCTTTTCCCTTATGTGCTTCCAAAACTAGGCTTCATCAAAATGAACAAATCTCGCGGAAATAGAAGAAGTATACTTTTTCATCGCCTTTAAAAGTATATTGAAAGAACTTAAACACTTCCATGAATACATTTAAACCAATTGCTAAAAAAAACCCACAACAATTTACTTTCCTTAATAGTCACGGGCCCGAAGTCTAACAACCAAAATAATACAAGGAACAAAACCCCATATTTACAATCACACGACATCAATAAGAAAATAGGCACATTCTCAATGGTCATACCTTCCACCTGTACAAAAATAAATGAATAAGAGGAAATCATAGAATGTTATGTTCCCTAAAGAATCATGAAGACGGGTGGGTGTTCACTCAATAATCAAGTATTCAAAATAGTTTGAATACTGCATTTCCCAACAAAGAGAAAGAAGGACCAATTAGAACAAGATCCAAGAATTAAAGTTACAAGCCTTAATTATCATATATTTAGATCTCTAGCAAGTTGTTGTTTTTATTGCCTGAAATAAGAATCAGGATTTCCATGATACATTTTACTCTCATCTTTAACTGATTCTCAACCATTATAAGGGCAATACATATGTTTCCTACGTCATTTAGTGCATTGCCACTCTATTTTTCTTTACGTTGATATAACTTATATCAAAATCATACTCTAGCGAACATTATAACCCACCTCATTCTTGCATTTCAAATTGGGTGAGTGAAAATATACTTCATCCAAGAGGTTAGTTTTTAATCAAAAGGTGTCCCTAAAAGGATAATGCCTCATACTTGAAAGTGCATGAACAATGGTAGAAAGCTCTAGGGTCTTGGGGAGCATAATTCAATTCATGTAACTTGATTTTTCTCCTTTTAAATGCCTATAACATGTCATTGTGTAATAAAATACCATAACCCCTTTCAGGGAAGCATTTTTATTATAGTAAAGTATCCATTGGATTAGGTATAGCCAAATAGATGCAAATGTTAGTGGTTTCTTTAGTGTATTAAATGCAGATTCAAATTTTCCACTTACACAAAATTTATTATCTTTCTTTACAATGAAGTTATTGTGCAGGGACCTTGAAAAATCCTTAAACAAACGTATATAGTAAAACAAAGAGACCCTTTTTTTTTTGAAGCTTCTAATTCTGGGACATTTCTTAGGTTAGCCCCACGTAGTGATTGCACAACAATTTTTTATGGATTACTGCTATGCCAATCTTTACTATGACAGGCCCTAGATACTGCACTTGTGTCTCGTAGAAAGAACCATTTAGATAACTTACCATGCAATCTTATTTTTCTTAAGATTTCCAAATTGTCTTAAAATGCGCATTCATGCACACCAATGCTTTTAGAATATATGATTACTATCGTCCAAAATACAGAAAAAAAATTTCCAAGTATTCTTAAAAAGATATTATTCATTAAGATAATATAAATTTGTAGGTGCATTTGTCAAACCCAAAGGTCAAAACTGTGAATTCATCATGCGATAACTTGTCTAAAAGTTATTTGAGGATATCTTCATAATTGAATATTTTAATTGATGATACCCAGATTGAAGACTATCTGACCACTATTACTAAGGCACCACACATTTGATTCAAAACGATCATCAATTCTGAGGAAGGGATATTATTTTAATTGTGTATTTTGGTCTACATTTCAACTTCATCAAGTTCATGTGCTCTTTGCGAATATTTCAACCTTTGGAGGAACATGTAAAGCACATATAGTGACTCCATCTGGTCAACAACCCATTATCTGAGTTGTAGATCTTCTTGCATTCAATCCATTTCCATTTTTCCTTCCACATCTTTCCACTTTCTTCTATTCATGAAGTTGTGCAATCATGTCTTGATTCCCCTCTTGGAATTCTCACATGCTAACTAGTAAGATATTAAATAGTTCACACAAGACCTCTTAACAGTTGTATCGATTTCATTTTGAAGCCCACTACTAGAAGACCTCTAAAGAATAACGCATACTATCAAATCAATAAAGATCAACAACCCAGATCACACTTTCCATAATTCAACATAGAATGCAAGACATTTTGGTTACCAATAAATAACACTATGGAACCTGTTGAAGAGACAGGGTATTAGCATATTATGGAAACTGGATACTATTCCAACACCTAAGGATATTTGAGCTTATGAAACACATTAACTAAATGAATTGGATCTTAATAGATGGCACATATCAGGGGGTTCCTGATAGCAATTCTCCTTCAGCAATCCATAGATTAGTTTTCAAGAAGATGCTTTCAATCCATGGGTGGACCCTATTCCAAACTATTATAACCACGTATGAGAATTCCTCGATATTATCCTTTGAGATAGTTTCACTAGGCTTACAGACCCTGGATTCCACGTCATGCAAGGATAGGAAAACTCATGCATTGTCAAATTGGATGCAAGGAACAGTCTAGAGGTTTCAATGCAATACCCCATCATTTTCATCCTACAACTCTCCCCTCAGCTCCCTAAATTACACCATCTCATTGGGAGCGACAATTTCCAAGCCCTCTCACCTTCTTGCCCCCATTGTGGAATCTAATCGTCCATTTCCTAATCTTCCATCCCAATCTAGGATCTTCTGGTACCCTTCCTATCCTTCCAAGTCCAAGTCCACCATATCCACAATTTGGATTGGACTTAATTCAAAACAAATACCGTCCCCTCCATAAAAACCAATAAACAACTAGTGGTGACCCCACCCACTGCTCATCCCAAGTTTCCCAGGTCCATATCGGGAAGAGACTTAAAAATTTATTGCAAGGGGAGAAGTAAATAAGAAGAACCAAGAAAAAAATAAATGATTAGAATTCGTTGCCTCCCACTCTTCATCTCTTCCCCATTTTGAATTGATAGGCCCCCTTAGGTTAGCTATTCCATTAGATAGGTTACAAACTAATTTAAGAATCAACATAGGTCCATAGGTCTAAGTCACATAGTGGTAGTCTAGGTCCCTCTTAATTCTGGTTGCAGCAGAAGTTAACAAAATGAACAAGATAGAAATAAAAGAAGATGAACATTAACCCATTAGGATCAGAATTACTAGTTTCCATGAGGGCAACATAGTTCTATCAGAAGTCCTAGTTGATCCAATCACAACTTCATGCAGAATCAACGAGGGAGGAAGAAGCAGCTCTAAGTCTAGTTGAAGAGGAACATATAATGAGAAGCAGTAGATTCACGATCCAGATGTTCCTTGAATGAATCTTTACATCATTCCAGATCCATTTTTCTTCCATCTATCCAAATTAGACATCATGTCATCAAAATTAGAATCAATGAACCTATGGATGGATGGAATTGACTTTCAAGGTAATGATGTTTCACTACCCAAGACATTCCTTAAGAGTAGAAACTCAAGAGGAATTATAACTTGTAAATATTTTTATTGGCATGGAAACAGACAAATGTGCTTCATAGTCAATTAATCATTATCAGTGATAGGAATGAACCTATTCCCAATTGAGTAACCAACTTCAATAAGTCTGCAAAACATGATTTTCCAATATTTACATCAGAGGCTGCAATCATTCTTAATGAGATAATCACACTTACAACATTTGTACCTTCTATAGTAGCAAGTCAAGGATAGGAGACAGAAATGTTAGAGGCATTACACCGCTGAATTCCATAATCATGTCATCAAAGCATAGGTACCAACTATTGTTAGATGCCATTAATATAGGTAGATGATTAGTCCACAGAAAACATGATGTCCATTCAGGGAAGTCATACAGGAAGGCTCCATAACTTGGCCAAAAGTTGAAACTCAAAGTGGTGTGTACATGGCAGCGGGTCATACCATGCGCCATTAGGTACTATACATTTCATTGATAGCCATTTTAGAGGATAATGCCATATACTATTCATGTTTCTAATTTCCATGGGCATGAGGATGATATTAAAAGCACTAAAGTGTCAACGCCCAAAACACCTCGGCAACCAAATGTACCATACTAGAGGAGGTATTAATTTTATTTGTGGTTGATGCTTTGCGGTAGAAGGGTGGTAAATATGTTTCCCACTCTTATTACATGCCAGTGATCCATTTGTTAAATTAATTTACATGGACACACTTTGTAAATAAGGGAATCTATTTCTCTAATTTCACTATTGTAGGTCTTGGTAATAGCTTTCCCTATATTCTCAATTGGTTGAGAGTTAAAGTAGGTGTGCTTGTTATCAACGAATCATTTAGCACCCCTATATTACATACTTTATGTGTATACTTGAACTCATGGTGTGATTGGATAACATGGGTACTATCTCCAAGTTGTGGGACTTGCTACTTGACATTAGACCTCTAGATGAAAGATGGTTCTTGCTCCTAAACTACCTAGCCACAATCTACTCTTAATGTCTAGGGGAAACATCATTTACTTATTCTAATCTAAATTTCCAAGTGGACCAGGGAGAGAGAATGCATAAAATGAAATCCTACATCTACAACGTGTAGATACACCTAGAAAAGGCCTTAGGGTGTGAGAGTAGATCTTCAACAGGTGTTGCACATACACTGTTCCCATCAATGAATCACAACTGTTACCACCTATATCACAGCACCCCTGAATGCGTATACTTGAACTCACGGTGTGATTGGATAACATGGGAACTATCTCCAAGTTGTGGGACTTGCTACTTGAGATAGACCTCTAGAGAAAGCTTGTTCTTACACCTAAACTACCTGACACAATCTACTCTAATGCAGGGGAAACTAACTATTCTAATCTAAATTTCCAAGGGACCAGGGAGAGAGAATGCATAAAATGAAAGCCTACACTACAAGCGGTGATACACCAGAAAAGGAGGGTGTGAGAGTAGTCTTCAAAGGCGTGAGATACAGAAGCAAAGTGCACACTAGAAGGGGTGATGACAGTTCTCCATAATCTAGCAAAATGCATTCAAAACAATATTTCAAACATACACAATGATAATGGATCCCTGCAAGAACATAATAATAGACACAATATTCTTGTAGATCAAGATTAAAGGGGCAAGAAGAATGCAAGAAAACACAGTAAGGGAAGATACATCCACACACTTATATTTTATTGCTTCCTGATATGCACAGGTTCAATCGGTTACAAGATAAGGAACTGGATCACAATGCAAGGAGTCCACAACAAGGGCCTGCAACACATTCGCTTCACAAGGTAATTTTTGACATATCTTTTGCTATCTGAAAACTACTCCCGCTTTACAATGAGCCCAATACTCCAATTTATAGAGTAAATGAGAAGAGAGAGAGAAGGGGAAAATGGAAATCCCTAAATATATCATTCAACCACTTGTAAGAGGAATTAAATCAAGTAAAATGATTATATATTTCTTGCAGAAGGCTCCCCATACTGTCCTAGGTGCTGCAGTAGATAAAGAATGGTGACAATGCCTCTTAATTGCACTCCCAACCACCAAATGAAACACTGTTATGAACCCAGCCACGTTTTCTAAAAAATATCGACCAATTTCTAATCAAATTTAGAATTTCTTGATTTATGTGAATTGGCCTCAGAGCCATGATTCCAACAATACCAATTTTGTGTGATTTCGTTGAGAAATGCAAAAGTTATGGCCTTCTGAGTGCGGGCAGCTATTTTGGGTCTAGCAGGCGTTTTCTGTCATTTGACGGGAATGAGCATTAACTGACTGGAGCCGAATATATTTCTCTTAATTAAATATATCTACCCTCATCAAAAAGTCCAATTTTGTGAAAATCGGAGCTCAGAGTCAAAAGTTATGGCCGTTTGAAGTTTCACGGGTCAAACGTTGGCTTTTGTTCTTTACCTTCGGCCGCTTCGGCTTTTCGCATCCCTCGCGTCCCACGTGTACCTTTGTCCCGGCTGTCCCGGACCAAAATCTCCTACTTCAGCCGGTTTAGGATCCCTTGCTCTACTTGTGGCAAAGACATGTGGCGAGATTCCATTCGCTCTCTGCTCCTTCAGCTTTTCGCATCCTCCGCGTACTTTTGGCCCGGATGTCCCAGTACAAAAGTCCTCTATTTCAGCCGAACCGGCTGGTTCGTGTCCTCCTCGCACTTTTTTCCTAACTGTCCTAGACAGCCTGGGACAAATTTCTCTGAACCGCCCGAAATGGACTAATTTGCACCAAACTGACCGATCCACGTCTTTTGCATACCTTTGTCCCAACAGTCCCAACTGCGCAAAAACAACACTTGGTCGATTTTTTCCACTTTTCGGCTGGTTCACCTTTTCACGTCCCACGCGTCCCGACGTCCCGAATGCCCCTTTGCTCTACAGACTGCCTGGCGGCCTTTCGGCTGATTTACACCTAGATGTCCCTCATGTCCCGACTGTTGCGAGGACTAGGACTTAGCCATTTTTCATGATTTTTCCTAGCCCAAGCTTGTTTTCTACAACTTTTTTCACCCTTTTTTAGAACTTTCTCTTTTCTTCTTGGACAAGGGAGTTAGAAAAAATCTGAGGGAACCCCAGAAACATGATTTTTGCCCTGAATGAATATAATTCCTTGGAACTAAAGAATTTGATGCATGTTATCAAAATTTTACCTTGAGGGGTAAAATTTTGGATAACAATAACATCACTTAAGTGATGTAGGATTCATTCTAAAACATTGGATTAGATCTATCTTGGCCATTAGATCTCAGGTTAGACTAAAACCTATAAATCCTTATGATCTCTCCTATTATTATTTTCTTACCCTATTCTTATCATTTTCACTATTTTGTTTTGCAAGTTTGCGAGAATGGAGGCCATGGATCCAAAGAGATATTGTGAAGTATTGTGCCTTGTTAGAAGGATATACACATTGTTTTGGGTATTTATATTTGTAATGCCCCATTTGGCGGTTACCCAGGTTCTTGGTGTAGTGACCTTTCCCTCATTGGGCGTCGAACGACTGAGTGTAATTCTGTTGTCTTAGATCATGTCTCAGCGATGTTTTAGCACCCCGCCCCCTCTCCTTCTAGCATCCTCGAGTCATTATCGACACCTCCCTTTTGTGGACTGTGTAATGTCCTGTGCGTTATCCTTTTTCAAGGGGATCTTGCTGTCGACATTATTAATATTTTAATAGTTATTCATAGGTTGCTGGCATTCTTTTCGGTTTGCATTTTTTTTTTAAAACCAAACTAACTGGTTTATTATTCTTTAAATATATATATATATACACATGTATAGATATAAAAATAAGATGAAATGAAATAAAATATAAGTAAAAAAAGTTAAATAAATAAAGGAATGTTGTGGATGCGTGGAAAGAAGGGGGTGTAGGTGTGTGGCACAGGTTGGAGGAGACTGAATTAAAATAAGAATTCTAGGTTCTTATGCCTAAGTCTCTACCGTCGCTCACCCCTTTCTACCATCTAGACTTGGTGCGTGGCCATCTCCCACTGGCCTTACCTCTGCCAGCCGCCCCACCTTAATTTATTTCTGATTTGCAAATATCTTGCATCCCTTGCTACCTGATCTCTTTATCCTTCTCTGACCGCGTGAGATTTTCCTTGGATGGACTGCGTGTGGGTGGTTGAAACAAATTTTCTCCCTGGTTGGTGACGGACAACATTAAGTTGGTATACAGTTGTGTGAGAGTTATTGAGTGCACTATCTTGAAGATTCAAAATGTGGTTAGGGCTCTCTCCTCCGAACTGCGATTGTCCTCGATGCGAATAGCTAAGGTGAATGTATCAATACACTTCATTAAGTCTGTGGCAACTTCTGGTTGAAGGTCTTTATCTCCTTGGCATCAAATCTGAACAGAGCATGAAGGAATCTTCAACTGTTACAGCTAAGAATGATTGTCCAAGGTAAAACAGTGGTGATTATGTGATCTCAAATGGGTAAGAACACCCATGGAAGGTGTTGAAGCCGTTCTAAGCAGTCCACAAGCTTCAAAAGGTGAAAAAACAAGTCTCAAATACCTCCTCAACCTTGATCAGCGGTCTTTTACTAATTTGTACACTGTAGATTGTAATCACAGGGAGCAAATAGATGATTTTCATGGTGTCTTTCCTTCCTAGTTCCTCCCTGCGCGCGTGTTTTTTTTAGATGGAGCTTCAAGCTAGTGAAGTAGACGTGTTGCCTCCATTTTCTTTGAGTGCAGCGAGGTGTGTTCTTGTCTGGGATCCGCAGCAGCGACCCGCAACAGTTTTTAGCTTGGCAGCAGAAAGGTTGCAGAATAGTAGAGGCCTTTTTTAGTGCTTCCAACAGGCAGGTTTTCCAACTATGTTGTTTTTTGTTCTGTATCAGATGCATCCTTAGATTCGGGTTTCTCCTTCAAGATATGTTATCAAAATCAACTATGTGACAGTGAGAGTGTTAGCAGGAGACTTGATGAAGTTTATTTCAAATATTCTCTATTGAAACCTTTCTGCTTGTTTTACGATGTAACCCATGGAAGAGGATCTCATAGAGGCGGATCTATTTCATATCAGAGTATTCTTTAAGCACAATTTGCTTTGCAATTTTGAACTTATTAGGAGATAGATGAAGGATAGAGGAATTAAAAAGAAATTTGGATGTAGTTGGATTAAAGGCAATAAAATGGTGCATGCTTTTTGTGTAGGTAACAGATCACACCCACAGGCACAGGAGATCTATGCAATGTTGGAGAAAATGTCTTGGGAGATAAAGGTAGTAGGATATCTTTCAGATTCAGAACCTTAATGTATGTGTTGACTGCCACACTGCACTAGGTTTTGTCCAAGATTGTTGCAAAGCAAATTGTTGTGAGAGATGCAAAGCGGTTCCATCTCTTTAAAAAAAAAAAGGAAAATGTTCTTGTAGAGATTATTGGTAATGCTAGGTGAAGCAATTTGCAAACATAGTCTGGCACTATAACAAGGAGCACTATGCCAGGTCTGTAGTAATAAATAAGAGACCAGATTTTATTTCCAGCTTCTTAAATGGGCTCCAAAAGTGGATTTTCCATTGTCCTGGATGGATGTCCATGTTTTGCTGTAGCTTTCCCTTTTGACACACGTTGGGAGGATGTTGGAAAGTATTTTAGACCACCCACCCTGGCCGTGAACTCCTACCTGTGCCAACGTGAAGATGGTCAATGTTTGGGCGCCCAACGAGCTTGAAGAAAATGGAATTAGGCATGGGTTGGTGTTGCTGATCCGGGAAGTGTCTGTGAAACCTATAGAATCTAGAGAAAAAGGAAAGATATTTCTACACCTTTCTACTGTTATTTTATTTAAAATTATTTTGAAATCGAACCACTTTTCCTTGCATTGATTTGTCAGTTGGATGTCATGATGGGAGATTTCCCCTTTCTGCTTGTTTCTGCTTGTTTTAGCTTTTATCTTTGACAGTATGTTGGTCGAAAAGATGCGTGTGCCCTCTCCTCTGAATGTTATGTTTTTCTTGCTCGAGTGATAGACCTCCGTCTGTTTTTTTATGTATTAATTCCTCTTTGCGATTGAGTTGCAAGTTATTATGTTGATCAAACTAGTATTTTCGATATCATGGAAGTAAGTTTACGATAACTATGAAGCTCCTCCCTAGCACCCAAGTTGTCTTTTGACGTTTTTTTATTAGCTCCTTTGCAAGTCCCTTTTGATAACCCTTTGGCATCATGAAAGGAAGGTTGTAGGATTAGTGTGATCAATGCTTAGACTAGCCAACTTTGAGTTTTGGTATTAAAATTGGTAGAATGAAAAGGTTTGTGTGCAATGTGTTTTCCGTCTCACATGTTTAGACTCTTATATTATCTTTCATCTTGTTTCTAGGATTTTAAGGCCATCCTCAAGAACTACCGTTGACCATCCCCATCAACTTGAACCATAACTAGCCTTTCGGATCAACTAAGCTTGAGGTTTCATTGTGTGAATCCAGTACCTCGTTAACACTAGAATAGTTTTGGTCTAATCCCCCTCTCAAAATTATTGTTGATGACACTCTTTTATTTTTTCCTAACATGCATTATTTCTCCTTTGTAATGTTAATGTTATTAGTGAATATTGGTCGGTTTTTTATGCACATAATTACCTTAATATTTTGTGATAGAAATTTCCTTAAATGTGATTAATCTTTGGGAAAAAACTCATCTTTCATTTAACAGTCTTATGGATTCATAGTGAAAGGGATTGTTTTGTTAATGTCACTTAGAAATTATGTTTGTATCCATGGGTGACGGTTGACTGTGTTACCAAGGGTTGCCTTAAAATATGGTTGTTTTGGGAAAAAGGTAATTTATTTTAAATTAACCAAATACTAGAATTGTTGTGGAGGTTTGCAAATCTTGGTGTTATAAAATTTGTTGATGACATTATTGTATACTCTTGTTTGATGGAACTCCCTTCTTCTCTCATGTGTTTGCTTCTAGCCTGTAAGACTTGGACCCTTCTTGGATGATTGGAAAATCTCTTGGAGTTAATGGTCAAAACTAGTATACCTTGCCTTCGCTTCGAAACTTATGTTGTGTGTACACTCTATTTGATTTTCGGTTGAAAACTCAATTATACATGGTTTTTGTGTTAATTCTTTTAAACCCGTGGTTCTCCTTTCTTTGGGCCGATCAACTCTTGTTCTTTTAGGTATATATTATTTTAGCCTTTGCATTTGGTGCCTTTGATAAATTTCTAGATGGTTTGTCTTTTTATATCAAATCTCAATCTTGTATTTATTAATTAATTACTTACTTGATGGGAATTTTGTTTTTCCTAGATTGTTTTTTTCTCCTTATAGGGCCAAGGGCCATTCTCATACAATTGCTTTACTTTCGTTGCTTTTACTCCTAACTGAAGTACAAGGTCTTCTCCTTCTTTGATTGGCATGTTAGAGACTTTATTATAACTTGATGTGTTGATATTGTTTAGAGGTTTGACCCAATTCTTGTAATAAAGTGTTTCCTTTTTGTGTTATTGTTAGATAATAGTTACGGTGGTTTTGTGTAGCCTTATCTTGCTCAGTTCTTGCGAACTGACTCTTGTGGAAAAATTTGTTGTAGATGGATTTTGTGAGTAGATGAGGGATAAACTTGTACATTTTTACATCAACCTCAGTGAGAAGTTCTTTTGTATGAATCCTCTTTATATTGTTCAACTATTGATAACATCTAGTGGAAATTTTAGAAGAGGATCATTGTCTTAGTGTGTTGTATTGTGGATTATGTCATCTTAACTTTGGAACCTTGAATTGTCTGTATATCATTGAAAATATAAGAAAATTTGTTTACCGCTTGTTGAGTAACCTTATTTTCATTTTTGTAAATGAGTATTGTTAAACTTTACCCCTACCATTAAATGCTGAGTTAAATCTTCCTAAGACTTAGTAATTGTGAGTTATAAGTAAAATAAAATGGGTTGTTCAATACTTATAGAAGTCAAACTAAAATTTATATTGCAAATAAATTGGTGTAGAGGTGACCAACTTGAGAGCATATAATTCCATAAGTGATCAAAGATGAAACTATCCCTTGTTAAGTAACAGTATATAACTTGATACCCCTAGCTACACTATTGAACACTATCCCTTTCATGGTGAAATTCTTAAGCGAACTTAAAGGAAATCTATGGTTAGTTCTAGAAGATAATAAGATTTAATAAGCAGGAGATAAACAATTTAGAAACCACACAATCTATCTCTCAACCATTAAAAGGTAAATTGTTTTATTTTTATAAAACTCATTTAGTAAACCCTAAGTAAAGTCTTTAATAATTTTGGTTAAGTTTTCAAGTTTCAATTATATCTTGGTAATAGTTAATGAGGTCTTGAAGATGTTTTCAACTCAACCTTCTCCCCCTAACCTTTTTCCTAGGTGCCTTGTCCTTCTTCTCCTGAGTTTGTTGAACACAAACCCATGTTGTCATATGGGCATGAACAAGTTCTAGTAGCGTAACTGTAAATAGATGGCCTTGTGGAATTAAAATTACTCCTTTCTCTAAATAAACGAATTAAGAAAATAAATGTCATAATAGAGAAGGTTTAAGGACGATTACTCAGTGTAAAAAGAATAAACTTAGCTTGGTAAGATGAATTGTATGAATCATATCTTGAGCCTCCTTGAAAACGTAAGCTAAGAATTACAAGATGTCTTTTAAAATAAATAACCCTCAAGAATATCTCATCGTGGTTGGACCTATTTGTTAGAGTGTTCTGTGGTTTGACTTCTATGTTGCCTTGTCAAAAAAGAAAAGTGTATTATCCTTTTGGGTGTGAACGTTTCCGTGCCGACCTTCTGGTCATCCCCGTAACAAGTGGTTCCCAGAGTTGGTTGTAACCTTGTGACGACATGTTGTGTCGTGTTATGTGTCGAAGCAAGTAATCAAAAAAAAAATCCTATCTTTTACTGTGTTGTTCCTGTGTATGAAATTTTTGGGTCGTTACAATTATCATATTTGATTAGTATTTTGATAGACATTATAGGTATTTTGATTACGGATATGTGGTAACTCATATTGTGAGCTATATGCATGGATTGATATTTCAGTATTGATGATGAGCTAGAGTTACTACTTTATTTGTATACTGTTTCATTTGATTTTTATAATATATTGTAATGATGATTCATCTATTTTGGAAGATCTCATTGTTATTAAAGCGAAATGATTAAATTGATATGTTGTAATTATGATAATTGATAAAATTACATGATCTGTATGATCACTTTGTGATCTCATTGTTATTAATGAAATTTAAATTGAAATATGTTGATGTGATTTTAGTTGATTTAAAAGTATTATTTGAAGATGTGACAAGTATTGACATTTTATTGTTTTGAATTCATTAATATGGCGACGAGGCCAGAGAGGTATTGTTTTGAGTTTGCAGGAAATTTTAACAAAACAAACAAAAGGTGATAAGAGACACACAGTGAATGAATTTTTGGTATTAGCAACATGTCACCTTGGCAAATTTTGTTCTGTGTATGTTGTTATGTGGTTGATAAATTATTAGGATATCCCCATTGGGGGGTGACCTCAAATGTGACCATTGGTAAATGTGTTGTTTTTCATTTTGCATTTTAATTTTTTGTGTGAAAGTGTGATTTTATATTAATGTGATGTCACTTTATTTGTGTTATGTTAATGATTCACGTTGTGATATAGTTGGCATAATATTTTATGAAACCTAATCATGATATGATTGCACTTTGGGGTGCAGAATTTTGGTAAAATGACGTGTTACACTCAGTGAGTTATGATTGTATCTATTGTCATATGTACCAGGGATTTTATTAGTGATGTAGTTACATTTAAGTTGGCTAATATTTTAATTAAACTAATTTGTATGTGACCAAGGGGTGTTTAACCTTGAGTTTATTATATATTTCAAAAGCTTTTATTGGTTTTAGTGTTGTGTAATGAACCTTGCATGTCAAACTCGGATTTTGGCTTAAAGGATAATTTAATAGGCTTGTGCGATAAGTTAATCTTATCCCACACCTCTTAAAGATTCATCTACCAACTATACCTATGGGGTGAGGGGTCAAAATTAGGCCCCATTATATGTTTTGGAGGCTAAAAACGTGAAATAATTGCAGCTTCTTATAAGAGCATATAATTTTTTCCTATGGAGTATGGGTTTTGGTTTGTGTAAGGAGAACTTGTTAATTTCTCACTGACTAATTTACAAGATTTGGATTTGTTTTTTACCATGTTATTTTAAGTTGAGGAGAAGTGATGTGGCATTCTACATGGATCCACCTCATCCTCCTATTTCCCTTTTCTATTTATTAAGGTTTGTTTGATGATTTTGGGTTAGATGTTTTGTTTTCACTCTTATATTTTTTGGAGGAGATTTCTTTTAGAACCTTTGCTTTTTTTCAATTTTTTAGACTTTTAAATGCTTGGAGCTTGTGCTTTTAGATTTTATAATCTTGAAATGGCAAGGTAGGGACTTCACCCCATGCATTTTAATTCGTATTTTGTGGTGTAAATGGTTGTAAGATGATGAATATTGTGTGTTTTGGTTTGGGAAATAGAATGGCCTTAAGGTTGTTTCAGATAAATAAAACATTGATTTATTGATGGCGATTTAAGATTCCATGTTATCCATTTCGAGGGAGTTTTGGGTTGGGTGTCCCACCTTGTGATAATAAGAAAAAAATTCTTATTTATTTTGTTATGTTTATTGAGGGAGGGATAAGAGTTTGAGGGAGGGTATATGATTTTTGGGGAAGACATAAGAGATCTTGAGGGAGGCATAAGAGTCTTGTTAGTTTTGCTTTGGGGTTTTGGAGGCTCTTAAGGTAGGCTTCTAATCCCACTCGGAGGCATAAGTGATTCCCCATGTTTCTTCTCTCCATTGGCTTGGATTGCAAGCCTTTGTGCTTGGTAAAAATTGTATGTTTTTGTGTTTTTGTATTGTGTTTATTTTGTTCAATTTTTTCTGAATGGTTGTTGTTTAAGCCATGTAAAATTTTGTACTAGTTTCTTGATACTTCATATTGCTTCATTATCAGGGATCTTGGGCCAATGAGGAGAATGGATTCTCACCCTCATTGGATTATAGGTTGGGTGGAGAGTGTTTCCAACTCCCCTTATTTTTTGTTGTGATTAGATTTTAGAGAAATGGAGAAGTTCAAGTTGGTATCTTAGAAAGAGTTATTTTTGTGGAATATCAAAAGATAAATAAATATTTATTTTATAATTTTAGTCATGTTGTTTCCACTTAAGTGGAAGGATTGTATACTATTGTATTTTAAAAGAGAAGTTCTTGGTTATCGTACTTATCAAATTTGTAATGTTGTACTTAAATGGAGATATCTGAAGTTGTAATTTTTTGGGAAAGGAAGAATTTTTCAAATATGAATTTTACTTGGAAAGGTAGTCAAAATGTATCCAAATTTAGGGACCGATATTTGGTATGGAAAAGTTACTTTCAAGTTTAAAATTTAACTCAGAAGTTGGGTTATAGATTGATTTGAAAAATATATTGTTCTTGCACTTAAAATGTATGTTGATCTCCCCATTTTATATTGTTATCAAACTTGAATGGAAAAAGGAAAAAGAAGGAAGTTTTATTAAAAAATGTTACACTTTATTTCCCTTCAATTGAGGATGTAAAATGGAGTGATTTAACTCATGGTGTTGTAGAAAAGTTTTATGCAATGTTAAGAGGGGAAGATTATTCCTTTAGTGTGTGCAAAAAAGAAATAAATCACCTCCTTATTTTGCACCAAGATTTAATGAAATGGCGATTAATTTCATTTTCTCACATAGATGACTAGATATAAAAATTAAACTAATAACTTACACCTTATATTTTGTTTTACACTAAATTTGGATGTGAAAGGTTGTTAAAATAAATTAAAAACAAAAATAAAATATTTAAGTTCAACTATGTAAAAAATTATAGATTCTTATAGAAACTCATCTATTGTTCAAACTATAAAATTAAACATATAACAAAATAATTACTTAATATATTTATATTTAATAATATATATATATATATTATTGAATCAATATAGTATACCACACACACACACACACACACACGTATGTGCATATATATACATACATCTATAAATATACATATATATGTATATATCTACATACAAACACACACATATATATACTTACTTAATATATTTACATTTAATAATATATATAAATCATATTGAGTGAAAATATATATATAATTATATATATATATATATATATATAAATTTATATATTGTAAAATATTTTAAATATTATATATCAGGAAATAAGATATAACCGGCTGCATTTCTAATAAAGTTGACGCTTTATAAATAAATTAAAATTATGGTGAGTAATTTCATTGGGGGCCATCATAGTTTGGAGTAGGTTTATAAAAGGAAAATAATAAAGGGGTTGGGGGCGGAACCCCCACCCCTATCCATATATAATATGGAAAGATGGTGGTTGTGCCATCCACCACCAACATGTTATTTAAACCAAACTTCAAACAAATAAAAACACAACAACCTCTATTTTTTAAATTGCGCATGTATGACACATTTCAATCGATCGCCACACACACACGAAAATTATATAAAATTCAGTTATCGCATATGTTTAAAATTTACATTTTAAACCTGGAAATCCTAAAATAGATTTCGAATTAGGACGCATATAAATGGGTATATGTGTGTGTGTGTAAGCCTAGATCTCTGTATATATCATTTTAAACCAGAAATATAATTGGGCAAAATGCCCATACCCGAATAGGGTAAATAAAAAATATATATATAAAAATAAATAATAATCTTGGAAAACCCTAGGAGGGACATGCAAAATGAATATAAGAAACTAAAAATGTGTGTATCCATCCAAGAACTTGAAAAACCTTCCTTGGCCTCTATGGCCTCTATGCTCTCAAAAAACTATAAAACTAAGTTGAGAAAATGAGGTAGGTTAGGATGAAAAGAAGAATAAGAAGACCTCATAAGGATATTTAGGGTTACTTTGAAAATATCTAAATCTAAGGGTTCACATCCATTTAATCTAAGGGTTGGGAATAATCCCTACATCACTTAAGTGGTGTGGATTTTTGTGGGAATAGAATTTAATCAAATGGTATGGGTAATATGTGAATGGGGCCACTTAAGGGTATTAGAGTGTTAGGATTAAATTTTGACATTTATTGTTATAGATAAATGTCTTTAAACTTAAAGGGTTAATTAAAATGGTTTTATTCATGGGAAATTAGATAATGCTATATAAAGGAATAAAATTATTTGAATTTAATTATTTGGTTAGGGTAAGTTGAGACCTTAGCCTTAGGATATTAAGAAAATAAATTTCATAATAGAGAAGATTTAAGGATGATTACTCAGTGTCAAAAGAATAAACTTAGCTTGGTAAGATGAATTGTATGATTCATATCTTGAGCCTCCTTGAAAAACGTAAGCTAAGAATTGCAAGATGTCTTTTTAAAAATAAATAACCCTCAAGAATATCTCACTATGGTTGGCCCTAATTGTTAGAGTGTACTGTCGTTGGACTTCTATGTTGTCATGTCATAAAGAAAAAGTGTATTACCCTTTTGGGTGTGAATGTTTCCGTGCTAACTTTGTGGTCATCCCCGTAACAAGTGGTTCCTAGAGTTGGTTGTAACTTTGTGATGACATGTTGTGTTGTGTTATGTGTCGAAGCAAGTCAAAATAAAAAATTATCCTGTCTTTTACTGTGTTGTTTGTGTGTATGAAATTTTTGGGTCGTTACAATATTATCTACATCCCTTTCCTAGGGTTTTCTTTACATTTTATTTTTTATTATATTATTATTCTTTTTTGGGTTTAACCTATTTGGGTATGGGCATTTTTTCCCCATTTTATTTCTAGATCTAATTGAAGTATATACACAATCCAGGTTATATATATATAATATTATATTTGTTTTAGATTTATTTTTTAAAAATGTTGAATCGATAGATTCAACATTTTATTTTAACCTATTTTTTAAAATAAATCTGAAACAAATATATATATATATACATATACATATACATACATACATACATACATACATATACTAAACTAGGTTATGGGTCGGCTGATCTATATAAAAAAATAGCTCAGAGTATATGTTTAGCAGTCGCAGCTAACAATATGTGCAAGTTTAGGTTTGGGTGGGGGTGCCACCCCACCCCACTCCACAATGTAAAATGGTTTCATGGTGGGGTCATCGCCCTCAACCCTTTGTTTGTTTATCATATACAAAGGCTTGCCCATATAGGCCTATTCAGCCCAATATATAGACAATCCTTTTCTTATATTCGATAAACTACGTTCTATTTAAACTTTTCCCCACCAAACTTTTAATATATAGACATTCAAATTAAAAATTATTAATCTGTGTGTGTGTCATATGATATAAATATTGTGTTATATAGATTGATACGATTATAAATTATATAATTATATAAAGTTAGATATATAACTTTATATAATTATAATATTTAATTTATTTATTTTTTATTTTTTTGTGTTTTATTTTATTTTAAAAAACAATCAATTCAACTTGTTTGTATAGCAACTATAAGGGTATAAGTAGTAGTTATAATTTCACATATATTCAAGTATGTGGAAATAGTAGAAAATAATAACACCCCCACCCCCACCCCCTTTTTCTTGTGTTTATAACTATATATTTGCCTAAGGAATTTAAGGAAGTTTCTATAGAAGTAAACAGAAGGAAAAATTTCCCTTACAACAAGGTAAAGTTTGATTATAAAATTAAATCAAATTATTCATATTTACATATTCCTTTTTGAATGGAATGAAAGTAAAACATTCATAAATGAAACTTATTCCTTCCCTCTTTTAAATCAAGTTCCAAATTTTACAAAAAGAGAATGAATATATACTTTCTACAATACAACACCATCCTTTTTAAATGAAGATCCATAGTACATTTTTGAATCAAATTTTAAATATGAAATAAACTTTTCCATTCCAAATAAGGAAAGTTTTCCATGAAAATAAAATGCACTCTAGGTATAATTTAAAAGTTTGAAGGAGGCATCATAACAATAAAATGCAACTTCTCATACCTCCTTTCCAAAATATACATATTTGGATAATCAATACAAATCAATCTTACATAATACATTTACAAGAAGTTGAAACTTTTTAAAATGCAAGTTACAAATCCCTCCACTTACGTTGAGAAAAATTCACAAAAATTTACAAAAGTAGGAATTCTTCCATGGACTCAACAATAATTGTCTTCACTCCAAAAGAACCACTTCAGCTCCATAGCTTTTCCTTTCTTCAAATCCCAAAGCAAGGGAGGGGGTGTAGGTAACACTCAACTCTCAACCTTTATTCCAATGAGGGTAAGAATCCCTTCTCCTCATTGGCCCATCTACCCCTATTATTAAATTTTGAGAGATGGGTTGAGTACACAGCAACAAAAATCAATTAAATTAAACTCAAATCAAACAGTTCACAAGGACCATCTACCCCTAATAAATTCCCTTTTGTCAAATCCAAAAAATTAGCTTAATTAACATAATTAATTACTAAACAAGGGTAAATTTAATGAACAATACAAAAGTGAAATGTAATGCAATAATAAAATACATACTCACAAATTAATCAGAAGAAAAGGTGAAAGAAGGAACACATATCCCATGGTCACAATTTAAGGTCATCCCACCCTTGGGGACATCCTAACATCCTAACAACATACAACAATAACATAACAGAAAGTCTCCATAGTGATCATCATTACAACCATCAGATATACCGCTACGGTTGGTCTCCTAACCCCCTTTTGTTTTTTGTGATACAATAACCTAAAAAAATCAAACAATATCTACATTGGCCTTGTGGCCACATCAAATACATCAACAATAAAATATATGCAGATTCATCAATAAACATCATCATATCACGAAATCATCATGAAGCTAAGTAATGCTATGATTCATTTACACTTTTATAAACCTTTCAATTTCATTAATATCAGTGAGATCACAAGATTAGTGCAAACACCAAAACATGGGAAATATGACGAGAAATAAGAATTTTAGTATATATATAAGCTAACAACATATCATCATCATCAATACATAATATATATCCATGTCTTTAAGAATCCATACAAACCACAATATGAATAACAACATATTAATATTCATAATATCTCTATCATCTAACGTCATGTTTATCCAAAATAACATAATAATGTTCATTTCTATAGTCTATGATAAATCAAAATCATATTATAAAATGTGTTAAAGAGGAGTGGGCACTACATCCCTCTCCCCTTAGACTTGAATTCCTCCATGAATTCACTAAAATAGGTGTGGAAACTAGGCCCGTAACAAAGTAGCATCCTCCCATGAAGTGGCAGTCTCATCATACCTATCCCATAGAAATCGTATCTTATCAATCTCATGTCCTCAAAGGTCTAGGGTATTGTGATATATAATGTGTATGGGCTCCATAGTCACATTTTCCTACTCCTACACCTACAATGCAGTCACATCCATTATATGAGAAGGATTTTGAATGTATTTCTGCAATATAGAAACATGGAAAACATCGTGGATGTGAGACAAGATAGGTGGCAAGGCTAGATGGTATGCTAAGAGAACAATCCACTCCAAGATCTCAAATGGGCCGAAAAATCTAGGAGCTATCTTATAGCCTTTTGTAATGGATATGGCTCTTATGAGGCTTGACACGAAGAAACACCATCATGTCAACCTCAAAAATGTTGTCTATCCTCCTCTAATCTCCATACCTATTCTACCTATCCTGAGCCTCCTGCAATCTCTTCCTAATGAAGATAACCTGGTGCTCCATGTCCTCTAACATTGCTAGCACAAGAGATACCCTATCCTCTAACCTGTCCAAACTCAATGGTGTCCTTCACTCTTTACCATATAGTGCATGAAATGGTTCCATGCTGATGGAACTCTTAAAATTGTTGTTGTAAACAAAATCAACCAAGTATAAATACTCCTCCCATCTCGACTAATTATCTAAGGTGTACATATGAAGCATGTCCTCTAAAATATGATTCATCCACTCTATCTGACCATCTGTCTCAGGGTGATATGTTAAACTAAAATTAATTCTTGTACCTAGAGCATGTTGCATGGTAGTCCAAAAATGTGAGGTGTAATAGGATAATGGTCACAAATAATCTTCCATGGAATCCCATGAAGTCTGACTATCTCATCCAGTTACACTCATGTGAACGTACTATTTATATAGTTGGTCTTCACTAGAAAAACATGATCCACTTTTGTCAATTTATCAACCATTACCACAATCGCATCATGGTGATATCTCGAAATCGGTAACCAAAAAATGAAATCCATGGAAATGGTGTCCCACTTCCATTTTGATATGACATTCGGATAAATTGCAACTTTTGTTTCGTTTAACAAAATTTGATAAAACTTATAACATCCCAAGCGTGGAGAAATTTTATACACATTAAAAAAAAAATTGATTTCCATATTTTTTGCTATAGTTATGGCAGGAAAATGGAAAGCGCTCCATTTTCTAAATCTTTTTAGACCACTTTCATAGAAAAAATTATTTAAAAAAAAAAAAATTCTAAAAAAAAAAAAATCCATCCCAAGATAGACAACTACATCTAACTTTTCACCAAAGGAAAAAAAAAACAAGATTTGGTCATCCAAATCATGGGCAAACGGACTACAATCTTATAGTTTTTTTCAAAATAAAAAACCAAGTCATATAATTTTAAGTGTTTAACATATCTAAACTTGTCTATTTTTTTTAAAAAATAGTATTTTAAAAACTAGATTCCGGATGCTATGATTCATATTCATATAAATGTTTCTAATTTTGAGTGCGTGTATTGCTAATAATCCCTACAAGTTGTGATTTTACTATTTTTTGCAATATGACGTCCACTTATGACCCCTTTATTGTCCACCAACTTGGTGCACTTACTCTAATCTAGTCGGATTTTAGAAATAAATACATCAACACTTGAACATAAAACAAAGCTTGACCTCATAGTCAAGTTTTTTGGAATATTATCTTATAGCACATGATAAATTGATGCGTACAATTGAAAATGTTATGTTTTTCTAAAAACACAGATTTTTTCATGGATTACATAGTCCAAACCTTAGGCTTAGATATCAAAGCTAAAGAGTGGGTGGCTTCCAAGCCAAAGTACACAAAAATTGCTCATGTTATAACATGCTAGATTTTCTAATGCATGTGAGTTCTTTTTTTCTTAGTGAAAAAATAAAATTTACATAGTTAAAAATGCACTCGCATTACAAGTGTCATAACATGAGCGTGTTATAATGTGACCAAACCATAATGCACTCATTTTATATGGAAAATGGTCGAAAAATGGATTTTGGCCACTTTTTGGTCCCCCATCTCCATGCACATTCCCATTACACTCTTATAACTTCAATATCACTATTCTATTTGATTCTCTAAGCTTTAATTATTTCCTTAATGCACACTAGAACATACATGTATTTATAAACTTTTTGAATTTAAAGTATGAGTATGTTGGCATGAAATGCAAGAAAAAATAGAGGGGAAATTGGACCAAAAGAAGTAAAACAATACAACAAATAAGGATAAGGGATTAAGGATCCAAAAAAGGGAAATGAAGCCATTTTATTGGAATGTGCACATTTTCACATAGGTCAAAATGTATAAAGGTCTCATAAAAAGTCAAAGCTCTAGAAAAAACAAAGAAACATGGGATAAGATATAAAAGTATTAAAAAGAGGTAAAATATGGCTCATATGTCATAGGAAAAAATAAAAACTATTGAAAAGAAGGGAAACCATTAATGACAGTCGATAAGGGGTTGAACAAACTAAACATAACAACAAAATACATGCCTATAAGAGCTTAACTTAGACACATAGTCAATAAACATATATAAATGCACTAATACCGAAATAAAATTAATAAATAATGTAAAAATATTAGTTGTCTATATAATGCTCCACTTTTGTCAAGTTCTCTCTCTATGTATGTGTATTTAAATCTGTGTGTGTGTGTGTGTGTGTGTGTGTGTGTGTGTGTGTGTGTGTGTGTGTGTGTGTGTGTGTGTGTGTGTGTGTGTAAATTCATATCAAAGTGAGATAAAAAAATTTACCTAGGATAAATTGAAGAATATTTGGTGATTCGAAATTATAAGGGTTTCTTAGATTCAATATCTATATTATTGTTATATAAAATTCAAAAGAAAGCAAAGGGTATAAATTAAATCTTACAGTCCATCTCCATTAACCTATGGTAAACAAAAAGTATATGCTTCTCATAATCTTGTGTTGAATACCCTATGCTCATGTGTTTATATTTGTTCTCCATCAAATATATGTAATATAGATCAAGTAAAAAATGTGGCAATGTATATATATATATATCGGTAGTATAAAGTAGCATCCTCGATAATAGGATAAAGAGTGTTGAATATTTTTTCCATATATTGGTTGGCCTCTTAAGTTTTTTCAAGGAGGACTTCTAATTCCTCAGTGATCTTGTCCATATTGGATGTGAAATTGATTGCGTGCAGACCTAACATGTTTTCATTGTCTAATTGTTCCCACATGATTGATTGTCATATGTTTGGTAAGTTAAATATGGTGTCTAGTTCATACCCTGCACCTGGAAGTGTCATCTAACAAAAAAAAGGCTTGCAAATGATCGATTAGACATGATTACTTTCTTTCAAAAAGATAAGACAAGATATGTGGAAGATATAAAATAGAAATTTTTAAACAAAGATCGATGTCGATCCTACAGATCGGTTTCAATCTAAACGATCGATATTGATTGCTGATAAAACTATTTTTGATCCAAATACTTTGAAACATATACTGATATCACCAAAACAACATCTAAATGTGACATGGATTATAAAAACTTAATAAGGATTACATACCTTTGAAACTTGATGAAGTTGAGCTGATGAGATGTGTAGGAATATTTCTCTAAAGGGAATCTTAGATAACAAGAGATTTTTTTTATTTGACATTCTTTAAATGCAAGAAGGCTGGGGAATCAGACGTCAATGTTGATTGCAGGGTAGTGCTCTGAGTCAAAATTAGGCTTGAACAAATGTTGTTGGGAATTGAAAGTTTAGGAAAATCATAATCATTGAGAATATTCCAAGACTTGTTTATATAAGATCATTGTCATTGTAACAGATCATTGTCGATCTACATAAATCATTTTTTATTATGGGATCAATTCAACTTCTTCCTTGTTATGGATTTTTTGGTTCTCAAATGGGTTTTGTGTTGTTTTAAGTTCGTGGGAGGGTTTTTTAGGTTGTTTTGATTGTTTTAGTTTGTTTGATTTAATTTAATTTTTATTGATTTTGTTTCATTTGTGGTTGCAGGTGGTTATGGGTGTAAAATGGTAAATGTAACTTGGTAGAATAGTTAAAATAAATGTGTGAGACTATTAAGGAGTGTCCTAGAGTGTGTATGCACCTATTTGAATTAGGGTGTACTAATTCTAGTGTCCGCACATGTTTCCCACTCTAGTATTAATTTCTTAATACACCTTTTCTATAGAAATAGAGTTCAAAGATATTCAAAAAATATTACCAATTACATTTTTGTTAAGCTTTAATCACTTACGAATAATTATTCAATTGACTAAGATGTGAAATAATCTGATTTGTCTTAAAAAGCATACTCAATCCTAATTTTCTACTATCTTGTTACTTATTGGGTAAAAATATTTGAATTGAGATTTCCTTATTCAACAAGAGATTATAATTTAATTTTATGACCATGCTCCTTTTGAAATTATAAGGTATTTTGTTTTATAAATAAGGGTTCAGATGTTTAAGTTTTACGCTAAAAACACTTCCTCTCCTTTGGCCCACCTCTATAACCTACCCCTAATACCTAATTTAAACTATTAATAAATTAGATCCTTTCACCATTAATTTCTATCGGTATATTGATTTTTATTTTATCAAGTTGAATTAGCTCAACATGAACTCACGTGATAGGATATTTCCTAACTAATGAACTCATGTGTCGATTGAAATGTTGATAAACATAGACAATACAAAGAACAATTAAGAGTCAAAGAGAGAGAAAACAAGGTCAAGATGGGTAAGTAAATATTGAAGACGCCAATAAAAAAAAAGGAATGGGGGATTTAGTAAGTAAACTTGTGGTATATTACATTCATTCGTAGGATACTAAAAATTACTCCTATTTCACGTTCTAATTTTTAATATTCTATTGTAAATAACTCCTCCCAATAGACCATTCCTATTATAAATACCCCTTATATTACTAGATGTTACATATACATGTATTTTGGGGGACATTTTAAATCCCCTTATTATTTGTATATCTTTCACATTGAATGTGTTCTTTGAGTTTTAAAACATTTGGTTAATGTTGAGATGTATTGACCTTTCAGAATGATGAAGAAGTCAAATTTAAACCAAAAATAAAAATTTCTGTCGATTCTAAGTTTCACTTATTGGTGACATTTATTAAACATTATCTTACGAAAGTCACAAATTGTTTTGAACCTTGCACAAGAATCAAAAATATCAAGAGCTTCAAGATATGTTGAACACTGATTTTGGACTATGTGTCTATGATCAATGTGTCAAGCATACTAGAGTTTATTAACATTTTACACACCAATACAAAGATCAAAACCTCACAGAGTCTAATACATCAATATTTGAAAATTTTCCATAATTGGTCTTCGATAGTGTTTGAACCTTGTATGAGGATCAAAATTTCAAGGCTATGTGGTGCATGGTTTCACTAATCAATGACAAGTGATGTCCATTCGCATAATGGAGAACCAAAGAGTTTGTAGTGGAGACCAAGTTCTAAAATTTTTAAAGACACAACTACACCAATTAATGCCCCTTCACCGCTTATTACATGCCATTATATTGGCTACAAGATTTACATTAATAGAAGTCTCTTTATGAACATACATGATAGGATAATTTGTAGAATGTGAAGCCCCCATGGAAAAAGATGAGTTGAAATTCAAATAACATAAGAAACATATGGAAACAAGAGCCTATTTTTTACCCATAATAAATAAACTAGCACAAAAATAATTGTTTCTAGTGTCATAACAAAATTAGGTGTCTACAATATCATTATCACTATTGAAAAGTTGATCACTGTAGAGGTTATATTAAAATCTACAAAAATAATGGCATGGAAAAGACCTTTTAAGATCCATAATTTTGGGTGGCTTGCTTAAATTTTCCATATTAACTTATAGCATAAATTACCCCGTGTTAGTTTATAGTAGTATTTTTAATATGTAGGATGCACCTTCAAATATGAAATATACATATACCTTACTTATGCATTTTTTTTTTTGAGTAGTGCACTCATTTGGGCACTATACAACATAGATTGTTGACATCGCTGCTCATGCTTTGGAGGAAGCATGTAGCAGGAATTACAAATACAATTAAGCATACAATTAAATTAGTGATCACCGTAAGCTGCAATGATTCATGAGGAAAATCCGTCATTGAAATACTTACAACAACACCAATACTTCCTAATACGTATCAAAAAAACACCCCTACTTCCCCACAAATGAAATTCATAAGAATTAATCTTCTCTAATTTGAATTTTGATAAACGTTTCTACAACATGGTCAAGTAAAATGCACAACAGACCGTTGAAGACAATACCTTTGATTTTGTAATTATTGTTTTCTTAAATGAAATTGTTTATTTGTGGTGTAATGTTTTGTTATATAAATATTATAATCGATATTAGTGAACAAATCATCACAAATATTGGAGAGCAAGAAGACTGGGTCAAGCATGCATCCATTTTGTTTTTACATCTGTTATGACTATTATTTTTCAAAAAGGCAAACAGCCGCGAATAAGGGTTTTCATTACGAGTTGATTTATTTGAATAGCATCCATCATGACCTAGAAAAGGTCAACTAACATATTTTCCCGCGTCAAATTCTTGTTATTCAATTCAAATATTTCACATATTAATAGTATTAAAAAGCGTTACAAATTTCAACATTGAATCATTCATTCTGCATGGCATCCCTCTATAAATATTTCCTTCATTTCTTTCATTCTTCATCTTCATATCCATCCCCACCTGCTAAACAGTATTACATTTCACCTTATCTTACTCAGCCAGCTATCTTTTTGTTGAGTTATTCAGTTGTATCCTGAACAGATTAATTGTCGCAGGCATCTCTGAAGAAGTTAAAATGGCAACAACAATGTTTATCAAAATCGTGACGGTGCTGCTTGTTCTCAACGTTATATTTGTCGTCAATGTCTCTGCTCGACATAACTTTAAGGAATATGTAAATACAAATGCAGCTAGTGAAAGTCTGTATTCAATTGCGGAGATGTTGGCGCATTGTATTAATTGTGGAACCCATATTTCAAATTCTAACTGCTGCCGAAAATAAGATAAGTCTGCATATTGTTCATGCTGATAATTATCCAAAATGAAACAAAGAGGGGAACACACTTGCTAAAAAATGCAGAGACAATGCATAGCATTGAATGACTACAAAAGAATTGAGGTTTAACCAACCTGCGTATGGTGGGAGATCGAAAAGTGTCGATCTGGTGATGCTCGGCTCCCTCGTGATCCGCAAACAGGGAATTCTTTATTTTTATTTTTCATAAAGAGATAAATTTTAATATACAATTCAGATTATCATAAATATTTGTTTATATTGGACCTTGTGGATGGCTGAAGTAAACATTTTACGTCGGTTTCTTCCATTTAATGTTAACATTGTTAATCCTTGTTAAACTCGCATGCCACCTTCCTCACTTTTTTCCAAATACGTCATGACAATCAATGAAAATCAAGCACTATATAATTGACCCTATATTAACAACATTGTTGATCCGTTAAATTTATTTTTATTCTAATACTAGTAAGGGAGGAATGATGACTTCAACATGACAGATTTAGCGATCTCCCAAATCGTTCACCTCTTTATGTATTGGATAGCTACCAAAAGAGCAGTTTGCTTGTGCATCTGTAATACATTTGGGTTTTGTGATCCAAATTACAACCACCACTCACACTCAATAATATGACACACTCGGGATAATTTCCACCAAAGAACTGCAAAGTTCTTAAAAGGCTAGATTGTGCCATGTTATCGACACAACCTTTTTTTCCATTTGTCAATTGTTTCCAATTACCGATGGAAGTATTTGTGAAAAATCTATTACAGTTACTGATTATTAACCTCCTATCTTGTAAGATTATTTGATCAACAAATATTGGAAAATAACACAACTGTAACTTCACAAATACAAACACATAAAAAATACCCAATAAGGTGAGCACAATATTTTTTAGACAATTGTCCCTGGAAAAACCCCGTAGAGAAAACCAGTACTACAGATGAGAAATATATTGAACTTCAGCAAATCAAGAGATACAGATACTGCTTGCCTCTTACTAGCAGAGCTCCGACAATCTCCTAATCCTCCTGTTGATATTCCTCAACTGCTATCTCCAACGATATCACTGCGCCCTTGCTAACACTACAAGACTACTTGCTAACACAGCAAGTTTCTCTAAAAACTTCCTGTTTACAAATGACTCAATGATCCCCTTATATACTACTCTCGTTGAAAATCAACAGCCGAAATTAATACAAATGAACGGCTGAGATTAAGACAACTCAATAACCATTAACAACCTTGGTTATGAGATGTCACCTAAAGGAATCAATATTAAATAACAATTGTTTTTATCCTAACAATATTTGTTTGACAAAAACAACTATTTTCCTAAATTCTAGGCCAGAACGAACAACTGTACAAACTACCCATAACTAATGCTGCTATATTGGATGAGGAAAAACAACTGTCCAAGCTACTAAAATTAACACTCCCTCTTAGCGAGGAAGCTGTTCTGCATGACACCCAACATCTCTCTGAAGAAGATGAATTTTACCTTCCCCAATGCCTTTGCCAGAATGTCTACTACCTGCTAATCTGTAGGTACAAACTGTAGCTTAACAACCCCCGCGCTGTACACAATCTCTGATGAAGTGATACTTGATGTCTATATGTTTTGATCTATCATGAAACACCGGATTCTCAGTCAACTTGATGCAACTTTGATTGTCACAGTGTATCACCGTAGTCTCAACCTTTTGACCAAACAAAGCTACTAGCAACTTCTGAAGCCATATAGCTTCACATGTTGCCATGCTAGCTGCTATGTACTTTGACTTTGCTAAACTCAGAGCCACAGAATTCTTCTTCCTGTTGAACCAAGATACAACTCCTAATCCCAGACTGAAACAACACCCTGAAGTGCTCCTTATGTCCATTATACTACCTGCCCAATCTGCGTCAGTATAGTCCATCAACCTGATTCCTTCACCTCGAGCATATCTAATTGCATACTCGATTGTACCTCGCAAAAAATGCAGCACATGCTTTGTCCCAGTCCAATGCAATCTCTTTGGCTCAACCATGAACTGACTAAGAGAGTTAACTACAAAAGCTATATCTGGCCTGGTATTGACCAAATACATGAGAGAACCAATCAACTGCTTGTAAAAGGTGGGGTCTACATCCTTCTCCCTGGAGTGTGTTTACCTTCCTCCAATTCATGATCATGGGTGTAGACATGGCTTTGCAATCTTCCATCCTGAACCTTTTCAAGATTTCCATGCAATATTTCCCTTGCCCAAGGAAAATCTCTCCATCTTTTTGCCATACCTCCATGCCTAAAAAGTAGTGCATAAGTCCCAAATCCTGAGTATTGGAAAATAATACAACTGTAACTTCACAAATACAAACACATAAAAAATACCCAATAATTTGAACACAATATTTTCAGACAATTGTCCCTAGAAAAACCCCGTACGGAAAACTAGTACTATAGATGAGAAATATATTAAACTTCAGCAAATCAAGAGATACAGATACTACTTGCCTCTTACTAGCAGAGCTCCAAAAATCTCCTAATCCTCCTGCTGATATTCCTCCACTGCTATCTCTAACGCTATCACTATGCCCTTGCTAACACTACAAGACTACTTGCTAACACTGCAAGTTTCTCAAAAAAACTTTCTTGTTACAAATGACCCAATGACCCCCTTATATACTACTCTCGTTGAAAACCAACAACCGAAATTAATACAAATGAACGACTGAGATTAAGACAACTCAAGAACCATTAACAACCTTGGTTATGAGATGTCACCTAAAGGAATCAATATTAAATAACAATTGTTTTTATCCTAACAATATTTGTTTGACAAAAACAACTATTTTCCTAAATTCTAGGCCAGAACGAACAGCTGTCCAAACTACCCATAACTAATGCTACTATATTGGGTGAGGAAAAATAGCTGTCCAAGCTACTAAAATTAATACTATTCTCCCATATGGTTTTGTCTGATAATTTTTCAATGTTCTTTCAATAGAATGGAATTTTCATTGGCATACAATTCATTACACCACATAGTTTTGTCTCAATATCACCCTTCTTCAGCATGGACCCACATTATACCATATCAAGCCAGCGTGGAGCTTAGTGGAAATGCCAACTGGATAAGTAGGTTGGATAGAGTAGTGGAGGGGTGGCATCAAGTAGGTGACATGCTTCCTTTGCACATTTTAGCACTAACTAGCATTCATTCAACACAAAGCCTACTTTTCCACCACCTTTGAGTTGAGTCATTCATTAACTACTCTAGGGAAAGCACCCTTTCATGATCCCTTATAATCACAAGGGGATAATATCATAAATGCCTCTAAATAACACATGATTGCAATCTTAGGGGTGCACAAATCAAATTCAAGCTTCACTAGATCAAAGTAGGAGATAGAGTTTCCAAACAATTATTCTAATGCATGAAATCCAAGCACTAGGACTACCAAATCAAGGCCACTCAGGAAGACAATTAACATCTTACTAAAGAAATGGATGTAGTAAATGCCTTCTTCCGCCATTATCAATAGGTTTTAAAAGCTCAAGAACCTTCTCCAAAGTGACAAGAAACACTTGATCAATGCATTTTCGTTGTCCCTTGCAAGATTTTTCGAGCACAAAGGGTATCATGTGATCGAATGCTTTCAAGTGAATATCTTTATGAGGTGGTTTCCCACATGGCTAATGATAAATCCTCTTAGCTATGATGGTCTGCCTTATTAATATTATAAAACCCTTTGGGGTGTTGTCAGAAGAGACCTATTCCAAGTTTATCTTACAGAATTTAACTCTAATTTTCTTGGGTGGTTTATTAACCAAAATCATATAAAAATCCTTTAAAATATGGTTGAACCAAAGCTTATCTACAAATAGAGGCCAATCACTTTATTCAATGTCTTTTATAAAATAATTTCCAAGGCCTTAAAAATACACATTTGACACTTGATGCCTATAACTATTAGTTTAGAAAAAATAAGGTTTATTCAAAGAAAATATATCCTAAAAAATAGTATTTCTCTTTGGGAAGGTGTGGACTACACTTGTTGGTCTCAATAGAAATCCTTATTTATGAATATCTATTCTTTGAAATCCTTTGACATGATAAAATGGCACTTAATTCCGGAAATGCTCAAACCACTTACTTTTAGGTCATCATTTATCCACTCATTGTCAATGTTGTTTTCTAATGCTTCGTCTTATCTCTTTGTTATTGGTATCATATCATTATAGTTTTTTCCTCTTTCATTCAATTCAATAGTTCTTTCCTCTTGTACTTGTGTTGTATGATTTAGGCCACCAAAGGATTTACCTATCTCCTAGCCAATGCCTCTAATAAAGGGGTGGTGAAGGGAATATCTCTTCTAGGATTTCCTCCCACACATCTTACTAATGGCCACTCCACTAATGAGTTGTTTCTCATCTTGTGAGAAGATAAAAATTAGTACATGTATCAGGGTATGCACTACCTTGACATTTATTTCTTAACTTCTAGCTTGAACATTCAATGGAAGTATACCCAATGTAACATAAAATCCTTTCTACCTCCACCCATATAGTTGGATGTGTTTCAATGGATTAATTAGATTCGACATGGAGAAATATTATGATTTATAGGAATTCCTTTTTTATATCAAGATACCTTCCCTTTCCTTTAGAAATGTGTAGTTGATGGAGTGGAGAAAAGGCTCTCCGATTGGATCACAGAACCCCTTTTTATGGCTAGTAAGTTTCACATTTTCTGCCAAGTTCTTGCTTACATGCATGTTTATTACTCATCTTATTGGGATCCAATACTCTTAGAAAAAACTTCAAAAATTGTTGAAGGAATTATTACGAGATAGTTTGAAGCTTGAAAAATATTTTCATATAAATTATTGTGAATTTTTTTTCTGCATTATGATTTTAGTGGCATAGGATTGTTGGACATTTGGTGTCAAGGAAATTCCCTTTAAAACAAATGGATGATTCATAATATTTAAGGGAATTAAGTTTGTAAAATCCTTCTATGTAATTGATACTTAGAAGGCTCTTAAAAAACACATACGACTTGGAAAGGGTCGGGATATCAGTACCTAATCATTATCCAAGATCCAATACAACTAGTGTTCTCATTCATTATTGAAAGCATTTGGATGTATTGGGAAAAATTAAACCTTATCTTTTTCTTGAATGAAGATGAGCTCAAAAATGAGCTTTCCATGAATGATCACTTGGTATAGTGATGCCCAATTATTTGTAATATTACCATTTTAAGACTTTAAAAACAAGGGCAAAAAATTGCATAAAGTTCTCTCTTCTAAATTAACATAATTTAGAACACATATTCGAAAGCCAATCTATCTCATAACAGAAAACCATATGCAGTTGTAAATGACTCGGTGAACACCGATCTCTTACTTCATGACTCAGTATCATACGGATATCTCATGTTAACTTTATAATGTGTATAAATGTAGACTTGGTTCTATTACCCTTTTAGAGGTATCAAGTATTCTTTTTAAGAGACCTATCTGAATATTTGTTACCGATACTCATCTAAAATCCTACTTCTTAAACTAGGTGACATAAGACAATGGAACCAACAACTTGTGATACCTTGGCCAAAGATATTAAACATACTGTTAATGTTTATAATCCTAGACAACATACTTGTCAAACAAAAATAAGCCCTTCACCCAACTTGATCTGTTATCTAGAATGGTCTTCACTGACTTCTGTCAGTCCACTCATTCAAGGTTCAACCCTAGACAAGGTTAGCAATATGGCCAAGTGTGGAGGAATTCTTATAGTGACTAAGCGTACTTAGACATACTCAATCGAATTATGTCGATTGGGCATGTCTATTTATCCCAAGTCAACGTGAGCTTCCCCCAACACTAGATCATGTCCCTATCTTTAGCTAAGGAAGAACTATGATCAAGTCAAAATTTATGTTAGTCTAGTTGAAAAAAACTCTAAAGGGTGTTTAAATATATCATTTGCAACCTAGTATCCTCATGAATACCCTTGTCATCACAAAGGTACTATGCTGCAATTGGCGTGTGTCAACATCTAGCTGTGTTTTCCTCATCTGGATGAACATACCTTAACTAGGAAGTTATATCTTATTAATTTCTTCGTAACCGATTAATTACATCAACCCTACTGAACAACTCGGTTCTTTAATTGTTAAGCTTTAGAGTTAAAACTGCATTAGATGATGTTATGTAGATAAATATTCTTTCTATCCAACTCACATGTTATGATTTGAAATATTAACAACCTCATTCCAATTTTACATTAAAGGCCTAGTACAAATGGAATTTTCATTTATTTACTCACTTAATACAACCCTAGCTTATATACGTTCTGAGCAGGTCCTTTTTCATATTAGACTTCATTAAAATGAAGTCTAATTCCCTTTTTAGTCATCTTTTCCTACTTTCCTATTTTAATTAATGAAGTCTACATGAGAAGTCAAACATTCTTTAACTACAAATAACAATAAGGATTCATATCAAAAAGGTCTTAAATTAGGTCTATGATTTATTTCAATGGAATTTTCTTGCATTTACCTTATCAAGGGTTAAATTCTATTATAAACCCATTTTACATTATAAACTATTATCAATGTTTAATTCTCATAAAAACATTTCATTTAAATATAGTTATAGAGATACAGTTAAGTTTTAATGTAAGAAAGTCAACTTTATAATTTGCATCCTCACTTGAGAGGGTAATACATCTAACACCTCATACTTCTATTTACTCCATTCCAAACCATAAAAATGCTACTGTTTGTGAAATAGAGTAATATTCATTATTTCCACTCATTGCATGCCAAAAGGAATTACATCAAGTAAAAAAAAAATTCACTTATCTTTCATTCAACAAGGAGGAAATTATACATTTACATGTCCAAACACTTCAGATATTACTAATATCAAACAACACTATTTCAATCAATTTCCGATACAACTTTATTTTCCATCAAATACATTTCAGTAATGAACCATATTTCATCATAAAAAGATCATGTCTCTTTGATAAACAAATGTAACTTCCTAAATATATTTCTCCTTTAATGACTTACGAAGTCCATCTACAAAATTACTCCTATGGGTCAGTTCATTGAACTGAGCATGATAAGCACTAAATCATTAAAATATTGTGATTTTAACTAAACGTTTCATAAAAATAACTCTATTGTTATGAAACAGTCCTAAAGCAATTCAAAAAGACATAACAAAAAGGAGTTACAATACTCAAAAAAAATAAAGAGAGAAAGAGGTATACAACAAATCGAAAGTAAGGTTAGGTCACGAAATATATAACTACTTCATCCATCCATACTATTGTCTTTTATCAAAAGAATTTAAATAGTAATTTTGATAAGTAATTGTTATCCAAATTCACCCCTCAAGGTAAATTTGATAACATGCATCAAATTCTTTAGTCCCAAGCAAATAGATTGATTTAAGGAAAAAAATTGTGTTTCTGGGGACCCGTCAGCTTCTTTCTAACTCTCCTGTCCAAGAAGAAAACCCAACAAGTTTTAAAAAATGTGAAAAAAATTGCAAAAGTCAAGCTTGGTGCTGAAAAAATGAAGAAAATCGGCTAAGTCCTAGTCTGTGCAGTAGTTGGGACAGTTGGAATGTCGCAACATGTGGGACGCGGAAAGCTGAAGCGGCTGAAGGCAAAGAAGAAAAGTCAACGTTTGACCCGTGAAACTTCAAACGGCCATAACATTTGACTCCGAGCTCCGATTTTCACAAAATTAGACTTTCTGAAATGAGCACGACGTCCTCTACAAAAACTGGATTTCTTATTTTTAATGAGGGTAGATATATTTAATTTAGAGAAACATATTCGGCTCCAGTCAGTTAATGCTCATTCCCGTCAAATGACAGAAAACGCCTACCAGACCCAAAATAGCTGCCCGAACTCAGAAGGCCATAACTTTTGCATTTCTCAACAAAATCACACAAAATTGGTACCGTTGGAATCATGGCTCTGAGCGCGATGCATAGAAATCAGGAAATTTTGGATTTGGTGAGAGATCAATTGATATTTTTAAGAAAACGTGGCTGGGTTCATAACAGTGTTTTATTTGGTGGTTGGGAGTGCAATTAAGAGATATGGTCATCATCCTTTCTCTGCTGCAGCACATGGGACAATATGGGGAGTTTTTTTGCAAGTAATATATAATCATTTTACTCCATTTAATGCCTCTTATAGGTTGTTGAAGGACATATTTCAGGAATTTTATTTTTCCCTTCTATTTCTCTTCTCATGTTTTCTATAAATTGGAGTGTTGGGCTCATTGTAAAGAGAGAGTTTTCAGATAGAAAATCTCTGTCAAAATTGCTTTGTGAAGCCAATGTGCTGCAGGCCCTTGTAGTGGACTCCTTGTATGGTGATCCAGGCCCTTAACTTGTAATAGATTGAACTGTGCATATCATGAAGCAATAAAGTATCAGTTTGTGGATATATCTTCCCCTGCTGTGTTTTCTTGCATTCTTCTTGCCCCTTTAATCCTTCTACAACAATATTGTGTCTATTATTATGTTCTTTCAAGGATACATTATCATTGTGTATGCTTGGAATATCGTTTTGAATCCATTTTGCTAGATTATGGAGAATTGTCATCACCTCTTCTAGTGTGCACTTTGCCTCTGTATTCCACGCATTTGGAGACTACTCTCACACCCTCCTTTTCTGGTGTATCACCGCTTTAGTGTAGGATTTCATTTTATGCACTCTCTCTCCCTGGTCCCTTGGAAATTTAGATTAGAATGGTTAGTTCTCCCTTGCATTAGAGTAGATCGTGGCAGGTAGTTTAAGAGCAAGAACCAGCTTTCTCTAGAGGTCTATCTCAAGTAGCAAGTATCACAACTTGGAGATAGTACCCATGTTATCTAATCACACCGTGAGTTCAAGTATATGCACTTGTATAAACATAAGGGTGCAGTGATTCGGTGATAATAAGCACCTTCTAAAAGGCATTTGATCGGTGGGATCCTAACTATTTTAGGTCTGTTCCTTTTAACCAAGGTAACAAGAACCTATTTTTTTAACCTTTGTTAGTAAAGAATGCTGGTAAATCCTTCTTTTGCATAGGAGCTTTATAAAGAAAACCTCTGGCGAAAATATGATCAACACAGGCAAATATGCCTCTCATGAATTTTCAGCAGTCCCAGAATATGGCAATATTTTCAACACAAGGCTAAGGTTACTAAAGACATTATGGAATCCTCATTGTTCTACATATTTTAGTAAGTGGATTGTTTGTTCGTCTGTGGACCTATCTCCAGGGAAAAACAAGGATAGTTTAGGTGAAGATTCATTGTTTTGAAAAAAAATTGGTGGGAGATCTCCAGGCTAACCGAAAAACTTGACTATACCTACATATGGTGACAACCTTTACAACCATTTGAATAAGGGTTCTCAGACCAATCAGAATGGCTTCAAAATAGCCAGAATCCCTTCCTGTCAACTAGAAGGTGTGCATCAATGGAGGCCAAGATTTGCACGTTTTTGCACACAATATTTGAGATTCTAATCACAAAGGCTTAAGTTGGAAGAACATTCAATTAAACACTCAAGAATTTCTAATCATATCACTGCCTAAGTGTATCATGTCAAATACATTACAAACAATCTCTGCAATCAATGAGATGAAGGTAAATGTGATGTGGCTGTCAAATTACTTGGCATCTTCATTTCCAGAGCGAAGGCTCTTTTGATAAATGAAATTGAAAAGCCTTGCAGCTGGTTCAATCATAAGGATTGGAGATCTATGTGATTCATAAATATTTTAATGAGAAGTTTTCAAGAAGAACAGGAAACAACCTATCTCTGCTAGAACAATTCACGAAGTGATCAAGCAGAGCACCCAACGATTGCACCAAAAATAACTTCAAATTCAGACTTCAAAGGTCTTGTTAGAGGATTCTAGTGGCAGTAAGGCAGCAGCAGAAGGTGCTTTTCTGGAAAAATATCTTAAGAGCTTATTGAATGGTTATATTTCTATGTTAATTCAATCTAAACATGAATGAAAATCTAACACCCTACCTGAAACTTAACTAGCATTGCCATTCAGATGGTTTCTTGAAGATGAGATTTTCTCAAAATTCATGCTTGTGATTTGGCTCCTAGGCCTCCCATGCCATTCGAATCCGAACTTAGAAAATCCAAGCATTAGTCATAGCACCTTCTATTGGCATTCAATTCCTTCTTTCCTAAGAAAATCAATAGTCCCAACCATCAGATTTCTACTTACAAAATTCCATCATGATTTGCTAGAAAGGGACGTTTAACAGGTTATGAAACAATTCAAAAAGTTGCCAGATGCCTCATAAAGGTGAATTATTGCAAAATTCACATCATTAGCTCCAATAGGGGGAGATTTTTTTTCATCCTCAAGCACATGTAAACCCATTTCCATTCATCCATTTCATCTTTTCAACTTTTGAAATAGGTACTCTGCAACTTCTAGATCTTGCATTTCACATTTTTGCACGAGCCTGAGAAAGGCCTCCCACTTCAAAAGTACCTTAGATTTCAGCCCTATTGAGCTCCCAAATGTCGTATCTGCTAATCTGAAGCTTTAGTACCAGACCAAAATGACATGAATTTACCAAAAATATGATTGGTGAATCCCATGCATTCAGCCACATAACCAATCACATGTGCTTTAACTTTGCATTAAATCCGCAGGCTCTTATGGTGCAAACCATTTGTGGGTAACGCTTAACTTTTTTTTCACGAAAGAGGAAAAATTTCCAGAAGCTTTCTTCCGCATGGCCCAAGTCTCCGACCCTTTGACCTTTCAAATTTGAATAAATTTGGCGGGGCTGAAGCTTAACTTTGGTAAAATTTATCAAATACCCTCTCATAAGTAAAGCAAAAAATACAAGGTCAAAGACTTGCAGTGAATTTGGGTGAAGATCCACCATTGGCCCTCAAGTAATGTCGTTGACCTTTCCAATCTGCCACATCTCACTCTCTTGATTTGTTGCAGAGATGTGGATCAAAATTCAAAGCTTTAACTCCTTTTCACTAAAAGTAGCCCCTAGGCTAACCTCAAATGCCAGTTGCTCCACTGATCCACCATCTCCAAGGAATGAACTGTGTAGGCCAATGCTGACAACAAAGTGATCCTTCATCTCCATTCAGTATCATGGATTCAGATGAAGTTCTCAAATGTAAACATATCAATGTGGGAATCCCTTTCTATCCCAGGACAAAGACATTTGCTACAAGTCCTACCATTTCTCCATTCTCCCGTCTTTTCGTGTTGAATTTTCGACACAGGTCCAAATGCGACCTAGTGAAGGTCCACGACTTATCCTTGCCCATTTTTATTCTAAAGGAAAACATGGAGGACCCAAAAACCTTCAAATGTTGATTCGTCGATCCGTCATTCTGTCTCATTGACCAGTGGAAACCAATTGGTGCACGTGTTGCCCTGATTGATTACCATGGGCCAAGTAGCTCATTGATGCTTTTAGCATTTTCACTTTTTTCAGCATAGGACTGCCAATATGAAGGCATCTCCAAGACCCGCCCTGTCCACAATGCACTTAAATTGTGACAACAGTGTACAATGGTTGGGGTAATCAAAGGTAAGAATTTCACACTGCACACATGTCCCAACGTAATAGTGTTGCAACATGTGACATGTCAAAGACCTGCCACCCACTCTTTGACCAATACGAACTTAGTCGGAAGACTTCACTGAGAGCAAATCGGACCCTATCTTGCAAACGGATAGGTAAAAAATGATAAGTTTAGTAACAAGGTATGGAACCAAGGCCACAATCACCTCTAAACCAATTAAAAGAGGTTCACATTGAGCACTTACACTCAAGAGCCAAATCAATGCCAACTGAGTCAGAGTTATGGGATTAAGAAGATTATCCAACCACTTTTTCCAAAATGAGCAAAAAGGTTGATAAGCATCAAAACATTTGACTCTTGCTGCCCCTGGACCAATCCAAAGCAGCCATGCTTTTGTTGCTTATCAAGAAATAGAATTTTACGGAGCTAAAAGATGCCCGTTTACATGAACCGTCAAAACTCAGAAATTTTACCATTCATGCACCATAATTCAGATTTTTTCACTAAGGATGGAACAATTTTGAAACATGGAACCATTGTAAATTGATGGTTACAAGCATTTTGTAGACCAGGTGTAGGAGGAGGAGCTATGCTCATTTCACCGGAAGGTATTTACAAGTATTGCTTCAACATTTTGTTTCGAGCATTCCATGATTCGGGAAAAAGGAAAAAGCTGAGTATGAAGCCCGTAGATTTAAATGGATTGCACTAGAAAAATTGGAGATTTCTTCAAATCAGGGCATGAAAAAGGATTTGGTCAAACAAATCATGGCATCGTAAACCAAGTGATAGGAAAAATTTACTTCATCAATTAAAGAGATAGATCTATTTCAAAATGCTGCAAAAATCAGGTATGGGATCTTATTGTAGATTTTGAAGCTTGTGTGAGCATCAAAATGAGCATTCCTACGACAAGAGAACATAAGCCGCTAATAGGCTGGCATACAATAAGAGTTGCGTTTGATGTTGTAGGGAGTATCATAAGTGAGAAATCTTGGGGTTTTATCAAATTGAGTTCTTGAGACCAGTTGTTCCAGATAACACACCCAACTCTTGGCAGGTCTTCAAGTATGAATCCCCAAATTGTTAACTTTCTCTTCTTGAAGAAGCTGAGTTCTCCACGAGCATTCAAGACAAGTTGGAGCAGACTCGGGTGTGTGACCAAGTGATTTTTTCTGATTATTAACTTATTGTGTTGAAGGTGATTATGGAAGCCTTGAAATGTTTCCAATGGTTGTCTAATACCCCTCATTGCTTATTTTTTGAGGAGAAAGAAAACATGTCAAGTAAAGGAATGAAGGCTTCTCTTCCTCATTGGATTATTGGTTAGGTGGAGAGTGTTTCAAGACATCCTCCATTTTGGTTGCAAAGTGTATGTGTTATCCAAAATTCACCCCCAAGGTAATTTTGATAACATGCAAGCAATTATATGGATTCAGGGAAAAAAGTCATGTTTCTAGGGTCCCCTCATATTTTTCTAACTCCCCTGTCCAAGAGGAAGAGAGTAAGTTCTGAGAAAATGTGAAAAAAAGGTTCAAGAAGGCAAATAGGTCGATCCAGGAAAAATCGTGAAAATTGGCTAAGTCCTGCTCAAGGTCGCCTCCGGGACGTGTGGGACAAAAAGGCGCGAACCGGCCGGTTCGGCCGAAATCAGCACAAACAGTCCGAAACGCAGCAGGGACAAATGGGACAAAAGTACGCGGCGGGCGCGAAATTCCGGTTCGACAGAGAAAAATCGACTAACTGCTGAGAGGGTCGCCTTTGGGACAAGCGGGACAAAAAGACGCGAACCGGGCGAACTGGGCGAAATGAGTCAAGGCAGCCCGAAACAGTCTAGGATGCACGGGCCAAAAGTACGCGAACCGGTTGGATCGGCCGAAATGAGAACTTTTTTCCCGGAACAAGCGGGACAAAAGAGCGCGAACCGGCCGAACCGGGCGAATTTGTCCCAGACGGTCCGAAAGCAAATGGGAAATTTGGGACAAATGGGCGCGAACCGGCCGGTTCGCCTGAAATCAGCACAAGGAGCACTGTGCTAAATGGGACAAAGGGACGCGCGGGACGCGAAAAGCTGAAATGGCCGAAGGCAGGGAAGAAAAGTCAACGTTTGGTCCGAAAACTTCAAACAGCCATAACTTTTGACTCCGAGCTCCGATTTTGATAAAATTGGACTTTCTGGAACGAGCACGACGTCCTCTATGCCACAGAAACTGGATTTATTAATTTTAATAAGGGTAGATATATTTAAATAAAAGAAACATATTCGGCTCCAGTCAGTCAATGCTCATTCCCGTCAAATGACAGAAAACGCCTGCCAGGCCCAAAACAGCTGCCGGCACTCAGAAGGCCATAACTTTTGCATTTCTCAACGAAATCGCACAAAATTGGTACCGTTGGAATCGTGGTTCCGAGCCCGACGCACAGAAATCAAGAAATTCCAGATTTTATCATAAATTGATTGAGGTTTTTAAGAAAACATGGCCGGGTTTAGAACAGTGTTTTATTTGGTAGCTGGGAGTGCAATTAAGAGGCATGGTCATCATTCATTCTCTGCTGCAGCACATGGGACAGTATGGGGAGCCTTTTCCAAGTAATTTATACCCATTCCACTCAATTTAATGCCTCTTATAGGTGGTTGAAGGACAGATTTTGGGATTTCTATTTTTCCTTCTCTTCTCCTTCTCTTTTTTTCTATAAATTGGAGTGTTGGGCTCATTGTATGAGAGAGAGTTTTTGGGCAGCAAAGCTCTGTCAAAATTGCTTTGTGAAGCCAGTGTGTCGCAGGCCCTTGTAGTGGACTCCTTACATGGTGATCCAGGCCCTTATCTTGTAATAGACTGAACTGTGCATATCAGGAAGCAATAAAATACCAGTTTGTGGATATATCTTCCCCTGCTGTGCTTTCTTGCATTATTCTTACCCCTTTAATCTTTCTACAAGTATATTGTGTCTATTTATTATGTTCTTGCAGGAGTTCATTATCATTGTGTGTGCTTGGAATATTGTTGTAGATGCATTTTTTTTGCTGGATTATGGTGAACTGTCATCACCTCTTCTAGTGTGCACTTTGCCTCTGTATTTCACACATTTGGAGACTACTCTCCCATCCTCCTTTTCTGGTGTATCACCACTTTAGTGTAGGCTTTCATTTTATGTATTCTCTTTCCCTGGTCCCTTGGAAATTTAGATTAGAACAGTTAGCTTATCCTGCATTAGAGTAGATTGTGGCAGGTAGTTTAGGAGCAAGAACCAGCTTTCTCTGGAGGTCTGTCTCAAGTAGCAAGTCCCACAACTTGGAGATAGTACCCATGTTATCCAATCACACTGTGAGTTTAAATACATGCACAGGGGTGCAGTGATTCGGTGATAACAAGTACTCCACAAGAGAAATCTGATTTTGTTCAGCTTTGTCAAGAATTCCCAGATGTCTTTGCTTGGAATTACAAAGATTTAAAAGGTTTCAACCCAAAGTTGGCACAACATACTATTGAGTTGGATCCGGAATCCAAGCCCGTCAGGCAAAAGCAAAGGCCAGCAAATCCTCACATCGAGCCTCTCATGAGAAAAGAGTTAAGCAGGCTCATTGAGGCCAGTATCATCTTCCCCATCAAACACTCAAGTTGGGTTGCAAACTTGGTGCCAGTAAGAAAAAGAAACAGAGAAATAAGATTGTGTGTGGACTTTCGCGATCTAAATAGAGCATCACTCAAGGATCATTATCTGTTTCCATCAATGGAACAAATATTGCAGGTTGTAGCTGGTTTAGAAAGGTTTTCATTGCTAGATGGATATTCAGGCTATAATCAGATAATGGTAAAGGAAGAAGATCAATTCAATACGGCCTTCACTACAAAATGGGGTACATATGCTTACAAGAAGATGCCATTTGGACTTTCAAATGCCGGAGCAACATTCCAGCGAGCTATGGATATGGCTTTCAAAGGCTTGATCAACAAGATAGTGCTGGTATACCTAGATGATATCACTGTCTTCTCAAAGAATGCAGCAAACTATCTCTTTCACCTCAGACAAGTGTTTCAAAGGTGTAGAAGGTTCAGAGTGTCGTTGAATCCAAAGAAGTGTATATTCCTGGCACACGAAGGAAAATTTTTGGGTCACATTGTCTCTAGGGAAGGGATAAAAATTGATCCTGAAAAGGTTGAAGCCATCCAAATGCTTCCATTTCCACACCACAAGAAATATCTTCAAAGCTTCTTCGGAAGGATAAACTTTGTCTACAGATTTGTGCCTAATTTTTACCGCTCTTGTGAAGCCTTTAACAATGATGTTGAAGAAAAGTCTGGAATTCAAATGGACAACAGAAGGAAAAGAGAGTTTTGAAAACATCAAGCATGCAATATCACAAGCTCCAACTCTTATCAACTCATATTTCTCAAAGGACTTCATGTTGTATGCGTTTGGAGGATCATATACAATCTCAGCTATCTTGACACATCCAAATAGAGAAGGTTCAGAAAATCCCATAGCATTCTTCAGCCAAACCTTGGAAGATTACAAAATAAAGTATTCTCTCATCGAAAAGCATGTCCTTGCTGTCATCAGAAGCTTGAAGAAGTTCAGACATTTGGTCTCAAACAATAAGATTCAACTGCTGGTGTCTCATGCTGGTGTCAAGGACTTCCTCCTAAACAAGGATTTAAATGAAAAGAGAGCAGGTTGGATCACTCGGGTAATGGAATATGACATTGAAATCAGAGTAACCAAACTTGTTCGTGGCAAAGGTTTGTGTGAGCAGCTCACTTCCAAACAACCAGACGGCTCAAAAGGTGAAAAAGATGATGTCCTACTACTACAGAATGATCAAGAACAACCAGCTGACAATGCACTCATCCCATGTTGGAGTCAAGACTTGGTGCATTACCTCCAAACTGGCTTGTTCCCTTCAGAAGTGAGCAAAGCAAAGAGGAGATACTTTAGATTACAAGCTATCCCATATGTACTCATTAATGGTATCTTGTTCAAGAAGGGACATCAATGGTGTTCTATATAAGATGCATTGGAACAGGTCAAGTTGAGAAAATTATACACGAGTTCCATGACAGGGAAGTAGGAGGCCACTTCGCTCCACGAGTAACATCTCTCAAAAGCCTGAAAGCTGGTTACTATTGGCCTACTGTGTTCAGTGATTACTACTCATGGGTTAAGAAATGTAAGAAATGTGCATTCTTCACAGGAAAAGAAAGGTTAGCAGCGCTGCCCCTTCATCCAATTTCAGTAGATCAGCCATTCATGCAATGGGGATTAGACTTCATTGGGGTTATCAATCCCAATTCAAGTCAAGGCCACAAGTGGATACTTACAGCAGCAGACTATTTCACCAAGTGGACCGAAGCAGTGGCACTCAGGGAGGGAAATGAATCCAATATCTTAGATTTTTATGAAGGGATAGTCACGAGGTTTGGTGCCCCTACCACTATCATATCAGACAATGCATTGGCATTCCTTGGCACAAAGATCACTGAATGGGCTGTCAAGAATTGTTTGTATCTCAGCACTTCATCAAACTATTAACCCTCATGGTAATGGCCAAGCTGAGTCTACGAACAAGAACCCCCCCCCCCCCCCCCCCCCCCCCCTACTAAGAATCATCAGAAAGGACTCTGGATGAAAACCAAAGGACTTGGCACGCAAAGTTCAAATCAGCCCTATGGGCTGATAGGATCACACCCAAGAGGTCCACAGGGAGCTCTCCATACAAGCTTGTGTACGGGAGAAGAAGCAGTTCTACCCATATCACTCGAGTTTCCAACATTAGAACTCATGAAATAGTTGGAACTAGCTGAGTTTGAACCCATGGAGGTTAGATATATAAAATTAATGGAGCTCCAAGAAATTAGAGCGCATGCAGTCCAGGTGATAGAGAAGGATCAAGCCTTGATCAAGAAGTCTTTTGATAAGAAAGCCAAGGCTAGAACCTTCCAAATTGGAGATCTAGTGTTGAAATGGGATGCAGATCATGTAAAGCCGGGAAAGCATTCCAAGTTTGATGCCATCTGGAGTGGCCCATTCATGATCATTGAATACAAAGGTAGCAATGCCTTGCGACTGGCTAAGTTGGATGGTGAAGAATTACAGATTCCGGTCAATGGGATCTATCTCAAACGTTGCTACTAGAAAGAAAGCTTCTCACCCTTGTAAATATTAATTTAGAATTTCCATTCCTGTAAGCGCTTATGCACATTGCACTGCTATAAGAGTAGTTTTTATTTCCCTAAGTTCTTGTGCACATGTCCTATTGCTTCTAGTATGTGTATGTTTGCAGTCCATCGAGCCCTTCGGAAAAGAATTTGCAGCCGTGGGGAAAACCAGCTCAACAAATGTTTCAATGGCTCAAGGATACAGGCTTTCAATTTCACAATCAACCGAGATATTATCAAACGGACTCCATGCCCAATGGATTGCTACGAGCAGCTAGTTGTTCTTCATCTGGCAGGTAGATAACCCTGCTGAGTCACCAAAAATTGTTATCCAAATTCACCCCTCAAGGTAATTTGATAACATGCATCAAAGTCTTTAGTCCCAAGCAAATAGATTGATTTAAGGCAAAAAATCATGTTTCTAGGGTCCCCTCGACTTCTTTCTAAATCTCCTGTCCAAGAAGAAAACCCAACAAGTTTTTAAAAATGTGAAAAAATTGCAAAAGCCAAGATTAGTGCTGAAAAAATGAAGAAAATCGGCTAAGTCCTAGTCTGCGCAGCAGTTGGGACAGTTGGAACGTCGGGGTGTGAATCGGTCGAAAAGCCGCCAGGCGGTCCGCACAGCAGTTGGGACAGTTGGAACATCGGGACACGTGGGACGCGCAAAGCCTAATCGGCCGAAAGAGGGAAAAAATTGCCTAATTCTTATTTCACGCGGTCTGGGACATCTGGGCCAAAAGTACGCATGGGACGCGGATCGGCTGGTTAGGCGCAAGTCAGTCCATTTCGGGCGGTTTGGAGATATTTGTCCCAGGCAGCCTGGGACAGTTGGGACAAAAGTACGCGGAGGACGTGAACCAGCCAATTCGGCCAAAACAAAAGACTTTCATCCAGGACATTTGGGCCAAAAGTATGTGGAGGACGCGAAAAGCCGAAAGAGCCTGAGAGCGAATGGAATCTCGCCATGTGTCTTCTCCGCAAATAGGAACAAGGGAGCTTGAATCATTTGAAACAAGAGATTTTCATCCGGGATAGTTGGGGAAAAGGTACACATGGGACGCGAGGGAGGCGGAAAGCCGAAGCGGCCGAAGGCAAAGAAGAAAAGTCAACGTTTGACCCGTGAAACTTCAAACGGCCATAACTTTTGACTCCGAGCTCCGATTTTCACAAAATTGGACTTTCTGGAACAAGCACGACATCCTCTACAAAAATTGGATTTCTTATTTTTAATGAGGGTAGATATATTTAATTAAGAGAAACATATTCGGCTCTAGTTAGTTAATGCTCATTCCCGTCAAATTACAAAAAAATCCTGCCAGACCCAAAATAGCTGCCCCGCACTCAGAAAGCCATAACTATTGCATTTCTCAACGAAATCACACAAAATTTGTACCTTTGGAATCATGGCTCCAAGATAAATGCACAAAAATTAAGAAATTTTTGATTTGGTTAGAGATCAATCGATATTTTTAAGAAAACGTGGCTGGGTTCATAACAGTGTTTTATTTGGTGGTTGGGAGTGCAATTAAGAGACATGGTCATCATTCTTTCTCTTCTGCAGCACATGGAATAGTATGGGGAGCCTTTTGGAAGTAATATATAAACATTTTAATCCATTTAATGCCTCTTACAGGTGGTTGAAGGAGAGATTTCGGGATTTTCATTTTTCCCTTCTCTTTCTCTTCTCATTTTTTCTATAAATTGGAGTGTTGGGCTCATTGTAAAGAGAGAGTTTTCAGATAGAAAAGCTCTGTCAAAATTTCTTTGTGAAGCTAATGTTTTTCAGGCCCTTGTAGTGGACTCCTTGCATGGTGATCCAGGCCCTTAACTTGTAATAGATTGAACTGTGCATATCATGAAGCAATAAAATATCAGTTGTGGATGTATCTTCCCCTGATGTGTTTTCTTGTATTCTTATTTCCCCTTTAATCTTTCTACAAGAATATTGTGTCTATTATTATGTTCTTGCAGGGATCCATTATCATTGTGTATGCTTAGAATATCATTGTGAATGCATTTTGCTAGATTATGGAGAGCTGTCATCACCTCTTCTAGTGTGTACTTTGCCTCTTTATTCCACGCATTTGGAGACTACTCTCACACCCTCCTTTTCTAGTGTATCCACCGCTTTAGTGTAGGCTTTCATTTTATGCATTCTCTCTCCCTGGTCCCTTGGAAATTTAGATTAGAATGGTTAGTTTCCCCTTGCATTAGAGTAGATTGTGGCAGGTAGTTTAGGAGAAAGAACCAACTTTCTCTGAAAGTCTATCTCAAGTAGCAAGTCCCACAACTTGGAGATAGTACCCATGTTATCCAATCACACCGTGAGTTCAAGTATATGAAATTTTATAAACATAAGGGTGCTGTGATTCGGTGATAACAGTAATATTTCAACAAAATTTCACTACTACTTTCATATGTTTCTTTTCATGATCACTCATTTGATTAGATCTATTTAAAAGAAAAAGGTAACTATCCTAACTAGCTTTTTACACATATTTCACAAGTAGATCATTTACAACCATATTCCATCTCAATATTTCATTAGCCTATATCCATCCTAAAATTTGAGTTGCCAACAATTTAAACTTAAATATCATAAGAAATAAGTTAAAATAACCAAATCATCATAACATTTAAGTGTCTCGTCTTAGAGTATCCTAATAATAAAACTCAAAACTAGGAACCAAATCAAGTTAATAACAAAACAATATAAATCAAACTGCTTAAAGATGTGATATTACTTCCAACAAGAAAAAGAGTTACACTCCAATCTCAAAAAGAAGCACCATTGCAATAATTACCTTAAGTAGTTAAATGTTTAAGTTTGTACTCTATACTAACTTATTAAACCATTCAAATACTTCCATCCTAACACATTATTCCATCAAATTGATTTCAATGTCAAATATACTTCCCTAACAACATTTTGTAATCATTCTTACTAGGATTGACCAAGAGTTTGCATAATGAAACAAACCAAAGAGAGACAACATCTTCAGTAAGTGCAAAGCTAAAAGAAAAATAAAGGAAGGAGAGGGAGAAATATCACAACCCCTCAACTCTTGTATGATTAAAGGTGAACCTAAGGAAACTAATAACCTATATTGACAAGGTCATTAAATAGTGTCTCAAACCAAAATCCCAAATGGAGATCTAATCTGGGTTTGAATTGAATGAGAAACAACTAGGAGACACTAAACATAGCCTTTATTTCCACAAGATAAAAAATAAAACATTACTCAAAAGATGAAAATATGGAAGGAATAATTTTAATAGATGGTGAAGTCTAAACAATCATTCTAACTCATATTCGTAAAGGAGAATAAGTAATCAAAATGATTTAACCTAAAAGAAGTCATCATTCTATTTTCATGAAAAATACATTGCCTAAGCTCTGTAAGAACTGAAACTAAGTTTAATGGCCCAAGGTCTAAGAAACAGGCTAACACAATACATCAAAATAATGTTGATAGAATTATCAAGAAGTTCAAGTTGATAACAACAACCGAAAACAATAAACCAGTACCCAAGGGAGTTTTCCCTTTTTAGCACATATCACCATAATTTCATAGGTTACCTAATGACCCAATAGAGTAGAAAATTAAATACCCTTTCCCATACTGGCTTCCAAAAATCAGGCTTTGTTAAAATAACAAATCAATTCTAGAGAATATAAGAATTATACTTTTGTAGGAATTTTAAAAATAATAATCGAAAGAACTTTAACAAGTACATGAAGTCATTTAACCAATTGCAAAGAAAACCCAACAAAAATTTATCTTTCCTTAATAATCATAGGGCCCGAGTCTGCAACCAAAATAATAGCAAACAAAAACGCAGATTTATAATCACAGACAACGATAAGAAAATAGGAATGTTTACAAATTCAGAGCCTTCCAACTGTACAAAAATAATATGAATAAGTAGGAGTCAGATAATGTTATCTTCCCTGAAGAATCATGAAGATTCAATCAGCAGTCAACTATTCAAAATAGTTTAATAACTGTGATTTCCCAACAGAGAGGAAACAAGACCATTCTAGAACAACTTCCAAAGATAAAAGCAAACCAAGCTACCTACAAGATTTAAACAGTTCAAAAAAGATCACGAACATTTTTTGACTTGATCTCAAGCCCATGCTGATGGGATTAAATCATAACCCAGCTATCAAATCTAGGAAAATCAAAAACACAGATCACACTATTTCATCATTCAAATAGAACTGAAAAAGCATTCCCAATAAACAACACGAAAACCTCAAGCAGATAAATCTTATTAGCAGAATGAAAACCAGCCTATTCCAAAGACAAAAGTTGTTCTTATGAAACACTTAAGTACAAGAAAAAATATTAATGAATATATCATTTCATGCCTAATAGTGCTTCACCTTCACCGATTCACAAAAGTATCCAAACAGAGCTTCAATATTCCTTTCAAAATGTAAAAACCACAAAAAAACTTCCTCTATCTCCTTCTTATAGTCTCATAGTGCCTACCCTGTCTTCCACAAAATGCAAGGAAGGAAAAATTATGCATTGACACATTACATGAAAAAATCAAATAGGGTGTTCGAAAACAAAAACAACCACATGCAGAGCACTAGCTCATAAAAATAAATGAATCAAAAAAAACCAAACCCTCTATCTTCTTCCTAGGCGGTTTCGATAATTTCAAAAAAATAAATACAAAGTAGGATTTTTAGTCCTTATTTTCCCACCACCACCATCTCCAAATTCTGAGTTGACTTAATTCAAACAAAACATGCCTCATAAAACTTTGGCAAAAATTCCAACTCATCCCTCTTAAGTTTGTAGCTACCTTTGCCAAATTTGGCTGTAGAAAGAGATGAGGTTTCATAAATTGCCTTTAATTCCTTCAATTTTCTACCTTCCACTTGCCTCTTTTCCCATGTCATTTCATATGCCCCCTTAGGCTAGCCATTCCATTAGTTAGGTTAGACAATAATTTAAGAATCAACATACATCCATAGGGAAGTACATATTTTTAGTCTAAGTCACTCTTAATTCCTTTTCATGTGAATTTTAAAAAAGAACATATTAACTTAGGTTAGGTTTAACCCTTAGGATAGAGTTACTAGTTTTAGAACAAACTTCTATTATGTCTCAAGTCCCCCAATGAAAAATACATCATACCATAATAGAAAAATAAGAACCAAATTGTTACTTGATTAAATGTGAAGAAGAGATCCATGGAGTGGTTTGTTCATAACTTTCGTACATTATAGGTCCAGAACTCTTCCGTTTGTCTAAATTCTACATCATGACAACAAGACATGAAAATTATAAGTATACCTTGGATCAATGGAATTGATCTTAGGTAATGTTGTTTGAATCCGCATAAATTATAAAAATTGAAACTCAAGTTCATAATCCCTAGCAGTGGATTTATTTTGCATAAAAGAAATGGATTGCTTCATTTTCAAGTAAGCAAACTCATCACAAAATATACCTATTCCCAATAGATAACTTCTTATCTTCTGCAAATATGATTTTATAAGTCATAAGAGTACACCATCTTAAGACAAAATCACATGTCAACGTTTGTACCTTCTATAGTAGAATTCATCATAGGTACCACTCATGTTAGAGGGCATTACATACATCCCTCCTAAAAAGCATCATCATCCTAATGATTAACTTAGTATCTTCCCAAAACTAGCAAGTTTATTGATATAATAAGAATAAAATAGTTGTTTCAATACTAATGAATTTAGTATCTTCCCAATACTAGCAGGTTTATTGATATAATAAGAATAAAATCTTCAAGTTTTATCAATCAACAGAATCAACTCTATTGAAATAAATGTCGAAAAGTAGTTTTCATATCTTTGAGGTTTTCCCTAGTTACACTTTCTTCATTAAATTAGTCGCATTGGACCTTGCATTGACTTATTTTTTAATTTCTTAAGTGCAGATTGTGAGTTTCCAGCACTTGAATGGGTTTAACCATGATTATTCCTAAGTCTTGGACCTACAATGAATTGCAATTTCACACATGTGATATATTTGAAACTTATTTCTTAAGTAAATAAATATGGAAAACATCATGCATTCGTGCTAAAGAAGGTGGTAATGTTAAACGATAAGCTACATGGTTGATTACTTCAACAATTTCAAAGGGTCCCACATAACGAGGTGATAACTTGGCATCCTTGCCAAAGGTTATATAACTCTTTTCTGGTTTAACCCACAAAAATACCTTCTCACCAAGTTCAAATTTCTTGTCGATCCTTTTTAAGTCTGCATAATTTTTTTTCCTATCTGTTGCTTCCTTCAAACATTCACAAATCATTTTAACTTGTTGTTCCATTTTAGTAAGGATCTCAGGTCTAATTACCTCTTTATCCTCTATGCTATCCCCACTAACTGGATTTATGCATTTCCTTCCGTATAATCCTTCGAAAGGTGCCATATTTAGAGAGGCGTGATACATGTCATTATAAGAAAATTTAACTAATGGAAGGTACTCTTCCCATTTGTACTTTTTATCCATGTAGTGCATTCGTAACATATGTTCCAAAAATTGATTAAATCTTTCAGTTTTCCCATTTGTTTCATAATGGTATGCTGAACTAAAATTCAGTTTAGTTCCTAATGTTGCATTGAGTGTTTGCAAGAATCTAGATTTCATCCTTGGATCTCTATATGATATGATCAATTTAGGTACAACGTGCAATCTAAAAATTTCATGCAAAAATTTTCTTACTAAAACAGGTGAATCATCCTTGATATTGCCAGTAATAAAATGTGCTACCTTTGTTAATTTATCAACAAATAGAATAACATCATGTGTATTTCTTGACTTTGGCAACGCTTGAACAAAATCCATGCTAATTACTTGCCATTTATACTGCGATATGATATGAGGGTACAATAAACCTGCTAGATGCATATGTTCAGCCTTAACATGCTGACATTCTAAGTAGTGTGTCAAAAAATCAGTTACATCTTTTTTCATCCCTTTCCAAAAATATTGATGTTTTATATCAGTAAGAATTTTCATAATTTTAGGATGCCCTGAATAAGGTGAATTATGAAATTTAGTTAACAACTTCCTCCTTAATTCATTTCCCAAAGGTGTATATACTCTATTATCATATCTCAAGATTCCCTTGTCATCAAAGTGAAAACCTCTATATCTCATATCATTTAGATCTGTAGCAAGTGCTGTTTTCACTTGCTAAAAATGAGAATCAGATTCCATGATAATTTTTACTTCATCTTTAAATTAAGTTCTCAACATTAAAAGGTGCATAAATATGTTTCCTACGACTTAGTGTATCTGCCACTCTATTTTTCTTTTCTTTTTATATAACTTATATCAAAATCATGATTCGATAGGAATTATAAGCACCTTCGTTGTCTTGCACTCAAATTTGGGTGAGTAAAAATATAGTTCATTCCAAGAGGTTAGTTTTTAATTCGAAAGGTGTCCTTAAAAAGATAATTCCTCCATACTTGAAGTGAATGAACAATGGTAGAAAGCTATAGGTCATGGGGAGCATAATTCAGTTCATGTAACTTGATTTTTTTACTTTTATATGCTATAACATGTTGATTTTGTAATAAAATACCTCCAATCCCTTTCGTTAAAGCATCTATTATTATATTAAAGTATCCATTTGGATCAGGTATAGCCAAAATAGATGGAAATGTTAGTTGTTTCTTTATAGTCTTAAATGCAAATTCACATTTTTCACTCCACACAAATTTCTTATCTTTCTTTTGCAATGAAGTTATTGGTGTAGAAACCCTTGAAAAGTCCTTAACAAACTTTCTATAGTAACCAGCGAGACCCCTAAATCTTCTGACTTCATGTACATTCTTAGCTGTAGGCGAATTAGTTATTGCAACAATTTTTTATGGATGTACTGTTATTCCATCTTTACTTATGACATGCCCTAGATAGTGGACTTTTGTCTCGTAGAAAGAACATTTAAATAACTTACCATGCAATCTTATTTTTCATAATATTTCCAAAGTTGTCTTCAAATGCTCACCAATGCTTTTAGAATATATGAGAATATTGTCCAAGAATACAAGCACAAATTTTTCTGAGTATTCTTGAAAGATATCATTTATTAAGTTAATAAAAATTGCAGGTGGATTTTTCAAAACAAAAGGTCAAACTGTGAATTCATAATGCCCATACCTTGTCCTAAAAGTTATTTGATGAATATCTTCATCATTGATTCTTAATTGATGACTCCCAAATTGAATATCTATCTTAGAATATACTAATGCACCACGCATTTGATCAAACAAATCATCAATTCTAGTAAGTGGATATCTATTTTTAATAGTTCCTTTGTTTAACATCCTATAATCAATGCACAATCTAATTGTTCCATATTTCTTTTTCACAAAAATTACCAGTGCTCCTCATGGTGATACACTTGGTCTTATCAAACCTTTAGACAACATTTCTTGTAACTATGCCTTAAGCTCTACCAGTTCAATGGTAGTCATTTGATACAGTTCCTTGTAAATAGATTCAATTCCCAGCTTGATCTCAATTGTGAAATCAAACTCCCATTTGGGCAGAATACTGGGTAGTTCTTCCGGAAACACATCAGTGGAATTTCATAAAAATTCCCAAGAAATCACTATCCCCTTCATTTTTTAAAGAAATTTTTACTATATACAGGGTGCAACCTTTGTTTTTGGCCCTTTTAAGCTACATGGTTGATAATTTTCTAACTCAAATCTCACTTTTAACCCCTCGATGTCTATTGTTTTTTACAAATCATCTAGACAACTAATATGTATTTCAAAACAATCAATCTTTGCTTTATGATCAAAAATTCAGTTAACACCTATGATTACATCATAAGACCCCAAAGGAGAAACGTAAAGATCAACTTTAGTGGAAAAAATAGGAAAGTCAAGTACTTCTCTAAATAGACATATACTAACTATGTGCAAAACATTATTTCCATAATGTATAGCCCATGATTTATCCATTTTTTTGGATTTTCTTTGTAATTTTGAAGTTAATTTAGTACAAATAAAGCATTCAGTAGCTTTAGTATCAAAAAGTATAGTAACATGTATACCAAATAACTTACCTAGCAATTTTACAGGTGTAACTTACTTTTCATCTTGTTTGTTAGCTACAGCCACATGTATCTTATGCTTCTAATTATGGTCATCGTTTCTAAGAGGAAACAGATTATCATAATATTTTTTTCCACAATTGTAGCAGCCTTTAATAGGTCTTTTCTTAGGCTGAAATTTATTTCTGTCCTTAAAATTGTAATTTTTTCCTCCATGGGACTTATATCCATTATTATTGTTCTTAACAAAATTGTTTTAAACATTAGCAACAAGTTTATTTGTTGTAGTTTTCTTGTTGTCATCAGCAACAAATTTTTTTTAACACAAAATTTTTTCCATGGTCCCTTTTTGGGTATAAGGGATGAATAAGAATTAGGAATTTTCTTTCTAATGTCCTCCTTATGGGCAGAGATTTCTTTTCATTTCTCTTCCTACCTTATGGATTTTTCCAAAACCCCTTCCATGGTGGTTGGGATATGAACATCTACTTCACCACCTATAATATGATTTAATCCCATAATGAATTTTCATATTCTAAAATTATCTTCAATTTGATACTAAGGTACGTAATTGAGAAGCTTAGTAAACTTATCCTAGTATTCCATTATAGTTAGCTTTCCCTGAGCTAAGTTATGAAAATTTAGTCATTTTCTGATCATAGTAAAGTTGTGGCAGCCATTTTTGCCTCAATTAATTTTTAAATTAATTGTTTCATCATTGTTTAACTCATATTTACAGCTATCCCACCAAGAAGATGCCTCATGGGAAATCTGAAAAGATCACCATATTGCTTTAGTTTCCTCATAGAATTTCCTTATTGCAAAGTAATTCTCCATTTTTCTAATCCAGTTCTCAGCTCCATCTCCCAGTGTAGTGCCATCAAACTTGGGTGGACTTATCCTTTTTATATCATTTATTAATTTAGCTGCTAATCTCACCTTTTTATTCTCAGGCTGATTGGGTACATTTACATTAGCATTGGCAGTGGTATTGTTATCAACACCCAAATTTCAAATATTGGAATTGTCCGCATGAGTTGGCTGATTGTTATTACCAGCATCCTCTTCATCCTCCTCATTTCCCATTACTTTTTGTTCTAGTATAGCCAATTGATCTCTTGTGTCCAACAGGGAAGTAAGGATCTCATTGAGTTTTTGGGCAGTAGCTGCTTCTCCACCTTGTGGTGGGTTGTTTACAGCATTTTCTCTTGTTCTAACGATTTTTTGTTAACAAGAAAATTTAAATTTTATTAGATTATGGACACAATAGGTTCAAGATCTGCAACCTTCAGCTCAAATACAAAGTTGTAACATTCCCATTTTAAGAATTTAGAAAAAAGGGAAGCTTTTTTTTTCTATAATGTTCTCTGTTTTAAATTAACATAACTTAGAACACAAATTCCAAATTCCATCTATCTCATAAGATAAAACCATATACATTTGTAAATGACTCTGTGAATACCGATCTCTCATTCCATTACTTGATATCATATTGATCTCTCATGTTAACTTTATAATCTGTATACTATGTATACTTTGTTTTATTACCCTTTTAGAGGTATCAAGTGTTATGTTTAAAAGGCCTATCTGAATATCTATTACCGATGTGCATATCAAATCTTTCTTCTTAAACTAGGTGACATAGGATAGCACAACTAGCAGGTTGCAATACTTTGGCCAAAGATTTTAAACATACTTTACATGTTTATATTCCTAGACAACATACTTGTTAAACAGAATAAGTTCTTCACCGTACTTGATCTATTATTTAGAATTGTCTTCACTGACTTCTGTCAGTCCACTCGTTGAAGGTTTAACCCTAGCCAAGTTTAGCAACATGGCCAAGTATGGAGGAATTCTTATTGTGACTAAGGGTACTTAGACATATTCAATCAAATTATATCGATTGGGCATGTCTATTTATGCTAAGTCAATTTGAGTTGACCCCGACACTATATCATACCCCTATCTTTACCTAGCGAAGAACTATGATCAAGTCAGAATTTATGTTAGTATAGTTGAAAAAACTCTTAAGGGTGTTGAAACATGTCAACTAGAATATAGTATCCTCATGAAGAGCCTTTTCATCACGAAGGTATTGTGCTATAGCTAAAGTGTGTCAACATCCAATTGATTTTTACTCATCTAGATGAACATACCTTAGATAGGTAGTTATATCTTTTTAATTTACTCGTTACTGATTAATTACAGAAACCATACTAAACAACTAGGTTCCTTAATTGTTAAGATTTAAAGTTAAAACTACATTAGATGAAGTTATGCAGATAAATATGCTTTCTATCCAACTCACATGTTATAATTTGAACTATTAACAATCTAATTCAAATTTTACATTAAAGTCCCAGTACACATGGAAGTTTCATTTATTTACTCACTTAATATAGCCCTAGCTTATATAGGTTTTGAGTGGGTTGTTTTTCATAGTAGACTTCATTGAAATGAAGTCTAATTCCCTTTTTAATCATATTTTCCTACATTCCTATTTTAATTAAGGATGTCTACATTAGAGAAAGAACACCTTCTCGAACTATAGATAATAATAAGGATTCATATCAAAAAGGTCTTAAATTAGCACTATGATTCATTTCAAGGGAATTGTCTTTCCTTTACCTTATTAAGGGTTAAATTGTATATAAACGCACCGTACATTATAAACTATTATCAAGGTTTAACTCTCATACAAACATTTTATTTAAATATAGTCATAGAGATATAGTTGAGTATCAATGTAAGAAAGTCAACTTTATAAGTTGCATCCTCACTGGAGAGGGTAATACATCTGGTACCTCAGACTTCTATTTACTCCATTCCAAACAATAAAAGTATGCTACTGTTTGTGAAATAGATTAATATTCATTATTTCCTCTCATTGCATGCCAAAAGGAATTACATCAAGTAAAAACAAATTTCACACATCTTTCATTTAACAAGGAGGAAATTATACATTTATGAGTCCAAACTCTTCATATATTACTAATATCAAACATCACTATTTCAATCAATTTCAGATACAACTTTCTTTTACCTCAATTACATTTCAGTAATGAACCATATTTCCTCATAAAAACATCATGTCTCTTTGATAAACAAATATAACTTCCCAAATATCTTTCTCCTTTCATCACTTATGAAGTTCATCTAAAAAATTGCTAGCACAAGTCAGTTCATTTAACTAAGCATGATAAGCACTAAATCATTAAATTTATGTTCTTTTAACTAACTATTTCATAAAAAGAACTATGTTGTTATGAAACAGTCCTGAAGCAATTTGGAAAGACATAGCCAAAATGAGTTACAATACTCAAACAAAATAAAGAGAGAAACAAATATACAAAAAATCAAAAGTAAGGCTAGGTCATGATATATAGCAACTTCAGCCATCCATATTATTATATTTTATCAAAATAATTTAAACAATAATTCTGATAAGTAACATTTCATCATAATTTCACTACTAATTTCATATATTTCTTTTCATGATCACTCATTCAATTAGATCCGTTTAACAGAAAAAGGTAACTATCCTGACTAGCTTTTAGGCATAGTTCAACAATAGATCATTTACAACAATACTTCCATCTCAATCTTTCCTTAACCTATATTCATCCTAAAATATGATCTTCCAACAATTGAACTTAAATATCATAAGAAATAAGTTAAAATAACGAAATCATCATAACATTTATAAGAATAAGTACATGTATTAAGTTATGCACATGTATTGTTTCTCATGGCCACTCCACTGATGAGTTGTTTCTCATCTTGTGAGAAGATAACAATAAGTACATGTATTAAGTTATGCACTGCCTTGACTTTTATTTCTTAACTTCTAGCTTGAACATTCAATGGAAGTATACCCAATGTAACATAAAATCCCTTCTACCTCCACCTCTATAGTTGGATGTGTTTCACTGGATTAATTAGATTCGACGTGGAAAAATATTATGATTTATAGGAATTCCTTTTTTATATCAAGATACCTTCCCTTTCCTTTAGAAATGTGTAGTTGATAGAGTGGAGAAAAGTCTCTCTGATTGGATCACAAAACCCATTTTTATGGCTAGTAAGTTTCACATTTTCTGCTGAGTTCTTGCTTCCATGCATGTTTATTACTCATCTTCTTGGGATCCAATACTCTTAGAAAATACTTGAGAAATTGTTGAAATAATTATTACGAGATAGTTTGAAGCTTGAAAAATATTTTCATATAAATTATGGTGAATTTGTTTTCTGCATTATTAGTTTAGTGGCCTAGGATTGTCGGACATTGGGTGTCAAGGAAATTCCCTTCAAAACAAATGGATGATTCATGATATTGAAGGGAATGAAGTTTGAAAAATCCTTCTGAGTAATTTTAATTTAGAAGGCATATGACTTGGAAAGGGTCATGATATCAGAACCTAATCATTATCCAAGATCCAATATAACTAGTTTTCTCATTCATTATTGAAAGCATTTGGATGTATTGGGAAAAATTAAATATTATGTTTTTCTAGAATGAATATGAGCTCAAAAGTGAGCTTTCCATGAATGATCACTTGGTATAGTGATGCCCAATTATTTGTAATATTCCCATTTTAAGACTTTAGAAACAAGGGGAACAAATTGCATAAAGTTATCTCTTCTAAGTTAACATAAGTCAGAACACATATTTGAAAGCCAATCTATCTCATAACAGAAAACCATATGCAGCTCTAAATGACTCAGTGAAAACTGATCTCTCACTTCATGATTCGGTATCATACTAATATCTCACATCAACTGTATAATGTGTATACTATCTATACCTAGTTTTGTTACCCTTTTCAAAGGTATCAAGTATTCTGTTTTAAGAGGCCTATCTAAATATTTGTTACCGATACTCATCTGAAAACTTTCTTCTTAAAATAGGTGACATAGGAAAATGCAACCAGTAGATTGCGATACTTTGGCCAAAGATTTTAAACATACTATTAATGTATATATTCCTATATGACATACTCGTTAAATAGAATAAGCCCTTCGCCCAACTCGATCTGTTATCTATAATGGTCTTCAATGACTTCTGTCAGTCCACTCATTCAGGGTTTAACACTAGACAAGGTTAGCAACATGGCAAACTATGGAGGAATGCTTACAGTGACTAAGGGTACTTATACATACTCAATCAACTTAAGTCGGATTGGGTGTGTCTATTTATTCTATGTCAACGTGAGTTACAACAGACACTAGATCACGAACCTATCTTTACCTAGGGAAGAACTATGATAAAATCAGAGTTTATGTTAGTCTAGTTCAACAAACTCTAAATGGTGTTTAAACATTTCAATTGCAACATAGTATCCTCATGAAGGCCTTTTTTATCACGAAGGTACCATGTTGCAATTTGCGTGTGCCAACATCCAACTGTGTTTTCCTCATTTAGATGAACATACCTTAACTAGGAAGTTATATCTTATTAATTTCTTCATAACTGATTAATGAAATCAACTTTACTGAACAACTAGGTTTGTTAATTGTTAAGCTTCAGAGTTAAAACTGCATTAGATGAAGCTATGAAGATAAATCTACTTTCTATCCAACTCACATGCTATGATTTGAACTATTAAACATCCTCATTCCAATTTTATATTTAAGGCCTAGTACACATGGAAGTTTCATTTATTCTCTCACTTAATACAGCCCTAGCTTATATACGTTTTGAACAGGTCCTTTTTCATATTAGACTTCATTGAAATGAAGTCTAATTCCCTTTTTAATCATCTTTTCCCACATTCCTATTTTAATTAATGAAGTCTAAATAATAAATCAAACATTCTGTAACTACAAATAACAATAAGGATTCATATCAAAAAGGTCTTAAATTAGGACTATGATTCATTTCAAGGGAATTGTCTTGCATTTACCTTATCAAGGGTTAAATTCTATTATAAATCCATTTTACATTATAAACTACTATCAATGTTTGATTCTCATAAAAACATTTGATTTAATATAGTCATAGAGATATAGTTGAGTTTCAATGTAAGAAATTCAACTTTTAAGTTGCATCCTCACTGGAGAGGGTAATACATCTAACACCTCAGACTTCTATTTATTCCTTTCCACACCATAAAAATATGCTACTATTTGTGAAATAGAGTAAAAATTCATTATTTCCAATCATTGCATGCCAAAAGGAATTACATCAAGTACAAAAAAATTTCACACATCTTTCATTCAACAAGGAGGAAATTATGCATTTACATGTCCAAATGCTTTAGATATTACTAATATCAAACAACACTATTTCAATCAATTTCAGATACAACTTTATTTTCCATCAAATAAATTTCAGTAATGAACCATATTTCATCATAAAAGTATCATGTCTCTTTTATAAAAAATTGTAACTTCCTAAATATATTTCTCCTTTCATCACTTATGAAGTCCATCTGTAAAATTACTAGCATGGGTCAGTTCATTGAACGAAGCATGATAAGCACTAGTTCATTAAAACGATGTGACTTTTAACTAACTATTTCATAAAAATAACTATGTTGTTATGAAATAGTCCTAAAGCAATTCAAAAAGACATTAAAAAAAGGAGGTACAATTCTCAAACAAAATAAAGAGAGAAAGAGATATACAACAAATTGAAAGTAAGGTTAGGTCATGAAATATAACTACTTCATCCATCCATACTATTGTCTTTTATCAAAAGAATTTAAACAATAATTCTGATAAGTAATATTTCAACAAAGGATTCACTACTACTTTCATATATTTCTTTTCATGATCACTCATTCAATTAGATCCATTTAATAGAAAAAGGTAACTATCCTAACTAGCTTTTAGGCATAGTTCACAAGTAGATCACTTACAACAATATTCCATCTCAATATTTCCTTAAGCTATATCCATCCCTAAAATTTGAGTTGCCAACAATTGAACTTAAATATCATAAGAAATAAGTTAAAATAACCAAATCATCATAACATTTAAATGTCTCGTTTTAGAGTATCCTAATACTCAAACTCAAAACTAGGAACCAAATCAAGTTAATAACTAAACAAGATAAATTAGACTACTTAAAAATGTAATATTACTTCCAACAAGAAAAAGAGTTATGCTCCAATTTCAAAAAGAAGCACCATTGAAATAATTACCTCAAGTAGTTAAATGTTTAATTTTTTACTCTATACTAACTTATTAAACCATTCAAATACTTCCATCCTAACACATTATTCGATCAAATTGATTTCGACTTCAGATATACTTCCCTAACAACATTCTGTAATCATTCTTACCAGACAACCAAGAAGTTGCATAACGAAACAGACCAAAGAGAGACAACATCTTCAGAAAATGCAAAGCTGAAAGAAGAATAAAGGAAGTAGAGGGAGAAAGATCACAACCCCTCAACTCTTGTATGATTAAAGTTGAACCTAAAGAAACTAATAACCTAAATTGAGAAGGTCATTATCTAGTGTCTCAAACCAAAATCCCAAATGGAGATCTAATTTCGGTTTGAATTGAATGAACAACAATCAAGAAACACTAAACATAGCCTTTATTTCCACAAGATAACAAATAAAACATTACTCAAAAGATGAAAATATGGAAGGAATAATTTTAACAGATGGTGAAGTCTAAACAATCATCCTAACTCATATTCATAAAGGAGATGATGCAATCAAAATGATTTAACCTAACAAAATTCATCGTTCTATTTACACAAAAAATACATTTCCTAAGCTCTGTAAAAGAATTGAAACTAATTTTAATGGCCCAATTTCTAAGAAAAAGGATAACACAATACATCAAAATAATATCGATAGAATTATCGAGAATTTCAAGTTGATAACAACCAAAAAAATAAACCAATACCCAAGGGAGTTTTCCCTTTTTAGCACATATTGCCATAATTTCATAGGTTACCCAATGACCCAATAGGGTAGAAAATTAAATATCCTTTCCCTTACAAGATTCCAAAAATTAGGCTTCGTGAAAATAACAAATCAATTCAAGAGAATCTAAGAAGTATAATTCTGAGGGACTTTTAAAAATAATAATCGAAAGAAATTAAACAAGTACATGAAGACGTTTAACCAATTGCAAAAAAATTCCAACAACAATTTATCTTTCCTTAGTAATCATAGGGCCCGAGTCTGTAACCGAAATAATATAAAGAAAAACCTAGATTTACAGTCACAAACAATGATAAGAAAATAGGAACGTTCACTAATTCAGATCCTTCGAACTATACAAAGAGAATATGAATAAGTAGGAATAACATAATGTTATATTCCTTGAAGAATCATGAAGATTCAATCAAATGTCAAGTATTCAAAATAGTTTAATAACTATGATTTCCCAACAGAGAGGAAACAAGACCATTCTAGAACAAGATCCAAAGATTAAAGTAAACAAAGCTACCTACAAGATTTAAATAGTTCAATAAAGATCACAAACATTTTTTTACTTGATCTCAAGCCCATGCAGAAGGATTAAATCATAACCCAACTATTAAATCAAAAAAATCGAAAACCCAGATCACACTTTCCATCAATCAAATAGAACAAAAAAATCATTCCCAATAAACAAATCAAAAACCTCAAGCAAGTAAATCTTATTAGCAGAATGAAAACCATCCTATTCCAAAGAGAAGAGTTATTCTTACGAACACACTTAAGTAAAATAAAAAATATTAATGAACATATCCTTTCATGCTTAATAGCGCTTCACCTTCACCGAATCATAGAATTATCCAAACAGAGCTTCAATATTCCTTTCGAAATGCAAAAACCATATAAAAAACTTCCTATTTATCCTTCTTATAGTCGCATAGTGCCAACCATTTCTTCCACGCAATGCAAGGAAGGAAAACTCATGCATTGACACATTGCATGAAAAAATCGAACTGGAGGTTCGAAAACAAAAACAACCACATGCAGAGCTATAGCTCCAAAACCAAATAAATCAACAAAACCAAACCCTCTATCTTCTTCCTAGGTGGTTTTTTCCAATTTCCAAAAACATTTAATGACAAAGTAAGACTGTTAGATCCCTCCAATTTTCCTCGCCACCGCAATATCTTTATTCTGAGTTGAATTAGATTCAAATTTAACATTTTTCATGCAACCAAACTCAGTGGAGGTGCTAAATTCAACCTCATCCCGATTATCTTCCTCAACTGCCCATGCCACATTTGGCTGTACCAAGAGATAAGACTACTTTAACTGCACAATTAAATTTCTATAAAATGATGGCTACCTCCCATTTGAACCTCAATTCCCATGTCATCCCATAGGCCCCCATAAGTTTTCCATTCCCTTAGTTAGGTTAGAAATTAATTTAGGAAATTAACATAGGTCTATAGGTAGGTCCTTAGTTTAAGTCTAAGTCACTGTTAATTCATTTTAATCCCAATTTAACAAAATAACTTATAAAGACATAGGATAGAATTAAGCCTCTAGGCTATAGTCACTTAACATTAAAACATTGTTAAAATAGATGTCCCAGGTCCCCCAATCAAATAAATTCCTTTGAATTCTACTAATAGAAAATAAGAACCAGCCACATCATTACTAAATTCAAATATACAAGTAGAGATCTAAAGACTGGTTCATTCTTAACCTTAGCACAATACAGAATCCAAAAATTTTCCTGATCTATCTAACTTGGTACTGTTATGACCACAAAGTCATGAAAATTAAAAGCATACCTTGGATCAATGGAATTAATCCAAGATAATGTTTTTCTGAATCCCTAAGAATTTATTAAAACAAAAACTCAATTTTCATCAATTCCCTAGCAGTGAACTAATTCTACATAAAAGAGGTGGATTGCTCCATTTCCAATTCAGAAAAAACATTACAGAATGTACCTGTTCCCAAAAGATGAACTTATTTTATATCTAAAACATATCATTTCCAAAGTCATAAGAGTACAACCGTCTTAAGATTAAATCACTTGTCAACGTCTATACCTTCTAAAGTATAAGTCATCATAGGTACCACTCATGTTAGAGGTGTTACATACGTCCCTCCTAAAAAGCATCATCATCCCAATGATTAACTTAGTATAATAACTTTAAACAAGAATTGTAATCCAAATTATAGTTCTTTCATCCATAAGCTCACAACATAACTAGATTTGGAAAATTCAAATTTTCATAATTATTCAGCAATAAAATAGTTGTTGTTATCACCGAATCACAGCACCCCTATGCATATACTTGAAATCACAGTGTGATTGGATAACATGGGTACTATCTCCAAGTTGTGGGACTCGCTACTTGAGATAGACCTCCAGAGAAAGCTGGTTCTTGCTCCTAAACTACCTGCCACAATCTACTCTAATGCAGGATAAGCTAACTATTCTAATCTAAATTTCCAAGGGACCAGGGAAAGAGAATGCATAAAATGAAATCCTACACTAAAGTGGTGATACACCAGAAAAGGAGGATGTGAGAGTAGTCTCGAAATGTGTGAAATACAGAGGCAAAGTGCACACTAGAAGAGGTGATGACAGTTCTCCATAATCTAGCAAAATGCATTCACAACAATATTCCAAGCACACACAATGATAATGAATTCCTGCAAGAACATAATAATAGACACAATATTCTTGTAGAAATATAAAGGGGCAAGAACAATGCAAGAAAACACAGCAGAGGAAGATACATCCACAAACTTGTATTTTATTGCTTCCTGGTATGCACAGTTCAGTCTATTACAAGATAAGGGCCTGGATCACCATGCAATCTGTCCAATACAAGGGATTGCAACACACTGGCTTCACAAAGAAATTTTGGTAGAGCTTTGCTACCCAAAAACTCTCCCCTTTACAATGAGCCCAACACTCCAATTTATAGAAAAAATGAGAAGGAGAAGAGAATGGAAAATGGAAATCCTGAAATCTGTCCTTCAACCACCTATAAGAGGCATTAAATTGAGTTAAATGATTGTATATTACATACAAAAGGCTCCCCATACTATCCCATGTGCTGCAGCAGAGAAAGAATGACGACCATGCCTCTTAATTGCACTCCCAGCTACCAAATAAAACACTATTCTGAACCCGGACACGTTTTCTTAAAAATCTCAATCAATTTCTGATAAAATCTATAATTTCTTGATTTCTGTGTATCGGGCTTGGAACCATGATTCCAACGGTACCAATTTTGTGTGATTTCGTTGAGAAATGCAAAAGTTATGGCCTTCTGAGTGCGGGCAGCTATTTTGGGCTTGGCATGCGTTTTCTGTCATTTGACGGGAATGAGCATTCACTGACTGGAGCCGAATATATTTCTCTTATTTAAATATATCTACCCTCATCAAAAATAAGAAAGCCATTTTTTTTGCGTAGAGGACGTCGTGCTCGTTCCAGAAAGTCTAATTTTGTGAAAATCGGAGCTCGGAGTCAAAAGTTATGGCCGTTTGAAATTTCCGGACCGAATGTTGACTTTTTTTCTTCTCCTTCGGCCGCTTCAGATTTTCACGTCCCACGTGTCCCTTTGTCCCATTTGTCCCAAATGCTGCGTCGGACAAATCCTTCCAAACCGCCTGAAATGGGCTTCCATGTCCCTTTTCTACCGGTGACACGTGGCGTGATCTGATTGGCTTTCGGCTCCTTCAGCTATCCACGTCCCGCGCGTCCCTCTGTCCCACTTGTCCCAGTGCTGAAATTTCCTATTACGGCTGAACCGGCCGGTTTGCGTACTCGCGGCCCAGATGTCCCATTTACTTTCGGGCCGTTTGGGACAAATATTCCCGATTCACCCGATTCGGCCGGTTCATGTACTTTTGTCCTGCGCATCCCGGACTTTAAGTTCTCATTTTGGCTAATCCGGCCGGTTTCGCGTACTTCATGTACTTTCGGCCCAACTGTTCCGGGAAGCCTTGACTCATTTCACCCCAGTTGGGCCAGTTCGCATACTTTTGTCCCGCGCGTCCCATTGTTTTGGGCTGCCTTGACTCATTTCGGGATGCCGGTTGACTCATTTCGGGCCGACTCATTTCGGCCGGTTCACGTACTTTTGTCCCGCACGTCTCGGACTGTTTCAGGCTGCCTTGACTCATTTCGGCTGATCCGACCGGTTCGCGTACTTTCGGCCCAACTGTCCCAATGACCCGCCTGGAATAGGACTTAGCCATTTTTCATGATTTTTCCTGGCCCGAGCTTGTTTTTTGCAATTTTTTACATTTTCTCAGAACTTTCTCTCTTCTTCTTGGACAGGGGAGTTAGAAAAAATATGAGGGGACCCTAGAAACATGACTTTTTGTCCGGACTTAATATAATTGCTTGGGACTAAAGAATTTGATGCATGTTATCAAAATTACCTTGAGGGGTGAATTTTGGATAATAGTAATTATTTCCACCCAACCTATAATCGAATGAGAAGGATAATCCATCCTCCTCATTGGCCACCGATCCAATAACAATGAATAAAGGGTATCAAGCATTTACAAGGCTTCGACAACAGCTATCAACACTAAAATTTCAACACAACAAGCATGATACAAAAATAATAACAAATATATAATTTTCCCAAGCACAAAGGCTCAAATTCAAGAAAAGGGAGAGAATAAACATTGAGAATCACATATGCCTCCTAATGGGTGTAGGTGTACACCTTAAAACCATCCAAAACTTCATTCACACAACCACAACCAAACTCTTAATTTTCCCTCAATTTATCTTATGTCTCCCTTAACTATTATCCATTCCCTCAATAAACATATCAGTATAAATAAGAAAAATTTCTTATCATCACAAGGTGGGACACCCAACCCAAAACTCCCTCTAAATGGACAATATAAAATATTATCCCTCCCTCAATAAATCCCAATTTTGTTTCTCCTACATAACCTTAACTTGCCATTCTATCCCCAAAACTAAAAAACACAAAATTTTCATTTAACCCACAAAAATACCTTCTCACAAGTTCCTTTTCTTGTCAACCCTTTTTAACATAAGCATTAAAAATAAAAATTGCATGGGTGAAGTCCCTCACGAATGCATTGCAACTTGTATATAATCCACAAGCAGTAAGGATCCAAGCTTTTACCAATCTTTGAAACGAGCATAAAATAATATCCCAAGATTTGTACAAGAACTCCATAACAAGCTCCTCAAGTGAAAATAAAACATCTAACCCCAAAAACATGAAAACAACTTACATAAATAGAAAGAGAGGAGAGAGTGGTGATGTGGCTCCCTGTAGGATGCCACATAACTTCTCTTCCACTACACTTGAAATTTTCAATAACCAAGCCCAATGCTCATAAATTGGTGGGTGAGAATATGATATGTTCACATTCCACACACAAACTATTATCCATACTCCAAAGGAAAAAAATAAAAGCTCATGAATGAAGGTGAAATAATTTCACCTTTTTACCTTCCAAATCACATAATGGAGCCTAATTTTTACCCCTTACCCCATAGATATAATTATCTAGTTAAATCTACATAGGTATGTAACAATGTATACCAAAATTAAATATCCCTTGTTAACTTTGTTACAAGCAACTAACAAATAGAATAACATCATGCGAATTTCTTAACATCTGCAATCCTTGAACACAATCCCATGCTAATTACTTGTTATTTAAACTGCATATGCTTGACAAGGGTATACCAAAATTAAATATCCCTTGCTACGGATGCCAATATGGTTAATCCTTGATAACACATTGACATTCTAAGCAGTATGTAACAACAAAATCAAAGTTCACATTCTTTTAGTAAACCACATACCCAAAAATAATTCTTGTTTTATGGATCAAATCAAGCATTTTCCATAGTCACATCCCGAGGCATGTCCTAAATAAGGTGAATTCCTGAAATTAATTTATCAGCAACCTCCTTAATTCATTTACCAAAGGTAATATAATCTATTATCATAGGTGACGATTCCTTTGTCATCAAAGTACCCAGAACCTCTGTTCACATTCATTTGGATCCTATCCCAAGTTGTTTGTTTTATTATCATTTCTTGTAAAAATCAGAATTAGATTCCATCTTAGTTTTTACGTGATCATTCAATGACACCAAGTTCTCAAAATGTTATATAGTATTAGAAATAGGTTTCTTACAACTTAGATGAATTATCACCTAGGTACTTCCTTTCCTTTTATTGTATTATGTCCTAACCCACTCATACCAATATGATAATTTTATCTTGTCTTATTCGTATTAGGGATGATGATTATATAGTTTTAGGTATATGTTCTTTCCTTGATCTATAAGGTATCCCTAAAAGATTGCCTTAATTGATCTATTGCATTGAACTAGATGGTAGCAAGTTCTAGTTCTTTCCTAACATATATGGTCTTGACTAGTTCATGTAACTTGAGTTCCATCCTTGATTTATGTCATTGTCTATAACCTTGACTCATTTTCTAGATTGTTAACTATATACATGTAAGCCCATTCTTATGGAATTTCATTGAGTTACATGATAATATATGTCTTCATTTTGCTCATTTGTACAACTAATTTTTATGTAAATCTTAGTTAAGGTGAATCTTTAGAGTCTTAAATGGTGTTTGATTCACATTTTTCTTGGCTCCACAAAATCTATTTATCTTTCCTTTTGCTATAGAAGTATCAATTCACATCAAAAAACAACACAACTAAATCATAAAAAAAATTTCTAGAGTCATCAATTGTTTATAATCCCAAAAGCTATCTAAATTCATATACATTTCAATAATAAAAATTTGATCACAAGACTCAGTTGATCGTCTAAAAATAATATATACGTCATGGGTCTAATATGTCAGTAAATATATAAAGAAATAGCTCTAGAATCATCATCAATACTAAAATATCAATCCATGCATATAATCCATCATCCAAATCACAACATTTAAAAAGTCTAAACATTCATATTGTCTATGAAATAGGCTAATCAAAATATAATAATGTTTATCTATAAATTTGTACTGATCAAATATGATAACAAAGTTGATTCCTCCAATCCAAAGTAAGAAAAAATCATACTAAGATCAATGTCGTAGAGGATTGGGCACTACAAATTCCTCCCCTTAGACTTGAATTCCTCCTGGAAGTCACTGGAACAAGTCTGGGAACTATGCTCTCAAATATATGGCATCCTCCACTATAGGTTTTTGTCTAAAAATATCGATCTCACTGAACATGCACCTGATCAAACTCTCGGCCTTGAAGGCTGAGGGTCCTATGCTCTAAAATGTGCACAGGCTCCACCATCAACATCACCTAACCCTACTCCTATACCTGTAATGTGGTATAATCCAATACATGAGAAGGATCTGAAATGTATCTCCTAAGAACATAAATATGAAACACATTATGGATGCAATACAACCTACGTGGAAAGGATAGACAGTAGCTCCAAGGGACCGATCCGCTCCAAGATCTCAAAGTAGCCCAAAAATCTAGGAGCTACGTTAGAGCCTTTTCTATAATGGATAATACTCTTATGAGGTCTAACATGAAGAAACACATTTTTGCTGACCTCGACACTACCATAAAATCTCCTATGATCTTCATAATTCTTCTACATATCACATGCCTCTTGCATCCTTTATCTAATCAAGACAACCTACCACTATATATCCTGCAATAAAGATAGCCCAAGAGAAACTCTATCCTCTAAACTGTCCCATTTTAGTAGAGTACTGCAATCACTACCATATAATTCTTGAAACGGTGCTATACTAATAGAACTTTCAATGTTGTTATAAGAAAAATCAAGAAAGTACAAATACTCTTCCCATCTCAACTAATGATCCATGACGTACATCCAAAGTAGGTCCTCTAAAATTTGATTCACTCGCTCTTTATGTCCATCTCTCTCAGGGTGATAGGTTGTACTAAAGTTTATATTGGTCTCCAAAGAATGTTGCATGGAATTCTAAAAATGAGAGATGTACAATGGATCACAATCACAAATGATCTTCTACATATCTCATCAAAATATATTCATGCCATTGCACTACTTGTATAGGTGGTATTCACTAGAGAAAAATAGGCCACTTTTATCAATTTATCCATTGTAACCATGATTGTGTCATGGTGGTATCTTGATGTAGGTTGCCCTACTATAAAATATATAGAAATTGTTGTCCAATTTCTAATCCAGTATGACATGCGGGTAGAAAACGCCTATTTGATTTTGATGCTTGGCCTTCACCCTCTGAAACTCCAAAAATTCTGAAAAAAATGATCTACATCTCTCTATAGTCCTCTCCAAAGGTACAAATATCTCAATGTTGCATGCATCATCTTCACCCATGGATGGGCTCAGTAAGGTACACGATGAGCCTCTATCAATATATACTACCTCAAACCTCCATCCCTAAGGACATAAATTTAACGTATGTGTCTGAGAAGTCCATATAGCTGCAGTGTCAATCCCTCAAACTTCCCCTCAAGAGGTTTTTTAGACTTAATCTCTGCTCTAGCTGAAAGGTAGAAGCTATTGTTATCACCGTATCACAACACCCTTATGTTTATACAAGTGCATATGTTAAACTCACGGTGTGATTGGATAACATGGGTACTATCTCCAAGTTGTGGGACTTGCTACTTGAGATAGACCTCTAGAGAAAGCTGGTTCTTGCTCCTAAACTACCTGCCACAATCTACTCTAATGCAGGGGAAACTAACTATTCTAATCTAAATTTCCAAGGGACCAGGGAGATAGAATGCATAAAATAAAAGAGCCTACACTAAAAGCGGTGATACACCAGAAAAGGAGGGTGTGAGAGTAGTCTCCAAATGCGTGAAATACAGAAGCGAAGTGCACACTAGAAAGTCAGGTGATGACAGTTCTCCATAATCTAGTAAAATGCATTCACAAAGATATTCCAAGCATACAAAATGATAATGGATCCCTGCAAGAACATAATAATAGACACAATATTCTTGTAGAAATATTAAAGGGGCAAGAAGAATGCAAGAAAACACAGCAGGGGAAGATACATCCACAAATTGATATTTTATTGCTTCATGATATGCACAGTTCAGTCTATTACAAGATAAGGGCCTGGATCACCATGGAAGGAGTCCACTACAAGGGCCTATCAGCACATTGGCTTCACAAAGAAATTTTGACAGAGCTTTTCTATCTGAAAACTCCCCCCCTACAATGAGCCCAACACTCCAATTTATAGAAAAAATGAGAAGAGAAAGAGAAGGGAAAAATGAAAATCCCGAAATCTATCCTTCAAAAACTTGTAAAGGCATTAAATGGAGTAAAATTATTATATATTACTTGTAAAAGTCTTCCCATACAATCCCATGTGCTGCAGCAGAGAAAGAATGATGACCATGCCTCTGGAATTGCACTGTAACTACCAAATAAAACATTGTTATGAACCCAGCCACGTTTTCCTAAAAATATTGATCAATCTCTCATAAAATGTCATTAATATTTATTGATTATTTTGTGTTGGGCTCAGAGCCACGATTCCAACGGTACCAATTTTGTGAGATTGATTTCGTTAGGAAATGCAAAAGATGGCCTTCTGAGTCCAGGAAGCTATTTTGGGTCTGGCAGGCGTTTTCTGTCATTTGACGGGAATGAGCATTAACTGACTAGAGCTGAATATGTTTCTCTTATTCCAGAAAGTCTAATTTTATGAAAATCGGAGCTCAGAGTCAAAAGTTATGGCCGTTTGAAGTTTCATTGGGTCAAACGTTGACTTTTCTTCTTTGTTGTCGGTCGTTTCGGCTTTTCGCGTCCCTCGTGTCCCTTTGGCCCAGATGTCCCAAACGAAAATCTCCTGCTTTGGCCGCTTCAGGCTTCCTTGTTCCTATTTGAGGTGAAGACACATGGCGAGATTCAATTTGTTGGCGGCTCTTTCCCTTTCCGCGTCCCACGCGTACTTTTGGCCCAACTGTCTGGGACGAAAGTCCCCTGTTTCGGCCGAATCGGCCGGTTCACGTCCCATGCGTACCTACGGCCCAGATGTCCCAAACTATGTGATAACAAAACTTGGCAGTTTTTTCCACTTTCGGCCGGTTTGGCCTTTCGCGTCCCTTACGTGTACTTTTATCCCGGCTGCTCCAACTGCTATGTATCAGCTACTGCCTGGCATATTTTCGGCTGGTTCGCGCCCCGACGTCCCAACTGTCCCAACTGCTGCGCAGACTAGGAATTAGCCTATTTTCTTCATTTTTTCGGCCCCAATCTTGGTTTTTGCAAATTTTTTCACATTTTCAAAACTTGTTGGGTTTTCTTCTTGGACAGGAGAGTTAGAAAGAACCCGAGGGGACCCCAGAAACATGATTTTTGCCTTGAATCAATATACTTTCTCGGGACTGAATAATTGATGCATGTTATCAAAATTACCTTGAGGGGGTGAATTTTTCCATGGCCCCTTTTTGGGTGTAAGATTTGAAGAAGAATTAAAAATTTTCTTTTTGATTTCCTCCTTATGGGAAGAGATTGCTTTCTATTTCTTATCCTTAAGGAATTTTCAACAACCCCTTCCATGGTGGTTGGGACATGAACATATACTTCCCCACCTATGATAGGATTTAATCCCATAATAAATTTATATATCATTAACTTCTCATCAGTTTTATACTGAGGCACGTACTTGAGAAGCTTAGTAAATTTCTCCCAGTACTCTGTTACAGTTAACTTTCCTTGAGCTAAGTTCTGAAATTCTGTCATCTTTTGATCATAGTAGAGTTATGGCATCAATCGTTGCCTAAAATAATTTTTAAATTAATCCTAACTGATGTTTGTTTCATCAATGTTTAATTTAGACTTACGGCTGTCCCACCAAGAAGATAGCTCATGGGAAAGTTGATAAGCTCCCCATATTGCTTTAGTTTCCTCAAAGAAGTTCCTTATTGCAAAGTACTTCTCCATTTCATTGAGCTAGTTCTTAGCTCCATCTCCCAGCGTAGTACCATCAACCTTGGGTGGACTTATTCTTTTTATATCATTTGTAAGTTCAACCACCAATCTCTCCCTTTTATTCTCAAGCTGATTGGGTACATTTGCATTAGCATTGGCATCATTATTGTTATCAATGCCTAAATTCCCAATATTGGTGTTGTCTATATGAGGTGGCTAATTATTATTACCAGAATCTTCTTCATCCTCCTCATTTCCCATTACTTATTGTTCTAGTACAACCACATGATCTCTTGTGTCAAATAGGGAAGCAAGGATCTCATCGATTTTTTGGGGTAGTAGCTACTTCTCCACCTGGTGGTGGGTTGTCTGCAACATTTCCTCTTATTCTAACAATTTTATGTTAACAATAAAACTTATTTTTTATCATATTATGGACACAATAGGTCTAAAAGATGTAACCTTCAGCTCTGATACCAAGATGTAACATTCCCATTTTAAGACATTAGAAACAAGGGAATTTTTTTTATAATGTTCTCTGTTCTAAATTAATATAATTTAGAACACACATTACAAATCCAATCTATCTCATAACAGAAAACCATATGCATCTATAAATGAATTGGTGAAACACCGATCTCTCATTTCATGACTCGGTATCATATCAATCTCTCATGTTAATTTTATAATGTGCATACTACGTATAATTGGCTCTTTTACAGTTTTAGAGGTATCAAGTGTTCTATTTAAGAGGCCTATCTGAATATTTATTACCGATATTCATCTGAAACCCTACTTCTTAAACTAGGTGACATAGGAAAATGTAACTAGGAGCTTGCAATGCTTTGGCCAAATATTTTTAAACATATTATTCATGTTTATATTCCTATATGGCATGCTCATCAAATGGAATAATTCCTTCACCCTACTTGATATTTTATCTAGAACGGTCTTCAATGAATTTTTTTACTCCACTTGTTCAGCGTTTGATCCTAGCCAAGGTTAACAACATGGTAAAGTGTGGAGGAATACTTATGGTGAATAAGGGTACCTAGACATACTCAATTGAATTATGATAATTGGGTGTGTCTGTTTATTCTAATTCAATGTCAGTTGACCCCGACACTAGGTCATGCCCCTATCTTTAACTAGGGAAAAACTGTGATCAAGTCAGAATTTATGTTAGCCTAGTTGAAAAAAATATGATTGGTGTTGAAAAATGTCAACTACAATATAGTATCCTCGTGAAAACCCATGTCATGTAATGAAGGTACTATACTGTAGTTAGCGTATGTCAACATCCATCTAAGTTTTCCTAATCTGGATGAATATATCTTAGATAGAAAGTTATATCTTATTAATTTCCTCGTTATAGATTAATTACATCAACCCTACTGAATAACTAGGTTCCTTAATCATTACGATTCAAAGTTAAAACTGAAATAGATTAAATTATGCAGATAAATATGCTTTTTATCCAATTCACAAGTGATGATTTGAACTATTAACATCCTGATTCAAATTCTATATTAAAGGCCCAACACACATGGAAGTGTCATTTATTTACTCACTTCATATAGCCCTAGCTTATATAAGTTCTGGATGGGTCCTTTTTCCATATTAGAATTCATTGAATGAAGTCTAATGCCCTTTCATTTTTCTTTCTTGACATCCCTATTTTGGATAAGGAAGTCTACATGAGAAGGAACACCTTCACTAACTACAGATAGCAATCATGTTTCATATCTAAAAGGTCTTAAATTAAGACTATGATTCATTTCAAGGGAGTTGTCTTTCCTTTCCCTTATAAAGGGTTAAAATCTATTATAATCCAATTTCCCATTATAAATTATTATGAAGGTTTAAACTCTCATACAAACATTTATTTAAAATAGTCATAAAGATATAGTTGAGTATCAATGTAAGAAATTCAACTTTATAACTTGCATCCTCACTGGAGAGGGTAATACATCTAGTACCTCAGACTTCTATTTACTCCATTCCAAACCATAAAATTATGCTACTATTTATGAAATAGATTAATATTCATTATTTCCTGTCATTGCATGGCAAAACAAATTACATTAAGTACAAACAAATTTCAGACATATTTCATTCAACAAGGAGGAAATTATACATTTACGTGTCCAAACTCTTTAGTTATTACTAATATAAAACATCACTATTTCAATCAATTTTAGATACAACTTTCTTTTCCGTCAAATACATTTTAGTAATGAACCATATTTCATCATAAAAAAACCAATATTCTTTGATAACCAAATGTAACTTCCTAAAGATCTTTCTCCTTTCATCACTTATGAAGTTCATCTAAAAAATTGCTAGCATAGGTCAGCTCATTGAACTGATCATGGCAAGCACTAAATCATTAAATTTATATTCTTTTAACTAACTATTTCATAAAAAGAACTATGTTTGTTATGAAACAGTCCTGAGAAATTCATAATACACAGCCAAAAGAAGTTACAATACTCAAACCAATAAACAGAGAAACAAATATACAAAAAATCAAAAGTAAGGTTAGGTCATGATATATAACAACTTCACAGCCATCCATATTATTGTATTTTATCAAAAGAATTTAAACAGTAATTCTGATAAGTAAAATTTCATCAGAATTTCACTACTACTTTCATATATTGCTTTTTCATGATCACTTCCATCCGATTAGATTCAATTCATCAAAAAAAGGTAACTATCCTACTAGATTTAGGAATAGTTCAATAGTAGATCATTTGCAACAATACTTCCATCTCAATATTTCCTTAACCCTATATTCTCCTAAATCTGATTTTCCAACAATTAAACTTAAAATATCATAATAAAATATGTTAAAATAACCAAATTATCATAACAATTTAAGTGTTCTAGTGTAGAGTATCCCAATACTCAAACTCAAAACTAGGAACCAAATCAAGTTAAAAAACAACCAAGATAAATCAGACCACTCAAAGATGTAAGATGACTTTGAACAAGAAAAAGAGTTACACTCCAATGTAAAAAAGATGCACTATTCAATAATTACCTTAAGTAGTTAAATGGTTAATTTTTTACTCTTGACTAACTCATTAAACCATTCAACTACTTCCAGCCTAACACATTATTCCATCGAATTAATTTCAACTTCAACTATACTTACCTAACAACATTCTCCAATCATTCTACTAGACCAGTCATAGAAGTTGGTCATAACGAAACTAGACCAAGAGAAAACAAACATTCTTCCCAAGTGTGAAGCTGAAAGAAGATAAATGAGGATATGGAGAAATATCACAACACATCAACTCTTTTATGATTAAGGAGAACTAAGAAACCATTAACTGATTACATTGATAAGGTCCTTATCTAATTCTCAAACCAAAATCCCAACAGATATCTACTCTTGGTTTTAATTGAATGACACAACTAGGAGATGGTAAGATGGATTTTTATTTTCCACAGATAAAAAAAAATCATTACTCAAAGATTAAGATGAAGGAATATTTTAACATATTGTTATTTGAACAATCTTCCTACTCATTCCGTATAGGAGAAGAAGTAATCCAACTGATTTAACCTAACAGAATTGATCATGTCCATTTTCACAAATAAGACATTTCCATAAGCCTCTATAGACTAAAAATCTAGGTTCTTAATTGTTACGCTTAAGGTTAAAACTCATTAGAGGAATTATGAAGTACATCTGCTTTCTATCCAAATCACGTGCATGATTTGAACTATTAAAACCCCCCTCCTTTCCAATTTTACCATAAAAGGCCAGTAGACAGGAAGTTTCATTTATTTACTCACTTTATATAGCCTAGCTTATATAGGTTTTGAGTAGGTCCTTTTTCATATTAGACTTCATTGAAATGAATTCTAATCCTTCTTATCATCTTTTCCTACATTCATATTTGAATAAGGAAATTTACATAGAAAGAGCACCTTCTCAACTACAGATATTAATAAGGATTCATATCAAACAGGTCTTGAATTAGGGGACTATGATTCATTCAATGTACCGTTATTTCTTTCCCCTATTAAGGTTAAATTCTATATAAACCCCTCATACAATTATATACTATTATCAAGTTTTAACTATCAACAACACTTTATTTAAAATAGAAAACTCATAAAGTATAGTTGAGTATCAATGTAAGAAATTCAACTTTAAAATTGCATCATCACGGAGAGGGTCATACATTCGTACTTAAGACTTATATTACTCCATTCCAAACATAAAATTATGATAATATTAGAATAGATTAATATCATATTTCCATTCATTGCATGGCCAAAACAATTACATTAAGTACAAAACAAATTTCAGACATTTTCATTCAACAAGGGGAATTATACATTTACGGGGTCTTGTCACTCTTTAGTTATTATAATTAAAAATCACTATTTCAATCAATTTTAGATACGACTTCATTTTCCGTCAAATACATTTTAGAATAACCCCCATATTTGCACATAAAAAAACCCAATATTCCTGTGATTACAAATGTAACATCCTAAAGACTTTCTCCTTTCATCACCTATGAAGTTCATCTAAAAAATTGATAGATTTTGTTTAAGGGGGTCAGGTTTTTTCCCATTGAACTGATCATGCAAGCACTAAATATCAAATTTATATTATTAACTAACTATTTCATAAAAAGAACTATGTTGTTATAAACCGTCCTGATGAAGAAATTTCATAAGAAACAGCCAAAAGAATTAAAAATACTCAAACCAAAATAAACAGAGAAACAAAATATACAAAAAATCAACAGTAAGGGTAGGTAATGATATATAACAACTTCAGACATCCATAGTATTGTATTTTTCGAAAGCATTAAAAACGTAATTCTGATAAGTTCAAAATTTCTATCAGATTTCACTACTACTTTCATATATTATTTTCATGATACTATCGATGTAGCTCAATTCATCAAAAAAGGTAACTATCTAACTCGATTTTAGGAATAGTTCAATAGTAGATATTATGAAACAATACTTCCATCTCAATATTTCCTTAACCTATATTCATCCTAAAATCTGATTTTCCAACAATTAAACTTAAATATCATAATAAAGATCGTTAAAATAACCCAAATTATCATACATTTAAGTGTTCTAGGGTAGTAGAGTATCCCCAATCCTCAACCTCAAAACGACGGAACCATAGCAAGGGACAAAACAACCAAGCGAAAGCAGACCATCCCAGAGGTAAGAGGACTTTGAACAAGAAAAGAGTACACTCCAATGTAACAACGATGCACTATTGCCCAATGACAGGACCTGAAGGAGGGAACGGGGAAGGGGGGACGCGGGACGACAAGCGGAAACCAGGAAACGAAGGCCAGAGCCGAAAACATGTATTCCAGCGAATTAATTTAAACTTCAATAGACGGACGAACAAAGTCTCCAATCCTTCTTACAGACAGTAAGAAGTTGCATAACGAAATAGGACAGAGAAAGACAACATCTTCACCATGTAGTGTGAAGCTGAAAGAGAATAAAGGGAGGATATGGCGAATATCAAACACCAACTTTTTATGAGTAAAGGAGAACCTAAAGAAACCAGCAACTTACATTGATAAGGCTAATTATCTATGTCTCAAACCAAAATCCCAAACAGATATCTAATCTTGTTTGAATGAAATGACCAACAACTAGGAGATGGTTTAAAGATGATTTTATTTTCACAAGATAAAAAAAATCATTACTCAAAAGATTAAAGATGGAAAAAGGAATAATTTTAACATTGTTAATTTGAACAATCTCCTAATCATATCCGTCATAGGAGAAGAAGTAATCAAATGATTTAACCTAACAGAAGTGATCATTCCATTTCACAAATAAGAATTTCTAAGCTCTATAAGAACTCAAACCAAGTTTAATTGTCCAAGGTCTAATAAATGGACTAACAAAATACATCAAAATTAATATCTGATAGAATTATCAAGAAAAGTTCAAGTTGATAAGCAAAAACGGAAAAACGTAAAACAATACCCAAGGAGTTTTTCCCTTTTTGCAATTGGACCATAAGTCATAGGTACCCCATGACCTAACAGAAGTAGAAAAATAAGAGATTTTCCCTATGGAGTCCAAAAATTCGGCTTCGTCAAAAATAACAAATCAATTACAGAGAATATAAGAAGTATTTACTTTTCCAGGCCTTTTTAAAAATATAACGACAAGAACTTAAACAAGTCCAGGAATAAATTTAACTAATTGCTTAAGACAAAACAACAACAATTTATCTCTAATATCATAGGGCTTCGAGATATACAAAATCAAAATATACAAACAAAAACCCACATTTACAATCACAATACATCGATAAGAAAATAGGATGGTTTCAAAAATTTAGAGCATTCCAACTGTTACGAAAATATATGAATACGAACGCATCACATATTTTATGTTCCCTAAAGAATTGAAGATTCAATCAACAACTCAAGTGTATTCAAACTAGTTGAATCAACTGCATTGTCCAACAGAGAAAGCAAGACCATTTAGAAAAGATCTAAAGAGTCAAATTAACAAAGCTAATACAAGATTTAATAGTTCAAACAAGATCACAAATTTTTTTGACTTGATTCAAGCACATTGAAGAAGATTAAAGCATAACGCCCACTATCAATCAATTAAAAATCAAAAAATAGATACACTTGTCATCATTGACAATAGAATCGAAAAAACATCCCATAAACAACACAAAAAACTCAAGTAGAGAAATTTTAGTAGCAAAATGAAAACTCAGTCTATTCTAAAGAGATATTTGTTCTATTATGAAACATTAAGTACAAAGAAAAATATTAATGGATGAACAATATCAGTCATGATAGCATTTCTCATTAACGTGATTCACAGAAGTAGCAAAGAATGATGCTCCCAATCTTGCTTCAAAATGATAAAACCACACAAAAACTTCCTCTATCTACTTTATATGGTCTCACAGTTCCAACCCTTTCTTACATGTCATGCAAGGAAGGAAATATCATGCATTGACATATTGCATGCAAAAATCAAACTGGAGGTTTGAAAACAAAAAAAACCACATACAAAGCTCTAGCTCCAAAACCAAATGAATCGACAAACCCAAACTTTCTATCTTCTTCCTAGGTGGTTTCGCCAATTTCCAAAAATTAAATGTAGAGTAGGAATGTCAGTCCTTCCTATTTTCCCACCACCACCATATCCAAATTTTAATTGGACTCAATTCAAACAAAACATGCCTCATAAAACTTTGTAAAAAATGTCAACTCATCCATCTTAAGTTTGTAACTGCCTTTTCCAAATTTGGCTGCATAAAGAGATAAGGATTAATAAATTTCCTTGAATTCGATTCCTCCCAATTTCCTCTTTCCCCATGTTGTTTCATAGGCCCCTTTAGGTTATCCATTCCCTTATTTAGGTTAGACACTAATTTAAGAATCAACACAGGTCCATAGGTAAGTCCATAGTTTTAGTCTATGTCCCTCTTAATTTATTTTTCATCCCAATTTAACAAAAGAAAATATTAACTTATGTTAGGTTTAAACCTTAGGATAGAGTTACTAGTCTTAGAACATAGTTTATTAGGCCCCAGGTACCCAATCGAAACATCACCATAACATAATAGAAAATAACCAAATTTTTACTTGATTAAATGAGAAGTAGAGATCCATGAAGAGGTTCATTCATAACCTTTACACATTTTAGGTCCATAACTATTCCATCTATCCAAATTAGACATCATGACATGAAAATTAGAAGCTTACCTTAGATCAAAGGAATTGATCTAAGGTAATGTTGTTTGAATCCCCTTAAATTATGAAAACTGAAACTCAAATTCATTATCCCTAGCAGTTAATTTATTCGGCATAGAAAAGATGGATTGCTTCATTTTCAATTAACCAAAATCATGATAGTATGTACCTATTCCCAATAGATAACTTCTTATCTTCTACAAACATGATCTCCTAAGTCATAAGAGTACACCATATTAAGACAAAATCACCTGTCAACATTTGTACCTTCTATAGTAGAAGTCATCATAGGTACAGTCATGTTAGAGGCGTTAAATTACTAAATTCCATAATGTATCATTATCATAGGTACCATGGATATATGCCTTCAAAATATTAAGATGAGGAATTCACAGAGTACATGATGTCAATTGCAATCAGCCAAAAAAATTAATAACATGGCCAAAAGCTAATCTAAAATTATATTTGGCCACTTGTGATTGGGAATATTTCTAGACAATTATTGATACTATTTCAGAGGAAATGTCATATACAATTGGGCTTTCTTTTTCCATTCCACAAGGAAAATATTAGAAACAGTGAAACACCCATAAATTCAAGGTTCAAAACCGAACTAAAACATATAATTTATTGGGGAAAATTTGTGGAAATTTTTTAAGGGGTTTGCAAAGAGTGATACATTGTTCATGATTTAATTAATTTTTGATTAATTATTTATCTAGTTTCACAACTTAGGGTCCTTAATAAATTTTATAAAACAATTCATAAGTTAAAGTGGTCCAATTTATCTATGTCTTTTATACCCTTATTACACCTTTATTCTAATTAATTAATTTTCATATAACACTTTCCCTTTTTAACCCCTTAACTACTTTAATGAAAAATGTCCCATTAGCCACTTTAGTTTTTAATATCTAGAAAAAGCATCATTTACTTATTTATTAAATTCAAAGTGGAAGGGGAGGGGGTCACAACATAGTCTAATTCCACAAGTGTAGGTACCCTAGGGCCTTATTTGTTAATTAGATTTTTAACATTTTGCACATACACATTCCCACAAAATATAACATCACTTAAGTGATGTAGGATTCATTCTAAAACATTGGATTAGATCTATCTTGGCCATTAGATCTTAGGTTAGACTAAAACCTATAAATCCTTATGATCTCTCCTATTATTATTTTCTTACCATATTCTTATCATTTTCACTCTTTTGTTTTGCAGGTTTGGGAGAATGGAGGCCATGGATCCAAAGAGAGATTATGAGGTGTTGTGCCTTGTTAGAAGGATATACACACCATTTTGGGTATTTATATTATCTACATCCATGTCCTAGGGTTTGCTTTACATTTTATTCATTATTATATTATTATTCTTTTTTGGGTATGTGCATTTTTGCCCCATTTTATTTCTAGATCTAATGAAGCATATACACAATCCAGGTTATATATATATAATATTATATTTGTTTTAGATTTATTTTTGAAAAATGTTAAATCAATAGATTAAACGTTTTATTTTAACTTATTTTTTTTATTAAATCTAAAACAAATATATATATATATATATATATATATATATATATATATATATATATATAATCTATGTGTGTGTGTGTGTGTGTATGTGTGAATACTAAACTAGGTTATGGGTTGGCCGATCTATATAAAAAAAATAGTGCAGAGTATATGTTTAGCAGTTGCGGCTAACAATATGTGCTGGTTTAGGTTTGGGTGGGGGTACCACCCCACCCAACTACATATTGTAAAATGGTCTCGTCGTGGGGTCATCGCCCCCAACCCTTTGCTTGTTTATCATATACAAAGGCTTGGCCAGATAGGCCTATTCGGCCCAATATATAGACAATCCTTTTCTTAATTCGGTAAACTACGTTCTATTTAAACTTTTCCCCACCTATTTTTTAATATATAGACATTCAAATTAAAAATTATTAATCTGTGTGTGTAATATAATATAAATATTGCATTAAATAGATTGATACAATATAAATTATATAAAGTTAGATATATAACTTATATAATTATAATATTTAATTTTTTTATTTTTTATTTTTTTGTGTTTTATTTGTTTATAAAAACAATCAATTCAACTTGTTTGTATAACAACTATAAGGGTATAAGTAGTAGTTTATAATTTCACATCTATTCAAGTATGTGGAAATAGTAAGAAACTAATAACACTCCCACCCCCACCCCCTTTGTTCTTGTGTTTAAAACTATATATTTTCCTAAGGAATTTAAGGAAGTTTCTACACAAGTAAATAGAAGGAAACATTTCCTTTACAACAAGGTAAAATTTGATTATAAAATTAACTCAAATAATTCATATTTACATATTCCTTTTTGAACGGAATGAAAGTAAAACATTCATAAATGAAACTTATTCCTTCCCTCTTTTAAATCAAGTTGCTAATTTTAAAAAAAGAGAATGAATATATACTTTCCACAATACAACACCATCCTTTTTAAATTAAGATCTATAATACATTTTTGAATCAAATTTTAAATATGAAATTAAATTTTCCATTCCAAATAAGGAAAGTTTTCCATCGAAAATTAAATGCACTATAGGTATAATTTACATGTTTGAAGAAGCCATCAGAACAATAAAATGCAACTTCTCATACCTCCTTTCCAAAATATACATTTTTGGATAATCAATACAAATCAATCTTACATAATACATTTACAAGAAGTTGAAACTTTTTAAAATGCAAGTTACAAATCCCTCCACTTAGGTGGAGAAAACATGACAAAAATTTACAAAAGTAGGAATTCTTCCATGGGCTCAACAATAATTGTGTTCACTCCAAGAGAACCACTTCAGCTCCATAGCTTTTCCTTTCTTCAAATCACAATGCAAGGGATGGGGTGTAGGTAACTCTCAACTCTCAACCTTTATTCCAATGAGGGGAAGAATCCATTCTCCTCATTGGCCCCCTTGCCCCAACCATATGAAAAAAACTATGTTTGTAACCAATATAAGCTTTAAAAAAAGCTTCCACATTACAACACACATACAAAAATTCATTTTAAACACACAAACAAGCACAAAAATACAATAACAATAACATGAAACTTTCAACACACAAGGATTGAAACTCAAGCCAATGGAGCATGGAAATATGGGGAATCATTACCTCATAATGGATTAAGTGTCCACCTTGAAGCCTCCAAAAACACAAAACATCCCATACAATACTCTTATGCCTCCTTCAAATATATTATACCTCCCTCTATCTCTTATACCCTCCTGAATATCTTATCCCTCCCACTAGTTAAATATACAAGAAAAGTAATAATTTCTCTTATCTAAACAGGTGGGACACCCAAAATCCCTCGAAAATATGCAATAATAGTCTTATGCCTCTATCAAAATATCCCAATAAACCTTCTCCTCCACACTACTTAAGGTAATTCTACCCAAGGTCTTAAAACAAGAATACACACAACCATTCATTTACATATAATACACATATATATATATAAAATACATGGGTGTAGTTCCTACCTATCCATTGCAAGAAACTTGATCGCAAAATCACAGCTCCGAGCTCCTTCCAATCTCAAATCTAAATCTAAACAAGCTCCAAGACTCCCAAGCAAGAAAATCAAGCTAAAACTTCAAAATACCAATGCACAACAAAATGAAGTAACCCCAAAACCATCAACTAATCTTGTATAAATAGAGAAAGAGAAGAGGATGATGAGGTGGCTCCATGTAGGATGCCACATCACTTCTCCTCAACTCCACATCACCAATTCAAACGTCAAACCCAAGGATAATAAATTGGTGGGTTAGGATATGACAAACCAGTTACACACACTAACCCTCACTCCATACTTATAAAGGACACCATTAAAAAATCATGTAAGAAAGTGGAATAATTTAAAGTTTTTACCTTCAAAATCATATAATGGGGTCTAAATTTTACCCCTCACCGCGTACGTATAGTTGGTGGGGGAATTTAAGAGGTGAGGGAAAAGCTTAACTTCTCCCACAAACCTCCAAAAATGTCTTAAAGGTCAAATTTTAAATTTTGAGAGATGGGTTGAGTCACAACAACCAAAATCAATTAAATTAAACTCAAATCAAAAAGTTCACAAGGACCATCTGCCCCTAACAAATTCCCTTTTGTCACATCCAAAAAATTAGCTTAATTAACATAATTAATTACTAAACAAAGGTAAATGTAATGAACAATACAAAAGTGAAATGCAATGCAATAATAAAATACATACTCACAAATTAATCAGAAGAAAAGGTGAAAGAAGAAACACATATCCCATGGTCACAATTTAAGGTCATCCCCTCCATGGGGACATCCTAACATCCTAACAATATACAACAATAACATAACACAAATATTCCATGGTGATCGTCATTACAACCATCAGATATTCTGCTACATTTGGTCTCCTAACCCCCTTATGTTTTTTGTGATACAATAACCTACAAAATCAAACAATACCTTCATTGGCCTCATGGTCACATCAAATACATCAAAAATAAAATAAATGCATAATCATCAATAAACATCATCATATGACATAATCATCATTAAGCTAAGTAATGCTACCAATCATTTACAATTTTATAAACCTTTCAATTTTTCAATTTCATCAATATCAGTGAGATCACAAGATTAGTTCAAACACCAAAACATAGTCAATACGATGAGAATTAAGAATTTCAGTATATATATAGGCTAACAACACATCATCACCATCAATACATAATATATATCCATTTCTTTAAGAATCCATACAAACCACAATATGAATCACAACATATCAATAGTCAGAATATCTCTATCATCTAACATCATGTTTATCCAAAATAACATAACAAGGTTCATATCTATAGTCCATGATAAATCAAAATCATTTTATAAAATGTGTTGAAGAGGAGTGGTCACTACATCCCCCTCCCCTTAGACTTGAATTATTCCAAGAAGTCACTAAAATAGGTGTGGAAACTGGGCCCGTAACAAAGTAGCGTCCTCCCATGAAGTGGCAATCTCATCATACCTATCCCATAGGAATCGCATCTGATCAATCTCACGGCCTCAAAGGTCTAGGGTCTTATGATCTATAATTCCTATGGGCTCTATAGTCACATTTCCCTACTCCTAAACCTCCAATGCGGTCATATCCATTATATGAGAAGGATTTTGAATGTATTTCCGTAGTAAAGAACCATGGAAAAAATCATGGATGTGAGACAAGATAGGTGGCAAGGCTAGACAGTATGCTAAGAGAACAATCCACTCCAAGATATCAAATGGGCCGAAAAATATAGCAGCTATCTTATAGCCTTTTGTAACGAATAGGGCTCTTATGAGGCCTTACATGAAGAAACACCATCGTGTCAACCTCAAAACTATAGTCTGTCCTCCTCTAATCTGCATGCCTATTCTACCTATCCTGAACCTCTTGCAATCTCTACCTAATCAAGATAACCTGGTGTTCCATGTCCCCTAACATTGCTAGCCCAAGATATACCCTATCCTCCAACATTTCCAAACTCAATGGTGTCCTTCACTCCCTACCATATAGTGACTAAAATGGTGCCATGTCGATGGAACTCTTAAAATTGTTGTTGTAAACAAAATCAACCAAGTATAAATACTCCTCCCATCTTGACTAATTATCCATGGTGTACATCTGAAGCATGTTCTCTAAAATATGATTCACCCACTCTATCTTACCATTTGTCTCAGGGTGATAGGTTATACTGAAATTAATTCTCCTACCTATAGCATGTTGCATGGTAGTCCAAAAATGTGAGGTGTACAAAGGATTGTGGTCACAAATAATCTTTGATGGAATCCCATAAAGTCTGACTATCTCATCCAAGTACACTCATGCTAGTGTACTATTTATATAGTTGGTCTTCACTAGAAAAACATGATCCACTTTTGTTAATTTATCAACCATTACCATGATGGCGTCATGGTGATATCTCGAAATCAGTAACCCAAAAATGAAATCCATGGAAATGGTGTCCCACTTCCATTCTGATATGACATTCAGATAAATTGCAACTTTTGTTTCATTTATCAAAATGTGATAAAACTTATACCATCCCATGCATGGAGAAATTTAATAGATGTTAAAAAAAAAATTGATTTCAATATTGTTTGATATAGTAATGGCAGGGAAATGGAAAGTGCTTTGTTTTCTAAATCCTTTTAAACTTGTTTCACATAAAAAACATAAAAAAATATATTTCTAAAAAAAAACCAAAAAAATTTCCATCCCAAGATAGACAACTACATCTAACTTTTCACCAAAGGAAAAAAAAACAAGATTTTGTCATCCAAATCGCAGGCAAACGGATTACAATCCTATACGTTTTTTCAAAAAAAAAACAAAGTCATATAATTTAAATTGTTTAATATAGCTAAACTTGTCCATTTTTAAAAAAAATAGTATTTTAGAAACTAGATTCTGGATGCTACAATTCATATTCATATAAATGTTTCTAATTTTCAGTGTGTATATTGCTAATAATCCCTACAAGTTGTAATTTCACTGTTTTCTACAATATGACATCCACTTATGACCCTGTTTTGTCCACCAACTTGGTGCACTTACCCTAATCTAGTCATATTTTGGAAAGAAATACATCAACACTTGAACATAAACACAAATATTGACCTCATAGTCATGTTTTTTGGAATATTGTCTTATAGCACATGATAAATTGGTGCGTACACTTGAAAATGTTATGTTTTTCTAAAAACATAGATTTATTCATGGATTACACAGTCCAAAGCTTAGGATTAGATATCAAATATAAAGAGTGGGTGGCTTCCAAGCCAAAGAAAACAAAATGTGCTTGCGTTGCTAGATTTATAAAGCACGCGTGTTTTTTTTTTCTTAGTGAAAAAATTAAATTTACATAGTAAAAAATGCACTCGCGTTATAAGTATCATAGCATGAGCGTGTTATAATGTGACCAAACCATAATGCACTCGTGTTATATGGAAAATGGTCGAAAAATGGATTTTGGCCACTTTTTGGTCCCCCATCTCCCTGCACATTCCCATTACACTCTTATAACTTCAATATCACTATTCTATTTGATTCTCTAAGCTTCAAATATTTCCTTAATGCACTATAGAGCATACATGTATTTATAGACTTTTTGAATTTAAAGTATGACTATATTGGCATGAAATGCGAGAAAAAATAGAGGGGAAATTGGACCAAAAGAAGTAAAATAATAATACAAATAAGGATAACGGATTAAGGATCCAGAAAGGGAAATGAAGCCATTTTTTTGGAATGTGCCCATTTCCATATGGGTCAAAATGTGTAAAGGTCTCATAAAAAGTCAAAGCTCTAGAAATCATAAAGAAAGATGGGATAAGATATAAAATTATTGAAAAGAGGTAAAATATGGTTCATATGTCATAGGAAAAAGTAAAAAATATTGAAAAGAAAGGAAACCATTAATGATAGTCGATAAGGGTTGAACAAAATAAACATAACAACAAAATACAAGCCTATAAGATCTTAACTTAGACACATAGTCAAGAAACATATATAAATGCACTAATGCCAAAATAAAATTAATAAATCTTATACACATATTAGTTGTCTATATAATGCTCCATTTTTATCTAGTTCTCTCTCTCTCTCTATGTGTATTTAAATCTGTGTGTGTGTGTGTAAATTCATATCAAAGTGAGATAAAAAAATTTACCTAGGATAAATTGAAGAATATTTGGTGATTGGAACTTATAAGGGTTTCTTAGATTCAATATCTATATTATTGTTATATAAAATTCAAAAGAAAGCAGAGGGTATAAATTAAATCTTATAGTCCATCTCCATTGACTATGGTAAACAAAAACTATATGCTTCTCATAATCTTGTGTTGAATGCCCTATGCTCATGTGTTTATATTTGTTCTCCTTCAAACATATGTAATACAGATCAAGTAAAAACATTTGGCACTATATATATATATATATAGATATATATATATATATATATATATATATATAGATATATATATATATATCGGTAGTATAAAGTGGCATCCTCAATAATAGGATAAAGAGTGTTGAATATTTTTCCATATAATTGTTGGCCTCTTTAGTTTTTTTGAGGACTTCTAATTCCTCAGTGATTTTGTCCATATTGGGTGTGAAATTGATGGTGTGGAGACTTAACTCATATTCGTTGTCTATTTATTCCCACATGATTGATTGTCACATGTTTGGTAAGTCAAATATGGTGTCTGGTTCATACCCTGTACCTGGAAGTGTCATCTAACAAAAACAAAGGCTTGCAAACAACAATTGATTAGACATGATTACTTGCTTTTAAGGAGATAAGACAAGATATGTGGAAGATATAAAATAGAAACTTTTAAATAGGGATCAATGTCAATCCTACATATTGGTTTCAATCTAAACGATCGATATTGATTGCTGATAAAACTATTTGTCATCCAAATAATTTGAAACATATACTTATATCACCAAAACAACATCTAAATGTAACATGGATTATAAAAACTTAATAAGGATTAGATACCTTTGAAACTTGATGAAGTTGACCTGATGAGATGTGTAGGATTATTTCTGCAAAGGGAATCTGAGATAACCAGAGATTGTTTTTATTCGACATTCTTTCAATGAAAGAAGGCTAGGGAATCAGACATCAATGTTGATTGCAGGGTAGTGCTTTGAGTCAAAATTACACTTGAAAAAATGCTTTTGGGAATTAAAAGTTTAGAAAAGTAATAATCCTTGGGAATATTACAAGACTTGTTTATATAATATCGTTGTCATTGTAACAGATCATCATTGATCTGCATAACTCATTTTTTTATTGCGGGATCAATTCAACTTCTTCCCTTTTATGGAGTTTTTGGTTATCAAATGGGTTTTGTGTTGTTTTAAGTTTGTGGGAGGGGTTTTTAGGTTCTTTTTACTGTTTTAGCTTGTTTGATTTAATTTAATTTTTATTGATAATGTTTCGTTTTTGGTTGCAGGTGGTTATGGGTGTAAAATGGTGAATGTAACTTGGTAGAATAGGTAAAATAAATGTGTGAGACTATGAAGGAGTTTCCTAGAGTGTGTCTACACCTATTTGAATTAGCATGTCCTAATTCTAGTTTCCACACATGTTTCCCACTCTAGTATTATTTTCTTAATACACCTTTTCTATAGAAATAGAGTTCGAAGATATTCAGAAAATATTACCAGTTACCTTTTTGTTAAGCTTTAATCACTTATCAATAATTATTCAATTAATTAAGATGTGAAATAATCTCATTTGTCTTGAAAAGCATACTCAATCCTAATTTTCTAATATCTTGTTACTTATTGGGTAAAAATATCTGAATTGAGATTTTGTTATTCAACAAGAGATTAGAATTTAATTTTATGACTACACTCCTTTTGAAATTATAAGGTATTTTGTTTAAAAAATAGGGTTCAGATGTTTAAATTTTTATGCTAAAAAACACTTCCGCTCCTTTGGACCACCTCTATAGCCTACCCCTAATACCTAATTTAAACTATTAATAAATTAGATCCTTTCACCATTAATTATATCAGTATATTGATTTTTATTTTATCAAATTGAATTAGCTCCAACATGAACTCATGTGATCGGATATTTCCTACTAATGAACTCCCATGTCGATTGAAACGTGGACAAAATTAGACAATACAAGAAACAATTAAGAGTCAAAGAGAGAGAAATCAAGGTCAAGATGGATAAGGAAATATTGAAGATGCAATAACCAAAGAAGGAATCAGGGATCCAGTAAGTAAACTTTTGTGGTATATACATTCATTCGTAGGATACTAAATAATACTACCTATTTCAGTTCTACTAATTTGTAATAGTCTATTGTAAATAACTCCTCCCAATACACCATTCCTATTATAAATACCCCTTATATTACCAGATGTTACATATACATGTATTTTTTGGTGACATTTTAAATACCCCCTTGTTATTTGTATATCTTTCATGTTGAATGTGTTCCTTTGAGTTTTAAAAAATTTGGTTGATGTTGAGATGTATTGACTTTCAGAATATGAAGAAGTCAAATTTAAACCAAACATAAAAATTTGTGTCAATTCTAAGTTTCACTTATTGGTGACTATTAAACATTAGCTTACAAAAGTCACAAATTGTTTTGAACCTTGCACAAGAATAAAAAATATCAAGAGCTTCCAGATATGTTGAATATTGATTTTGGACTATGTTTCCATGATCAATGTGTCAAGAATACTAGAGTTTATTAACATTTCACACACCAATACAAAGATCAAAACCTCAATGAGTGTAATACATCAATATTTGAAAAGTGTCCATAATTGGCCTTCGATAGTGTTTGATCGTTGTATGAGGATCATAATTTCAAGGCTATGTGGTGCATGGTTTCACTAATCAATGACAGGTGACGTCCATTGGCATAATGGATAAACAAAGAGTTTGTAGTGGAGACCAAGTTCTAAAATTTTTAAAGACACAACTACACCAATTAATGCCCCTTCACTGCTTATTACATGCCATTATATTGGCTACAAGATTTACATTAAGAAAGCCCTCTTTATGAACATACATGATAGGATAATTTGTAGAATGTGAATCCCCCATGGAAAAAGATGAGTTGAAATTCAAATAACATAAGAAACATATGTAAAAAAGAGCCTATTTTTTACCCATAATAAATAAACTAGCACCAAAATAATTGTTTTTAGTGTCATAAAAAAATTAGGTGTCTACAATATCATTATCACTGTTGAAAAGTTGATCACTGTAGAGGTTATATTAAAATCTACAAAAATAATGGCATGGAAAAGACCTTTTAAGATCCATAATTTTGGGTGCCTTGCTTAAATTTTCCATATTAACTTATAGCATAAATGACCCCGTATTAATTTATAGTAGTACTTTTAATATGTGGGATGCACCTTCAAATATGAAATATACATATACCTTACTTATGCATATTTTTTTATGAGTAGTGCACTCATTTGGGCACTATATTACATAGATTATTGGCATCCCTGCTGATGCTTCGGAGGAAGCATGTCGTGGAATTACAATTACAAGTAAGTGTACAATTAAATTAGTGATCACCTTAAGCTGCTATGATTCATGAGGAAAATCCATCATTGAAATACTTACAACATCACCAATACTTCCTAATACGTATCAAAAAAAGACACCTACTTCCCCATAAATGAAATTCATAAGAACTAATCTTATCTAATTTGAGTTTTGATAAACGTTTGTACAACATGGTCAAAATCGTGACGGTGCTATTTGTTCTCAACGTTATATTTGTCGTCAATGTCTCTGCTCGACGAAACTTTAATGAATATGTAAATACAAATGCAGCTAGTGAAAGTCTGTATTCAATTGCGGAGATGTTGGTGCATTGTATTAACTGTGGAACCCATATTTCAAATTCTAACTGCTGCCAAAAATAAGATAAGTCTAGATATTGTTCATGCTGATAATTATCCAAAATGAAACAAAGAGGGGAACACACTAAAAAATGCAGAGACAATGCATAGCATTGAACGACTACAAAAGAATTGAGGTTTAAGCAACCTGCGTATGGTGGGAGATCGAAAAGTGTCGATCTGGTGATGCTCGGCTCCCTCGTGATCCGCAAATAGGGAATTTTTTATTTTTATTTTTCATGAACAGATAAATTTTAATATACAATTCAGATTATCATATATATTTGTTTATATTGGACCTTGTGGATGGCTGAAGTAAATATTATTTGTCGGCTTCTTCCATTTAATGTTAACATTGTTAATCCTTGTTAAGCTTGCATGCCACCTTCCTCACTTTTTTCCAAATACGTCATGATAATCAATGAAAACTAAGCACTGTATAATTGACCCTATATTAACAACATTGTTGATCCATTAAATTTATTGTTATTCTAATACTAGCAAGGGGGAATGATGACTTAAACATGACAGATTTAGCGATCTTCAAAATCGTTCACCTCTTTATGTATTGGATAGCTAGCAAAAGAGAAGTTTGCTTGTGCATCCGTAATACATTTTGGTTTTGTGACCAAAATTACAGCTGTCACTCACACTCAATAATATGACACACTTGGGATAATTTCCACCAAAGACCTGCAAAGTTCTTAAAAGACTACATCGTGCCATGTTATCGACACAGCTTTTTTTTCCTGTTTGTCAATTATTTCCAATTACCGATGGAAGTATTGTCATATATGGTTATGTCCGATAATTTTTCAATCTGCTTTGAATAGAATTGTTTTTTCATCAGCATACAATTCGTTACACCACATAGTTTTGTCGCAATATCACCCTTCTTAAGCATGGACCCACATTATACCATATCAAGCCGGCGTGGAGCTTAGTGGCAATGCCAACTTGATAAGTAGGTTGGATAGAGCAGTGGAGGGGTGGCATCAAGTAGGTGATGTGCCTCCTTTGCACATTTTAGCACTAACTAGCATTCATTCGACACAAATCCTACTTTGCCACCACCTTTGAGTTGAGTCGTTCATTAACTACTCTAGGGAAAGCACCCTTTCATGATCCCTTGTAATCACAAGGGGATAATATCATAAATGCCTCTAAATCACATATGATTGCAATGTTAGGGGTGCGCAGATCAAATTCAAGCTTCACTAGATCAAAGTGGAAGATAGAGCTTCCAAACAATTATTCTAATGTTTGAAATCCAAGCACTAGCACTACCAAATCAAGGACATTCAAGAAGGCAATTAGCATCTTACTAAAGAAATAGATGTAGTAAATTCCTTCTCTCGCCATTATAAATAAGTTTTCAAAGCTCAATAATCTTATCTAAAGTGACAAGAAATACTTGACCAATGCATTTTCGTTGTCCCTTGCAAGATTTTTCAAGCACAAAGGGTATCATGTGACTGAATGCTTTCAAGTGAATATTTTTATGAGGTGGTTTCCCACATGGCTAATTGTAAATCCTCTTAGATGGGATGGTCTACCTTATGAATATTATAAAACCCTTTGGGGTGTTCTCAGAAGAGACCTATTCCAAGCTTATCTTACAGATTTTATCTCTAATTTTCTTTGGTGGTTTATTAACCACAATCATATAAAAATCATTCCCAAGATGGTTGACCCAAATCTTATCTACAAATAGAGGCCAATCAATTTATTCAATGTATTTTATAAACTAATTTCTAAGGCCTTAACAATATGCATCTGCAACTTGATGCCTATAACTATTAGTCAAGAAAAATAAGGTTTATTCAAAGAAAATATATTCTAAACAATAGTATTGCTCTTTAGGAAGGTATGGACTACGCTTGCTGGTCTCAATAGAAATCCTTAGTTATGAAAATTGATTGTTTGAAATCCTTTAACATGATAAAATGGTACATAGTCCCAGTAATGCTCAAACCACTTAGTTTTAGGTAAACATTTATCCACTCATTGTCAATGTTGTTTTCTAATGCTTCGTCTTATCTCTTTGTTATTGCTATCATCTCATAATATTTTTTCCTCTTGTACATGTGTTGTATGATTTAGCCACCAAAGGATATACCTATCTCCTAGCCAATGCCTCTAAGAAAGGGGTCGTGAAGGGAATATCTCTTCTAGGATTTCCTCCCACACAACTTTTCAATGGCCACTCCGTTGATGTGTTATTTCTCACCTTGTGAGAAGATAAGAATAAGTACATGTATCACACTATGCACTTCCTTGACATTTATTTCTTAACTTCTAGCTTGAGCATTAAATGGAAGTATACCCAATGTAACAGACAATCCTTTCTACCTCCACCTCTATAGTTGGATGTGTTTCAATGGATTAATTACATTCGACAGGGAGAAATATTATGATTTATAGGAATTACTTTTGTATTTCAAAATACCTTCCCTTTTCTTTTAGAAATGTGTAGTTGATAGAGTAGAGGAGAGGCTCTCCTATTGGATTACAAAACCCCTTTTCATGGCTAGTAAGATTCACATTTTTCTGTCAAGTTCTTGCTTCCATGCATGTTTATTACTCATCTTCTTGGGATCCCAAACTCTTAGAGAAAATTTGAGAAATTGTTGATAGAATTATTACGTGATAGCTTGAAGCTCAAAAAATATTTTCATATAAATTATTGTGAATTTTTTATCTACATTATAAGTCTAGTGGCCTAGGGATTGTTGGACATTTGGTGCCAAGGCAGTTCCCTTTACAAAAAATGGATGATTCATGATATTGAAGCACTACTACAAGGGGGGGGTCATTTGAGACATTAAAAGAGTCAAAATTTGACTAAATTGTCTCAAATAGAGACAATACAAAAGTTGTATATCATATCTATTATTGTCTCAAAGCGGGTGTCTCTAATATTGTCTCTAATTATTGTCTCTCAAGAGAAAATAATGATTGATACATATTTTGTCTCTTGAGAGACAATATAATTTTTGTCTCTCTAGAGACAATATCATTTTCATCTCTCTAGAGACAATATCATTATTGTCTCCTTAGAGAAAATACCGAATACTAACATTTTGTCTCTCTGGAGACAATACTAATTTAAATTTTTATTGTCCCTCTAGAGACGATACAAATTTAAAGAATGAAAAATATGAATTTTAAAACTACATAATAACCAAATATCATATAGTGCAATCAACGAAGTTACATATTATCTATGATGTCAGAGTGGTCTCGTAATTAATATTATAAATTAACAACAATTTGATTTAAATATTGTTCCCAATAAATGGGTCCACAAAATATTTTATTAATATCAAATAAGATAAAATACAAAAGGGTGTCTGAATTTCATTAACCCTTGAAATACAATGATAAAATACAAATGGGTGTCTGAATTCTGTTAACCCTTGATATAAAATATTAACACCTTCTCTCCACCACCAACTTCAAGTGATCCATATGATTCCCTAGTGCTACTTTGAGGTTTTTTTTATTAACTTTAATTTCTAGTAACTACCATTTTGAGCAATTGCCTCTCCATCGGCAGCAATCATCTTCATGTTCTTCGCTTTGATTGTCTCAACTTTTATGCAATTCTCTAATATCATTAGCAGTGAAGGTGCATTGGATTCCAAGAAATTATGATCACATATTTTACTCCAATCCTGCCAAAAGTATTCAAAAATTACATTTAAATTAGGAAAATAATTAGTTTTTACTAAATTGACCTGATCTTTAAATTTTGTTCTATAAAATTAGTTATCACTAACTCATTACTGCCAATCCATTTTCATAAATTATATCAAGGACTAACCTCAGACATTATAATCCCTAGAATTCCACACATGCCTAGTGAAAATGTTTCGATATAAGCTTGTACATAAAAACAAAAAATAAGCCATTATTCATCTATTTTTTCTTTAGTGGATATTCTACACTACATGCATCAAAATTGAGTAAAAATGTACAAGCATTATATAAAAACTATAATGCCCCGTTTGACGTCTACCCCAGATCTTATCGTGGGGATTTTTTTTGCTGAACATTGAATGGTTGTGTGTAATCCCATTGTCTTAGACCATGTCTCAGTGATGTTCTAGCTCTTTCCCTCTCCGTCTTGCCTTCTCGAGTCGTTACCGACACCTTTATATGTAGACCTTGTAATGTCTTGTGCGTTAACATATCTAAAGGAGTATCTTGTTGTCGCATTGTTAAGCTCAATTTGTTGGTCATTATTAATGTGGGTAGAAATTATATGTAATTATGATATATAATGATAATAATGTTATTTTAATTTAATTGTCGATCAGACCCTTATTTTATAAGTATTATTATTTTACCTTATTATCGATCATCATTGATATTTTATATTAATTGTCTCTATAGCTTTTCTTCTAGTTTTTTCACTTTAATCGTGTTATAGAACGAATCCCATCCCACGCTGAAGAAGGGGTTTCCCATCTTGGCTCCATGGTTAGTCTTTGCTTCATGTTCGCCTTCGAACGTTAACCTCTATTTTATCCCCTTGGTTGTTTAGGCATGTTTTCTTTTCATTTCAATCCTTTATATTATAATTAAAAGAAATTATAATTTCACTCCTCTAGCTTGCTAGTTATATGCAATGTAACCTTTTTGGCTTGGCCTAGGATTAATTGCATTTATTTTATTACTATCTTGAGAGTGCATAGGGAGTGCAAGTTTTGATGGGACTGTTATTGTTTTAAATGCTCAACTAAATCTTCCAGCTACCACCTATCATTCCCCCTTCCTCACCTTCACAGTGACATGTCCCTATGCGGTGAGTTTAAAAAAAAAGGAGAGAATTAACCTTGCGTGGGTTTTAGCTGGAAGTTGGTAGAAATTCTGGTCGCTCCTTTATTGATTTAAATGCATATGGGTGGATGAGTGTTGGGCACATTTTGTGGGGATGTAGGCCCTTGGAAGGAGGGACACATTCCTATTTTTATTGCCTCTTTGACCTGCTCTAGGTTTGGCCGCTTCATTTTTATGGTGGTTCCTTTCAAGCTTGCTCGGGGTTCTGTTGCTTGTTGATTGCTCAATCCATTTTACGTGTTGGCTACATGCATGAATTCTATGTGAAGGGAGTAGGTTAGACACTTGTTGGTTGCATACGGTGAAAATAGAGCCTTTTGTTTTTGTAGTTTCTTCTTGTGCCTATCCTGCAATCATGGAAATCCCTTTTGAGGCCGCATCTTGTTTATGACTTTTTGTCATACAGTTTTCATGCCTCGTGGAGGCTTCCACTCTTTTCATGCATGGTTTTCTAAAGCACTTACTTCTGCATATGACAAAAAAATTGATCTCCATTGTGCTTTGACGGATGTCCATTTTTTTTTTCTACCTCAACTTCCAATTTTGACGTAGGTAGGGAGGATGTTGGCAAGGTTGTGGAGTTTTGATATTTCCCCTGATAATTGTAGCTTTTTTTGGGAGGCATCTACAGCTCGCTATGTATTTGAAACTCATTCCCTAGCGGTATACCCTTTCCTGTACCAAAAAAATGTGAGCCATGAACCATTTTGAGTGCCCAACAGGTAGAAAAGGTGGAAGCCGATGGAGAATGCAAAACAGGCATCTTAAGTTTATCCCGTGCAATATTTTGCTACTTTTTATAATTTTTGGAAATGCATGTTTCTTTTTTTCGCAATGAATCCTAGTTTTAGGAGTTCTACAACCTATAGTCTTGAGGGTTGTTGTTATAAACTAATTTTTCTTTGATTAGTAATGCTTGTATCCATTGATGAAGTCATGTGGGTTTGTAAAAATAGGTATTATTACAACTCTATTTGCATTATTATTACTTGTGATGGATTTGAAAGGTTGGAATAGGTGTTTGAGTTCAAAAATGTAACTATACAAGTTTTATTTGTTGAAAATCCTCTTTTCTTACTCAATATTTCTTTGATAGCAATATAATAATTTCCAGGTTTTATGGAGGATGGCTAGTGTATATCCGTCACTTGGCTTGCAAAACTAGGGATTGTAAATTGGTTTTGTTTGTGCAATACAATAACCCACTGTATAATGGTAAAAGTTGTGTGATGTTACATTGGTTGGATAAATTAAAACCTTCACCTAGGATTCCCCCGATTTCCTTTTTATTTGAATAACCATATCATATTGGGTTGCCTAGGAATAATATTCCATAGAACTTTTGGTTTTGTTAATATTTTTTTTACGAGTTCAAGTGGACTTTTGGAATGAATGTTTTTTTTTAATATAAAAGTAGAAATGGAAATTTAGAGGTTAAAATGTGTATTCCACTTTGGGTGTCATGACTTTCCTTTCCCTCCCCGTATGAAATTTAAGTTGCAAGTAATTCGACATTATTTACTCTCTACGATATTTTACCGCTACTCAAGATAATACTACTAAGAATTACTTATGAGGGGGCACAAGAAATTAAAATAAACTAAGTGGGATTTGTCTATGCCATCCTTGGTTGGGTTTGGTCTGATACATTGCTTGGGGGTTGCGTGACCACTTAAAAAAAAAAAACCTTCAACTACGAATGTTGACTAATCCTGGTTGATAACCTTTTGCATTAAAATGATTGTGTAAATTATAAATCGGGCCATACCCAGATTTCTGCCTAGTCCTTTTCAAGTTAATCATGGGTAGTAATTGCTTAATCTGATATTTTGGGTGTATGATGAGCTTTCATATATGTGTGCCTTATCTTCTGTGTATAAAGGGAAATATGTAGGCAAGGGGATCTGGTTAGTGTCCCTTACTTTGTTTAATAGCATGATAAGAGCTCAATAAACTCGTTATACTTGTGTGAAGGAGCAAGTGGCTCAAGCAATCTGGAGGTATTTCCTTTCCCTAAAAGAAATATTAATTCTATGGATGCGAACCTTTTGAGGCGTTGCATAATTTTTTTTAAAAATAGTTATATGACCCTTTTCATATAGGCTAAAGGCTACGTTCTGACCCCTTCTTTTATTAGGAAAGCTTTCTAGAGTTGGTTATTTATAAAGGAACAAAAGTTTGAGTAAAGTATAAATAATACTTTGTGGTTAAGTTGTTGAAATTCCACATTTAATTATGGTTTTTTTCTTTTGGGATTACGAATCCCATTACGTTATGAAACGTTCCCCCCAAAAGAATTGAATAACTTTAGTTGTTCTGTGCCTACGATCAAACTAGTTTGATTTGTCCTCTCTTGGATCTCTTTAGATGGATGGATGGAGTATTGAATTTTCAATTACAAAATCCATAGGATTACATGATTGAAATATCAATATTCCTGACCTTCCTATTTTGAATCCATAAGGTCTTGCCTTGGTTAATGAGATATTGTTCTTACTGGAATATTTTGGCTTCCTCCTTGTTGGCTAGTATAAATCTCTTTCTTGTGTGTAGAAATTTTGGATTAGTGGGTTGTGTGTTGATCCATACTAGAATTAGAACATTCCTTTCTTGATATTGATAAATGTTAGCTTATTGCTGTAATGGGTGGCCTTAACATGCTCAGCTCTCGTGAACTGACTCAAGTTAATACTTGTGCAGATGGATTATACGAGTAGATAAAAGGAAGGAGTTGTAAAGGTTTCATTTGATGGATTTCCGAAGTTTCTTGTGAAAATTTCGAATGTGTTGTAATCTTGTAATGGTGCTTGTAATGGAATTTGGAAGGTTTCTTACCTTGGGTTATCGGTATTGGTGAAGTAAAGTTGTTTTTTCATGTGTAACAAATCTTGTGATTATTATTGGGATGAATTAAACTTGATCATCCTTGTTATGTGTTCTTGTTTTTATGATATTATATCAATCATGAAATTGTGTCACCTTCTTGTTCTCTTGACTAGTAATGATAAATGCTTTCTTCAAGCCATAAAACCTCCTTGTATGATAACCCTCCATGGTCTTGGCATTGTTGTAATTTTGGGGACAATGAAGTGGGTTGGAAATTCCAGTAAAAGTTAATCAAAAATAAATAAATGAACAAGAAAGTAAATAAAATAAAAATAAAATAAAAGTATAAGACTTGGTGATCTCATGGATAAGATCCCGAGCTTTAACTAGAAGGAGAGGAACTGTCGTCTTGTGCTAAAGGAATTACTTTCCACCCCTAGGATAAGTTGTTAACACTAACCTTATGTTTGTGAAATTAAAAAAAAAATGGTATTAACATGTAAACAACATCAAAACCATTGGGAGAATTCTTGATCTTCGTAAGTAAAGCGAATATTTAAGAAAAATTAAGCCCGGTTCTTCAATTTTTTTTGAAACCTAATTGTATTACCTTGCCAAACTTAATAAAGTAAAACCTAGATGAAACTTGAGCCTCTCTTGATAAATTCTTACCCCCAGTAAACGATTGGTCTTTGTCCCATGAAATTATGATGAAGAACTCTACTTAACCTTTTACTCTTGATCCTTGCCATAGACTTTGTAACCCTTCTTAGGAATTAATAAAATCTTGAACCTTGCTCAAAGGATATTTTTTTCTGAATCTAAAATGGTGTCTCTCTCCCTTGGAGCTTACACCTATATCCGTTTACATTTGAGTTAGGAAATGAGTTTCAGTAGTGTGGGTTTAGATAGACAGACTTGTGGATTTTATTACCACCTAGTTTTCTAAATGAATTAAATAAGTAATTTCCATATTAGATGTGATCCTAGGATAGACCTTAAGCTTATTACCTTGCAGTGTAGAAGGAAGGAACTTAGCTTTGTAAGAGGGATTGTTCGAATAATATCCAAAGTATCCTTGAAAACGTAAGTCTAGAATTGTAGGATGCTTTATCAAAATAAATAACCTTCAAGGATTGCTCACTGTGGTATGCCCTAACTGTAAGTGTATTATGTGGTTGGACTTCTATGTTGTCTTGTATATAAAAAAAAAGTGTATTGTCCTTGATGGGTGTGAACATTTCCATGCTGCCTTGTGGTCATCCCTGTATCAAGCTATTCAAAGAGTTAGTTGTAACCTTGGTGACAACATGTTGTGTTGTGTTATTTGTCAAGCAAGTCAAAAAAAAAAAGTTGTCCTATATTTTACTGCGTTGTTTTTAATCTGTGGATTTTTGGGTCATTACACAAACAATTCCCAGTGAAACCATGGAGGCACAACACTCACCAATAGACCAATTAAACCTACCTTGCTTCAAAGAAATTTAAAAGTAGATTGATGAGAATGCCCCTGTATAATAGAAAATGAGTCAATATAATCAACAATAAATATGTATAATTGTGATCTTTGCTCTAATTTCTATTTTGCAATTTATACTTTTATGTACTTGGTAATTTTCTTAAGTGATTAATTCTCTACTTATGGACGTATGGAACATCAAAGCTCCATTTTCAATAAAATTATATTATATTCAACTACATTTTTGTTTTGTCTTTAGATCAGTTTCTTTGCATGTTAGTTTTTTGTTGGATTTTCCTAAATTCAGTTGCATGAAGCTTGAAATTTTGGATCCCACTTCTGGATCCATCTTCAGATGATAATGGCATCTCCATACTAGTATTACGAATGATTAAAAAGATAATTACTACTTCATTTGCATCTGCATACCAGTATCCTAATTTAGTGAACAATTTAATTAAATGAAAATAAATCACAACAATAAAGATGAGTGGATATAAATATGTGATAAGTGTAATTACCACTATGTAAAAGGACAATCCAACCACAAAGCAACTGATGCTCATTCCTCCAATAGAAATCTAAAGAAAATTTCTCTTAATATTCATGTAAATAAGAAATGAAAATCCTCATAATAGCCTTTTATTAGAGCCTAAGTTCATACCAAAAGAAGTGGCCATCTACTAGATTTTTCCATCAGCAATGCACCTAATATTGTCATTGGCACCTACCAAGCAATATATACATATTGATAAACACAGAAAATGTGCTTCATCATGGATATAAGGCAAATGGGGTGTTATTATATAAGGAATTAGACATATCTGGCACCTGCAGTATAGCTATTCCAACTGATGTTTCTAGCCTATGCTTTGTCTGAATGACCTGTTAGCTACCATGAATTGTTTCCTGTAAACACTCAAACCCCCATAAATATCACATGAATGAAGAGGCGTCGAGATGAAGGAAAAAAAAGTGAACAAACATATAAGAATGTATGAATAATTCATATCATAAGAAAAGACCTAGTATGATATTGTTATTAAGACTTTGGAAGTAGCTTTAAGATATTCTTCATGAACCTAATTAATGATACAATAGTAATGCATATAGGAAATTAGAGGAATAATACACAAATTATATTATCTATTTAACATTGATTATCAACAAGAAGAACTAACAAAGAAGAACATGACAGTTTGAAAAAAGGAAAAAAAGGTGGGCTTTGAGATTGTTTTGAATGCATTCTTATGACGAATCTAACATTTGTGAGAATATTGAAACAAGGGATCAACCTCAAGAAGTTTAAGAATGGCTAAAACTATAAGACACTTGTTGAATCACCAAGAAAGTAGAAAAAGTGAAAAAGGACTAGGTTGAGTAACCAAGGGGAAAATTGAACATTACTTGATTCGCAAACTTAAGAGCATATTGACCTTGAAAAGGATGTGATGCTTAAGAATCAGGGAGAAGATGTTATAGGCCATGGAAGGTGAACTCTATCAGGTGAGGAAATATTTGATAAAGAAGAATAGTTTGGCTATATAGGATTATAAAGGATACTCAAATTCCAGAGCTAAGTTGAGTTGAAAATGCTATAAATTCTAGATTGTTGATGTATTTATGTGAATGGGTGATTCTTTGTTGCATCAAATAAGTTCTTAAATAACATTTTACCTAAATCATCTAGCAAGAAAAATTAATATATAATATGTACAACAAGTAAGGGAGTTATTTTGTCTCACCTTGTTGACCCTTTCTAGTCTTGCCCTCCCTCATATAGCTATTGTCCAGAAAAGTGAGCCTCATACCTACTTGTTCATCTATGTATGTAGGATTTCATGATAAAAATTACAATAATTTAATATCCATTGCGTAAACAATACAAGAACATTGTTAAGCTTAATGTGAAGAACAATTTCTCGAGTGAAGAACAATTACCGAGAGTTACAGGGATTTTTGATTTCAACTTCTTGAACTATAGGTAAAGGTATTTTAAATTGTTAAGCTTGCCAAAATAATACAAAATGGTCCGTGTGATATTATTGTGAGAAAATGCAATGTAATATAATTCAGAACAACTACTAAGAGAAGGTGGGATAGAACCAGTAAGCATGATGCCTTCAAGGTAAAGATAGGACAAATTCTTAATCAAGCTCAAAATAGGGGGGATTGTATCAGTGAAATTATTTTAGCCAATGCTCAATTCAATCAGAGATGTGCGGTTGCTCAAAGAAATTGGAATTCTTCCACCGAGATGATGATCAAATAAGGAGATGATTTATTGGATGTATGTATTTCGAATCACTTTATGTATTTGTAAGGTGATAAATAATGGAAAGTGAATCAAAAATCACACAGATTTGATGGCATAAATATTTTATTAATTTCATGGATGGTGGAAACATCAAAAATCCTATAAAATGTTTGGTTTAAACCTTATTTTTATTGATTTATTACTGTAATACATTGTTAGCTTGTTAAATATTATTGTCACGATCTGACTATTTCTATGAAGGAAAGAAATTATCAATGTCTGCACAGAGCAGGGTGATTTTGAGCATGATAAAAAATCTTCACCTAGATAAGAGAAATAACAAGCATATTCAACTGATCTTGGATGCTATTGATACACTTCCAAATCTAGGAGTAATGAAGGCATTCAATTGCTTAGTATTGTTGTTGTGGGAGACCATTCGTTTGGTAAATCTAGCATGCTTGGATCTCTTGAAAGTATTAACCTACCTAAAGGCTAGGGGATTTGTACTCGAGTTCACCTCATAATGAGGTTATAGAGTTCTAAAAGCCAAGAGACTAAGATTACCATATAATACAATGGAGTGAAGAACAACATTTTTTAGTACGAAATTATAGAATCTCTAAATGGCCTATAGATGAAATTGCAGGAGCTGGGAAGGGTATCAGTGACACCCCAATTACATTGAACGTAAGAAAATCAAAAATTCCAAATCTCACAATGGTGGATTTTCTAGGCATCACCAAGGTGCATGTATATGGCCAGCCACAGGACATTTATGACCAAATTTCTCAGGTTATCAAACAGTACATAACTCTTAATAATTCTGAATGTGTTGTCTACCTCTGTCAATTTCCCAACTTGCAAATCTATAAGAATGTCATAGTTAGTTGATGAAAATGGTGAAAAACCTTTGCCGGTGGTTAAAAAAGTTGACAAAGTTGTTTAAGGTTTGTTTGAGAATGTTACAGTGGATGTTGTGAGTGTGAATATCGGCCTTGGATACGTCTGTGTCAGAAATAAAATTTGGAATGAATCAAATGCCTAGGCAAGGTAGCTTGAGAAGGAAATGTTTCAAAGAGACCCAAATCTTTCAAAGATCAACAAATCCATGGTTGGAATACCTGTATTGGCCGAGAGGATGATGTAGATCCAAGAAATAGGTATAAGAAAATGCTTTCCTCAAATTGTGAAAAAAATAGACTCAACGTTCTCTAGGAGGTAGTCAGAGATCAATGCATTGCCTAGGAATTTTTCTAACTCAGTGGAGGCTATGATTGAATTCAAAAGACTAATGAATTCCATCAAGGGAATGCTACACAAGCTCATTATACAGGGAGACATCGAGTTGTTTCCTATGAGCCTGACATGCATTGTATTACATGTCTCACTAGAATGTTCAAGGCTTACTGGCATGACCTCCTTGTTGCAACAGATGTACTCTCCATGGATAAGTTTCTTTTTGAAGAAATAATTTTGCTAGAAGAGGCATAGGGAGTTAGTCTTCCCAACTTCTTACCTCTTTCTATTTTCGTAAATGTTCTTCAGACTCACATGTGTTTATTCATTTGCTGAGAGGAGCAGAGATTTTTTTTTATAGGCCTATGATTATTTAGACAAAATCATATATCTTGTGATAGATCCCCAGCCATAGGCTTCCTCAAGAAAAGCCTTTCAAGCTCTTATTGATAGGAAAAGGGACGAATGTATTCAATTCATGGAAGATGCCATGCAGATGCAGAAATCCATTATGTATACAGAGAATCCCATCTATTCAAAGTCCTTGTAGAAAATGCAACAAAGGAAGGAAATCTTCATTAAATTGATAATACAAAAGCACACGACTGTTAAAATTTATGTCTGCTTATGTCCTATTTGGATTGCACACCAAATTTAAGCATAACAATGAGATATATTGTCATTTGTGTGGCTGCAATACAAGATAACCTTAAGAGAAATTTGGTTCTCGTATAAAAATTGCACTAGTGCAATCAGTAACTAATCTAATGCTAAACTAAAATCTTTCAGGGAGAAAAGGTAAGAAAAAAATAAAATTAAAAAGGTTGGTGATGCACCAAGAATGAGTTTGGGGCTCTTTGACTCCTTCCCCTACCTAAAAATTTTAGGAAACACAATATACGGACATGCAAGAGGTACGAAGAAAAATGAAATTAGAGGACAGACAAAAAATAATCACAATAATATTCATTAGTGGAGCAAATATACAATATTTGCATACAGATCACAAGGTCAGACACTCATATTCAGCAAATAAAAATCTGAGATAACATGAAACAAAATGTGGCTCACGTAGCTCTAAGGAAGTGTGCCAGAAATCCAAGAAATGTACAGAGACTCCCTCTACTTATATAATTGAGAAGGAATTAAAATGCTCAAAATATTAACTTCATAGTCGCTTTGCTCATGCTCTACAATAAATAATATAATCTTCCGTTTAAGTAGAAGTGACCCATATCTGTATCAAATCTCCAACCTAATATAACTAGATCTTCAATGATGTGGTCTCAAGGAACAAATAGTCAATTAAGTTCCCAAAAGTCTCCATATGCACTCAAGAGACACTGCAGAGCCTTGGGACAAATAAAACATTCAATGGGAGTTGCGTAAGAGAAATATCAAATCTGAATTTGGGCTCATTGGGATCTAAAACAACATCTTTTAAATATGCAAAGGCATTGTGATTCATTGGAGGGATCAAATCATTAAATGAGAGCCTTTGGAGTGGGTGAGAATCTTCTAAAACTTGTTTTGAAAGGAAAACATTTCAGAGGGACTATAATTGTGAATTGTGGGCACAAATCTATACAAGTCATGAAATATTTTAATTCCTTTCTCAAACCTAAGGAGGTCAGAGCATCCTCTTATTAAGGCAAGGATCTTTCCATTATATTTCAGATTCGATGAAATCACTTTGTAAGCTTCACAACTAGTGTCAAAGGAATAGAAGATATGCTACCCAACCACCAAGTGCTTCACTTGTTCCCATGCCTTCCAAATTTCTTGAAGACCAGAGGACCCATGAGGAGAAATCAGGATTTATGGTTTAGGTATTACTCTATTTTGGATTTTGAAGTTACTACTAACATTTATCTTTTTATTTCAAATGACTTCATTTAAATTTCAAGTTCCAAATAATATTTCTATCTGCTTAAAAGACTGTTAGATATCCCTGCTAATACTAATACCACAAGCAATTCTAGACTCAGCATTTTTGTTTATACTGGTATTAATTTTTGAGGCATTTTGTCAAACATTCAAAGAAATCCCTACTAATCTTTATACTGGTATTGTGGTCTGCTAATTTTTGAGGCACTCTATCAAACATTAAAATAAATACTAGGCCTCCTCTTAGCATCTGCATATTTTAGACACGATACCCCCAATCAAGAAATTCAATATTTCAGTTGCATAAAGTTACAAATATCTAGCTTGGGGAAAAAATTACCTAAGATATTCTTAAAAGCTAATTAATTTTTATGAACTGTATGTAGAAATTCTTCATGTGTTAACTATATCTAATTAAAAGGTATCCATATAGATACTTTAGATCTTGAAATGCAATCCCCCATACTTTATAGAGATAAATAAAGGCTTTAAATCTTATAACCTTCAAGCTAGTATTCATTGGATTTTCGACAGAGACTTCAAAATGATTTACAAATATTAAGAATATTGGAAAAGAAGAATTAAAAAAATTGACTTCATTTCAATGTTTGAAAAAGAAGAATCTCTTTAGAAATGCTAAAGAATACCCTTATTATTGTTATCTAAAGTTTACAAAACAAAAAAGAAGATAGATTCTAGCATAATCAGGATTAAATGGTGTTCGGGGTAGTTGTCACAACTGGTTCTGAGCTTTCTTATCTTGCCTATAGAACTACAAGAAATATAACTAATATTTCCTATAGTAAGAAAAAGGACGGTAAATATTGAAAAGAGAAGAAAGGAATGGTTTAAGAGAGAAAATTTGAGGAGAGAAGACTATCTTTACGGTTATTTAATGTGCCTCCTTGTTAGTACAATTTTAATGGTATAAGACTTACAACTGAGTGCACTGTAACTTATTCATGTGTTTTGTAAAATTCTGTGAGCACAAAGATAGGCTATATTTGAACATATTAATTGGAGTAACATAACAACAAAGTGGAATAAACTCTTGTCATTATAATATATATTGACAATATCCATGCCTTGACGAGAGGTTGCTCTACCCTCCTTTGGTTTGAGAAAGGAATTAACATATTACATGACTTGTACAGATTTGGGAAGTGGATGGAATGGACAGACCATAAAGCTCATCTATAGGATTCCTAGGAATCTGCAAAGCATAAATATACAATTGTGCATTTAGTTTGCAAGGTACCTTTCACTCTTGTAAATTCATGCTACTGTGTAGTATTTCAATTTACAGTTATAGGAGTCTTTTACCTTTTGTTCTTCATTTTGTACAATTGTGTGCATCATGAGATTATGAATAGAGCATTTCCAAAAATTCATGAGCTTCTAGAACTCTAAACCATATAGTGTGGTGTCTCTATTATACATATTCTCATAGGTATTATCTAGATTAGACATCTATCTTCCAGTTTTCTCTACATCCAAGGTTCTTTGGATCTTAGACCTAGAGTTATTTTCAGCTCACTCATCAATTATTACATGAAGAGAATTTGGTATACCTCCATATGACTTAGGCCTTCTTCCAACATGACCTCCAACTTCATCTTGGAATGATGATAATGATACTACGTGGGAGTAATATTCTCTGTGAGCACATACTACTACTGAGATCTTCAGATTGATGATAAGAAAACTTGCAATTTGTCTACAGAAGTCCCAAGTCTATAGTACAGGCAAAGCATAGAGATATGATTGTGTAGGCTGTTTACTGAGGTACCTTTGATTCACGTCAATACATGCTGCTGAGCATTATTCCAATTCACTTATAGGATTCTCTTTCATTTCTTATATCTATACATAAGACATGCATCACAGGAATATGAATATAATATTTTCAACAGTGTAAGACCTCTTGGAAAGATGTACTATAGTATAATGGGATCTTTGTTATACACACCCCAAAAAGCACATACCAATTCATGGGGATATTATGTATGGACTTTTTCATCCTATTTATCTTTGCATCAAAGGTTCTTTTTATTCTCATAGTATTTTATGCAAAACAAGGGAAAGAAATATCATTAAACAACAACGATGCATATTCCACTTACTAGAAGTCATAAAAGAAACCATTTTGTACTTATGCCACAATCATATCCATCTATGAGAAATCCCTTTGAGGCATTGCGTGAAAGAGTATTAAGTGCCTTATCAATAATTCCATTTTGTGTATACCCTGTAACCATAACATTCAATGAGACAAGATCTAGTTGACAAAAAATTATCAAAACAAGTTTATGCCTTTTCAACTTTCCTACAATTCACATACATATGTAGAAGGGAACTCATGATAAGGTGTCAAAATACAATCCTCATCTAGCTATTTTTTCTGTATGTATCTCATCTCCATGCTCCAGATATAGACTTTCTTATCCCAAATCAAGTCCCAAAACACTTATCCATACCTATCATGACACAAGATCAATAATTCTAGGTCTCCTTTATGCATTCAATATGTCTTTCTACTTTCATGCATTGATTCTTCATCAGTTATGCCCAGCTCAACCTTCTTTATAATCTTTCTTAATGACTTAGTAAAGTCATATAACCCTGTACAAATATGATTAGAAGAAGCCTACATGAGTTTTCATCACACATGTGTGAAATTAAAATATGGGATGGATCTTCATCACACATCGTTGAAATTAAAATGTCTTATACCACATTTACTTTACATGGCTATCAAAGGAATAGGAATGAACTCAGATAGAAAGAAAAGCTCAAGAAATAAATATATAAGTTACTAGGTATGTTGAAGACACATACAATGTATCCTCGTATGAGTTACTGATTTGATTGGTAAGGTATAATTCAAATTTTTACAAGTTCACTAGTATACTTTAAATTCAAATCATTAAAAAAACCGATAAATTCACTAATAATGAAATAGCAAATAATTCATAAAACAATAGTCAATTTAAATTTATTTAGCCGGATAGGAAAAATATCTATTCTTTTTTGTCCTCTTTTGACGAGGAACTATAGAAGATGGTGCAACATGATAATCATCCTTGACTATTGTCTGTTTGATTTCTGGGTTATTTTCCAAATGAGATGCAAGATGGTCAATCGATTTATTTCTTCCAACAACAAAATCATCACATCCTTCTATTGCATCTTCATGTTCACTGTTAGTTGCATCCTGTTAAGGAGTTTGATTGTTGCACATCCTATTAAACAACACACATTAGTTAATTAAATTACCACAACATTGATACTTAAATGTTTTATTATGTCATCAAATACTATAATAAACTTACCTAAGATTCATGCCCAATGACCAAATTCTCCCCTAGATCTATCATATGTTTTTGGAAGCCTTCAGAACCATGCATTAAAGCATATTTCAGATCTTCATCTGAAGCTTCCTTTCAAAATTGGTGAACCTAAGTGTACAAAGACATTTTAATTTATCAAGTATCATTTGTCATCTAATACATTCAAGTCACCAAAAAAATATTTTAAAAAATCAAATTGTTCACTTACCAAGCTCCCATGAATACTATTATAGCCACCCGACCTCAATTTATGGAACCCAATACTTGACAACCTAGCTTGGGTATCCTTTGTTGTATCTCGAAGGCATCTTTTACCTCCTTCTCATGCGGATGGCATGTAGTTTGGATTTTTGAAGGACTTTCTCTTTAATTTGGCATCTTTGATAAGCTCATCCCATGTTGTTTGGTTAGTGATCCAAGCTGATCAGCGATATCTCAGGTCATTTGTTAGCTTTGGTCTTATTTTGTCTCTTTTAGAATTAATTAATTTCCATGCATAATCCATTATGGAATCCTTGTTAAAACGAGGATTTCCAAACTCTTTTATGACATCTTCAAAGAGTTCATCTTTCTTAGAATTGGCTTGCTTTCTCCAATCCACTTGTATGGTATTTCAAAATAGGCATTCTACATGATGAAATAGAAATTGGAAAAATTTCGACCCCATTTCATCTTTTAAGACATTTCCTTCCGAGGTTAACAAGATTTTAACCTCTTTATTTCCTTTTGTGTTCACTTTGGAGATTGTAGGAGTATGTATACTCCATGCTTGACTGGAACCTACAAGAAGTCGACCTATAATAGAGAATAATCTTGGAACCAAAACAAGGAAAATGGTTTAAAAATATTTTCAAACCTTAGCTAGCCCCAAAACCTAAGGAACCTTCATAAAGATAGTTGTCTAGGTAATATTTCATGCTTTGATATACGGATTAAGTATTTTCCTTATAGACTTAAAATCTCTGCTTCAGGATTAAATTGAGATAGGATTTGCCTTATGATTGAGGTGAATTTTTAGGATGGCAATTAAATTTTAGACTATATTTCAAGTGTTTTTACAAATATTGCATTTATCGTCTTAATATTTCTCAAAAGAGGAGCTAATGAAGTGAAAAGTAACTTGAAATATATCAAATTAAAGAATAATTTTAATACCTTTTAGTTCACTAGGACATAAACCCCCTGCTTCTAGATTAAATCCAATAGCATTTTTTTCAAAAAAAAAAGAAATTTATATCGGGATTTGAATTCTGGATTAAATCCAATAGAATTTCCACAATTGGGTGATGCTTAAATTCATTTTACCCATTGAAAATCCACAAGTCTAGTCATTTTCTTGGTACAAACAGGGTATTGTCATGCCCATATATGAAAAAATGCTTTATTCCTACACACAATTACCATATAACCATCCCAACACCAACACAAACTTAAGAACAATTAATCCAACCTCAAGTGCCCCTGTTTGAAAGAAAACCCACATTTTCTACAAGTTTAGAAGACCTTAAAAAATGGAGAAAATGGGCTCAAGATTTGGAAAACTTAGCTGGTTCAAGCTATTTAGAAATAGATGGGAGGCCTGAGTCTAAAGACTTATTGAGAGAGATTGAATGGATTTTGGAAGATGCAGTGGTTAGGTACTACCCAAATTTAGTAATGCCCCAAAATTTGGCTACGAGGGAAAGTATTGAAGAGTTATATGTATTGTGGAGGGAGAAAATTGAGAAGAGGAGGCCATTTCAGTACATTGTGGGGTGTGCACATTGGAGAGACTCGGTGTTGTCCGTGCAAGTGGGTGTGTTGATTCGAAGGCCTGAGACAGATTAACTGATAGAGATTGTTCAAAATGTGATATTGAGAGACGGGTTATTGGCTGAGGGGTTGTGGGTCAATTTTTGTACTGGAAGTGGGGCACTTGCCATTGGGTTGGGATAGTTATTGGGCATTGGAGGTAGAGTGGTTGTATTTTATTTGATTCATGTTGTCATATCAGTTGCTAGGTACAATGTGCAGAGATATAACTTGCAGGTATATTGATTTGTTCCCATTCTCCTTTCCTTCATTCAATTTCTTTTATAAGTGATTTGTTCACATTCTTCCTTCCTTCCTTCAAAGCTTAGTTTGAGACTAGGATTCAGCAGGTCCATTTTGGGCTTGGCCTCGGTTCCATAGGTTGTCTTTAGTAGCCTCATGGACGTTAAAATATCTTCTTTTAATTCTTCTTAAAGTGTAGTTTTAACACTAGGACAGAGCATGCTCAATTTTGGGCTTAGACTCAGACTGAGGATGCCCAATTTGAACTTGGACTTAGATTCGACAAGCCTAATTCAAGCTTGGACTCAGACTTGGCAGGGCATCTTTTGCTTGGACTTGGTACCCCCCATTTTTGGCTCAGAATGGAAAAAACCATCTCAAATTAAAATACTGTATATTTTATTGTATTTCACTAAAATAGATCAATAAATGTCATATTTGCATAGATAATTCATCCTGGGGAAGTTTCGGGTTCAGCCTCAACAGATTTATCGAAGCATTATTTTGGGATTTGGACTAGGCATGCCCAATTTGGGTTTGGCCTCGACTCAGTTTACTTAATCTGGGTTGGGACTTTCCTAGTCCAATTGGAGTTTGGACTTGGCAGGCCATCTTTGGGTTGCACTTGGCTGACCCATTTTTGGCTTCAGGGGAAAAAAATGGATAATTAAAAATATGTAAATTCTAGCATATTTCACAAAAATAAGTAAATAAAATTCATCTTTACATAGGCATTTTGTGAGGGAAAAGTCAGAGAGATTATTACATGCAGTTTGCAAGAAACTCATAGATACACTTTGGCAAATGATTTGCATATAAAAACATACATACATTTTAACATGTGATTTGCATGTAAACTCATAGATACATTTTGACAAACATTTTGCATATAAACTCATAGGGACATTTTCACAATGGTTTTCATATTAAGTCATAACCAACATAATTTTGAAGGAATATCAATAGGATTCCACAAACAAAAACAAGTAACAAAAAATTTTGCCTTTAAGTGCCAAAATACTAATTAAGAAATTAGTTGTATTTTCACAAAAAAATTGCATATGAACTAATACATACTTTTGAGTAACAGTTTCCATGTAAAGCTAAAACCATTGTATAGATAATTTCAAAGGAATATCAATAGGAATCCACAAACAAGCAACATAAAACTTTGTGTTTATGTGCCAAAAAACTGACTAAGAGATTTGTTGTATTTTCACAAAACGTAATGCATAGAAACTGGTGTTTGAGGCAAAGCCAAGGAAGATGTTTAATGGATTCAGGGCTGCCACAAACAATATACTTGGGAGCTGCCATTTTGCTATTCATGCCTTTGCCCCTGGGTATGACAAAAGCCACTAATTGGTATCCTTTAGATAATGTCTAAGGAAGGGTTTGTTTGTCAAGTTACCAATTCTAGTCGCACCACCATAAAATCAGGGGTTAATACTTAGGTGAGCTCCCAAATTATTGTATAGTTCCTCTGTTAAAATTACATAGCGTAAACTCTAATTTCTTGCCAGAGTTTCCTATTACAGAGCTGATGAGAATATCTACCTTTCTTTGTTTTGATACCCTTTTGTTAGAATTTAAAGCAAAAAACCACGCCTTGTGTTGAAGCCTTGAGGGGCACCAGTTACTGTAGAGTACTAGAGACTACTAAAGTTAGTGGGTACTAAGCACAGTCCAATTCTGAATTATTCACCTACCACATGAATATGCGTTTGATAATTTACCAGCAATTCTAATTTCTATAGATGATAAAGGTGCCACAAACAGAAATGGACAACTGGGACAATTAGAAGATTATGGAAATTTAAATGAGACCAACACTAGGTCGATGAGAAGGTTATGAGGATTTAGTTGAGACCAATAGCTAGGCTGGTGAGAATTTAAATGAGACCAAAAACTCATTAACCTATATGCTAGAAGAATTTTCCATGTGTAGTTGCCTTTTATAGCCTTGATAATCCATTCGGACAGAAGCTGAATGTGTTTGGTGTTTCCTGTAATGTAACAACTGATAGGGTGGAAATCATTTCTTTCGAAGGGTGGATGATTTATCAGAACACTGAATCCTCCATTGCTCGAAGTTCTTCATCAAAACAAAAAACCCTCTTCTTCCTGCAACATCAGTCTCGGTGCTAAATTTTGTATCGATACTAGTGTCATACACTAGGCCAACACGGATATCATTGAAGTATTCATGGCTATAGTGTGATGATGGATACAATATTATTTTAAACATCTTATAAGTTTTAAGAACGTGTTTTTCATCATATTTCATGCATTTTGACCAATGTAAAGTTGTGTTTTGCTTTTGTGTTTCTTATAAAATAGGGCATAAAGTGAAAATATCTTAAAAATCATCTTCGATTCTCTTGTAACAATCATTGTGAAGTTTTTGGATAAAATTAAAGTTTGGAGAAAAATATTTAGTACCTGTACTTGACACCAGCGGGTAATAAATCGAAGGACGATAGATTTGGAAATGCAGCTGCTTTTTCTAAGGGTTTGGAGACTGAAGAGGTATGAATATTTTAAATACAAAAGAGCTGAAAAAAGAGAGCTGATTTTAGAGGTTGGTAGATAATATTAATTTATTCATGGTTTTTGTGTTTAAATTTCTAGCAGGTTCTCCACCAAGGAAAAGGATTCTGGTTAGAAAGCAATAACGAGCCATTCTATGTATCTGTAGATAAATTAGATGCAATGAGAAACTCTTTAAGAGTACTTGCTATGGGAAATTGGACAATTGTGGACGGACAATGCAGCAAAGAATTTGATAAGCCAAGGTTTCTTCAAGCGGATCGTGTGCCAAATCTAGCTATAGATATGTTAAAGCTCAAGCATTTGAAATTCATGAGTTATAGTTTAAATTAGAAAGAAATTTGGAGTCCGTCTGAGGTATGTTTACCCCTTTATTCATTTTTTTATTGGTTGCAAATAATTATAGATCATTGTTTTTCAACTGAAATTTTTTTGTTTCCTTGAATATGTAACTTGTTAGGCATTTTTTTGATCTCTGTGATGTTGATCACGAGCCCTTGTTGGTTGTATAATTTCTTTGGTTTGCAAGTTCTCAAGCATCATCATTCACATCATAGAGATGTTGCGATAGAATTGGGGCATCTTAAAAAATTAAAACATTTAGAATTGAGTGGATTTCAGAATAATAATATCTCAAGTTGGCAAAAGGTAAATTTGTTGCGGAAGCTAAAATTATCCAATATTGAAGGTCTCAAGGAGCTTCCAAGATAAATTCGGAATCTGTCAATCATTAAAAGAGTTATACTGTGATGGAATTGACTAGTTACCAGCATCACTTGTGAAGCTCTGATCCCTTCAGGAGTTGCACTTAATTCAATGTGGGGGATTAAAGTACTTACTGGCAGGATTCAGAGATTTGATCTCCCTTACTAAACTTAGTTTGCAGCATTGTTCCAATTTGCAAGAGCTCCCGTGTGATTTCCATAAGTTTTTGGCATTACAATCACTGCATTTATGCAATTGCTACAGTATCCTTCACCTACCAGAAGGGCTTGGAAACTTACAATCTTTAACAAATGTAAGATTGGAAGGCTATGAGAATTTAATTACTCTTCTTGATAGGGTTACGAGGCTGTCGTTAATGAAGGGCATTATATCATTTCGTGGCTGCTTAAGTTTTTAAAGAAATACTAAAAGATATTTGTAAACTTACAATGCTCATAAGGTTATCATTTTCTAGATGTAAGAGTTTAAAGATGCTTCGCATCAGCTTGAGTCAACTCACTTGCCTGGAAGAGTTAGACTTGACCTACTGTGAGAGTTTACAAGAGCTGTGTAATGAATTTCATTTCCTGGTAAGATTAAGAATATTGGACATGTCTCGATGCAAAGGTTTGTCAAGGCTACCTCAAAGTTTTAGTAATCTTGGTTGTTTGGAATATTTAGATTTATCAGAATGTGATAAGTTAGAGGAATTGAGCAGCGACTTTGGTCGCTTGGGAGCATTGAAAAAATTGAATTTGTTCAGATGTAAAAAGTTTTTCAAGGATTCCTATGATTTTTGGTAATCCTGGCTATTTGGAAGCTTTAGATTTATCAAAATGTGATAAATTAGAGGAACTGAGTAGTGACTTTGGTCACTTGGGAGCATTGAAAAACTTGAATTTGTCCAGATACAACAGCCTGTCAAAACTTTCTAATTTTTTTAGCCATCTTGGTTGCTTGAAAGAGTTACATCTCTTGTTCTTCTCTAAATTGGTGGATATTTCTAGTGATTTTAATTGCCTTGATCAGTATTAAGATTGAATCTCTACACATTTGAGAGATTAGACGGAAAATGGATGGATACTGTCGCGGTATTCAAATTTTGTGGTGTCTAAATATTACCAACAGTGAAAGGATGATCCATCGATGAAGAGAAATGGAAAGAGAAAAAGAAGAATGGATTTTTGAGGTGAATTGAGATTCACCTAACAACAGAGTGAGAATATTGACAAAAGAGGAAGAAAAAGATTTGATATTGAAAATAATGATAACAAAGATATTTGATGAGGAAGGGCTACTGATTGACATTCATCAACTTCCATTCCGTTCATCCTCCCTTCTCTCTGACACACCCCTCATCTTAATCTTTCATAATAGCTCAGTTGAAATAAATGGTGAATTATTTGAGAAAAATGCGCAACAGCTGGAGTGGAGCACACAAGCCTGGTGAATCATATATTTCAGTGGACATTTTAGTGCATTACCAGATGAGGTGAAGGATAGAATCCTTTTTATACATTTCATAAAAAGTTTAGCACTACTTTCGGCAATGATACAGGTGTAAAATTCCGTGATATACCCTCCCAATATAGGTGTATCATGGTAACTTTCCATATCCGTGATGGTTTAGAAGAAAAAGGAATAAGATGTCCATCATTTTGGGAGGATATCTCGTATCATGTACATCAAAAACTCAGATCTAGATCGGGTATTTCAAACTGATAACCAGGTAGGGAGAACAATGGGGGACATAGGCAGAACCAGAGACACAATTTTGAAATGCACTCTTGTGCCCTCCTATGCAGTTGAACTAACCAATGAATCAGACAATGCATGCTACAATATAGATGGACAAGCCCCGAGCCATGAGTCTGAGATGGAAGACCCAAAAACAAGGGCGCAAAACACAATCATGGGGAAAAGGAAGGGCATGAAAAACTAGATATGAATTCCCTCAAGAAGGTGTATAGATGTAGGGAACAGGAGCCACGAACGAGAGACAAATGTTCCCTCACAAACCAAATTGGAATCTGATTTTTTATAACAACATTTTTATTGATATCATTGTATATTTCTTTGAAAGGAAGTGTCGATTCTTGCATAAATGTAAAAAAAAGGGCAAAAGAAATATTCGATGCGGATACCTACTTGCCCTCCTCCTTGCCTAAGATCTACATGCCGTGAGGATGAAATCCCCTCCTACTCAATGTCACTTTCCATTTTTCTGGCTGCATTCATTTTTCCCATAGTTTCCCCTCAAAGTAAGCAACAGCTACAAAAAAAGAGTATTTTTAATTAAAATTTGTTATATTAAATAAGGTAGTAGCTAGATACAAAATTATGAGGGTGTATTAATTAGAGACAAAAATATATTTGTGTCTCCAATTAATGTCTCTAAACACCCCTCCATGTAGTAGTGAAGGGAATGAAATTTGGAAAATCCTTCTGCGTAATTTTAACTTAGAAGGCTCTCCATAAAGGCATATGACTTGGAAAGGGTCAGGATATTAGAACCTAATCATCATTAAAGATTCAATAAAACTAGTGTTCTCATACATTATTTAAAGCATTTGGATGTATTGGGAAAAATCAAACCTTATCTTTTTCTAGAATGAAGATGAGTTCAAAAATGAGCTTTTCCATCAATGATCACTTGGTGTAGTGATCCCCAGTTATTGAATTCCTTAATGTTTCATTATCATAGGTACCATGGATGTATTCCTTTAATATATTCATATGAGGAATTCACACAATACATGATGTCAATTTCCGTCAGCCCGAAAATTTACTTTCATGGCCAAAAGCTAAGCTAGAATTATATTTGGCCACTTGTGATCGGGAATATTTCAAGACAATTCTTGATACTATTTAAGAGGAAATATCACATACAATTGGGGTTTATTTTTTCATTCCATAAAAAAATTAGAAATAGTGTAACCCCCACAAACTCGACGTTCAAAAACTGTAATTATAAAACCTATTAATTTATTGCGGAAAATTTATGGAAAAAATTTGTTTAAGGGGTTACAAGAGTGATACTTTGGTCACAATTTAACTAATTTCTAATTAATTATTTATCTTATTTGAACACTTAAGTCCTTAATAAATTTTATAAAAAAATAAATTTAAGTTAAAGTGGTTACATTTACCTATGTCATTTATACCCTTATTACACCTTTATTATAATTAATTAATTTTCATATAAACACTTTTCCTTTTTAACCCCTTAATTAATTTAATGAAAAATGTCCCACTAATGCCACTTTAGTTTTAATAGCTAGAAAAAACATCATTTACTTATTTATTAACTTCAAAGTGGAAGGGGAGGGGGTCATAACATAGTCCAATCCACAAGTGTAGGTTACCCTAGGACCTTATTAGTTAATTAGATTTACAAAATTTTGCACATACCCATTCTTGCAAAATAGAAAATCACTTGAGTGATGTAGGATTCATTCTAAAACATTGGATTAGATCTATCTTGGCCATTGGATCTAAGGTTAGACTAAAAACCCTAGAAATCATTATGATCTCTCATCTTATTCTTTTCTTACCCTATTCATATCATTATCACTATTTTGTTTTGCAGGTTTGGGAGAATGAGAGGCCATGAATGCAAGCAGATATTGTGAAGGATTGTTCCTTGTTAGAAGAATATAGACACCATTTCGGGTATTTATATTATATGCATCCATCTCCTAGGGTTTGGTTTACATTTTATTTGTTATTATATTATTACTTTTTTTGGGTTTACCGGATTTGGGTATGGGCATTTTTTGCCCCCATTTTATTTCTAGATCTAAATGAAATATATACACAAATCTAGGATATATATATAATATTGTATTGTTTTAGATTTTTTCTAAATGTTGAATCTATAGACACGACATTTTATTTTAACCTATTTTTATAAAATAAATATAAAAAAAAATACAATATTATATATATATCAATATATATATATATATATATATATATCAATATATATATAAATATATATATATATATATTGATATATATATATATATATATATATATATATCAATTATATATATATATATATATATATATATTGATATATATATATATATATACTAAACTAGGTTATGGGTCGCCCGATGTATATAAAAAAACAAACACAGAGTATATGTTTAGCAGCCATGGCTAAAAAATATGTTCAAATTAAGGTCTGGGTGGGGCCGTTGCCCCCACCCCACTCCACAATGTAAAATGGTTTGGGGTGGGGGACATCACCCCCCACCCCCTTTTTTGTTTATCATCTAAAAAAGGCTTGGCCAGATAGGCCTATTTGGCCCAATCTATACACAATCCTTTTCTTATATTCAATAAACTAGGTTGTATTTAAAATTTTCCGCACCGATTTTTTAATATATAAACATTCAAATTAAAACTTCTTTATATATATATATATTATATATATATATATATATATATATATATATATATATATCTCTGTGTGTGTGTGTGTAATATAATAATATATATTTTGTTAATTAAATATATACGATTATAAGTTATATAATTATATAAAGTTAAATATATAAATTTATATATTTATAATATTTAATTTTCTTTTTCAATTTTTTTTGTTTTATTTTATTAAAACAATATATCAATTCAACTTCTTTGTATAAAAACTATAAGAGTATGAGTAGTAGTTATAATTTCACATTTATTCAGGTACGTGGAAATAGTATAAACTAATAACACCCCCCCCCCCCCCCCCAACCCCCGCCACCACCCCCTTTTTCTTGTGTTTATAAGTATATATTTGCCTAAGGAATTTAAGCAAGTTTCAACACAAGTAAATAGAAGGAAACATTTCCCTTACAACAAGGTAAAATTCGATAGTAAAAATAACTCAAATCATTTATATCTACATATTCCTTTGAACGAAATGAAAGTAAAACCATTCATAAATGAAACTTATTCCTTCTCTCTTTTAAATCAAATTTCCAATTTTACAAAAAGATAATGAATATATACTTTCCACAATACAACACCATCCTTTTTACATGAAGATCCATAATCCATTTTTGAATCAAATTTTAAATATGAAATAAAATTTTCCATTCCAAATAAGGATAGTTTTCCTTTTGATAATCAAATTCTCTCTAGGTATAATTTACAAGTTTAAAGGAGGCATCATAACAAGAAAATGCAACTTCTCATGCCTCCTTTCCAAAATATACATTTTTGGATAATCAATACAAATCAATCTTACATAATACATTTACAAGAAGTTGAAACTTTTTAAAATGCAAGTTACAAACTCCTCCACTTAGGTGGAGACAACATGGCAAAAATTTACAAAAGTTGGAATTCTTCCATGGGCTCAACAACAATACTCTTCACTCCAAGATCACCCCTTCAACTCCATATCTTTTCCTTTCTTAAAATCACAAAAACAAGGGAGGAGGTGTAGGCAACACTCACCTTCTAACCTTTATCCCAATGAGGGGAAGAATCCATTCTCCTCATTGGCCCACGAGCCTTAACCATAGTGAAAAAAAAAAATGTTTGCAACCCATGGAAACATTTAAAAATGCTTCCAAATTACAACAAACATACCAAAAAATCATTTTTAAACGCACAAAAATAATCACAAAGCAACAACAACAATAATATGCACCTTTCAACTCACAAGGCTTGAAACTCAAGCCAATGGAGCAAGGAAATATGGGGAATCACTTATACCTCCAAATGGGTTAAGTGTCCACGTTGAAGCCTCCAAAAACACAAAAACACCCATATAATACTCTTATACCTTCTTCAAATCTGTTATGCCTCCCTCAATCTCTTATACCCCCCTCAATCTCTTATACGTCCCTCAAGTAAAACATACAAGATAAGTAAGAATTTCTCTTATCTAAAAAGGTGGGACACCCAACCCAAACTCCCTCTAAAATATGCAACAATAGTCTTATACATCCATCATAAGATCCCCATAGACCTTCTCCTACACATGAATTAAGGTCATTCTACCCAAGGTCCAAAAATAAGAACACACATATCCATTCAATTACATACAACACACACATATATAAAAAAAAAAACTACATGGGTGTAGTTCCTACCTTGCCCTGTAAGAAAATTGATTGTAAAATCAAAACTCTAAGCTACTTCCAAGCTCAAAATCCAAATCCAAAGAAGCTCCAAGACTCCCAAGAAATAAAATAAAGATAAAACTTCAAAATACCAATGCACAACAAAATGAAGTAACCCCCAAAACCACCAAATAAACTTTTATAAATAGAAAAAGAGAAGAGGAGGGTGAGGTGGCTCCATGTAGGATGCCACATCACTTCTCCTCAACCCGAAATCACCAATTCAAACATCAAACCGAAGGCTAATAAATTGGTGGGTGAGCATATGACAAGCCACTTATAGATACTAAACCTCACTCCATACCTCTAATGGACACCATTAAAAAAACATGTAAGAAAGTACAATAATTTACACTTTTTTCCTTTCAAATAATACAATGGGGTCTAAATTTGACCCCTCACCCCATATGTATAGTTGGTGTGTAAATTTAAGAGGTGAGTGACAATCTTAACATGTCCCACAAGCCTCGAAAAAATGGCTTTAAAGGTCAAATTTAGGATTTTGAGAGATGGGTTAAGTACAAACCAACCAAAATCAATTAAAATGAACTCAAATAAAAAATTTCACAAGGAACCATATACCCCTACTAAATGCCCTATTTTCACATGCCAAAAATTAACTTAATTAACATAATTAATTACTAAAAAAAGGGAACATTTAATCAACAATACAAAAGAGAAATACAATGCAATTATAAAATACATACTAACAAATTAATCAAAAGTAAAGGAGAAAGAAGCAACACAATATCCCATGGTCATAATTTAAGGTCATCCCCCCCCATGGGGACCTCCTAATATCCTAACAACATACAACAATAAGTTAACACAAAGTTTCGATGGTGATCGTCGTTGTAACCATCAGATATTCCACTACGGTTGGTCTCCTAACCCCCTTTTGTTTGTTGTAATACCATCACTTGCAAAATAAAACAATACCTCCTTTAGCCTCGTGCCCACATCAAATACATCAACAAAAAAATATAAGCACATTCATCAATAAACATCATCATATCATGAAATCATCATGAAACTAAGTAATGCTATAAATCATTTACAATTTTATAAACCTTTCAATTTTACCATTTCATCAATATCGGTGACATCAAAAGATTAGTTTCGAACACCAAAACATGGTCAATACGATGAGAATTAATAATGTCAGTATATATATATGCTAACAACACATCATCATCATCAATACAAAATATCTATCCATGCCTTTTAAGATTCCATACAAACCATAATATGAATCACAACATATTATATAGTAAGAATATATCTACCATCTAACATCATGGTAATCCAAAATAACATAATAAGGTCCATTTATATAGTCCTTGATAAATTAAAATCATAGTATAAAAAGTGTCAAAGAGGAGTGAGCACTACATCCCCCCTCCCCTTAGACTTTAATTTCTCCTAGAAATCACTAAAATAGGTGTGGAAACCGGGCCTGTAACAAAAGTAGCATCTTCTCATGAAGTGGCACTCTCATCATACCTATCCCATTAGACTCGCACGTGATCAATCTCATGGCCTCATTGGTCAGGGTTCTTATACTTTATAATATGTATGAGATCTAAAGTCACCTGTCCCTACTCCTACACCTGTAATGTAGTTAAATCCATTATATGTGAAGGATTTGGACTGTATCTCCATAATACATAAATATGGAAAACATCAAGGATGCGAGAAAAGCTAGTTGGCAAGGATAGATTGTAAGCCAAGTGAACGATCGACTCCAAGATCTCAAATGGACCCAAAAATCTAAGAGCTATCTTATAGCCTTCTCCGTAACATATAGGGATATTATGAGGGCTGACACAAAGAAATTCCATCATGGTCAATCTCGAAACTATAGTATTTCCTCCTTCAATCTGCATTCTTCTTCTACCTATTCTAAGCCTCCTACAATCTCTTCCTAATCAAGATAACCAGGTTCTCCATGTCCTGTAACATAGCTGGCCCAAGAGATACCCTATCCTCTAACCTTTCCTGTAATCAAAATCAACTGATGATCCATGGTGTACATCCAAAGCATGTCCTCTAAATTTTTATTCACCCGCTCTGTCTGATCATCTTTCTCAGGGTGAAAGATTGTACTGAAATTAATTCTTGTACCAATAACATGTTGCATGGTAGTCCAAAAGTGTGAGGTGTACAAAGGATCATAGTCACAAATAATCTTCCATGAAATCCCCATGAAGTCTTACTATCTCATTCAAGTACACTCATTTCATCATACTATATTGTATATGAGGTCTTCGCTAGAGAAAAATGATTCAGTTTTTTCAATTTATCAATCGTTATCATGATGACATCATGGTGATATCTTGACATCGGTAACCCAACAATGAAATCCATGGAAATGGTTTCCCACTTTCATTCTGATATGACATATGGATAAAGAAGGAAAAATTGATGTTGATTCTTTTCATTCACCTTCTGACACTCTAGACATCAAGACACATAATGAGTTATGCCTCTCTAAAGTCCTCTCCAGTGATACAATTGTCTCAATATGGCAGGCATCTTCTTCACCCCAAGATCAGCTGAATAAGTTGCATGATGAGCCTCTGCTAATATATCATGTCATAACCCACCATCTCTAGGTACATAAATATGACCTTTGTGTCCAAGAATTCCAACTGGCTCTATTTTCAATCCTTCATAATTCCCCTCAAGGAGTCTTTGAGACTCAATCTATGCTCTAGCTGATAGGTAAAAGTTGTAATGAGGAAGCTAGTGTAAGATCATACTCCATAAGTCTATATCTATATAAGTAGCCATAGCCAAATGCCTTTAGCTGCTCAAAAGCATCCACAACCATATTATCCTTCTCCTTCACATGCTCAATCTCCATGTCATACTCGCATAGAATATTCATAAAACATCATTGATGGGCATTGAGATTGGGTTGTGTGAAGAGATGGGATAGGCTCGAGTGGTTTGTCATGAGAATAGAAACCTCCTATCTTAACAAGAAATGGCGCCACCACACTAAAACATGTACCTACTACTACAAGCTCAAGGTCATGAGTCAGATAGTTGAGCTCATAATCATTGATTTTTTGAGACTCAAAAGAAACCACATGGAAATCCTGCATAAAAAATATTCCTATCCTTGCCAGCGAAGTATCTGTGCAAAAAAAATAAGCATCTCTGTGGATCCGACACTGCTAAAAATAGGATTTTTTAGTGAGGTATCCCTTTAGATTCCTAAAGGCCCGCGCATAATTTTGTGACCAAATAAACTTCTTCCCTTTCCACTGAAGGGAAGTGATTGGATGAGAAATGTGTGAGAACTCTTGGAAAAATATTTTGTAGTACCCTACCAATCTCATGAAGTTGTGTACCTCGGTCACACTAGTCAGCACTAGCTAATTAATAATAGCTCTAATCTTGGAAGGATAAACAATGATAACTTCCCTAGATATGATGCGGCCTAGGTACTGAACCTCTGTCTGAAATAATGGATGTTTCTCTAGATTCACATAAATCTTCTACTCTTAAAGACACTTTAGAACATGTAAAAGGTACTCCTTTTTCCTCTCACATGTGCGTTAGTATATCAATGTGTCATATAGAAACATGAGTACAAAACATTCCAATAATTTCCTAAATACACCATTCATTAAACTCATGAATATTGCAAGGGCATTTGTCAAATGGAATGGTACCACTGTGAATTCATAGTGGTCATATCTCATGCAGAAGCTTGCATTATGAATATCTACCTCCATGATCCGTAGTTGATGATAACCAGACTTAAGATCTATCTTGGAAAACATGGTATCCCCCTTCAAATTATAATATAAGTCATCAATGCATGGAAGGGGCTAACGATTTTTAATTTTTACCTTGTTCAACTGTCTATAGTCAATACACAATTTCAAGAATCTATCCTTCTTGTTCAAAAAATTCACAGGTGCAACCCAAGGGGATACACTAGGATGGATTACACCCTTCTCAAAAAGGCCCTCTAGTTGTAACTTGAGGTGACTAAGCTTAGGGGTAATCATCGTATATGGTGTGTGTGAGATAGGATTTTCTCCAAGAACCAAATCTATATGAAAATATATGTCACATGAGGACGGAATACCAGGTAGCTCACTAGGAAATTTTTTTGATAGCTCTTGTAAAATTGGGTGATCATAAATTTAAGGCCCACTCGTCTCATCCTCTATTCTGTAACTAACAGTAATATCATACATCTAGCATCACCGACATGTACACTGATTCATCTACATAGAGGATATGGTATGAATAGAAACAAGTCTCCAAACCCCAACTATCACCGACTAAATCCCCAAATCGTCTGCACAAGATATAACCTTGTTGTAACAATCTACTCTATCTCTATGTGCAGATAATGAATCAATGCCCAAAATGAATCCAAAAGAACACAAAGGAAGGATGTGAATATCCAAGGTCATGGTGAAGAGTCCTAGGTCAACTACACACTCCTTAACTAAGGATTTCATTGAGATCTTGGGTCTAGAAGCCATCTCAACATCCTAACTAATGCCTTGCCTAACTACCACGATCCTACATTTCTGTACTAATAATGGAGATATAAAGGAATTAGAAGAGCCCGAATAAAACAATATTGAGATAGAAATATGACCGATGCTACCTGAAGTCTCAATCACTATGCCCTTATGCTATTCTTGGCGGTTCTCGACTGCTATATAAATCTTGTGGTTCTTGGCCATGTCACAAATTGTAGTCTCTAAAATGTGTCCCTTATCATTTTTATTAGTGTTCTATGGATACTCTTTCTAATCATGTCCATGAACATTGCATCTGTAATAACTATCTGGTCCCCTCTAATGAGATGCAACTCTTGCAAGTAATCTAGTGGTCTATGGTGTGGATCGTGATCATCCTGCCATGGACTTATATAGCTGCTGCTGATGAGCTCTAGTAAAATGAGCTATAGGTACTCCCTGTGTCTTGATAGGTCCTCTATGAGGTGGCCCCATACTCTATTGTCTCTGAGTATTAAATCTATGTGGATGTCTAAAAAATGGAGAAGTTTATTTTTATTGCTACAGAGGTGGATATTATAGTGGCCTACAAGAATATGACCCCCTCAACTTACCCCCTCTACTTATTATCCTACATCTAATGAATACGGCTCCTCACACTATGTCTAGTATGATGTGTCTACCCCCTAGTCTCTTCTACAATGTAGGAATTTTCAATGTCTTCAACTAAGGTCTTCAAACAATGAATGCGTACTGCACCTCCCACATCTAGGTTGAGCCCCCTGATGAACCTGTGACTCCAGACCTACTCATCCTACATGTAGTCTACATACTGAACCAGGTCCAAAACCAGACTGTCATACTCAACCACTCTTATTGAAGTTTGTCATAGATCATGACAATCATCAATCCTTTGCTAAATAAAACTCCTAAAAAGATACCAGCTATGGAAACGCTCCTCAAATAGCTCCCATGTAACATTCTTTGAATCCACATGGAAATTTTGCTCCTATTTCCTCCACCAAACACCTGCTTCATCTCTTAGAAGATGAATCGCTACATGATCCTTTGTGTTGCTAGTACATGGGCACAACTTGAAGCATTCGCTCAAGCTCACTAAGTAAGCATCTTCCTAGAATCCTCTTGTATCATTAGCATAATGGGACGGATGAATTTTCAGATCTCCCAAATGTGATCTACCACTGATGTATGTCAGGCCCCTAGGTCTCCCCACATCATCATCCCTCAGCCTAGGGCTCCTAGATCTATCTCTATCTATTGCATCCCTAACTCCATATCCTCTCTGTGGTGAATATAGTCTAGCTAACTCCACATGGGATTTCTTCTCTTTATACTCCTCGATATGTTGTGAAGGGATAAAAGCCTCTACAGATGGCTCTCTGTCATGCTGGCTAGATTGTGCCCCTACTGCTTCATCCCATATAGCTGCGTTGACCTCTTGAAAGGTCTATAGGATCTACAGAAATATAGAAAAAATTGTCTACTCTTGTGCTGGTATATCTTACTCCATGTGAAATATCCCCTATTCTAGTTCACACCTCTTGCATAAACAAAGATGAGAGTCAGTTCATCATCATTTAGGTTCATTTCAGTTTTCTAATTGTTTTACTTTTCCATTTATTAATAATGTTGTGTTCTAGGTGTAGATTATGCTAGGTTAATTTTTTTTATTTCCATGTGTGCTAAAGGTCCAAGCATTTAACCCATGGCTCTGATACCAAGTGTAACACCCAAAAATTTTACATTCAAAACCATACTAAAACCTATTAATTTATGGGGGAAACTTTGTGAGAAATTTTGTTTTTATTTTAAGGGGTTTCAAGAATGATAATTTGGTCTACTTAGCCTTTGTGACCTTCTCAATGAGATTTGGGGTGCCTAATGCTCAATTTGTATGTCATTTACATTAGTATCCACCTTTGACAGTGACCAATGCATGTCACCTCTTACGAACGCTGGTGAAGCTAATGAACATTGGGCATTCTCTTCTATAGTTGACATTGGTCTTAGTGACTGATATCAGTTCTATTCAACCAAAGTCAGTTTAGAATGACTGACACTAGTACCTGTAGATGTATTTTTTAAATCTGAGAATGAGTTTTCTTTCACAAACTTTCCAACCAGTTCGTCTTTGGGTACCAAAAATTGATCTTTGTACATTTTATTTTTATTTCATTCAATGTCATGACTCCTAAAAATCCTATAATCTTCTGAATCCCAAAAATAGAATCCAAAATCACCAGAGCCATAATGGATAAAAGTAAATCTTATGGATTTAGCATCGAACTTATTTCTATTTTCTTTATCAACATACACAAAATTTTCTGAACCAAATACTCTAAGAAAAGAAAGATCTACCTCATTTTTAGTCCAATATTCTTCTAGTATTCCACCATCCAGTGCACTTGAAGGTCCACAGTTAATTAAATAAAACTTCGTGTCTACTACTTCTCCCCAAAACTACAAGGGTAATCCATCATGTATCCTCATGCTTCTTGCACATTCCACGATTTTCCTTTTCATTCTTTGAGCAACACCATTCTCCTGTGGTGCTCTAGGAACCGTTATTTATCTACGTATTCCATTCACTGAACATTAATCATTGAAAGCCTTGTTGCAGTACTCACCACCATTGTTAGATCTAAGGCATTTTAACTTTTAATTTGATTCATTTTGCACAAGGAATTTCCATCTTTTAAAAGTATCAAGAACATCATATTTATGTTTAATACAATAAATACATACCTTTCTTGTGACATCATCAATGAAAGTCACATAGTATTGGGATCCTCCATGATAAGCTACTTGGGTTGGTACCCACACATCTGAGTGCACAAGCTCCAAATTTTTCTCCTTCTTTATTTTCCCAAATTTGAGAAATCTCACTCTTTTTTTCTTTCCAAACATACAATTCTCATAAAAACCAAGATCTACATCTTTCAAATCTTATCATTTAAGATTTGCATTCCTTTTTGACTCATATGGCCTAGCCGGTTATGCCACATGCTTGCATCTAAATATGAAGTAGATAACACTGAAAAGGAATCAATAATACATGTAGATAAATACAATCTTCCTACCTTTTTTCCTCTTGATACAACAAGAGATCCCTTGGTAACCTTCCAAGAGTTGGCTATGAATGTAACCATGTAACCAAATTCACCTAGTTGTCCTACATAAATTATATTTCTCTCAAGGCTTGACACATGCCTCACATCTTTCAATATCCATGTATTTCCATCCTATAATTTTATATGAACTTCTCCTTTAACAATAATACTTCATGGCTCATCATCTCCTAAATAAACATACTTAAAATTACCCTGGACATAATTTCATAAATAACCCTTACTAGGCATAGCATGCAAAGAAGCTCATGAATCTAAAACCAAGGATTCAATTTTACTATCCAAGGAGAGAATAATGGCATCTTTCATTACCTTATAATATGCAACATTTTCCTCTTCACATTTCTATAGTACATTCTATTTATTTTCCTTGAACAAACAATCCTTATTTGCATGTCCTTTATTTCCACAATTCTGGTAGGTTATTCCTTTACCTCTAAATTTAGATCTTTCATTCTAAGACTTTGATTTCCCATTATTATTGCTCTTGGAGATTTCCTTCTACCTTCCCATTATTTCTACATTTAAAGCATTACCAAATGATTATTCTCATGCACTTTTCCTACATATTTCTTCATTCAGGATTATACTAACCCCATCATCAAACTTTGAAATATGAAAAGTATATGATATATTAGTAACAACCACTACCAAGTTATCCCAGCTATTTGGCAAATAGCATAAGAATAAAAGTGCTTTAACTTCATCATCAAACATAATATTAACCAATTTTAATTGATTTACAATAGAATGGAAATCATTCAAATGACTTGATGTAGATTCACCTTCTTGCATCTATGAGTTAAATAATTTCTTCATCAAATAAAATTTATTTAAAGCACTAGGTTTTTCATACAAATTAGCTAAAGATTTCATCAACTCTACCATGGTTGTTTCTTCTATTATATTTGAAGCCACAGATGCTGTTAGGATCAATCTTATAGATCCCGAAACCTTTCTATTAAGAATTTTTCATTATTCATCAATCATCTTTATAGGTCTTGCCTTCTCATCTAGCAGCAGGAATAAATATTTCTGATACAGATAATATTCCACTTGAATTTTCCATAATTGATAATTACAGCTGTAAAACTTCTCAACTCTGTATTTTCCATCTTTTTTCATTTTGGTAGTTTCCACTGAATCAGAAATCCCTTTGTGCATAATTTTTTCAACACACAAAACGCTCGAAAAAATAATATTTAATACCAGTTGTTGGAGTTGAACACACCAGTTGTACAGATATATATTTAGATCTAAGAATATAAACAATAAATATGGAAATAAACCAGAAGAAAAATACACAAGATATAATGTGGTTCACCCAATGTGGGTTACATCCACCAAGAAACACTCAATATATTATTCAAAATTTTATAGAGGAAATACAATGAGGATCTACAATCTTCCAAACCTCTCTAGATGTATAGTACTTTTCCTTCACAAGCTTCTCTTTTTATCTCTCCAAGAATTCCTTCTTATAATTATGATCAACCTTACTTCTAACCCTAGCTTTCTAGCTTATATAAGTATAAACATACTTAGGGCAACTTAGCTATGTAATTACAACAATTAGATGACCTTTTAATCAAAGGTTAGATCTAATTCTTGTGACTTAAATAAAATCAATCACGCACAGGTAACTGATGTCGATTACCCTAACTGATACCAGTTCTTACTTGCTTGACCGATGTTCGTCCCCAAGTGACCGACGATGGTCACCCGATTGACGCCGATTACTATGTATTCCAATATGTTCATAAAGCATGTAGCTATTTATGAATAAATTAAGATTCACAATTCAACAAGAAATTAAAAGGGAGATCATTTTAAATTTATATTGGATGATGAATAAACATTTTTGGTGTGTTGTGGAAGAAATTTGCAATGTTAATTGGCAATTTTGATGATTTTTTGTTAGTAATGCTAACATTTTGCTAGACATGGAAGCAAGCTAGAAGAGTGGCAGTCAATATAACATGATTATTATCCTTTTATAGTAAAATAATAAAGATGTTGGATTCCAAGACAAGCCTAACAATTTTTTTTTTAGGTTTTGATTATCAAAAGTGTGATTTTTATAGCTAAATCTATCTTTTTTTGGCTCAAACTAGGGCATAATCATAAAATACGTTTCCATAAATGAAATTGGCTTATTTTTGGATATGTTTGTGGGTTTTTTACTACTGCAAGTCTATTAAGGTTCAGATCCTAATAGTATATATCAAAATAGTTATTTACATTTTCTTCTTCGTGGGAATAAATTTGGGCAATTGATAAAAAAAATTATACAAAATTAAATTGGCTGAAATTTTCATAAATGCTCTATATATATATATATATATATATATATATATATATATATATATATATATATATATATATATATATATATATATATATATATATATATATATATATATCAATGCCAAATAAATTTCAGATTCTAGTTCCATGTGTTGACGAAGATATCAATGACAAACATTTTCAATTCGTGTGGGAAAAAACAAGATTCAAATTTGTATGTTTTTTTCATTTCTTTGAGAAAATTAATGTTTAAAGCATAATGTTGATGATAATCATGTTTTAGACCATTTTCAAGATGTTGGAAAGGATTTTAAGATCTAAGGATCTGATTGAATGATTGTCACAAAATAATTCTAAGCTAGAAATCTAAGAAAGACTATAAATTTTGTGTTTGGTGCAATTTTCATGCAAGGATACCTAGGAGAAAATTATTAGTGTCTTATCATTCCTTAAGAAGGATTATAGGAAACTATTCTTGAGATTTGAAAACTCATAATTTTGAGGATTACATCTAAAAAGGATAAACCAAGATTGAAGATAAAGAGCAGGGCATATGCTTAAGTGTGGATGTTTTAAGAGGATAAACACTTTTAAGCTATAAGTCCATTAGATTAAGGTTTCATTTATAATTATAGAGTAAGATCCTCATATGAACCTTTATTGGATTGATTTTAAAGGAAAATATGAATGCATGAGAGATTGTTTGAAGCTACCAATCAAAAATCATCATAATTACAGCAATATGTCAGCAAAATGTCAACAAAAATTTAGCAACAATGTTACACTACTAGAGTTTGTGTTAAACATTAATAAGGTGCATCATTTTTTGTATCAGATCTTGATGCTCTTTATATAATGATTTATACTAATTATATCATGAAGGAGATTGTAGGGATACATAAAATTTAAATTGAAGGAAGAGAAGTGGAAACATTGTGTTGAGGTAAAACAAGCTGAAACCATTCTTTGTTTTGTTTGACTGATTAAGAATGTATTTATCAGTAATCTTGAGAGCTTGAGAGAATTGGTGAAAGGAGGATAAGAGAGGAAAGAATGATATGGTTTGCAGTAGAATCCCTTAAGCTATAAAGTCTTGAAAAGTGAAGAAGATAAATTGAAGCTCAAGAAAAAAGATAATTCAACACACCAAGCTGAATTAGACTTGGGTGAGACTTGAGTGAAGAAGAAGAAATACCGAAACACCATGTTCATAAGAGAGGAAAATAACCTAGGTGAGGTATCTAGTGAGGTGAAATAGACTTAGAAAAATATTTGAAAGTTAAAAACAAAATGAGAGAAAGAAAAACGAGATGAGATGAAGGGCTTAGAGGAAAAGAAGAGTCACAAGAAAGAAGATATGGATGAGGAGAGAGAGATAGCTGAGATCAAGCTAATATTGGCATGTATAGAGGAATTATTTGAGGAGAAAAGATAGAGATTCTTTGTAAAAATCATGAGCAGAGTAAATTGGCTTCTCAAAAGGATGATTGAACAGAGAAAGAGAAACAAAAAAATCATTCAGCTAAGGAGTAAAATTAGATTGTTGACAAGGAAACTTGAGAATGATAAAATGGAGACAAATCAGTCTCATATGTTTAATTCTAACCATTTCTTGACATGGGTGCAGACAGGTGAACGTGAAAATGAAGGAATATGTTTCAAAAAATGATAAAAGAGGATCAACAACAATAATTTTTGCATGGAAGACCAAGTGACCATGTCATTTGAGTAGGAAAAACTAGAGGTATGCTATCCAGTGGAAGGAGAAATGTTAGGTGAAGGTGAAGGATTGTTTGCTGATCCATGTCATCAAAATTTTCTTTCTAATATTGTATTTGATGGATAAAATGTAATTTTGTAAAAGGATGAATTGTATAAACAAACCATAGAACTCTTTGATAGGCTAATGGAAGATGGATACATGAAAGAATAACCTATTGAAGTTCTTATAGAATATGATATACAATAGGAATAAGTGTCTTATATGACACAAAAAAGAAACTAAATCATTTTTGAATCAAGCTATGAAGGGAAAAAAAGATTATTTGCAGTAGCTGATGAGAAAAGAAGAGAACTTAAACTCCAATGGAGATGAAGAAAAACATGAAGAAGGAAGAGATGGATTTATTAAAACTCTTGAATGAAGAAAATGTTGATGGAGGGGCAGTGTTGCCTAACGTTTATGCATCTAACATTAGTTTTTAGTGTGTGCATGAAGGTTTAGAATATGAATTATCAAAATAAGGAGAAGTGAATAATTCATTCACTTATGAAGGTCCACAACAACTAGAGGGTGAAATGAAAGTCTTGGAAAACTTGATCCACCAAGATAGTGCAGTTGAAAATGATTGTGAAGAAATGAAGGTAGAGTCATATGCGCTAATAGTTATGAAGAACGTGAAGAAAAGAAGATGGATTATTTTCTATTGGACCTAAATAAGGAAGATAAAGAAGATATAGAGTTGTTTGGACTAATACAATATGAAGATTTGAGATCAAAGGAGTAAAGCAAACAAAAATGCCAAGAAAATGAATAAATTCAAGAACTAGAAGAGAAGAAAGAAAGAAGAATAACACTCCATTTGAGCTGGAGCTCAAAACGTTTCCCACCTAGGGAGTCCGATGAAGGATCATACGCTCACAACCAATCAAGTGTCATGTTTTTCATGTCGTTTCAAAGTGCTCAAGTGTATTTCTCTCCATCTTGTGTAATTCAAACTTTCAAAAATTGTTTAAAAGTCATGAATATAGAGTAAATAAGGTTGTAAATGTGTGTGAGGAGGTAAAATGACTTGGTTAGGAGTGGTTATAGCCAAATAAGGCCATGTAATGCAATTCATAATGTAAGAGATGATAAATACGAGATCTTGAGGTGTTTGTAGGATGATATTAATCATATTTACAAGTTTAGTGTGTGGTTGGGTCAATATCGATGTTGTTGAGCAATATTAGGAGTTAGTTTAAGCATTCTAAGTTTGGTAAAATACATATTTGGAGGAGAAATTTGAATGGAGAACATTGTAAATTTATATTGGACGATGAATAATGGATTGTGGTGTGTTGTGGAAGAATGTTGCAGTGTTAATTTGCAATTTTGGTGATTTTTTGTTTGTAATGCTAATAGTTTCCTAGACAAGGCAGCAAGCTAGAAGAGTGATATTCAATATAATGTGATTACATTCCTTTTCTAGTAAAAAACAGATGGAGGATGCCAAGACAAGCCTAACAAAATTTATTTTAGGCTTTGATTATCAAAATTGTGATTTTTATAGCTAAATCTTTTTTTTTTTAGCTCAAACTAGGGCATCATCATAAAATACGTTTCCATAGATGAAATTGGATGAATTTTGTAATTTTTTGTTGGTTTTAAAAGTACTCAAATTCTGTTAATTTAAAAATCCTGAAATTTTATATTAAAATATTTATTTGCATTTTTATTCTACGTGGGCACAAACATGGGCAATCAATAACATTTTTTATACGTGATGAAATTGGCTGCAATTTTCAAAAAATATTTGACCTATATAGAATTAAAATAAAAATAAACTTCAGATTCTAATTCCATGTGCATATGAATATATCAATGACATAAATGTTCAGTTCGTGTGGGCAAAAACAAGGTTCAAATTTGTAAGTTGTCATTTCTTTGATCAAATGAATGTTTAAAGCCTGAAGTTGATGATAATGATGTTTTAGAACATTTTTAATATGTTGGAAAGGTTGTTAAGCTCTAAGGATGTGATTTGAATGATTGGAAAAACATAATTCTAAGCTAGAAATCTAAGAAAGACTTTAAATTCTATGTTTGGTGCAGTTTTCATGCAAGGAAGCCTAGGAACAATTTGTTAGTGTCTTATGGTTCATCAAGAGGGATTACGGGAAAATATTCTTGAGATTTGAAAACTCATAATTTTAAGGATTACATATAGAGATGATAAACTAAGATCGAAGATATAGAGCAGAGCATATAATTATGGGTGGATGTTATAAGAGGATAAATACTTTTAAGGTATTACTCAATTAGATTAAGGTTTTATTTCTAATTACAGAGTAAGATCCTCATATGCACGTTGAGTGGATTGATGTTATATGAAAATATGAATGCACGGGATATTTTTTGAAGCTACCAATCAACAAGCATCCTAATTATAGCAGTATGTTAGCAAAATGTCAACAAAAATTCAGCAACATTGTTACACTACTAGCGTTTTTGTTAAACAATAATAAGGTGAATTAGATTTTGGAGTGCAAATAATTCCAATATTTTACATTTACGAATTAAAAAAAGTAATATTGGATTCCAATATTCGCTATAGTTTTTAGCCTCTCGGACTAGAATAAGTCCTGATTTAGTGAAATAAGGGTTATGTTATCACCGAATCACAGCACCCCTATGTTTATACAAGTGGATATACTTGAACTCACGGTGTGATTGGATAACATGGGTACTATCTCCAAGTTGTGGGACTTGCTACTTGAGATAGACCTCCAGAGAAAGCTGGTTCTTGCTCCTTAACTACATGCCACAGTCTACTCTAATGCAGGGGAAACTAACTATTCTAATCTAAATTTCCAAGGGACCAGGGAGAGAGAATGCATAAAATGAAAGTCTACACTAAAGCGGTGATACACCAGAAAAGGAGGGTGCGAGAGTAGTCTCCAAATGTGTGAAATACAGAGGCAAAGTGCACACTAGAAGAGGTGATGACAGTTCTCCATAATCTAGCAAAATGCATTCAAAAAAATATTCCAAGCATACACAATGATAATGAATCCCTGGAAGAACATAATAATAGACACAATATTCTTGTAGAAATATTAAAGGGGCAATAAGAACATTTGCAAGAAAACACAGCAGGGGAAGATAGATCCACAAACTGATATTTTATTACTTCATGATATGCACAGTTCAATCTATTACAAGATAAGGGCCTAGATCACCATGCAAGGAGTCCACTACAAGGGCTTGCAGCACATTGGCTTCACAAAGAAATTTTGACAGAGCTTTGCTATCTGAAAACTCCCCCTTTACAATGAGCCCAACACTCCAATTTATAGTAAAATGAGAAGGAAAAGAGAAAGGAAAATGTAAATCCTGAAATCTATCTTTCAACCACCTGTAAGAGGCATTAAATGGAGTAAAATGATTATATATTACTTGCAAAATGCTCCCCATACTATCCCAAGTGCTGCAGTAGAGAAAGAATGATGACCATGCCTCTTAATTGCACTCCCAACCACCAAATAAAACACTGTTATGAACCCAGCCACGTTTTCTAAAAAAAAATCTCAATAAATTTCTCATCAAATCCAGAATTTCTTGACTGTTGTACATCAAGCTCGGAGCCGCGATTCCAACGGTACCAATTTTGTGTGTTTGTTGAGAAATGCAAAAGTTATGGCCTTCTGAGTGCGGGTAACTATTTTGGATCTAGTAGGCGTTTCCTGTCATTTGACGGGAATGAGCATTAACTGATTGAAGCTTAATATGTTTCTCTTGATTAAATATATCTAACCTCATTAAAAAAAGAAATCCAGTTTTTGTGGCGTAGAGGACATGGTGCTCGTTCCAGAAAGTCCAATTTTATGAAAATCAGAGCTCGGAGTCAAAAGTTATGGCCGTTTGAAGTTTCACGGGTCAAACGTTGACTTTTCTTCTTTGCCTTCGGCCGCTTCGGCTTTTCGAGTCCCTCGCGTCCCGCGTGTACCTTTGTTCCGGCTGTCCCAAATGAAAATATCCTACTTCGGCCCGATTCAGACTCCCTTGTTCTTGTTTGCGGTGAAGACACGTGGCGAGATTCCATTCGCTCTCAGCTCCTTCGGCTTTTCGCGTCCCACGCGTCCCTTTGGCCCGGATGTCCCAGTATGAAAGTCCTCTATTTCGGCCAAACTGGCCGGTTCGCGTCCTCCGCGCAATTTTGTCCCAACTTTCCCGGACTGCCTGGGACAAATTTCTCCAAACCGCCTTAAATGGACTGACTTACGCCAAACCGGCCGATCCACGTCTTTTGCGTACCTTTGTCCCAACTGTCCCAACTGTGTGAAACAAATACTTAGGCAATTTTTCCCTTTTTCAGCCAGTTCGCCTTTTCGCGTCCCGACGTCCCAGATGCCCCTTTGCTCTGCAGACTCCCTGGCGGCCTTTCGGCCGATTCGCGCCCAGATGTCCCTCATGTCCCAACTGTTGCGAGGACTAGGACTTAGCCAATTTTCTTCATTTTTCCTGGCCCAAGCTTGTTTTCTGCAATTTTTTTCACATTTTTAAAACTTGCTGGGTTTTCCTCTTGGACAGGAGAGTTAGAAAGAAGCCGAGGGGACCCCAGAAACACGTTTTTTTGCCTCAAATCAATATAATTGCTTGGGACTAAAGAATTTGATGCATATTATCAAAATTACCTTGAGCGGTGAATTTTGGATAACAAAACTAAATACTTATTTTATTTTTCAAGACTCATATCTATTAGATTTTATTTTAAAAATTAAATAAGAATGATTTGTGCCAAATTTCAGGTGTCTATATTAAAAAAAATGATGTAAATATAAACCATTGAGCATCTTCTCTAAGGCTTGTTTCTAATATAATAGTATTGAGGTGTCCATATAAATGATAGACATAAGATCATTGAATTACTAATGTTTATATTGTTTTGTATTCATCTCTTTTATTATGAATTATGAACATGTAGGTTATCAAGTACTTTGCATTCCTGAATTTCGTAGGGCGGAATTCTCCCGTTCGTGGATTAATTTTGAACGAAAAGTGATGGTAATGTCAATGGATATATAGATAAAATTTTAATGCAAAGTAAACATGGTGGAAGAAGAGTGAAAAAAGGCGTTGAATAAAACAATTAGTGGAGGGAACTGCATTACTTTCCTCTTATCTAGTGCAATTTTAAAATACCTCACAAATTGGAGGGAATTGCTAAACTCTACGCATGTTTGGAGTTGAACAAACTTCAGCGAAATCTAAATAAAAAATATCTAATTAAAGATCAATAAATATTGTCCCTCTAATTAAACATCACATAAGTAGGATAGAGTGTAACAATAGGAGTTGTTTTTTAATTAGATTAGGTAAAAAGCAGATTTTGAAGAGATTATGAATCCTGTACAGATGGAAGAATGAAAAGAGAGCACAAAGGAAAAAAAAAAACAAATAATGCCCCGAGGCAGAATAGGACAAGAATCAAAGAAACTCAAAGCGGAGAAAAAAAGGAGAGAGGAAAACCCAAACGGAAACTCCTCGGCACTCTCTACAACTGAGTTTACACTCCTCCACATCCATCCTCTGCTCCCAGCATCCTGTTGGGGTGTTTACAAATATTCTCTTAGGTATTATTGAATCCTCCAAAACAGAAATACAGAGCCGAGAAAAAAACAATTTTTATCTAGCTTTGGTAGTCGGGTCAACAGCTATGAGAGCCCCCATAAGTCGGGCTATCCCCATGCAAATTTCTGATTCCCAAAACTCCAATGGAAGCCCTGGTAGGAAGAGCCTTAAAGCCAAGGTCATGTCGTACTCCTGGTTCCCACCAACAAAAACTCAAAGTCACCTTGCAAAAGAACCATGAAGAGCCCTGTAACAATAGGAGTTGTCAATAAAAGGGTAGATTTTAAATTTGACAATTATTTCATCGTATTTTTCTTTTTGGTGGATAAGATGATCTAAAAATTCTTATATTTTATGAATATGAGTTTTAGCTTGTTTTTTTCTTCAAATATAATTTTTCAAATTTAACTCATATCAACTAACTTTAAAAGTAAGTCCAGACTAAAACACCAAATCATTAATGTACCAAATTGAATGAGAAATTATTATTTTTTTAGAAAAATAATTGTGCTATTAATGAATAAAATAATCTTTTAATACATAAAATTGTGTGACAAATCTAAAATAAATCCACAATAAAATATATGAAATCATTCATGTAAATAAGTTGAAACCATTCATCATTAATAAATGATTTTTTTTAACAAAAAAATAATAAATATATTGATCAAATTCATTCTTTAATAGATTAAACTATGTGACAAATCTTTTAATAGATTAGAATAAGTCACTCCACTTGTAAAGAAAATTTCGTTTTAGTTAATTTCTCGCACGTGTTTTCGATGTTTAAGTTCAAGTAAATATTCAATACGCATTTCCATCAAAGGTTTAATAAATCAGTCCTGCCAATAAAAATTAAAACCATGTAATAACAGTTTAAAATATTTATGATTGCGGGCTCTGTAATAGATCCTCATTCCTCATACAAATGAGAAGATCCTCTTAATATTTTCTACAACATTTATTTGATTATGAATCAGTAGAATAGAATAGAGTTGAATGCCTACAATTCCTCGTGGCTGAATTGGCACAAATCCAGCTTGCAAATAATAGTTTAGATCTATAATATCTTTTCCTTCCTCAAACAAATTACACGATCCTCTAATTACAAATCAAAATCTTAATATTTTATCCAACATTTATTTGATTATGAATCATTAGAATGCCTAAAATTCCTCATGGTTGCACAGATCCATATCGCAAGAACCATTCTGCACTAAAAAAATGTAGGTGTTTATCTCTTTCAAACATATTGCTGTGATATTTTATATTAAATTTAAACAGAATTGAAAGACACAAAATACAGATGTTGTCAAAATATTATGTTACAGCATAATCAACAATAAACAACAGTAACAATTTTGTGATAGAAATTGACCTCTTATTAGTCACTTTCAGATTGCGTCTGAGGATCAATAGATGGTTGGCGGAGGGGAAGTGTATTTGTATTGAACTGGTGGAGGTGGAGAGTAGTAATGATGGAGGAGGATATTGGCAGTGTAATATGGAGGAGGATTGGAGATGGCTGTGGTGGGGATTTATAATAGTATGGAGGAGGAGGAGGAGATGGAGAAGGCGGTGGAGGAGATTTGTAATAATAAGGGGGTCGAGGTGATGGGGATGGTGGCGGTTGAGATTTAGAATAATGAGGAGGTGGGGATGGAGAGGGTGGTGGAGGGGACTTGTATTAGTATGGGGGTGGTGGGGATGGAGATGGTGGTGGAGGAGATGGAGATGGCAAGGGTGGGGATTTATAGTAATATGGTGGGGGGCGGTGAAGGACAAGGTGGAGAGGGAGGTGGAGACTTATAGTAATATGGAGGAGGAGGAGATGGCGACGAAGGTGGAGGGGACTTGTAGTAATAAGGTGGTGGAGGGGAGGGAGATGGTGGAGGTGGATATTTATAGACATATGGTGGTGGAGGAAATGGAGATGGTGGAGGTGGAGATTTGTAGATGTATGGTGGTGGAGGAGATGGAGATGGTCGAGGTGGAGATTTGTAGATTTATGGTGGTGGGGGAGAAGAAGATGGTGGAGGAAGATATTTATAATAGTATGGTGGAGGGGGTGAAGGAGACGGTGGTGGAGGAGACTCGTAATAGTATGGAGGAGGAGGAGATGGAGAGGGTGGTGGTGAGGATTTGTAGATATATGGTGGAGGTGGTGATGGAGATGGTGAAGGAGGGGATTTATAATAGTATTGAGAAGGAGGAGATGGAGAAGGAGGTGGTGGAGACTTATAGTAGTATAGTGGTGGAGGAGATGGAGATGGTGGAGGTGGAGATTTATAATGGTATGGTGGTGGAGGTGAAGAAGATGATGGCGGAGGAGACTTGTAATAATATGGGGGAGGAAGAGATGGAGATGGAGGAGGTGGAGATTTGTAATAATATTTTGGAGGTGGGGATGAATAATAGTAATGAGTGGGCGGTGAATAATTATCATACTTAGTTGCTACCAAAGTCACCAGAGAGAACACCATAACCATTAGAAGGGCCATTGTATTTTTACCCTGCCAAGACCAATCTTCTGCTTCTACTGTTGCTACAGTGTAGTTATCATTAATGTTGTGAGGGTACGTATTTATATGTGGTAATTGTTATCCAAAATTCACCTCTCGAGGTAAATTTTGATAACATGTATTAGATTCTTGAGTCTCGAGCAAGTAGATTGATTCAATGCCCAAAATCATTTTTTTGGGGGGGCCCTTTGGCTTCTCTCTAACTCTCCCATCCAAGGAAAACTCTCAACAAGTTAGAAAAAATTGAAAAAATGCAAAAAATTAAGTCGCAGGATTGTTTTAATGCATTGCAAGTCTAAAGGCTGTGGGTCGTACTAGTGCAGATTGTACCAAGGTTCGAAGTACCAATTTTGCAACCGAAATACAAAGAAATTGGAAAATTCAGAATTTTTTGTTCCAGGCAGTCTACGGGACAGTTGGGACATCAGTACGCGTGGGACGTAAATCGGTCGATTTACTGCAAGTCAGTTTATTGTGGGTGGTGTGGAGACTTTCGTCTGGGACAGTCAGGACTAAAGTACGTGTGGGATAAGGAAGCCCGAATCAGCCGATGTGGAAGAATGTGTCTAGGACAGCTGGGACACACAGACATGATTTTTACGCAATACCCCGCAACAAAAAGGAAAATTCAACATTTGACTCCCGAAACTTCAAACGGCCATAACTTTTGACTCCGAGCTCTAATTTTCACAAAATTGGACTTTCTGTATTTCTTAATTTTAATGAGGGTAGATATATTTAAATAAAAGAAACATATTCAGCTCCATTCAGTTAATGCTCATTCCCGTCAAATGACAGAAAATGCCTGCCAGACCCAAAATAGCTGCTCGCACTCAGATGGCCATAACATTTACATTTCTCAAAAAAATCATACAAAATTGGTACCATTAGAATCGTGGATTTGAACTTGACACAAAGAAATCAAGAAATTCCTGATTTGATGAGAAATTAATAGGTATTTTTCATAAAACGTGGCCGGGTTCATGATAGTGTTTTATTTGGTAGTTGGGAGTGCAATTAAGAGGCATGGTCATCATTCTTTCTCCGTTGCAGCACCTGGGACAGTATGGGGAGCCTTTTTCAAGTAACATACAATCATTTCACTCCATTTAGTTCCTCTTATAAGTGGTATAAGGATAGATTTCGGGATTTCCATTTTCCCCTTCTCTCTCTCTTCTCATTTTCCTATAAATTGGAGTTTTTGGCTCATTGTAAGGGGAGAGTTTTCTAGTAGCAAAGCTCTATAAAAATTTCTTTGTGAAGCCAATATCCTTCAGACCCTTGTTATGGACTCCTTGCATGGTGATCTAGGCCCTTATCTTGTAATAGATTGAACTGTGCATATCATGAAGCAATAAAATATAAGTTTGTGGATGTATCTTCCCTTGCTGTGTTTTCTTGCATTCTTCTTGCCCATTCAACCTTGATTACAAGTGTATTGTGTTTATCTTTATACTCTTGCAAGATACATTATTATGGTGCATGTATGAAACATTGTTGTGAACGCATTTTCAGATTGTGGAGAACTATTATCACCCCTTTTAGTATGCACTTTACTCCTAGTTTTCACACATTGGAATGCTACTATCACACCTTCCATTTTTGGTGTATCACTGCTTTAGTGTAGGCTTTCATTTTATGCATTCTCTCTCCTTGGTCCCTTGGAAAGTTAGATTAGAATAGTTAGTTTACCCTGCATTAGAGTAGATTGTGGCAAGTAGTTTAGGAGCAAGAACCTGCTTCTATGGAGGTCCTAATCTAAAGTAAGGCAAGTCCCAAAACTTAGAGATAGTACCCATGTTATCCAATCACACCGTGAGTTCCAAATATATGCACTTGTATAAACCATAGAAGGGTGCTGTGATTCGGTGATAACAGTTTCCTGATGTCAAGGTGTTGAGGCTTACTAGGAAAGGCATCTCCACTATTAGATATTCGTCTCTATAATAGATTGGATCCCTTAGCCAAAGCTTAAGAGAAATTTAAGCTAGCCAAATAACCTACCTTCTGTTCTAAAAATATAGTCTCTTATCTAGGCGTCCTGAGCATGCACAAACTTGAACTTTACAACCACCGACTTCTTGGTGAAAGGAGTAGAGATTAGATTTTTTGGCGTATACTTTGTTGACTATAATCGGGGGTCATTTATCATGCTTTCCCCTATTAACAGATGGGAACTTGAATAATATGTCAACTACTAGTGCACTTCACCACTCATCATGCTTGGAATCCTCAGTTTGACCTAGTGAATTTCTGTCTTGGTTGTTAATTCCAAGCATACATTTGGGTTGAAGTGTTTACGCACATATGACATCGCAACCCTAAATGTATGATGTGGTTGGCAAGAGTCTGTCTAAGATGTTTTCTAGTTCTATATCCATGCTTTCCCATTGTTTGGCCTTGATCCACTCCCTTTTCCAGTTTATCATCCTGCGTTTTTTTATTGGAAGTGACCTTCTTTGGATATTATGATAATTGGGCTACTACATTTCTCAATTGGAATTTTTTTGTTAACAGGCAAGCAAATTATTCAGTCCTGAGCCTAGTAGATGATTCAAGGCCTGACAATCATGTTTTTTTGGGCCCCTGCGGCCCCTCCGGCTTCTCTCGAACTTTCCCATCAAGAGAAATCCCAACGAGTTAGAAAAGGTGAAGAACTGTAAAAATCAGGTTGCAGGATGTGTTAAAGAATTTCGTGTCTGAGGTTTCGGGTCGTACCGGTGCGGTCATACCGAAGTTCGCTCGTACCAAGCTTGGGGCCGATTAACAAAAAAAATCAGCTAAGTCGGATATTTTTTTGTCCCAGGCGGTCCGCGCTACAAGTTGGGACTTCGGGACGCAAATCTTAAATGACCGAACAAGAAAGGAAAATCGTCAAGTTTTGTTGTTTTTGCAATGGTTTGGAACAGCCAGGACAAAGTACATGCAGGACACGAATCGACCGGATTTGCTGAAAGATAGTCCATTTCAGGCAAGTTCAGAGATATTTGTCTGGGACAACCAGGACAAAAGTACGCAAGGGACGCGTGAGACGTGAAAGGTGAAAAGCCGCAAGTAGAGACAAGGAAGCCTGAATCGGCCGATGTAGGAGAATGTTTCCTAGGTAGTCAGCAGGATAGTTGGGACAAAAGTACGCAGGGGACGCGAAAAGCGGAAACGGCCGAAGGCAAAGAAGAAAAGTCAATGTTTGACCTGTGAAACTTCAAATGGCCATAAATTTTGACTCCGAGCTCCGATTTTCACAAAAGTATACTTTCTGGAACAAGCACGACGTTCTTTATGCCAAAAATTAAAAGAAACAATATTGGCTCTAGTCAGTTAATGCTCATTCCTGTCAAATGACAGAAAACGCCTGCCAGAACCGAAATAGCTACCCGCACTCAGAAGCCATAAATTTTGCATTTCTAAACGAAATCACACAAAGTTCGTATTGTTGGAATTGTGCCTCTAAGCCCGATGCACAACAATCAATAAATTCCAGATTTGATGAAATATTGATTGAGATTTTTTAGAAAGCGTGGCTGGGTTCATAGTAGTGTTTTATTTGGTGGTTGGGAGTGCAATTAAGAGGCATGCTCATCATTCCTTCTCTGCTGTAGCACCTGGGACAGTATGGGGAGCCTTTTTCAAGTAATAAATAATCATTTTACTCCATTTAATGCCTCTTACAAGTGGTTGAAGGACAGATTTCGGGATTTCCATTTTTCCCTTCTCTCTTTCTTCTCATTTTTTCTATAAATGGGAGTGTTTAGCTCATTGTAAGGAGAGGTAGTTATTTGTAGCAAAGCTCTACCAAAATTGCTTTTTGAAGCTGATGTGTTACAGGCCCTTGTTGTGGACTCCTTGCATGGTGATCTAGGCCCTTATCTTGTAATAGATTGAACTGTGCATATCATGAAGCAATAAAATATAAGTTTGTGGATGCATCTTCCCCTGCTATGTTTTCTTGCATTCTTCTTGCCCATTCAACCTTGATTACAAGAATATTGTGTCTATTATTATGTTCATGCATGGATCCATTATCATTGTGTATGTTTGAAATATTTTTGTGAATGCGTTTTGCTAGATTATGGAGAATTGTCATCACCTCTTCTAGTGTGCACTTTGCTTCTGTATTTCACACATTTGAAGACTACTCTCACACCCTCCTTTTCTGGTGTATCACCGCTTTAGTCTAGGATTTCATTTTATGCATTCTCTCTCCTTGGTCCCTTGGAAATTTAGATTAGAATAGTTAGTTTCCCCTGCATTAGAGTAGATTGTGGCAGGTAGTTTAGGAGCAAGAACCTGCTTTCTATGGAGGTCTATCTAAAGTAGCAAGTCCCAAAACTTAGAGATAGTACCCATGTTATCCAATCACACCGTGAGTTCAAATATATGCACTTGTATAAACCATAGAAGGGTGCTGTGATTCGGTGATAACAGTTTCCTGATGTCAAGGTGTTGAGGCTTACTAGGAAAGGCATCTCCACTATTAGATATTTCGTCTCTATAATAGATTGGATCCCTTAGCCAAAGCTTAAAGAGAAATTTAAGCTAGCCAATATAGACCTACCTTCTGTTCTCAAAATATAGTCTCTTATTCTAGGCGTGATGCTGCACAAACTTGAACTACAACCACCTACTTCTTGGTGAAAGGATTAGAGATAGATTTTGGATATACCTTTGTTGAACTATAACTCGGGGGTCATTTATTCCCTTCTTTCCCCTATTACCAGATGGAACTTGTACTCTTCCACTACTAGTTCACTTCACCACATCCATCATGCTTGGAATCCTCAGTTTGACCCTAAGATGAATTTCTTTCTTTGGTGTTTAATCTACCAAGGCATACCTTTGGGTGAGTGGTTAAGCCACATTGACATCGCCAACCCTAAATGCTTATGATGTGGTTGTCAAGAGTCTTTTAAGTATGTTTTCTAGTTCTATCTCCATGCTCAAATTGTTTGGCATTGGATCCACTCCCTTTTCCAGTCTTATCATCCTGAGTTTTTTTATTGGAAGATGACCTTCTTTGGATATTATGCTAATTGGCCTACATACATTTCTTCAATTTGGAATTTTTTCTTTTCTTTTATTCTCTTTCAACTTTGGAAGGCTTGGAATAATGATTTTGTTTCACCAATGTGATCTCACTTTGGAGATCTTTTTTAACGAAAGGTAGTGATTATTTCTTTTGTGTGTAGGTAGATCCAGGCCTAGGCTCGAAAAGAGGCTCTAGAATTTTCTCACCTTCTACAATTTCTTGACCATTGGGGCATTGTGCCATGCACCATTGGTCAGGTCCTTTTAAATGATGATCCTCATACTCCTCCTCCTTCTCCACCTCCTAGACATCACAGTCACACTCACAACCACTCTCAGAGTGCACGACCTTCTCCTCCACAGGCTCGCCTTGGTTCCTCCTCTTCTAGGCCCGACTGGAGTCGTCTTGCAAGAGAAATGTTCACCGCCAACTCTTCAAAGCTAGGTTCTTTTCCTGGGGGAGCGCCTATATCTGGAGGGTTGCTTCCACCATTTTTAGGGATTATTGTTCTACTCGATATTCAGATGCTGGATTAGGACGACTAGATGTTTGACCCCTGCTGATGAGCCTAATAAAATTGGCTTAATTCTTTTGAGAGATGATCCACCACAACCTCCAAGTTTTTTTGTTGCATGTGCATGACTATGTGTTAATGTAGTTTCATTTTTATTGGTTTTGTGTCACCTTCATGGTTGTTCTCTGTTTCCCTCATGGCCACTCTCTATTTCCCTCGTGACTGCTTTTGTTGCCCTTGTGACCTTTTTTTTGTGTAGTCATGTGGGAATTGTTGAACTTTGGGTCATGTTCATTGCTAGCCACCTTTACTATATAACATCGTGTATTATTTTGTTAATATAATATAAATTTGGTTCCAATAGTAACAAGTTTATAAAAAATAATAAACATATAACTAACAATAATTGTAAAATTTATATTCTAAGTGATTTGAAATGTAATTGTCATAAAAGAAATTGTGTTTTTCATAAATTTAAATGTTATCCATAAGGAACATTTTTGGAAATATCTTTCCAAACCCCTTAAAAGGCCAGTTCTTCTCAATGCAACTAGAATGTGTTAATGTGAAAAATTAAAATTAAAAATCTTATCATACCACAAAACTGGGTAGATGATTTTATTAATGAGAAACAAAGGCTGATCTTAAAAATGACTCGTGACCACTGCATAAATGTAAGGGTTAAATTTTAAAAAATATAATTTAAATAGCATGTTAGCCATTTGGAGCTCAAAAGAGCATCAACATAGGGAGAAAGAATGAAAGTATAGGGTAATTTTGAATCAGGAGTCAATATTACGAAATATGTAAATCAAAATGGTTTTAAAATAGGATAGTATCTGTGAATGTTGTGACATCTAATAGGACCACAATAGATGGCTATTAATAGTAATTTTTTTGTTGAGTAGATTTATTTCTTACTATAATTTTTTCTATTTGCAATCCTATGCATGTGTTGAATGGATTTCTTAAAATTTTATCTTTAAATAAGATTCCTAATCGAATGTCTATGCATGTGGAATGAATATTATTATAGGTGTGGAAAGTGGTTTTTTATACGTACATGCATTAATTTATATGTGAGATGTAATTGGACATAAATCAATTTTAATTAATATTGGATATTTTATTATAGAAAATATGGCTACTCTAGATTATATAAAGAGTAGGGAATTTTAACATGCTTATAAAGTTTTAAAAATTATGATTTTGTATGATGATCTTTGATTAGACACTTAAAATATGTCTTTTGAGTCCCACATTGAGTAAAATAGGTCTAGATTTCCTAATGAACAATTATAAAAATTCAAACTACCAAAATCATGCAAGAAACTTCATGTGTTTGGCTTAGCTAGTTCAGTTTCAAATCAATGTGAAATAATTATTGATGTAGTTATAGTTGGGGGTCCTAACGAATTGGTACCTTATATCATGCTAGCTTAACAAATATAGGCAACAACAAAAATTCAAAGAAACGAACAAAAATATCTTGTATTTACCAACCAAGAATTCTACAAAACGTTTTACACTCTACCAAATTTCTCTTATTACACACATAATTCATATAAGATTACAGAAATCCAACACTAAAGTATGGCCCAAGTTGATTCGATCCCTCTAGCCCTTTCCCCATATATGTGCACATATACCAAACATAGGAACCTTTGCAACCACATATTTAGGCTATGTAGTCACGAGATTTATGAATTCATTTCTAAAGTATTGTTATGCATTTATAAAGATACATAATCAACCATTTACAAAATTTTCTTTTAGTTACAAACAACCAATGTGACATTGAATATGTATCAATATTCTATGTAAGTTAAGGCCCAAATTGTAAGAAAACTTGATACATTTGACTCATATTAAAAACTTCAACTATGGGTTAGGTAAATCCTCACTAAATATTTATCCTATGATATTGAAACTTTGATGTTTCACAAGGATTGCATGCAAACTATGCCTTGAAGAATACGAGTACGCCATCAAATTTGATCTAACCATATTATTTGGTTCCTGAAATTAAATATAATTAGTATATGGGTGCACACAAGATAAAGAACAAAATTGACTTTTCAAGTGTAATAGGCACCAAAAAATCCTACTAAAAGCATTCATTCTTCTTTATTAGAGTTGTGGCCAAAATAATAAAAGACCTTTCTTTCACAAAACTTTAGGAGTTACAACTAACAAACCCAAAAAAGGAATGCATGGAAATTTTTGCACATAAGATTGCAAACATAGGCATGCTTGATAGATCTAGGTGAAAAATAATACACTAAATGGGAATACTTGTACATGGTGCAAAACAAAATACAATGTTTGTCTAATCTAAAATTTATTTAATTTTGATGCAAATTTTTCTTGTAAACTTAAATGCTCTTGCATAAGTTATCTTTTGTAAAAATCATAATCCATACTTAACTCTTTACAAAACTGATAAAAAAGGAGATGTTGACAAGGACCATTTTAACCTTACACTATTATATGGACCATTATAATTCAATAAAATTGAAATATACACTCATACAGATTGACAATCAATTCTATCTCCAAACTATTATCTTTTAATACATGAAATACCTAGTATTGTGTTGAATGAATCCTAGAATGTTTTACCTAGTTTCTTCGTATGGGATGCTTCATAAATAAAATGATTTAGGGTAAGTGTTATCCAAAATTCACCCCTCAAGGTAATTTTGATAACATGCATCAAATTCTTTTGTCCCAAGCAATTATATTGAGTCCAGGTGAAAAGTCATATTTCTAGGGTCCCCTCATATTTTTCTAACTCCCCTGTCCAAGAAGAAGAGAGCAAGTTATGAGAAAATGTAAAAAATTGCAAAAAAACAAGCTCGGGCCAAAAAAAATCATAAAAAATGGCTAAGTCCTAGTCCTTGCAATAGTCGGGATAGTTGGGACATCTGGACGCGAACCGGCCGAACCGGGCGAAATGAGTCAAGGTAGCCCGGAACAATTGGGCCAAAAGTACGTGAAGTACGTGAACCTGCTAGATCGGCTGAAATGAGAACTTAAAGTTTGGGACGCGTGGGACAAAAGTATGCGAACCGGCCGAACCGGGGGAAATGAGTAAAGGCAGCCCGAAACAGTTGGGCCGAAAGTACACGAAGTACGTGAACCGACCAGTTCGGCTGAAACAGGGAACTTCAGTACTAGGAAATTTGGGACAAAGGGACCCGTGGGACACGAAAAGCCGAAATGGCCGAAGACAGAGGAGAAAAGTCAACGTTTGGTCCGGAAACTTCAAACGGCCATAACTTTTGACTCCGAGCTCCGATTTTCATAAAATTGGACTTTATGGAACGAGCACGACGTCCTCTACACCTTAATTTTAATGAGGGTAGATATATTTAAATAAGAGAAACATATTCGGGTCCAGTCAGTCAATGCTCATTCCTGTCAAATGAAAGAAAACGCCTGCCAGACCCAAAATAGCTGCCCGCACTCAGAAGGCCATAACTTTTGCATTTCTCAACGAAATCACACAAAATTGGTACCGTTGGAATCGTGGTTCCGAGCCCGATGTACAGAAGTCAAGAAATTCCAGATTTGATGAGAAATTGACTGATATTTTTAAGAAAACGTTGCCGGCTTTAGAACAGTGTTTTATTTGGTAGCTGGGAGTGCAATTAAGAGGCATGGTCATCATTCTTTCTCTGCTGCAGCACATGGGACAATATGGGGAGCCTTTTGCAAGTAATATACAATAATTTCACTCAATTTAAATCCTCTTATAGGTGGTTGAAGGACAGATTTTGGGATTTCCATTTTCTCATCTCTTCTCCTTCTCATTTTTTCTATAAATTGGAGTGTTGGGCTCATTGTAAAGAGAGAGTTTTTGGGTAGCAGAGCTCTGCCAAAATTGCTTTGTGAAGCCAGTGTGTTGTAGGCCCTTGTAGTGGACTCCTTGCATGGTGATCCAGGCCCTTATCTTGTAATAGACTGAACTGTGCATACCAGGAAGCAATAAAATACAAGTTTGTGGATGTATCTTCCCCTGCTGTGTTTCCTTGCATTCTTATTGCCCCTTTTATCTTTATACAAGAATATTGTGTCTATTATTATGTTCTTGCAGGAATTCATTATCATTGTGTGTGCTTGGAATATTGCTGTGAATGCATTTTGCTAGATTATGGAGAACTATCATCACCTCTTCTAGTGTGCACTTTGCCTCTGTATTTCACACATTTGGAGACTGCTCTCACACCCTCCTTTTCTGGTGTATCACCACTTTAGTGTAGGATTTCATTTTATGTATTCTCTTTCCCTGGTCCCTTGAAAATTTAGATTAGAACAGTTAGCTTATCCTGCATTAGAGTAGATTGTGGCAGGTAGTTTAGGAGAAAGAACCAACTTTCTCTGGAGGTCTATCTCAAGTAACAAGTACCACAACTTGGAGATAGTACCAATGTTATCCAATCACACTGTGAGTTCAAGTATATGCACAGGGGTGCTGTGATTCGGTGATAATAGTAAGTGCATGGAAATGGGGGGAAATAGAGGGTCAAAATCAGCTAGCATTTTCCTTAAATTAGTAAAAACTAAAGCTCAACAAATAATTTGGCATGTATATGATCAAAATTTAACAATCTTATAAGAATAAGACTCGTACTACTAGGAATCTAGTTTCTAAACTAATTTTTTTTTTAAATGGTGGAGATTAAGAAGGTCAAATGTTGTTCACACATAGAGTGTGCCTATTTTTGTGTCAAAATGATAACATGTTTTGTGTGTGCGCCCCCCCCCCCCTCCAACAATCCCCACCTCGATTTTTTAGTTCCATAGACTATTTTACAAATCCCTTTATTATAAGTTAGCTAAGACATTATATGAGGCCCCACTAAGTTTTCATATTTTTTAGAGGAATATATAAAATATTACTAAGTTCCAAAATCAACACAACCCAAAAATGAAATATTTATGTGTACACCCTACTTATTCTAATAAATATAGTTGAAATTTATTTTTCTAGTGTGTATAGAATCGAGTTTAGATCCAACCCTTTTTATACAAAAAATGGCTGATAAAATCATAAATTATCTTTTAAAAATGATAATTGTGTTTTAGCAGGAAAAGAAGGCACTAATAAAAGAAATTAGGAATGAAAATCTTAAAGGGTAAGTGCACCAAGATGGTGGACAATTAAGTGGACATAAAAACCTGAAATTTAGGTACCGCGAGTGTGGTTTATAAACTGCACTTGCACTTTTTAAACCACGCTCATGCAACTATTTTTATAAGCTCGGTTATTTCTGAACCTAAAACCATGATCATGGTTTACAAACTGCGATCGTGGTTTACAAAATGTGATCGCGGTTTTTAAACCATGCTCACGGTTTCAAACCATGATCGTAGTACTCTGAGAAAAAACATAATAGACCCGTGACTCCTCATTTTCCCTCATTTTCCCTTTCCAACCGCGATTTCTCCTAGAAATTTGGAACTCATGCTTTGAATACCCCCTAAAAATTACTGTTCAGACTTTTGGATCATGATAGTTTCAACCATGCTGCCAAGACAAACAGGTAAGCCCTCGGTTTTGATCAATTTGTTTGCATTTTAGGTTAGTTTTTGTTATTTTTATGGACTTTTCAATTTTTTGTTTATGTATACAATTTTTTTGTTTTTTCAGTTGCTTAGCAAGCTTGTAATCCTGAAAACCATCAAAATATTCCTCAAAACCCTCCAAACAATCCTCAAAATCCTCCAAACATTCTGCAAAACCCTCCTCCAAACATAGATCCGCCTCCTGTGTCTCGTTTTGTCCCCAAAGAACAAATAGGAACACAAGCTGATATCATTGGAAAAATATAACAAAATAAAATTTCCATTGAGAACCTTATTTAGAATATAAGAAAAAATCATACCACAAATCCATCCCACATTACTTTAGCCAAGACATTGCAAACATTGATTTGTGAAGTTGACTCCACAACCAATCAAATAGACAGATGAAATACCTTTAGAGATGATTGTAGGAAGTGGTATGCAAATACATTATCCCATGCAGCTGTAAAAGACACAAAAAAATGGAAAAGACCATATTTTTGCATTATTTACTGACCCAAGAACTAATGCCCCCCTCGGCAGTTACTTATAAACGGTTCCTAGTCCATTGGTGCTATGATGACCGAATCAAGAACAATTTTTGGGACTGATGGTGGATGGTTTTTGATTATCGACCATTGAACAACAATCAGATTCCCCTCTATTTCTTGAAGAGATTATACTGTGATTTCATGCTTAATGAGGTCTCAAATTATTTTGAATTTTGCAATTTTTATGGACAAGGTGGTGGCTCTACACAGAGTAGACCTGGTGCACACATAGGTCAACCAAGGATCCCCTATGCCCCAAAAGCCCAACTTCCTTCAGTTATCCCTCCTACAGTGACTGAGGTTGTGCAGATTAACACACTACATGCATTGAGGGAGCTCACTGACACTCTGACCTAGCATAGTGAGTAGATTGCATCTGGTGATGTTGGTGGAGGTGCCAGTTATAGCACACCACACCACTTTGGATCATTTGGTTCTGTATGCACTACGGGTGAGACATCATTTGCTGGATCACATGATTTCTTTTCTCTAGATGAGATGATGGCGGATATTTTTTGAACTAGTGCAATGGATCTTTGTCTTACACAAGTAAATGTCAAATAAATATTTAATATATATACAATAGTTCAATTCATGTTTGAGATTTGAATATATATGTATTTCGTTGTACGTTATATAAATACATATAAAAACTAATTTTTTATTTTATTTTAAATAGCAAGTTCCAGTGAAGGAAACATTCAGTATCAACATGCTAGCTACTGCAGCTAGGCATGTTACAAATGTAAGTTTCAAATTATACTTAAATTTCAAATTTCATTTGATTGTGCACTTTTATTATTACAATGTTTCACCTGTACATTTACATATTAATATATGTTTGTCTTTTATACGTGTAGGAGCCTGGTGGGTCATCATATTCTCTGGGAAATGAGGCTATTGGCATGCCTCATGTGAATTTTATGCATGTTAGTTTCTCTTTACGCTTTGTTTCTAATTGTGGAAGTTCACAGTGGATTGTGCTTTGGCTTTGTTATGTGGCAGTCATGTAGATTAATATTGATTTGTACATGTATTTTTTATAAATTATGACTGCCAGAGAGACTCCTCCATATATGCAGACTGTGGAGGCTACTATAGATACTCCCATAGCATCTGCAAATCCACTAACTGAGGTATAATTTTTTAAATTCATTAAATTTATTTAGGAATTATTTCTTAATACTTAAATCTATAATATCAAATTTTTTACATGAAATTTAATTATTTGTATGTAGCTTAACTCTCATGAGTCTATTGTTGTCCCTGCCATGCATCAACGATAAATTTATAAGGATCACAACATTGTGGTAAGATTTCACATGCATTTAAACTAAATTCTAAGTTTCTAAATTTTAAATGTATTTTTAAAATATGGGTGTTAAAAACTTGTTATTTATGAATGTGTAGGTTAGGTTGCAGGCCTGCTTAGAGACACCTAGGAACACATGAATGAAATTGATAGTGGCATCTACCTCCACTACATCCCCAGGTCATGGACATGCTACTTCTAGAACGGCGAAGAGAGGGAAGATGTTTAATGATTAGATTCGTAGGACGTGGATGTGTATATATATATGGGCCAGCTAGTCCTAGTTCATGATTCTTCATAGAACATTGTATATATAGCCTTATGCAACCACCTGTGGTCCTATATGTATGACACACTTGGTTCAATATGTACACATGTTATGAACTTATATTTTAAGAGACATGCGTTCAGTACACTTAGTTTGATACATTATATATCCATGTGTTGGTTTTCATAACGATATTACTTTTATATTTGATTTGAATTCATTGCACATGATATCCTTCTATGCATGTATATTTTATGTATATTAGTTCTATATGTATGTTTGATTTAAAATTAATAAACTATGGTGCAACATATATGAATATAACTTTACTATGGTGCAACATTGCATGGTACAATTGTTAATAAATTAAGAGAACCATGTGTATTCCACCATCAACATGGGAAACTTATCATTTTCCTCTTAAGTCATGAAAAAATATTTCATACCTTGAATCTTGAAATAAGATGTCTTCCCTTGGGTCATTCAATTTTTGAACTTTGTATTTAATATTATTTATCAGAAGGATATTGTTCATTTTACCATTGATTAGTATGGTGGTGTATGACCAATCCATCTTTATATCCCCACCAATATCGTGATAGAAACTTTGGCTCAACAATATACCAGAGGTAGCTAGCATGTCTTCCACAAGTATTTCCATCTTGATTTTCTTGTTAGGGAAGTCTGTAAATTTGGCTTGAGAATCTTTCACCTAGCTGAAAAGAGATAATTATTTTGTTTTCATGTAGTAATAATGGAAAATAGCAATGCTAAGAGTAATACCAATAGAGTTAGTAAATTTTATAAGCATGACATGGTTAGAGGCGCCAGAGTCAATAACGTAATTATTCAATTTATAGGTCCATTGACCAACAAGGAAAGATAGAAAGGTTCTTATTTCCTACAAGAGGAGGATTTTAAGGAAAGAAGGTTCTAGGAATGAGTGGTTCTAGGAGTGGGAAGTGATTCTTTAGTGTTGGTAGGATTCTTGGAACATGTATTTTTACTACTTCCTTTGATAAACTAGACAAGGGCTAAAGTATTTTGCTATGGAAGTAGAAGAAGAGGCTTATTTATTTATTTATAAGTGGGTGACCACTAAACAAGAGTAACTATTCATACCACCTATCTAGATTATTTAGGATCTTTGTTGGGTGATAATTCACAATAACCAATAATTACATAACCATCTTCTTCTTCTCTTTCAATTTCTGATTCAACAATTTCTTGAAAAAGTTGTAATTGTTGAAAAAGTTAAAAAAGTTTTAATTGTTGAAAAAGTTATAAACGGTGGATCATGGAATCAAACTAACTATGTGGACACATCTGGGTGGACAATTAAATGCTATAGGAGGTGTCCTTTCATTCCGCGACAACGTCATTGCTTCTAGGATACCTTGTTTGGGTGAAGTCCCTTAAGAGCCATGAGACCAAAAACTTGTTCAACTTTGACGGGTGACTATGCACACTCTATGGCACCTAAAGACAACTCGTTTGATCCTACACCTTGGCATAGGGACCCTATAAAATAGCGTGTCTCAGTTTTTTACTTCTCCAATCGGTGCTCTCGTTGCCCTATTATTTGCGAATGCACAGAATAGTGTAGTTTGAGACACTGTAAGGATGTCAAACGGTATATTTTGCAAATGGTGGGTTGTGCAACCGAACTGATTATGTAGACACATCCATGTGGTGAGTTGAACACTAGAGGATGTGTCATTCTGGTGCATGACAACGTCATTACTTTTCGGCTACCTCGTTCGGGCGTAGTCCCTTAAGAGCCCTAAGACCAAAAAATTGTTCAACTTCAAAGAATGACTACGCACACTCCATGGCACCTAAGGAAATCTCATTTTATCCAACACCCCAACATAGGGACCCTTTACAATAGTCTATCTCATTTTTTTCCTTCTCCAATCAGTGCTCTCACTGCCCTATTGTTTGCAAACACCCCGAATAGTGTAGTTTGAGCTAGTGTAAGGCTGTCAAAACGGTATATTTTTTAAATGGTGGATCATGCTACTAAAATGACTATGCAGACATGTATGGGTGGCCAAGTGAATGCTAGAGGAGGTGTCATTTTGGTGTGCGATAACATCGTTGCTTCCGGGATACCTTGTTCAGGTGTAGTCCCATAAGAGCCCTGAGAGTAAAAAATTGTTAAAATTTTGGGTGACTGCGTGCACTCCATGGCACCTAACGATGTCTTGTTTGATCCTACACCTCAGCATAGGGACCCTCTATAATATCCCATCTCAGTTTTTTCCTTCTCCAATCGGTGCTCTTGCTACCCTATTGTTTGCAAATGCACCAAATAGTGTAGTTTTAGCCAATATAAGGCTGTCAAACGATATATTTTGTAAATGGTGGGTCATGGAACCTAAGGACATCTTGTTTTATCCTAAACCTTGGCGTAGGGACCCTCTATAATACCTTGTCTCAAGTTTTTCCTTCTCAAATCGGTGCTCTTGCTGCCCTATTGTTTGCAAAAGCACTAAGTAGCGTAGTTTGAAACATTGTAAGGCTGTCAAACAATATATTTTGTAAACGGTGGGTCGTGGCACTAAATTGACTATGCAGACACATCCAGGTGGCCGGGTGAACACTAGAGGATGTGTCATTTTAGTGCGCAACAATATTTTTGCTTCCGGGCTACCTCGTTCGGGTGGAGTCCCTTAAGAGCCCTGAGTCTAAAAAATCATTCAACTTCGACGGATGAATACACAAACTCTGTGGCACTTAATTATGTCTCGTTCAATCCTACACCTCAATGTAGGGACCCTCTACAATATCCTACCTCAATTTTTTACTTCTCCAATCGGTGATCTTGTTGCCCTATTGTTTGCAAATATGCCGAATAGTGTGGTTTGAGACAGTTTAAGGATGTCAAATGATAAATTTTGTAAATTTTAGGTCGTGGCACCGAACTGAATCAACAATAATTTCTGGGTACCTAGATGAGTGCTAGAGGAAGTGTATTTTCGGTCCATGACAACGTCGTTTCCTCTAGCCTACCCCGTTCGAGTGTAGTCCCTTAAGAGCCTTGAAACCAAATAATTGTTCAACTTCGATGGGTGACTACGTGCACTCTATTGCAACTACAGATGTCTTGTTTGACACTAAACCTTATTGTAGGAACCCTCTATAATAGGTTGTCTTAGTTTTTTTTCTTCTCCAATCAGTGCTCTCACTACCCTATTGTTTGCAAACGAACCTAATAGTGTAGTTTGAGAAAGTGTAAGGCTGTCCATTAGTATATTTTGTAAACGGTGGGTCATGGCACCCAACCAACTACACGGAAATGTCTAGGTGTCTAGGTAAACACTAGAGGAGGTGTCTTTTAAGTGCACGACAATGTCATTTCTTCTGGGATACCTCGTTCAGGTGTAGTCCCTTAAGAGCCTTGAGACAAAAAAATCGTTCAACTTTGAAGGTTGACTACGTGTACTCCGTGGCACCTAAGGATGTCTCAATCGATCCTACACATTGGTTTAGTGACCCTCTACAATAGCATGTCTTGGTTGTTTCTTTCACCAATCAGTTCTCTCCCTTCCCTATTGTTTACAAACGTGCCAAATAGTGTAGTTTAAGACATTGTAAGGATGTCAAATGGTATATTTTATAAATTGTGGGTCATGGCACGAAACCAACTACACGAAAAAAATCCATGTGGCCAGGTGAACACTAGAGGTGGAATCGTTTTGGTGCATGACAACGTCGTTGCTTCCGGGATACCTCGTTCAGGCATAGTCCCTTAAGATCCCTGAGACCAAAAAAAATTAAACTTCAACGGGTGACTACGCGCACTTCGTGGCACCTAAGGACAACTCATTTGATCCTACACCTTGGCATAGGGACCCTCTACAATAGCCTGTCTCAGTTTTTTCCTTCTCCAGTCGGTGCTCTCGTTGTCCAATTGTTTGTAAATGCACCTAATACTGTTGTTTAAGACAATGTAAGGCTATAAAATAATATATTTTACAAACAGTGGGTTGTGGCACCAAACTGACTACATAGACACATTGGGGTGGCCAAGTGAATGCTAGAGGAGGTGTTTTTTTATGTGTAATAATGTCATTTCTTTTGGGAAACCTCCTTCGGGCATAGTCCCTTAATAGCCCTGAGACCAAAAAATCATTCAACTTCGACAGGTGAATTCACGCACTTCATGGCACCTAAGGACATCTCGTTCAATCCTACACCTTAGCATAGGGACCCTCTAATATAGGTTTTCTAAGTTTTTTCCTTCCCCAATCGGTGCTCTAGCTGCCTTATTATTTACAAATGCATCGAAGAGTATAGTTTTAGAAAATGTAAGGCTTTCAAATAGTATATTTTGTAAATGGTAGGTCGTTGCACCAAACCGGCTATGCACACGTGTAGGGATGGTCTTGTAAACACTTGGGGAGGCATCATTTTGGTTCTCTGAGCTCCAGGTCCTTCTAGACTACCTCCTCTAGAGCCAAGAACCCCCTCCACGGGTACATAAATCATTGTTAATTGCTTCTCTTTTCTTGTAAAATAATGAAAGCTTCTCTTAGCTTCGAGAATTGATAATTCTTTACTAACAATGCAAAACACGTGAAGGTGGAAACTTTTCATGCACCCCTAACCTGCATATAAAAGTTTTATTCAAAGAAATTTATGTTTCAAATCAAAACCATACTAGATATATGCAAAATACACAAATTTAATAAAATATATGAACTTAAATTTATCTAACTAAAACATTTATATATACCAAAGAAATTATATATACCAGACATGAGCATTGTAAATTCATTCCAATGAACCATCAAGATCGAATCTACTCTGAATAGTTGACATGATTGCTTCATGATTTGACTCTTGAACCTTCCAAAGAATTTTGTTATTAGGCCCTCCTCGATATTTATACAGCTGAATATTTGTCGCTAGAACTAGATGCGAATATAAGAGTATTTTCATTTGTGTCTCAAAATCATCAAACACCCAAATAGAGGAGTTTTTTAATGGATACTATCGCAGACAAGTTCTAGTAACTACCATTGACCCTATAGGGTACTCAATATCTTTGCCATCTATAACAGGAGAAGTCAAATTCTTTCTTCCCTTGATGCAACTACAGAAGAAATAGTTTTTTCCATCTTCATTGTCTTCTGTCGCAATAACTGCAAACACATGTCCTACAAAAAAAAGGTTTCAACTCAAATTTAAATTGTACATATTAAAATTTCAATGGACATAACTCAATACAAAAATTGTAAATAACCATAAATACCTTGTCCCACCAAAATTAAAATTTCATCAAAGTCCTTGGATGTTGCAACTTCATCTGCAGAAACAAGTCGTAATGCTTGTGGAGGTTGATAACTAGGAAGTGGATTTAGAGGCCTACAAATCCATCCATCCACCCATTCTTGTGAATCACACTAAGAAACGAAAAAATTGATAAAAGATGCACAAAAACATGTCAAATTTCTTTTCCATGTGGCCCATGAAGTAGCATTTAAACTACAAAATGAGTGCATATCACTATACCCATTGAGTGTCATATAATCCTCCTATTTAGCAATTTTTTGTTCCTCTATCAACCAAAAATATCTGCTAACTGTGGAAATTTATTAAGAACCTCGGACCATGTTGTCAATACACCATTCCACTATGCTCTTTTCATCTATCAATTTATAACCATCTTTTTACTTCAACTCTTCTCTTACAAGAGCTCTTTTCACACATGCTCTCCTTTTCCATGTCCAACCTCAGTGAAACTCCAAATATGTTGCACACCTATCTTGACGTGCATCCTGCTCATCCAATAAAACATTTTTGTATTCTCAAACTCAGACATATAATTATTTAACCATATATAATGTTGTTTGAAGTGGATGTCCCTACCAAAAAAGTTTCCATAAAATAACTCGAAACACCCTTGCCCAAATTTAGTAGAATGAGTATGATTATCACTGATATAAAAGTGGTACTCTCTTAATAAATTTTGATCATTCTCTATACTGTCAGGAGAATGTATAAGTGTTATATGCATAAAAATGGAAACTTGTACTGAGTTGTAATATTGTGATTGAACCTCCATTTGTGGTTACAATGTGTAATTCTCTGCAAAATAGACCACTGAAACAATAGTACCAATAGAAAATGTGTCTTTTCATATCTTGAACTATTCATCTAACCATCAAGCTCTATGTGTATGCCTAGCACACTCATAAACAATTTCATGCTTAAATTTTCTAATAAATTGAAAAACAAGCATATGTTCTGTAACTAGCTCACACTATTTATACTCTTTTCCATCTTTCAATTGGTAAGCAACTGATTTATATTTACCAATCTCAACTAAATTATTTCCTATTGCACCTTCAATTTTCTCAACGGATGCAACTTTCTAATTTAGGTAATCTGCCACATGTACCACAACTTCCATCTAAACAATCCTGACTATAAAAAAATTGTCCAACTTATTTTTCACAAAATATCATAGGAATGAAATCCCTAGAAGATATTGGTGGAACTTGAACACCACATTCCGATAACATAGTTTCAAAATGTAAAATAGAATGAATACATAAAAATTTAGCATAATGCATAGCAAATTCAACATGTTGCCTACAACAGTAAGTGGTGTGAGCATGGTTTATTTTCATATAGAATGGTTTTAACATTTCAAAAAAATGTTGACTAATTTTAATTTCTAGATGCTCTTGTTCAAACTAATGAAAAAATTGATTTTGAGTCATATCTAAGAAATTATTTTAATGTGGTTGACGATTAATAGAACCAACTCTCCGTTGTACAACATCTCTTGTATTAGGTGAAACTCTAGTGTTATCATGCCAAAATTGAATAACAAATTATCTTATAGCATCAGTATTATATTTTTTCTTACATGGTTCTCTAGCACAAAATGCCCAAAAATCGGTGTTATTGAGTGATTCAAGGATATCACATCTTTCAATTTCTTTCATTAGAGTTTTTTGATTAACTTGCAACATTCAACTTGTTTGTGTAACCAAACGTTGTTTTTTATTAATTCACTCACAACCCTTGTAACAAGTATATGACACACAATATTACTATCCCTAGTGAGTCTCTTTACACCAATAGTGTAATATGCATCATGAAGGTTTTCAACAATTGTAGAGATTTGACCACGCATATTAGATGTTGTCAATCCTAAGGTGTTTAATGTAGGTCTCATTTTATTCAATTTCATCAAACTAACCAACAACTGTCATCTTTAGGAATAATTTAAAATTTCAAAATGATTATCCCAAATTTCAGTGGCTTTTCTTCTTATTTTTCGTTGAGAAAGTTTTTCACACATTGGTTTCAAAATGCTTTCATCAATTTCAATAAAATAATTAGGTTTCTTACAAAAAATCCTAGGAGGTGTTTTTGTCAAATTTTGTTTGTCTACAGTTTCAACCTGAATTTCTTTATTCAAATTTTCATTGTTTCCTTCAATTTCAGCATTTGCTACATCAAAAGTATTTAATTATTCTTCAACATTAACAACAAAAACATCTTCATCACAAGTATTTAATTCAACTTCAACATTGACAGTAGAAACATTACCTAGTACCTTATTTCTTACAATAGTCGGGGTTGAAGATGAACCTCTTCTTGATTCACGAAGATTCTGCATTCATTTAGCATTTTGAAATCTATTTGCCTCTAATTCATTTGGTTTTTTTAGTTAACGAATTGCTTTTTTGACTTCATTTCTTATCTCCCATGATGTTTTACTTTCGGTGATAAGAAAAATGTGTAAAAAATGATAGAATTTCAAAGTAATTTGTATAGTAAAGTCAAACAGTATAAATCACATGGTAATTAGAACATTAGGATGCGTATAAATATGATTTATGAACCATGATCATGCTTTATAAAGTACAATAGTGTTTCTTGTTTAAAAAACCACGATCGTAGTTTTATCTGTATCATCAAATCCTACCCTAAGGCTCGAGAAATCTTTGTTTTCCCCCAACCAAAGCTGTGGAAGGTCATTATGAACTGTGAAGGGTCAAAAACCTTCAAATTTTCTCTTCCACAGACTTGAACATGCTAAAAAACTGAAAACATTTCACAAAAATAGTGCCATCACGTAGGCGAGACTGTTAGCTTCATTGAAATATTGATTTTAAAGTGAATAGAATAAGATAAATATCATTTTATAATTTTTTACTAATAATAGGTCTTTAAGACTTTTTTTCCCACAAATTTTCATGTCTACGTTTAAGACTGCAAATTTTGTTATGTTTATAAAAATGTGATAAAACTTATACCATCTTAAGCGTGGAGAAATTTTATACATGTTAAAAAAATTGATTTCGATATTTTTTGATATAGTTATGGCGGGCAAATGGAAAGTGCTCCATTTTCAACATATTTTTAGACCACTTTCATGGAAAAAATCATATCAAAGTGAGATAAAAATTATATCAAATTGTGTGTGTGTGTGTGTGTGTTTGTGTAAATTCTAATCAAAGTGAGATAAAAAAATTTTACCTAGGATAAATTTAAGAATATTTGGTTATTAGAACTTATAAGGGTTTCTTAGATTCAATATCTATATTATTTTTTAATAAAATTCAAAAGAAAGTAGAGCGTATGAATTAAATCTTACAGTCCATCTCCATTGAACTATGGTAAACAAAAACTATATGCTTCTCATAATCTTGTGTTGAATACCCTAAGCTCATTTGTTTATATTTTTTCTCCTTCAAACATATGTAATCTAGATCGAGTAAAAAATGTGGCACTATATATATATATATATACATATATCAGTAGTATAAAGCGAAATCCTCGATAATAGGATAAAGAGTGTTGAATATTTTTTTCATATATTGGTTGGCCTCTTCATTTTTTTTGAGGACTTCCAATTCCTCAGTGATCTTGTCCATATTGGGTGTGAAATTAATGGCGTGGAGACTTAACTTGTATTCATTTTCTAATTATTCCCACATGATTGATTATCACATGTTTGGTAAGTCAAATATGGTGTTTGGTTCATACCTTGCACCTGGAAGTGTCATCTAAAAAAAAAGGCTTGCAAACAACGATTGATTAGACATGATTACTTGCTTTCAAACAGATAAGAAAAGATATGTGGAAGATATAAAATAGAAATTTTTAAACAGGGATCGATGTCGATCCTACAGATTGATTTCGATCTAAATGATCGATATTGATTGTTGATAAAATTATTTTGATCCAAATACTTTGAAACATATAATTATATCACAAAAACAACATTTAAATGTGACATGGATTATAAAAACTTAATAAGGATTACGTACCTTTGAAACTTGATGAAAATGATCTGATGAGATGTGTAGGATTATTTCTCCAAAGGGAATCTGATATAACCAGAGATTATTTCTAGTCGACATTCTTTCAATGCAAGAAGGTTGGGGAATCAAAAGTGAATTTTGATTGTAGGGTAGTCCTCTGAGTCAAAATTAGGCTTGAACAAATGCTGTTCGGAATTCAGAGTTTATAAAAATCTATATTTATTTTAAAAGGTGAGATAGTTGGGTAATGTCCTTTTCGTCATTCAAAACTAAGTGTAAGTAAATGGAATGAGAAAATTCCTTTCTTAACTAAGAATTTAATTAGGTAGGAAATATATATCTTCCTTTTAAATGTAAAAGAGTACATGACAAGGTAATTTTAAAATAACATCAAGACATATTTTCCCCTTTTTTTCACATAATAGTGTGGAATGGAATGGAATCATAGCACCAAAACAAACTCCTTCAATTTCTTCCTTTCAAATCTAACTTGCCAATTTTACAAAAGGGAAATCAACAAACTTTCCATACAAAATATCATTCTTTAAAATTGAATGCAGTTTATAGTCTATTCAAATAAAAACCAGATTTGAAAGGAACTTTGTTTTCCAACAAAATACAACTTGGAATATCTCCATTCAACTAAAACATTACAAATTTGATAAATAGGATAAACAAGAACTCCTCTTTTTGAAAATACAAGATTACAAGCCTTCCAACTTAAGTGGAAATAACACATTAAAATTTACAGATAAGAATTCTTCCATTGGGTCAATATTAAATCTTCATATCCATGTCATCCTCCAACTTCATAGCTCCAACTTTGCATTCCTTCATTTTCTAAAATTTAAATCACTAAACAAGGAAAGGCGAGTAGGCGATGCTCTCCATCCAAACTTTAATCCAATTAGAGGAGAATCCATCCTCCTTATTGCCTCCTAAGCCCCAACCATAGAACAATAGGGCATGTTTTCAACTTTGACAAATCCAAAAAATAAAGGCTTCCACAAACATAAAATCCAAAAATTTGCAACACAATCAAATAAACACATAGGCTTGAAAAAAATCCAAAGGAGCAAGGAAATATAGGGGTTCTACCCAGAATACCTCCAGTTGCACATCCAACTTCTCAACATATTCCTTTTCCCTCTCAATGCAAAATACACAAAGCATGGTAATTTTATCATTTTCTCTCTCCATAGGTGAAATACCCCAATCATGCTCCCTCAAAAATCCATGCCTCACAACTCTGTTTTTCCTCCCAAAATGGTCCCATTTTCCATTCCTCCCACACCATTCTATAAGGCAAGCTACCCATTCCCATATTACCAGATGTTACATATACATGTATTTTTGGTGACATTTTACAATACCCCTTATTATTTGTATATCTTTCACGTTGAATCCTACATCTCCATTAAGCCTCCAAAATCATTTACTCAATGTTGAGATGTCAATTGAGCTTTCAGAACCAAGTACAAGTCCCAAATTTTCAACTCCAAAATAAATGCAAATTGTGTCGATCTAAATTTCACAAATTGGTGACAAGTGTAAACAATAAGACTTACGAAAGTCCAAATCCTTCAAATTGAACCTCCATTAAATAGAAAAGGAGGTACTCAATCAGATTCAATGTATGATGCCACTTCAACACCCCTCCATTTTGGACAATGTGTCCATGATCAATGTGTCAACGCCCAACATTTTCCAAGCATTTTACAAAACTAAGTAGCAAAATTTCAAAACCTGCAAGTGTAGGAAAATTACGGGATAATATTTGACAAGTGTCCCAAATTGGGTCTTCAACAAGATGTTTGACCCATGTATGAGGATAAAAATTTCAAGGCTATGTGAGTACATGGTCACTATATCCATGACAGGTGATGTCCATTGGCATAATTAAGAATTCCAATTAGTTATGTAGTGGACGTTCCAATTTTCAAATTGGGTTTAAAGAAATTCAACTACTAGCAATTAATTTCACCGGTTAATTACCATTTAAAATTGGCTACAAGATTTACATCTAATTAATGTTTCCTCTTTTGAACATTCCACTTAAAGGATAATTAAGAATCTGATAGCCCCCTAATGGAATTAAACAGTTGAAATTCCTTGATATAAGAAACATACTAAATCATATATTTAAGGTTACCCATAATAAATAAACTAGCACTAAAATTAATTATTTCTAAGTTACCCCCTTCGTTCACAAAATTTTTGGGTTTAAATATTCCTTATCTAGACCAATTTCCATGTTAGAGGTTATAACTTAAAATCTCCAAAAATCCTAATGCCATTAATGTTTCCTCTTTTAACCCATTACCATAACTTTTAATTAATTTGCTTAATTCCCAATTTCATTAACCTACATTCACTGTCAAAGTTTTCTAACGTGTGTATTTTCATTCCCAAAAAATTAGTACTTTATAAGTCCATTATCTAAGTTGCCCTTTTCACAATATGAAATTTACATATAATCCTTACTTAGACCAATATTTTTTTATGAGTACTGCACTAACATTTGGGCACTAATACTTATCCTAAGCCATTATTGGTCGGTCCCATGGGAGCATGAAGGCCATTACCCATGTTGCTCATTGCTCTTGGAATTAAGACACATTTCATGACAATTGTTTACATCACCTCTCCAAGGGTTTGCTAGTGTGTAATTCATCCATTAGATCTAAGTCATTGGGCCCTTGTAATAGAAATACCCTAATTATATTATAAGAATTATTTTCCCTATTCCCTTTTCCCCTAAGAAGGAGGTATATATACAGTCTTTTCAAATTTGGGTTTTGTATATATTTGTACATATACATGATAGGCCATATATAATGTTGTATCATTGCTATATGGATGGATAGACACATTTTGAATGTATTGTTTACATATATCTCCAATGTGTTTGCTTGTGCGTGCGTGAATGTTGCTATATTGTATTTGTTTTATAGAATTAAAATTATATTATGGCATCGATCTAAGGCGGCTATTTCGTGGTTGTTAAGAAGGAGGTATATCAGAACAGTCTGGGGTCTTCAAATGCCTCGGTGTGTGCCATATCATATGACATCATGTACATATACATAACATACATATATGTATATGTGTATATTCACATCATCAATATATATACTATTACATCGTCTACTAATATGTATCATATACAATATATACATGTGTGTGTGTGTAATTGCAAAAATATTGTGCATATACTCTATCATTTGTTCAATAATAATCAGATCAACAGAATAACTAGATTGTCTAATAACGACTCCAAGGCTTCAAAGCGTCTAATTTGTACAGCATATACATATCAAGTGGTAAAAATACCTATTTCAGCAATCGTGGCCATATCAATGACATCAAATCAATAAAACAAACATAATCCATCATATCAAGTCACATCATGTCAAAAATATTAAATCGATCAATATTGTCTATCAAGCAATACTTCATCAAATGTTTATAATATCCAAAATATTTCAATGTCTATCATTGTTCATCAATAATATGAGATCAACAGAATAACTAGATTGCCTCCAATCCAACACTCCAGACTTCAAACTTAATAGTAAGCATATTCATGTCAAAGAGGTAACTGGGCATGTACATCCCCTCAATCTGGAAATGTCCCTTAGACATCAATTCCTCCTGTCAAGTCAATTTAACAAGTGTGGGAATATGTGCTCTATCAAATACTAATGGCATCCTCTCAAGTAGTATCCATATATTCAATGTCTATCTGATCTTAATGGATGTGAATTTGATCAAAGTCTATGCCTGGCCAATCCAACGTAAGAAAAAATTATAGTAAGCATCAATGTCAAAATACAGGAGTGGGCACTACCATCACCATAACCTACCCCTTAGACATGCATTCCTCCTAGAAGTGGTCCAATCCAATACATGAGTGTGGATTTGGAGTGTATCTCTCTAATGTTTGGCAAAAACATGAAACACAGTAGTGGTTGTGTTCATCATATCTATCTGTGTGGCAAAGCTGAATTTGATCAATGGTCTTGGCCTTGAAGGCTGAGTGATCCTGCACTCTGAGATACTTACATGGGCTCCACCATCACCATCTAGGACCTACCCCTAGGCTCTCTATGCACATCTGACATGAATAAATACCTTCGTGTTAACCTCCAATACATGAGAAGGATTTGGAACTCTCCTCTCTATTTTGCATGATAATGAAAGTAGTATTACAATTGGAAACGTGGACGTGTGACAAGCTGTGTGGCAAAGCTAGATGGGTAGGTTAAGGGAGTGATCCGCTCTGATATCTTACAGGGTCCCACATAATCTAGGAGCTAGCCCAAGGCTCTTATGACATCTGACATGAAATAAAATACCTTCGTGTTAACCTCATAACTGCAGTTAACTACTCCATGTTTATTTTGCATGATAATTTTATAGTAGTATAATAATTGGAAACGCTTTACATAAGTAAATTTAAAAGTATGGATATTGCCAGTAATATAAACTCATTAAAAAAATGTGGACTGCTCATTAGATAGTGTGTAAGCCATGTATTGAGAAATTTTATATATACCAATAGAGTTATTATACATAAGTTAAAAAATGGAAAAACCAGTTAGACTCCACTGAGAGAATGACATGTGGACTTGTAACACATTTATTAGTGTGTAAGCCATGTGTACATGATAAAGACCAAAGAGTTATTAACAAATTAAAAAAGGAAAATGGGAAGTTAGACTCCACTGATGCAGAAATGAAATTTTATATAAACTAAAAAGTATATACTCTCATTAATTGTGCTTTACATGATATTCATTTATTTTATTATTCTTTTAATGGGAAGTTAACTTTGATGCAAAATGAAATTTTATATAAACTAAAAGTATATAGGAATCATGTTTTTTTAGATTTTTAAGATGTTATTACCTGATGTTAGATAAGATGGCCAAGGATTTGAATTTTACAGACAATTTAAAAAATCTAAATTTTTTTATTCTTACAAGATAATCCATATTTTATGGATTTATTTGACATGTTGATTGATCCTCTTTAATCATAAAAGAAAGTCTTTATACAATCGTAATATTTAGAGGGTTTTTAATTTATCAACACATGTCCCCAATTTGACCTGGGAATTGAAAAGCTATAAGCCATTTTTTGTGATTTTAACCCTATAGAACTTGTAGATTTTTTAAAACTGTAGACAATGACAGGCTACAAATTTTGAAAACCGTAAACTTTTTAAAGTGATTTATATAAAACATAACTTATTATATATATATATATATATATATATATATATATATATTCATCAATGGGTAATAGTGGAATGGGTAATAGTGGACTTGTATAAGAATGCACTGAGGGGAAAGATACCTTTAATGTGGCCTAATAATATAACAGTACTTCTGCTCAATGACAATTTGTTGACTGGAAATATTTCTCCAAGTTTGGGTCTTTTTTATGATCTTCAAATCCTATGCAGGTTTTGTCTTTTCTTAGTTAAATTCATCTGCACGTAGACTTGAAGCTAGAATATTACGAAGGAGAAAGACAACCACAGTGACAAGTCCCTCTATCATTTCCATGTTTGCATTAGCAGCCAATCAACCCCAACGTAGTGGCACTGAATTTGGGAATTTAGGTTTCCTTTCTATCTTCCATACTACACAGAGATCAAGTTTGTTGAAAATAAATGAATAAATCTGATATGAGGCTACTCCCAAATTAATTATGAACAAATGTTAACATATTTATAAGTTTTAAGAATTGTGGTTAACAAATATATAGATTTTAATATTAGTTGAAATTAAAAATATGTCTGGACGGTGTAGATATTGGTATTGAGTAAAAAGTTTAAAAGTTATGAAGATTATGAAATGGGTCGTTTAAAAAAGAAAGAACTATTAATGTTAACTTTGGCAAATAACAAAAATATTTTTTTGCAATAATATATTATTGATTAATGGTGTTTGGAAATTATTTGTGATGTAGATTGTTATAAGGTAAAAATAAAGGGGTCTATTATGTATAATTAGATTTTAGACATGTTTGATGTATTACTTAATTTTAGATGGTGTGAACAATTCGTAATGTTAATTTTAATATTTATTAAAATTTTATGATGTGGATAATTCATGTGGACAATAAATGATGAAAATATTAAATCACTTAAATTTTAAAATGTGTTTTTTTCCACATTGTAAAACACTTATAAGATCATTTTTAAAATTGAAAAGATGTTATGAATATTTCACATAATCATTAAAAGGTCACATTTATGGTAGTGGTTTTATTTCATGGAAAAATATATCACTTTTTAATTTATCTTTCAAATATATTATTTTTTGTTTATTTAATATAAGTAACAAACTATTTAATAAGTTTGAAGATGGTGTAAATTGTTGTAATTTTATAAATGATACAATAATTTGAACATATGATGTATTTATTAATTATCATATGATAAAATGGTAGCTGTGTATTTTTTTCATTAAAATTGGATAAAAATGCATTTAGTGGTCAATTTGCTGACTTTCTCCTTATAAATCAATTTTTGGGTTGTTGCAGCTTTGTGTTGGCAGAATGAAGACACGAAGTCAATCTAACATCCCCATTCCACTTGAGACTCCTACATGGATGGTATGCATCAGAGACATTCAGTGCGAGGAAGAATTTTGTAGAAAACAATTTGTTGTTCATGTTCTTCATCATAGAAGACCGAATTTGAGTCACAACGAGATAAAGGAAGAGCTCTATAAAAGGTTTAAAGTTTGTGATATGAGGACTATTTTCCTTTCTTCATTTAGGACAAAGAAAACACGTTCTAGAGGATTTGGCCTTATCTACGACACTGTGGAGGATGCAATTAGATTTGAACCCGGAAATAAACTAATGAAGAATGGAATTGAAGTCCCGAATCCGAGAGCTAAAAAAGATTGCTCAAATAGGGCTAAAAAAATAAGGGGGGTTGAGAAATTTGGGGATTCAAAATCAATAATGGTAGTTGAACTTGTTTTGATGAAAAGTTTAGTATTTTAATTTTTAAAACAGGTTTTGCGGGATGACATTCTATTTATTTTCTTATACAAACAATACAAAATGATTTCAATATTGTTGACACAGTACAATTTGAAACTATTAATGCTATGATTAGATGTCCTTTCTTGTATCCAAAACACTTGAAAGTTTTAATGCTAGTGGAGTTGAAAAATAGTCATGTTCTGTTTAGATGTATTTTCTTTTTTAGTAGTTTGTATTCTTCTACAATCCTAGAAAACTTTATTATAAGTTTATCTATAGATAAGTCTTGTTCTCGTGGAAAACATTGTCGTGGAATTTATTTTTTGAAATCATGGATATTTTTATTGTCAGTTTAGCTATATTTGTAAATATTTAATTATATTTAAATAATAATATGGTGAATAGTAAGTGTAATTATTATCTCGTTTTGATTTCATACATTATATTATCATAATGAATACACCATAGAAATTAGTTCAACAACTTAATCACTCATAGGATATTTTGAACCATAAACACCACCTTAAATAATAGTGGATCAGTGTGAGAAACGATGAAGGATAAAGCATATTATAAGCTAATTTCCTTGAATACTTGATAGAAAACCTTAACCTATTGACGATGACAATGACGATTGACAATGATGAAAACAATGATGATGATGATGATGATGATGAGATGAAACATTGATGACAATTGTGACGATGATAACAATGAAAATGAAGATGACAAGGATGATGAGGAAAATGGTCATGATGATGACAGTGATGATGATGACAACCATGAAAACCATTAATAATGATGAGGATAATGATGATAAAAATTATGATAATGAATATTGAGGATGATAATTAATGATGATGATAATGATGTTAATGATGACGAGGACAACACTATAGATGATGATGATGATGAAACATTAACACCGAACACAACTCTAAAAGTGATGAAGACATTGCTAAGGAGAAATGCACCACCATGAAAACAACCATTGATAGTTTTGATGGTGGTGGTGGTGGTTGAGGTGTTTGTTTTGAGGATGCTGGTGATTATAAAGATGAGTATAATGATGATAAAAATGATCATTTTTATTGGTGATGATTATTAACGATGATGACAATGATGTTAATGATGATTATGACAATAATAGAGATGGTGATGATTGCCATGATGCCGATGACGATGAGGATAATGACAATGAGGATGCCGATTATAATGATGACGAGGGTGGTAATTTATAAGATGAGGATGATGCTGATAAAGACGATGATCATAACGAAGACTAAAAAGACCATGAAAATGTTGAGAATGACAATGAAGATAACATTGTGGTGTTGGTGGTGATGCTTGTGGTGAGGGTGGTGATAATAATGATGATAAAAATGATGATCATGAGTATCGACGATGTTAATTAATGATTACGAAAATGATGTTAATGACGATGAAGATGAAAATATAGACGACGATGATGATGATCACCATGATTATGATGACGAAAAGGATGATGATTTGTATGACGATGATGTTGATGATTATAATAATGATGATGATGGGGATGGTGATTATGATTATTATAATGATGATGATAACAACTACAACCAAAATGACCATGAAAAATTATCACGAGGATAACGATGATTGACAATGAAAAAGATGATGACAATGATGATGATGATTATCATGAAAATGAACACCAATGAACTACATGGATGGGGATCCTTATCGTTAATAATATGAGTCTTAAGTAACCAAATTGGTAGGTTTGCATCGAGTTCATTCATGTGTGCATGACCAATAAGATGGTGATCATGATGATGATGATGTTAACTATGATAATTATTATATTAATCATGACAATGATCTAACAATGAATATGATGACGATGAAAACAAAAATGATGTTGAAGATGACATGGTGATTATGACGAATAGGATGAGGATAACAATGAAGATGATGCCAATTAAGATAACAATAACCATGATGATAATGACGACATTGATGGTGATGATATTACCATTATTGTTAAAAAATTATAAAGGTGATATGGTAAGAATAGTAATTTTGATAATTACAATAACAACATTGATATTAATACCAATAATAGTAATTAATAATAATATATTGTTATTATGATGATAAAAATGATAATGATGATGAAAATGATAACTGATGGTGGTGATGATAATGATGACAACAATGCTCAATGATGGTGGTGATGATAATGAAAATGACAATGATCGATGATGGTGGGGGATGAGTGTTAATGATGAAAATGATCGATAATAGTGGTGATGATGATGAAAATGGTGGTGATGATGAGGACATGAAAATAACGGTAAAAATATTGATGGGGATGAGAATAATAATATATTGTTATGATGATCAATAATAATGATGATGAAAATGATCGATGGTAATGATGACGATAATGATGTTAATGATTATGAAGACAACGATGATGACGATGATGATGACGACGATGAAAATAATAGTAAAAATAATGATGCTCGGATGAGAATGATGATGTTATTATGATGATTTGATGGATACGATGATGAGAATAATAATATATTATTATGATTATAATGATAATGATGACAACAATGCTTAACGATGTTGGTGATGATAATGACGATGACAATGATCGACGATGGTGGTGATGATCATGACGATGAAAATGATCAACGATGGTGGTGGTGATGATGATGATGATGATGTTGATGACGACGATGATGAAAATAATGATAAAAATATTAATGGGGATGAGAATGATTATGTTGATGATAGAGATGATGATGATAATAATAATATATTATTATGATGATAATAAGAATGATTATGAAAATGATCAATGATGGTGCTGATGGTAATGACGAAGACAATGATCAACAATGGTAGTGATGGTAATGGCAACCACAATTATCGACAATGGCGGTGATGATAATGACAATGACAATGATCGATGATGGTGGTGATGATAATGAAAATGACAATGATAAACAATGGTGATGATTATAATGATGATGTCAATGATTAAAAATACAATGATGATGATGATGATGATGACGATGATGATTGATGTGATGAGAATGATGACATGATGACAATTTGATGGAAAATGAATGACAATAACGATGATAATTAAATACATTGATGATAATGCCAACGAAAATAATCAATAATGTGGTGATGATAATGACGACGAAAATGATAAACAATGATGGTGATGATGATGATAATGATGACAACAATGATTGATGATGAAATGTGGTGACTGATAATGACAACATTGATATTGATAATGCCAACGAAAATGACGACAATGTGATGATAATGATGATGAAAATGATCAAAGATGGTGGTGATGATAATGATGAACAATTAGTGATAATGATGATGATGATGAGGATGATGAAAATAATGGTAAAACTATTGATGGGGATGAGAATGGTGACTATAATGATGACAGGGATGAAGAAAATATGATAATAATAATGACCAAAATGATCAACAATGGTGGTGATGATAATGGCAATGACAATGATAAAAAATGTTGGTGATGACAATGATGATGATCGACGATGGTGGTGATGATAATGACGATGAATAATCGATGATGGTGGTGATGATGATGACAATGAGAATGATGATTGATGATGAAGACAATGATCAATAATGATGATAATGATGATGACAATGATTACAAAGAAAATGATGATGGTGATAATGATGATGAAAATATTGTTAAAACATTGATGAAAATGAAAGTGACAATGATCAACGATGGTGGTGATGATCATGACGACGACAATGATCAATGATGGTGGTGATGATGCCAATGACGAAGACAATGATCGTTGATGATGAGTGACTGAAAATGATGATGATAATTGATTATGAATGACAATGATGATGTTGATGATGACAATGATAGAAAATAATGAGTATAAAACCTGATTATTATGATGATATTGATGATGATGATGATGATGATTTGATGGTGATGATAATGGCAAACAATGATGAATGATGGTGGTGATGATAATGATGATGACAATGATCAACGATGGTGGTGATGAAAATGATGATGATTGATGATTACGAAGATGATAATGAAGATGACAAATCGAATGGTGGTGATAATAATGACGAAGAAAATGATCAATGATGGTGGTGATGATAATGATGATGACGATTGATTATAAAGATAAAGATGATGATGATTGTGATGATGATGATGAGGAGGATGATGAAAATAATGGTAATGAAAATCTTATGGGGATGAGAATGATTATGTTCATGATGATGATTGATGGAGATGATGATGAGGATGATGATAATTATAATGACAATGATCGAACGATGATGGTGATGATAATGAAGATGACAAATGATCGAATGATGGTAATGATTATAATGACGACGACAATGATCAATGTTGGTGGTGATGATAACGATGATGAAAATGATTACAAAGAAAATGATGATGATGATGATGACGATGATGAAAAATAATGGTAAAAAACCTGATGGGGATGAGAATGATGATGTTGATGATGATGATTTGATGGAGATGATGATGAAAATGATGATGATGAAAATGATGATGATTGATGATTACAAAGACAACAATGATGATCATAATGATGATGAAAATGATCAATGATGTTTTTGATGATAATGATGACAACGATGATCAATGATGGTGGTGATGATAAAGATGATGACAAAGATCGACAATGGGTGGTGTTGATAATGTCGATGACAATGATCGACGATGGTGATGGATGATGATGAAAATAATGATCAACAATAGTGGTGATGATGGTTGTGATGATAAAGATGATGACAGTAATTATGAAGGCAATGATGATGATGGTGATGATGATGATGACAAAAATGAAAATGATGGTAAAAATTTTTATGTGGATGAGAATGATAATGTTGATGATGACAATTTGATTGAGATGATGATGATGAGAATCATCATCATAATGACAATGACTATGATTGATGATTATAAAGAAGGTGGTGATCATAAGGCTGAAAATGATGATCAATGATGTTGGTGATGATCATCATTAGTGGTGAGGATAATTATAATGATAATGATTACAAAGATAATGATGATGATGATGATCATAATGATGAAAAAAATAATGGTAAAAAACTAGACGGGGATGAGAATGATGATGTTGATGATGCTGATTTGATTGAGAAGATGATGAAAATGATGATGATTGATGAATTATGAAGACAATAATGACGATAATGATAACGACGATGACAATGATCAATGGTGGTGGTGGTGATAATGACGATGATAATAATAAACAATGGTGGTGATGATAATGATGAAAAAATGATCGACGATAGTGGTGATGATAATGATGACGACAATGATCGACGATGGTGGTGATGATGATGATGACGAAAATCATTAACGATGGTGGAGATGATCACGAGGAAGATAATTTTAGACGATGGTGGTTATGATAATATATTCTAATCATTATAATGATAGTGATGATGACAATTATCAACGATGGTAGTGATGTTAATGATGATGAAAATGATCTATAGTGTTAGTGATGAGAATGACGATGACAATGATCGACGATGTTGGTGATGATAATGACGACGACAATGATCCATGATGGTGGTGATGATAATGATGATGAAAATGATTACGAAGACAACGACGATGATGATGAAGTTGAAAATAATAGTAAAAACATTAATGGGATGAGAATGATGATGTTGATGATGAATATTTGATGGAAATGATGATGTTGAGAATGATGATGATTGATTATTATGAAGACAATAAAGATGATAACAATGATCATCGATTTTGGTGATGATATTGACGAAGAAAATGATCAAAGACAATGGTGATGATAATGACATTCATAGTAAATTTTATTTTATGTGTGAATTTGTCATAATAATATTAATATTAGCAATAACATTAATATTATTAATATTATTCATGATATTAATATTCGTAATATAAATATTTTTACTAAGAATATTAAAACGAATAATATCAATACTAATTTTAAAATATTAATTTTATCATACTGAATTTCAGATTTGAACATTGAATCACGAACCATCGATCCCAAGTGCTTGACCCTAAACAAATTTTGTTAATGTTAATAGTACATACTTAAATTTAAACCATAAACACTAACCTTAAATAATAGTGGATAAGTGTGAGTAACGATGGCAATTAAAGCATATTATAAACCAAATTCCCCTAATACTGAATGAAAAACCTAAACCGATTGACAATGAGAACAACAATGATATTTGACGATGACGAATATCAAGATGACAAAAATAAAACAATGATGATATTGACAAGAATGAAAACGGCGATGATAAGGATGATGATGAAAATGAAGACAATGATGATGACGACGACCATGAAAACCGTGCAAATGATGATGGCGACAATGATGATGTCAATAATGAAGAAAATGTGGATGAAAATGATGATGAAAATGGAAAAAAACATGATGATAACGATGACACTGATGATGATAATATGATAATTTAGTTTTTGATAATTTCTAATTTTTAATTTTAATTTAATTTTATAATTTTATTAATATTTAACTTTAAATAATTTTAAATATTTATTATATTTTAATAGTTTGTAATATTCTATTATTTTTTAATTTATAATTTTTATTAATTTCAATTTTTTTGTTTTTTTTATTAATTTCAATTTATATTTTATTATTTTACATAATGTTTATAACTAATTTTTAATTAATTATTAAGTTCTATTAACTTGTAAATTTAATATTTTAATTATTAAGTTCTATTAATATGTAAATTTAATTTTTATTCATTTTATAGTTTTTAATTATTTTTTTTATTTTTCTCCATTTTTATTATTTAATTTATTTCTAATTTTATTGTTTAATTAATTATTTTGTTGATTTTAATTTTTGTTGATTTATTTTTCTAATTTTTAAATGAATTTAATGATTTAATATTTTATAACTTCTGATTTTTATTAATTATAATTTTTAGTTATTAATATTTATTATTTAATAATTTTAATTCTAAATTTAAATTTTCATTTTTTAATCTTTTATTAATTTAGTCATTATTTTATTTATTATTTTTAATATATATATTTTCTTAGATTTAATGTTTATAAATTTTAAATCATTAATTTTCATCAATTTTTAATTATGAAAAAGGCCTATCAGCCTGTTATATCACCAAAGGTGATATTGCTAGTATTAATATTTTATTTTAATTGACAAAATAAAATTATACTATAGTTTAAATCAAATTAATTATTATATTTTATAATCATTTTTATTTTAATTTTTTTTGCTATATTTTAATTTTCTCATTTTTAAAATTTTAATTTGTTCACGATTTTAGTTATTATTTAATTGTTTTATGATTTTTAACTAAAAAAAATTATTTCTTTTTTAATTTTAATTTTAATTGACATTTATTTATTTCAGTTCCTACTATTAGTTTAAACCAGATTAAATTAATTACTATATTTTAGAACTAATTTCCTTCTTTTATTTAATATTATTATTAGTTTAAATGGAGATTATATAATTTATTTATTTATTTATTTTATTAATTTTATCAATATATTAATTTAATTTATATATTTGGCTATGTATTTTTTGTTTAAATTTTTGTTACTAATTTTTATATTTTTTTAATCAATTTTTTAATTTAATTTTCTTGTTTTAAATTGTTTACTGTTTTATTTATTTTTTAATATTTTATTACTGTATTTTATAATTGATTACATTTTTTATTTTTTCTTAAATATTTTCGAATTTTAGAATTTTTAATTAACTAATTTTGTTTATTTTTAATAATTTATTAAATTTTTAATAATTATCTTTGTTATTGACTTTTATTTAATTACTTTTATTTTGATTTTATTTATTAATTTATTCGAACTCTTTTACTAAATTTTGAATTAAATATTAAAAATTATTCCTTTAATTATAATTTTTTTAATATTATTTTAGTATTTATGTATTTTTATTAACAATTTTCATTTTTATTAACTTCTATATATTTACGAAATTTTATTATTTTCATTTTTATCGATTTTAATTACTTTTATTTATTAATTTATCTGATTTATTTATTCTTTATTCATATAAAATTTCGAATTAATATTAAAATCATTATTACTTTTAATATTAAATATTGTTTTTAATATTATTTTAATTACTTTTATTTATTAATTTATTCAACTCTTTCATTATTTGAATTAAATATTAAAATCATTATTCTTTTAATTATAATTTTTTTTAATATAATTATAATATTTATGAATTTTTATCGATTTTAATTACTTTCATTTATTAATTTATCTGATTTATTTATTCTTTATTCATATAAAATTTCGAATTACTATTAAAATCATTATTACTTTTAATATTAAATATTGTTTTCAATATTATTTTAATTACTTTTATTTATTAATTTATTCAACTCTTTTATTATTTGAATTAAATATTAAAATCATTATTCCTTTAATTATAATTTTTTTTAATATAATTTTAATATTTATGAATTTTTATTAATTATTTGATTTATTAATCATTTTCATTTTTATTAACTTTTATAAATTTACGAAATTTTATTTTCTTTTTATCAATTTTAATTACTTTTATTTATTAATTTATCTGATTTATTTATTATTATAAAATTTTGAATTAATATTAAAATCATTATTACTTATTAATATTAAATATTGTTTTTAAAATTATTTTAATATTTATGAATTTTTATTATTACTTTTTTAATCTTTTTCAATCAATTATTATTTTATTTCTTTTAAGAAATTTATTACATTTTTATTACTATTTAGTTTTTCTTATTTTATAATTTTTAAATTTGTTACTATTTCTTTTCAAAAAAATCATTTCAGTTTTCTATTTTTATCTATAATTAATTAAAGATCTTTTTTTAATATAGTTTTTTAATTATTTATATTTATTTTTTATAATTATGTATCTATAAATTTATAAAATAGACTGGGAACTAAATTTACATATATGCATCCAATCTACACATATAATTATGTATCTATAAATTTATAAAATAGACCCGAAACTAAATATTTATTTATTTAAAAATTATAATTCAATATTTCTTATTTACAAGCAAATATTTATATAGACAACATTAATATAATACAAATTCACACGTTTCTAAAATATTATATATATTTAAAAACTATAACATTAAATTATATTATAAACAAGACGGTGAAATGCCCTTTCGCTTATCATTATGTACCATTTCAGCAAGATGTGCATGCTAATTACCTATGGGAAGGTTACATCATTCTTGGAAGTTGCACATAAATCATTCACCTATGCATGGGTACACTTTGGTTTGCCGAAATCTAAAGCATCAATTCAGGTTTCCATATTACCAACAAATGTTTTGGGAAGCTTTATGGAGCAAGATGGACACTAAGTCATATTTTATTTTTGGGTGCATCTTTAATTTTCCATGCTTTGTCTGTATTGGGATGCTGGTTACACCTCGTGTAATGCCATGTTCTACGTTACACCTGTTCATCGTGTGGCGATCGAGTGCTAAGCATGGAGTGTTGTTGTGCCTTCGTCGACCTCGATTGCTGACCATTATGACTATAATTGATATTTATTTTACAAGCTGTAAAATGATAATAATGATAATAATAATAATAATGACATTATGATTGTATTATCGATCAACGATTGTATTTTATTATCACCTTCTTTATATCGATTGTTATCAATAGCATCCTCTGTTATCGTTAAACTATCCTTTTGATTTGTTTGTCGCTCCCGCTGATCAAGCCTCGTTGCGCAAATGAGGAAGAGTATGTTTTGTGGTGGCACCACAGTTTCGGAGTGGCGTTTGCGTAAATATTTCATTTAGTTACTCAACCCCGTTCTCCTCCTGGGTCGACCGATCCCGCAATCTTAGAATTGTTTTAAATTACTAACTTTTAAATATAGATTTTTATGTCCCCAACCTACCTTGTCTCTCCCTTTTGATCTCCTTGTGTACCACGTTTGGCGTGGGGAAGGAAAGGTTAATGTTTTTTTTTACTTTGTTTCCTTGGTCGGCTGGAGGTGGGTGGCTTTAATGGCCACCTGCCATTGCATTAAAAAACCCCCTGCACCTTTCTTGGCGTGTTCAACTTCCTGGTTGGTGGCCGCACATGCCCCATTTATTAAAATGTTGACTTGCAATCTGCTATCTCACGTGGTCTCCCTGTTGTTTTCTGCCCTAAACCACGAATGCTTTTTTGCGCTCCATCAAATGCTACAACAGATGAATTGCTACAGCGTGTTCTGGATAGTGGATTCATTGATGGTGAAATGAAGGTCTATCACCCTGGTGTTGCGAGGGTGGGTGTGGGTTCTCAAAATCGTGCTGCACCAGTAGTATCAGTGGAGCGTAGAACTGAAATTCTCCTAGGAAAGTGCCGTGAGGAAGTAATTGGCTATATGCAGCAGCTACAGGGTAGAGAAGTAAACTTATCTCAGAAAATCAGTGGCCTCCAGAGAGAGTTAAGTGCGACAGCTGCCGCAGGGTGATCCCAAGGAACCGTTGGTGTTGATCCTAATGTTCTGGTTGCACGCGACCAAAGTCGTGATCAGTTGTTGCAAACTCTTGCAGCTGTAGTAGAAGAACGAGATAAAGTTTTAGTTGAGCTGTCTTGCCTTTTCATTTTGGAAAGTCCCTTCTGTCCAGGTGGCGGATCTAACATGGAAGAAGCTCGATCAAATCGTGAGGCAAGTTTTGCTAGTGAGGCTGAGATTTGCATTCACTACTGTCTCTTTTGCTGACCGGAAGTTTTCCAGCACCTAGCCATGAGTTAGATATGGTGGTTTTAGATGAAGTCGCAAGCTAGTGTAACCGGTGTGTTACCTCCACATTTTTGGGTGCTGCGAAGGGTGTTCATGTTCGAGAATCCATAGCATAGCCTACAACAACTCTTACCCTGGCAGCAGGCATGTTACAGAAAACAGAAGCCCTTTTGAGCGCCTCCAACAAGCAGGTCGTCTGACTATGTTGTTTTCTGTTCAGTTTAGAATGCATCCTCAATTCGGGATTTTCTCCTTCAAGATATTTTCATCAAAATCGATTAAGTGACAGTGTGAGTGTTACCAGGAGACTCGATGAAATTTATTACAGAGATCCTCTACTGAGACCTTACTGTTTTGCGATGTAGCTCATGGGAGAGGGTCTCTTGGAGCTGGATCTATTTCAGATCAGAATATTCATGAAGCACGTTTGCTTTGCCATAGTAATGGTGCATGCTTTTTGTGTTGGTGACAGATCACACCCGTGGGCACAGGAGATCTATGCAATGTTGGAGAAAATGTCTTGGGAGAGGAAGGTAGCAGGATATTTTTTTCAGACCCAGAGAAAACGAACTTTGAAGTGCATCCTGGGAATTTGAATAAATTTGTTGGTAACCATAATGTAAGTTATCTCCATGTCAGTAGCTGTAACAATTTTTTTTATGCAAAAAGGAAACTCGAAGACAGTTTTAGGGTTTTGAGTAATCTTTCAAAGCTGCACCGGATTTTTGAAATCACAAAGGGAACTAAACTTTCGAAGTTAAGTGGAAAGGATGTTGAATACTTTTCTCAGTGGTTGAGCAAGCAGTATGAGTTGTTTTTTTTTTTTATGTGTAGAGTTTATGTTTTGAGGTTTTCAACAAATTGGTTAATCAAACAAGAATGGAACTGTTTGAGTAAGGCCACTCTTCCATCATTATGCATAATCAAAATTGAAGGAGGTCCTCGATGTGCTCAAAGCCTTTTCAAAACACAAAAAAAAAAAGAACCAGTAGCAGAGGTCTGTATCAGTTATTCAAGAAACCAGGTAAAAGTTGTGTCTATAACAACATAAGGAAGATGTTAAAGCTCTGGAATCTTGCAGAATGGCAACATTATCTTCTTGAAGTTCGAATCACAGTCGGGTAGACACTAAAGATAGGTATATCTCAATAATGCGAAGCAAATGTTGTTCACACTTCTAAATTCAAACTTGGGTCATTGTTAGAGAAGCTGATGAGTCTCTATTGAGCTCTAATCCCTCAAAAATGCTCCTAGCTCGATGAAGAAGTGCAAAAGACAGTTCTTGTCTTTTGACATTCCTGTCTCTTGAACTTGCTAGGAAAGGTGAACTGACCTTCTTGAGTTTTCAAGATTGAAAGGACAACTTAGGAAGTTGAAGGGGTGGCTCGAGGTTCTTTTGAAGAGTGAGTTAGTGTTGTGAGGAATCATGAATACATAGATAAGAAAGGTGTTTGAGAATTGGACTCAGAATTATAGAAAATACAAGAGTTGTGAGTGAATGTTTGCACCGAGAGTTTGATGTTGTCCTAAAACCTGATGGAGGAAAAGGTTAATTATCATTATGGTAAATGCCTTTCAGAGCCAGAAGCATGTGGTAATCATTATGTCTTGTGTCCGAGCTTCAAATCATGGGGTTGGCTTTGTAGCTGTTTTTCACCGCGTGAATGTGGCGATAGCTCGAGCTCGCAAAGCACTTTGGGTTAAAGGCAAGCAACGGCATTGAAACAATCATATGCATATGGAGATGGCATTTTAAACTAGGCATGTTAAACCTACTCCTTGTAATAGTTTTCTACCTTATTTCAATATCTTGAAATGAATTTCCTTTCCTACTGAATAGCGCCTAGAAAAATGTTTTCGTGGTTGTTTATATCGCTGCCTGATTGTGTTGGTTGTTCCTTTAAATCTCGATCCAATTTTGTTGCTTTGCTTGGAATGTCCTTTCCTCCCTTATAGCTTACTCTATTTCATATTTTTCTAAATGGGTTTCTGCAAATTTTGAGTGATGTAATCTAGTTCGTAGGGAAGGAAACAGTATTGAGTTTTGTTTGCTTATATGACTCTCTTTTAAAAGAATAGAACTGTGATGGTAGTTATAATTGAAGGTTACTAAATGGAAGGTTAAGCCTTCATATCTCTGTTTGGTTGAATAAATACGTATTTTCTATTTAGGGCCCTCCTGTTTTGCTAAATGGTACATTAATAGTGACGTTGTGTTCTAAAACTTGTTTAAGCATGTGGGCATTCCTTACTTTTTGGTTTGATTAGAAAATGGCATTTGGGTTTAGCTTTAGAACTGTACATGGTTGACTGTTGTACCTAGTCTAGAGGAGGGATAACCTGGCATCTATTTTGACCTCTACGTGTTGAGAGAATTACTATACCTACTTCTTGATGTAAACTCTTGTTTGATTAAAGCAAGGGGAAACATTGTAAGTTTAATTGAATGAAGTCTCTACCATTTTTTATTAAGGGTCGCAAGCAAGCTGTTACTACCTAGACTGAAACAAAAGTTGGAGGTGAACCCATGGTATTCGACTCCCGAACTCGTTTCCTATTAGATGACAGATGATTTCAGTGATATTATCATAAGTGGCTGTTATATTTATCTGTTTGATATTTGCTAGACTTTTCCTCGATAAGCCCACATGGATTGGGTAAAATTTCCATCTTCTATACCTTTGGCAAGGAGTTCATAGAACTTCTAGGCCTGACTGCACTACGTAACCTTCCTGATGGATATGTGCGTTGGTTCTTGTTTTTTGCTTGTACTCGTGGTAAGGTATTTTGAGTCTGGGGCATCGTTGGTGTTTTACCCTCTGCATATCGAATCCCTTTGTTTCAAACTCGAATACCTTATACTTCAAACTTGGTTACTAAAAGGTCCCATTTTGTGACCTTGTTAAGGAAATCAAATTTTATTTTAATGTTTATTGACATTGTCTGAATTATATAAAAATTACTCAACGACTTTTGGGTTTAGTCTCCCCTTATATTATGTAGAGAAGTTGACGATTAGGATAGGGTTTGTTGGTAGAATAATGGCCCTTTCTGTGTCTCTTTTGTACGCTTTTGGAAAAAGTGAATTTGTTTTGGTTAACTAGTGCTACGTTTAAGAAATACTATAAGGAGGTAGTGGTAAAATCCTTGGTTAAAACCGAAACTATTGTTCTGTTCTTTTAAGGGCGTTGAACCCATATTCTATGAAGCCCCCTAGGAGAATTGGATAACGTCGTTTTGCTTCGTGCCTACGATCATAATTAGTACGTTTTGTCTTATCTTGGACCCCTTTAGTTGCATGGAGTAAGTTTTGGATTCCAATCACGTAATCCATAGGATTACATGAAGGAGATATCAACACTCTTGACTTTCTTGTTCCTAACCCATAAGGTCTTGCCTTGTTTTATGTGATTTTTTTCTAACTGGTATTTTGACTTTCTCCTTGTTGGATGGTTTAGATTTCTTTCTCATGTGAATAATTTTAGAGTTGTGGGTTGTGTTTTAATCCATTTTTGAATTAGAACATTCCTTTCTTGATATTGTTAAATGTTAGCTTACTGTTGCAATGTGTAGCCTTAACATGCTTAGTTCTTACGAACTGACTTTAGTTAATATTTGTGCAGATGGATTATGCGAGTAGACTAGAGGAAAAGAGTGTTAAAGGTTCATCTGTACAATTTTTGAAGTACCTTGTAAAAATGTCGAATGTATTGTAGAGTATTGTTGTTGTAACTGTTGAAACTTTGGTTTGTTTGGATAACATGTGAAAGATGAAATTTGATTACTGCTTGGTTATGGGATATTCTAGTGTATTTTTAAATCCTTAGAATAGTAGTGTGGCATGTTCCATGTTATTACTCTCTTGCTCCCTAGTCATGGCTCAATAGAGATAGTATGTCCCTTTGATTTGTGCATCATGTTGGAATGAATTGATATAACCTTGTTTTGTTTCTGTAAACGAGTATTGTTAAACTTTGCTCTTGAGTTAAAATGTCGAGTTGTAAATCCTCCTAAGGATTAGTAGAAATGAGTTGTAAGCACTATAAAGTGAGATGGATAATCCTGATAAAAGTTAAACTAAAAATTTATATATATGAACATATTAATGTAGATGTGATCCACTCGAGACCTTTGAGACCTGGAACAATCAAGAGGAAACTATCTTTTGTAACGAAATATGAACGCTAACTTATTATTATTTTTTTATTTGAGCCAAGCTAATAAACATTATCCTTTTATGGTGAAATCGTAAATGATCTCATGGTGAAATCAATGGTTAGATTTTAGAAGATGATAGGATTTAATAAGTAGGAGGGAAATTGATTATTTAAACCTTAAATCTCTCTCTATCGTTTGAAATGTTATCCTTTGTCAAACTTAATGAAGTAAAGTCTAGATGGAACATTTAATTAATCTTGATAAACTCTTCACCTCAATAATAGACTGATAGTAAACAATGCGACGCTGAAGCTAAATTCTATTGTCCTGTTCTATTAACCCTTGCCTTGATTCACGGTGATATTTCTTAAGAAAGGTCAAAATTTAATCCTTAAACAAGAAGGCTATTGTTATGAACCCTTAGCGGTACTTTTCACTCAATTAGAGCTTATGCCTTCACCTGTGCAATAGAGTTGTGGAACATGTGTTAGTGGCTTGAGTAAGATTAATTAACCTTGTAAGAAATGGAAAATGTTCTAAAATCAAATGAATAAGAAAGATTTGGACATTAAATTGATGATCCTAGTTTAGAAAGCTTGGTCTTAAGTTATTTAGTCAAATAAGTTGAAAAGAAAGAAGTTCTTCCTTGTGAAAAGAATTGTGTGAATCGTTACATGAAATTTTATAAGAACGTAAGTTAAGAATTAAGAGACACTTTAGTAAACAAGGAAATTTAACAAGAAATTCCTCATGGGATGCCGTAACTGTAAGTGTGTTTTGTGGTGGGACTCCAATGCTGTTCTGTCAAGAAGAGTACATTGTCCTTGATAGGTGTGAACGTTTCCTTCCCGACCTTGTGGTCTCCCCCATAACAAGTGGTTCCTAGTGTTGGTTGTAACCTTGTGACGACATGTTGTGTCGTGTTGTGTCAAAGCAAATAAAAAAAAAAGTTATCCTGTATTTCACTGTGTTGTCCTTGTGTTGGTATTTTTTGGTGTGTTACACTTTGGTATCAGAGCGTAGGTTCATGCTCTCGAACCTATGGGCCGGATTGGTGTTGTATGGTGATGTTACAAGGTGGTGGTGGTGTTACATGATGATACTGCATGATGATGATGATGTTGCATGATGGTGGTAGATATTGGAAGAGTAATGTGGTTTAAACGTGATTTGCTTATTGTCGTAATTGTGATATTAAGAACACACGTGATGTGTATGTCACCTTGTGCGTGTTTTTGATCATGTTGATATGTTGTGGATGGGAGTATTCTCTCTCCCTCTTGTGGATTCTATGAAGAGTTCACGTGTGAATTAATGCTTGTGATGTGTGAAAAGAATTATAATGTGGATGACGTAGTGTTGGAGCATTGTGGCATATTGTGATATGTAAGTGTATCAATGTGTTGTATGACTAGTTGATGTTAAAAGAAATGAGTTGTATCATGATGTTTTTACCATGTTCTGAGAAATGTGTGTACCACATTGCTATGTTGCAATGGATGTTATGTTGTGATGTACTATGTTTATCGTAGTATGACTGTGAAAATATGTAATGCTTCATGTTGTGATTTGGGGTCATATGGTGAGAGTATGAACCCTATCGTATGGTGATTGCACTTTGGGTGCAGAATGTGGTAAAGTGATGTATTACGCCCTGTGGATGTATGATTGTGATCTACCCTGTATACATACCACGGGTGAGACGTTTATGGTAGCTATGTGTGTACCACCATGGTGTTAGTGATATTGTTTGTATGTTATGTTGTGAACCTTACGCTAACCGATCCAGAGGGAAATTGGTAGAAGTGTATGTTGAGAGTGAGGAATGGTGTACCATGGGTCAATAACTCGAGCTAAAACTCGGTTTAGTAGATAACATGTGATTCTTTCCTCTCTCCCTATGTGGTTGTATGTATTGCAACCTTAGTGTATCTATGACTATGTTTAGCTTTGTCGAAGGGTGGTCGGGATGATTTAGACGGAGGTGAGGTGTGACAGTTGTATTATTGATATGTATTTTACGAGCTGAGGCTCGATGTTCTGAGTGCTAGCAACTCGTTGAGTACCCCTTTGGTGGCTAGATAAGGCCACACAGTTATCGTAATGTGACATTATTATAAGTTATTTTATTCGCAAATTGTGCTTTTACTTTATTTTTGCAAGGACCCAACATCTTTTCTTCATTGCAATGCTTTACAATTTGGGCATTTTCCTTGGTTTGTGGCACTAACATGGGGATTTTGATACTAACTTTGGCTATTGGCCATTTATTTTAGCTTGATTTGGGGTCTTCTTTTAAATTGGAATTCTTACCGCCTTGCCCAAGGATTGTACTTTACCACTTGGCACTTTGATTGGATTGTTGTGCTGGTTCTAATGCTGTGATGTGTGAATGGAATAGGGTCATGGGATGCACCATGGATTGGTTTGGACCTATGGACATGCTTCGTTGTATGGGGGTACGCCCCAAGGGGTACATATAACCTAGCGGGTTGTTTGAACCATGTGTTATTATGTCACTTGGGTTAGGATTGTTCGAACTCTATGTGTCTTGGACCATAGGGAACAACCGCCCTCCTTGAGGGAGGCATAAGAGTTTGAGGGAGGCATAAGAGTTTTGAGGGAGGCATAAGATTTTGAGGGAGGCATAAGAGACTTGAGGGAGGCATAAGAGTTTGAGGGAGGCTTATGATATTTGTCTGTATGGTTGATGTTTCAGGATATATGTTGAGTTATTGTGATGTTTGGTAGTGGTCTTTGATTTATGTGTTACTCATGTCAGATGGATATGTGTTGTGATGTTGTGGACATGTCATTGATCCCCTTGTGGACACTATGTACCTTGTAGCATTTGTTTGGTGTTATGTGAGCTTTTCATTGATGTAGATTGAGGAAATGTCTAGTGGATTGTAGTACTGTTTTGGTTAAGTATTTTGGTATGTCAGTCATTGTCGTGTGCTGAGTACTATGTTATGTGGAGTGTGCCTATTCTATTCCGTAATTATGTAACCTTTTGTGGTGTAATACAACCATGAAGAATATACTTGTGTGCTTGTGAATCTGTAGTGTCTTTTGAACCTGATAGGGTGTTGTATTAGCTGTTCATGTTGGGCACCCACTATAAGGAACAAATCAAAACACTTTCAATGATGATATTTTCTAAAGAAACTAAACTAGAAATAATGATAATGGAAAGAGACTAATGAAATGGAAACAAGAAAAGAACTGCCAATCTTCACAGACCTTAACAGTTAAAATTTCTGCCAAATGTTCCCTAGGCTACCCCATGGTCATGCTTTTGCATCTGAAATATTAAACTTTAGAGCGTACCTTTCCCTTATTTGATCCTTATTGCTTACCATTTCTTTTCCTTTGTGCTATGTCGCATCGAGGACGATGCTTTCTTAAGGGGAGGAGAATGTAATGCCCCGCTAGACATTGGATCTTTTTTGTTCTACCCGCCACCTGACCGAATGTACTGGCTGGCACATTTTCCTATCTGTCCTTGCATGAGGAATGGATGGAGACCCGTTTCCCTTTGCCATAATCTATTTTTTTTAATTCTCCTTCAATGCGTTGCAGGTGGAGGGTGGGCAGGTGTCCTTCTTGGACGTTTTTCTCTTCCACGTCACCTCATTTTGACCTTCTCCCTTCCTTTGGCGGTTCATGAAACAGTGATTGCAAATGGTGAAATGAAGGTCTGTCACCCTGGTGTTGAGTCGAGGGTTTGGATCATCAAACATTCATGCTTTTGTTGTGGCAGGTATAGTAGGTAGTTCCGAGAGAGGAGCGTTGAACTGAAAATCCTCCTAGGGGAAGGCCATGAGGAAGATTTAGCTGTATGCAGTAGCTACAAGGTCGGAGGTAATTATCTCAGAAAGAAAGAAACCAGCGGGCCCTCTAGCGAGAGCTGACTTGCGACAGCTCTACAGGGCAAAGCCGAAGGACCGTTGGTGTTGATCCGAGTGTTCTAGTTGCACATGGACCAGTCATGATCAAGTTTGTTGCAAGATCTTTGCCGCTTCTGTTGTTTGTGCAGAAAAAATGAGATATAAAGTTTTAGTCAAACCTGTCTGCCTTTCATTTTGAAAAATTCGCTTGTCATTGGTGGTGGCGGATAAACATGGTAAGCAAGCTCAATTCAAATCGTTATGATGAGGCATGTATTTGCTGTGAGCTAAGATGTGCATTCACTACTGTTCTTTTGCTGACCGAAGAAAGTTTTCCAGCGGCCTAGCCATCCGGGGTAGGATATGGTGGTTTTAGATGTTTTAGATGAAGCCACAAGAAGTGTAACAGGGGTTACCTCCACATTTTGGGTGCTGCGAAGGGTGTCATGTTCGCGATCCATAGCACAGCCTACAACATTAACTCGTTTACCACCTGGCCAGAGGCACGTTACAGGAAAATAGAAGCCCCTTTGAGCGCCTCCAACAAGCAGGTCATCCGACTCTGTTGTTTTCTGTTCAGTTTAGAATGCATCCCTCAATTCGGGATTGTCCTCCTTAAGATATTTTCACTCAAAAATCGATGTTTGAAGGGAACAGGTGGAGTGTTACCAGTTTCGAGACCCGATGATGTGAAATGAAACGAATGAAATTATACAAGATCTCTACGAGACCTTACTGTTTTGGATTTGTAGCCTCATGGGAGAGGTTCTCTTGGAGGTGGATCTGTTTCAGATCAGAATTATTCAATGAAGACGTTTCTTTGCATTAGTAATGGTGCAGCTTTTTGTGTTGGTGACAGATACACCCGTGGCACAGGGAGATCTATGCAATGTTGATGAAAATTCTTGGAGAGGGGGAAAGGTAGTAGAGGAATTTTTTTTCAGAACCCAGAGGGGGGGGGGAAAAAGAACTTTTAAGATGCATCCTGGGAGTTTGAATTATACATTTGTTGGTAACATAATGTAAGTTATCTCCCCCTGTCAAGTAAGTAGCCCTGTAACAGTTTTGTTTTTATGCAAAGAAAAGGAAAACTCGAAGACAGTTTCTTTTTAGGGTTTTGAGTAATCTTTCAAGATGCACGGCTTTTTGAAATCAGAAAAGGAACTAAACTTTTTCGAAGTTATAATTGCAAAGCTGTTGAAATACTTCTCAGTGGGTTTTGAGCATTAAAGCAGTTATGAGATGTTTTTTTTTTGTGAAGAGGCTATTATGTTTTGAGGTTTTCAACAAATTGGTTACATCAAACAAGAATGAACTGTTTGAGTAAGGCCACTTCATCATTATGCATAATCCAACTTGAAGGAGGGTCCCGACTTGCTCAAAAGCCCTTTTCAAAACACAAAAAAAAAAAAAAACCAGAAAGTACGTAGCAGAGTGGTCTGTATCAGTATTCAAGACGAACACCAGGTAAAAGTTGAGTCTTTTAAAACAGCGTAAGGAAGATCCTGGAAAGCTCTTGGAATCTCGAACGACTCCCCACGGCCAACATTATATTCTTACATTCGAATCACAGTCGGGGGTAGACACTTTAAGGACAGGACATCTCAAATAAGGACAAGCAAAAGGTTGTTCACGCTTCTAAATTCAAAACTTGGTCATTGTAGAGAAGCTGATGAGTCTCTTATTGAGCTCTAATCCCTCAAAATGATCCTAGTCGATGAAGAAGAAGTGAAAAGACAGTTCTTGTTTTTTGACATTTCCTTGTTCTTGAACTTGCAGAAAGGTGAACTGACCTTTCTTGAGTTTCAAATTGAAAGGTCAACTTAGGAAGTTGAAAGGGGTGGCTCGAGGTTCTTTTGAAGAGGAGTTAGTGTTGTGAGGAATCATTGAATATAAATAGATACAGAAAGGTTGTTTTGAGGAATTGGACTGAGAATTATAGGAAAAATACAAGAGTTGTGATGGGGGGGAAATGTTTGCACCAGAGTTTTTGAGGCTGTCCATAAAACTGATGGAGGAAAAAGGTTAATTAATTGGTTTTTTTTTTTTGACAGTTACGGTGGTAAAATGCCTTTAGAGCAGGAGAGTGGTAATCATTAGTGTCTTGTGTCCGAGCTTCAAATCATGGGGTTGGCTTTGTATCTATTTTTCACAGAGTGAATGTGGCGACTTAGCTCGAGATCGCCAAAGCACTTGGCGGTGTGTTGTTAAAGGCAAGCAACGCATTGAAAACATCTTATGCATATGGAGATGGCTTCGAAACCAGGCATGTAAATATACTCCTTGTAATAGTTTTCTACCTTCTTTTCAGTATCTTGAAATGATTTCCTTCTTGATAGCAACCTAGACAAATTGTTTTAGTGTGTTTATATCGCTGCCTGATTGCGTTGGTTGTTCCTTTAAAATATCGATCCAATTTTGGCTGGTTTGCTTGGAATGTCCTTTCCTCCTTTAGCTTATTCGATTTCATATTTGTCTAATGGGTTCTACAAATTTTGGGGAGTGTGATGCAATCTAGTTCATAAGGAAGGAAACAGTATTGAGTTTTGTATTGAGTTTGGTTGCCTTTATGACTCTCTTTTAAAAGAAGTCTGTGATGGTTAGTGATAATTGAAGGTTAATAAGGGGAGGAGTTAGATTCATATCTCTGTTTGGTGTTGAATAAAAGATGTATTTCTATTTAGGGCCCTCATGTTTTGGAAATGGTACATTAATAGTGACGTGGTGTTCTAAACTTGTTTAACATGTGGGCATTCCTTACTTTTGGTTTGATTAGAAAAGGCATTGGGTTTGCTTTAGAAATGTACATGGTTGACTGTTGTACCTAGTTAGAGGAGGATAACCTGGCATCTATTTTGACCTCTACGTGTTTGAGAGAATTACTATACCTAATTCTTGATGTAAACTTTGTTTGATTTAAAGCAAGGGGAAACATTGTAAGTTAATTGAATTTGAAGTCTCTACCAGTTATTAAGGGTCGCCAAAGCAAGCTTGTTACTAGCTGGATGCAACAAAAGTTGTAGGTGAACCCAGGTATATTGGACTCGCGAATCATTCCTGTTAGATGAATCGATTTCAGTGATATCATAGGTGGCTGTATATTTATCTATTGATATTTGCTAGACTTTTCCTCGATAAGCCAAGAATCAGGTTAAAGTTCCCATCTTCTATACCTTTGACAAGGAGTTCATATAATTCTAGGCCTTGATGCACGCATAACCTTCCTGATGGATATTGTGCGTTGGTTCTTGTTGTGTGCTTGTACTAATTGTACGGCGCTTTTGAGTCTGGGGGCGGGCATCGTTGAGTTGTGTTTACCTCTGGTATCGAATCCTTTGTTTCGAACTCGAATACATTAACTTCAAACTTGGGTTACTAAAAGGTGCCATTTTTGACCTTTGCCTAAGGGAACATAAATTTATTTTAAGGTATTGACATTGGCTAAATATATAAAAATTACTAAGATTGGGTTTAGTTCTCCCCTTATATTATGAGAGAACGTTGACGATTAGGATAGGGGTTTTTTGTTTAGAATAATGGCCCTTCTGTGTCTCTTTGTACGCTTTTGGAAAAGTGGATGTGTTTTGGTTTACATTGCCTAGCTTAAGAAATCCTATAACGATTTTATAGTGTAAAACTCCGTGGTTAAAACCGAAACTATGTGTGTTCTTTTAAGGGCTCGTCGAACCCATATTCTATGAAGGCACCTGCGAGAATTGGGAAAAACGTCCCGTTTTGCTACGCGCTTTACCAATAATTAGTACGTTTGTTTCTTATCTTGGACCCCATTAGTTGGATGAAGTACAGTTTGGATTATAATCACGTAATCCATAGGATACAGAAGGAGATATAAACACTATTGACGTCTTGTTCATAACCATAAGGTCTTGCCTTTTTTTATTGTGCTTTTTCTAACTGGTATTTTGACTTTCTCCTTGTTGGATGGTTTAGATGTTCTATCATGTGAATAATTTTAGAGTTGTGGGTTGTGTTTTAGTTAACCTTTTTGAATTAGAAACATTCCTTTCTGATAGTAAAGTTATCTTTATGTTGCAATGTGTATCCTTAAAACATGCTCAGTTTCTTGCGAACGAATTTAGTAATATTTGTGCAGATGGATTTGCGAGAGACTAGGGAAAAGAGTGTTAAAGGTTCATCTGTAAATTTTTGAAGTACCTTGTAAAAATGTCAATGTATTTAGCGTATTGTTGTTTGTATACTGTTGAAACTTTGGTTTGTTTGGATAACATGTGAAAGAGACATTTGATTACCGCTGGTTATGGGCTATCTTAGTGTATTTTTAATTAAATCTTAGAATAGTAGTGTGGCATGTCCATGTTATTACTCTCTTGTCCCTCGTCATGGCTCAATAGAGATAGATATGTCCCCGTTGATTTGTGCATCATGTTGATGAATTGATATAACCTTGTTTTGTTTCCGTAAACGAGTATTGTTAAACTTGCTCTTGAGTAAAATTCGAGTTTGTAAATCCTCCTAAGGCTAGTAGCAATGAGTTGTAAAGCACTATAAAGTGGCTGGATAATCCTGATAAAAGTTAAACTAAAAATTTATACTATATAACATATTAATGTAGATGTGATCCATTGAGGACCTTTGAGGACCTGGAACAATCAAGAGGAATTCTTTTGTAACGGAAATATGAACCCTAACTTCTTCTTTTTTTTTATTTGAGCCAAGCTAATAAACATTGTCCTTTTCATGGTGAATGAAACTCTTAAAATGATCTCATGGTGAAATCAATGGTTAGATTAGAAGATGATAGGATTTAAATAAGTAGGAGGGAAAGTGATTATTTAAAACCTTAAATCTATCTCTATCGTTTGAAAGGTTTTCCTTTGTCAACAACTTTTAATTTGACAGTAAGGTAAAAGTAAAGTCTAATGGAACATTTAAACTAATCTTGATAAAACTCGTTCAAAACAAACATCCAAAATTACCAGGGATTAGGTGATGCATAATTATTACCTGTTCTGCATTTAATGCCCAATCAGATTTCTCATAGAGTAGTAGTTTTTCTATATTAGCTTCTTGAATTGCTTCTCTAATAAGTGGGTCACACAGTTTGTACAATGCAATGTAAACACCCAACCGTATATGTTATTTGTTTAGAGGGATAGTTATTTTTTTTAATGTTTCTATCTCTACATTTCCTTGACTTGTTACAAAATTCATTCATATGCATTTATAACCAATTTATATATCTTTGAGTTGGTAGTGTTATGTAGTGAATATGCCCATTGGTCAGTGTAGAGATTATTAGTTTTATTAACTTCTTTTTCACTTTTTTGTAGGTTATTTTTGATTCTCATTCTCCCATGTAAAGAAGAGCGTCATCTCTAAACAAACTTGAGGTGGGTTTTCATATTGATTCAGTGCTTATTCATTTTGTTTCGTTTATGTGCAGGCTATGGTGTTAAAAAAATTATGTAGAGAGCTTTCATGTTATATCTTTTGATTGTGACATTTATATTTAACTCTCCAATCCTTTTTCTAAAGTGACATGTGGGGGCACGTGCCTTCATCAATGAAAGGATACGATTATGGTGAGGGTTGCGTTCCCTAATGAAGGCCATTTCGAAGTGTCCCCAAGTTGATGTTAGACTGATCAGTGACAAGGCTTTTAAAGCTAACCCGTCATACGTAAGAACATTTTGTGGACTAACATACTTATTTTCCGTCTCCAGTTTAATCTGTGCAGACTAGAAACCAATTCTTTCCCACTCACCCATATGGGTTGCATTAACCACGCCTCACCTTTGCAGAGGGAGGAAAATTTTTAGCGTATTCAATGTGTTGTTTAATGTTTTTTATTATAGGCAACCTAACCACTAAAACAATGATAGCTGAAATGATCAGAGATGCCTCCACCTGATGCAACATCCCAATTTTTCTCTCCAAAATCCGACAATTGCAGATCATTATGATGCTTTTGCTTTATTTATGACTTTTGAAGAATAATGCACACTGAATATGAAACCACCCCCCACAAATTGAGGAGAACGGGAATTCCAATGAGGCATCTGCAACGCGAAAAAACTTACAAGAAACGTTGAAAAGAAAATTACACAAGCAAAAGCAAGAAATTTGATTTTAAAAAATATCTTGTAGTGGTTAGTTATAAATGTTGTTTATAAGTTATTTGTTAATGCAACGCTAGGACCATTGGAGCTTTTTTGTTCTACCATGCCACCTTGACGACTGTATGGCTGGCCATTCCTGTATGTCCTTGCGGATGGAGGAATGGATGGAGACCGTTTCCGTGCCATAATCTAGTTTCTAAAATTCTCCTTCAATGTGTACAGGGGATGGTGGGAACGTTTCCTTCTTGGACGTTTTTTTCTCTTCCCTGTCAACCTCATTTTGAAACTTCTCCTTGCGTGTTCTGAATAGTGGATGCATTAATGGTGAAATGAAGGTCTGTCACCCTAGTGTGACAATGAGCGGGTTTTGGTCCTCAAAATCGTGATTGTGCATGCAGTTCTGAGGAGCGTTGAACGAATCTACTAGGGAAAGTGGCGTAAGAAGGATTTTAGCTGTATGCAGTAGCTACAGGGTCGGAGGTAAAACTTATCTCAGAAAACTAGCGGCCTCCAGAGAGAGCTGAGTGCGACAACTGCTACAGGGTGAGCTCAAGGAATTGTTGGTGTTGATCTAGGTGTTCTAGTTGCACGTGACCAGCCATGATCAGTTGTTACAAGAGCTTACAGCTGTAGACAGAAAAATGAGATTAAAGTTTTAGTTCGAACCGTTTGCCTTTTCATTTTGGAAAAGTCACTTCTCCCTAGGTGGCGGATCTAAATGGAAGAAGCTCAATCAAATCGTGAGGCAAGTTTTTATAGTGAGGCTGAGATGAGGCTGAGATTTGCATGCACTACTGTCTCTTTTGTTGAACGGAAGTTCCAGCGCCTAGCCATGAGTTAGATATGGTGGTTTTAGATGAAGCCGCAAGCTAGTGTAAACCGGTGTGTTACCTCCACATTTTTGGGTGCTACGAAGGGTGTTTAATGTTCGAGAATCAATAGCATAGCCTGCAAAAAAATTCTTACCCTGGCAGCAGGCATGTTAAGAAAATAGAAGCCCTTTTGAGTTGCCTCCAACAAGCAGGTCATCCAACTATGTTGTTTTCTGTTCAGTTTAGAATACATCCTCAATTCGGGTTTTCTCCTTCAAAGATTATTTTCATCAAATCGATGAAGGGACAGAGTGAGTGACAAGTGTGAGTGTTACCAGCAGACCCGATGAAATGTATTACAGAGATCCTTACTGAGGACCTTACTGTTTGGCGAGTAGCTCATGGAGAGGGTCTCTTGGAGTGGATCTATTTCAGATCAGAATATTTCATGAATCCCGTTTGCTTTGCCATAGTAATGGCGCATGCTTTTTGGTTGGGGAAGAATCAAACCCGTGGGCACAGGAGATCTATGCAATGTTGGAGAAAATGTCTTGGGAGAGGAATGGTAGCAGGATATTTTTTTCAGGAGCCAGAGAAAACAACTTTGAAGGCATCCTGGAGTTTGATAAATTTGTTGGTAACCATCATGTAAGTTATCTGCCATGTCAAGAGCTGCTTTGGAACAGTTGTTTTATGCAAAAATGAAACTCGAAGACAGTTTTAGGGTTTTTAGAGTAATCTTTTCAAAGCTGCACCAGATTTTTGAAATCACAAAGGAACTAAACTTTCGAAGTTAAGTGGAAATGATGGTTGAATACTTTTCTCAGTGGTGGTTGCAAGCTAGTATGAGTTGTTTTTTTTTGTATGTGCAGAGTTTATAGTTATTTGAGGTTTTCAAACAAATTGGTTAATCAAACAAGAATGGGAACTGTTTGAGTAAGCCACTCTCCATCATTATGCATAATCAAACCTGAAGAGGTCCTCGATGTGCTCAAAGCCTTTTCAAAACACAAAAAAAAAAAGAACCAGTAGCAAAGGTCTGTATCAAGGATTATTCAAGAAACTAGGTAAAAAGTTGAAGTCATAACAGAATAAGGAAGATGTTAAAGCTCTGGAATCATTGAAGAATGGCAACATTATCTCCTTGACAGTTCGAATCACAGTCGGGTAGACACTAAATACAAGGGTATATCTCAATAATGGGGAAGCAAATGTTGTTCACACTTCTAAATTCAAACTTGGGTCATTGTTAGAGAAGCTGATGAGTCTCTATTGAGCTCTAATCCCTCAAAAATGCTCCTAGCTCGATGAAGAAGTGCAAAAGACAGTTCTTGTCTTTTGACATTCCTGTCTCTTGAACTTGCTAGGAAAGGTGAACTGACCTTCTTGAGTTTTCAAGATTGAAAGGACAACTTAGGAAGTTGAAGGGGTGGCTCGAGGTTCTTTTGAAGAGTGAGTTAGTGTTGTGAGGAATCATGAATACATAGATAAGAAAGGTGTTTGAGAATTGGACTCAGAATTATAGAAAATACAAGAGTTGTGAGTGAATGTTTGCACCGAGAGTTTGATGTTGTCCTAAAAACCTGATGGAGGAAAAGGTTAATTATCATTATGGTAAATGCCTTTCAGAGCCAGAAGCATGTGGTAATCATTATGTCTTGTGTCCGAGCTTCAAATCATGGGGTTGGCTTTGTAGCTGTTTTTCACCGCGTGAATGTGGCGATAGCTCGAGCTCGCAAAGCACTTTGGGTTAAAGGCAAGCAACGGCATTGAAACAATCATATGCATATGGAGATGGCATTTTAAACTAGGCATGTTAAACCTACTCCTTGTAATAGTTTTCTACCTTATTTCAATATCTTGAAATGAATTTCCTTTCCTACTGAATAGCGCCTAGAAAAATGTTTTCGTGGTTGTTTATATCGCTGCCTGATTGTGTTGGTTGTTCCTTTAAATCTCGATCCAATTTTGTTGCTTTGCTTGGAATGTCCTTTCCTCCCTTATAGCTTACTCTATTTCATATTTTTCTAAATGGGTTTCTGCAAATTTTGAGTGATGTAATCTAGTTCGTAGGGAAGGAAACAGTATTGAGTTTTGTTTGCTTATATGACCTCTCTTTTAAAAGAATAGAACTGTGATGGTAGTTATAATTGAAGGTTACTAAATGGAAGGTTAAGCCTTCATATCTCTGTTTGGTTGAATAAATACGTATTTTCTATTTAGGGCCCCTCCTGTTTTGCTAAATGGTACATTAATAGTGACGTTGTGTTCTAAAACTTGTTTAAGCATGTGGGCATTCCTTACTTTTTGGTTTGATTAGAAAATGGCATTTGGGTTTAGCTTTAGAACTGTACATGGTTGACTGTTGTACCTAGTCTAGAGGAGGGATAACCTGGCATCTATTTTGACCTCTACGTGTTGAGAGAATTACTATACCTACTTCTTGATGTAAACTCTTGTTTGATTAAAGCAAGGGGAAACATTGTAAGTTTAATTGAATGAAGTCTCTACCATTTTTTATTAAGGGTCGCAAGCAAGCTGTTACTACCTAGACTGAAACAAAAGTTGGAGGTGAACCCATGGTATTCGACTCCCGAACTCGTTTCCTATTAGATGATAGATGATTTCAGTGATATTATCATAGGTGGCTGTTATATTTATCTGTTTTATATTTGCTAGACTTTTCCTCGATAAGCCCACATGGATTGGGTAAAATTTCCATCTTCTATACCTTTGGCAAGGAGTTCATAGAACTTCTAGGCCTGACTGCACTACGTAACCTTCCTGATGGATATGTGCATTGGTTCTTGTTTTTTGCTTGTACTCGTGGTAAGGTATTTTGAGTCTGGGGCATCGTTGGTGTTTTACCCTCTGCATATCGAATCCCTTTGTTTCAAACTCGAATACCTTATACTTCAAACTTGGTTACTAAAAGGTCCCATTTTGTGGCCTTGTTAAGGAAATCAAATTTTATTTTAATGTTTATTGACATTGTCTGAATTATATAAAAATTACTCAACGACTTTTGGGTTTAGTCTTCCCTTATATTATGTAGAGAAGTTGACGATTAGGATAGGGTTTGTTGGTAGAATAATGGCCCTTTCTGTGTCTCTTTTGTACGCTTTTGGAAAAGTGGATTTGTTTTGGTTAACTAGTGCTACGTTTAAGAAATACTATAAGGAGGTAGTGGTAAACTCCTTGGTTAAAACCGAAACTATTGTTGTGTTCTTTTAAGGGCGTTGAACCCATATTACTATGAAGCCCCCCCTAGGAGAATTGGATAACGTCGTTTTGCTTCGTGCCTACGATCATAATTAGTACGTTTTGTCTTATCTTGGACCCCTTTAGTTGCATGGAGTAAGTTTTGGATTCCAATCACGTAATCCATAGGATTACATGAAGGAGATATCAACACTCTTGACTTTCTTGTTCCTAACCCATAAGGTCTTGCCTTGTTTTATGTGATTTTGTTCTAACTGGTATTTTGACTTTCTCCTTGTTGGATGGTTTAGATTTCTTTCTCATGTGAATAATTTTAGAGTTGTGGGTTGTGTTTTAATCCATTTTTGAATTAGAACATTCCTTTCTTGATATTGTTAAATGTTAGCTTACTGTTGCAATGTGTAGCCTTAACATGCTCAGTTCTTACGAACTGACTTTAGTTAATATTTGTGCAGATGGATTATGCAAGTAGACTAGAGGAAAAGAGTGTTAAAGGTTCATCTGTACAATTTTTGAAGTACCTTGTAAAAATGTCGAATGTATTGTAGAGTATTGTTGTTGTAACTGTTGAAACTTTGGTTTGTTTGGATAACATGTGAAAGATGAAATTTGATTACTGCTTGGTTATGGGATATTCTAGTGTATTTTTAAATCCTTAGAATAGTAGTGTGGCATGTTCCATGTTATTACTCTCTTGCTCCCTAGTCATGGCTTAATAGAGATAGTATGTCCCTTTGATTTGTGCATCATGTTGGAATGAATTGATATAACCTTGTTTTGTTTCTGTAAACGAGTACTGTTAAACTTTGCTCTTGAGTTAAAATGTCGAGTTGTAAATCCTCCTAAGGATTAGTAGCAATGAGTTGTAAGCACTATAAAGTGAGCTGGATAATCCTGATAAAAGTTAAACTAAAAATTTATATATATGAACATATTAATGTAGGTGTGATCTACTCGATAACCTTTGAGACCTAGAACAATCAAGAGGAAACTATCTTTTGTAACGAAATATGAACCCTAACTTATTATTATTTTTTTATTTGAGCCAAGCTAATAAACATTATCCTTTTATGGTGAAATCGTAAATGATCTCATGGTGAAATCAATGGTTAGATTTTAGAAGATGATAGGATTTAATAAGTAGGAGGGAAATTGATTATTTAAACCTTAAATCTCTCTCTTATCATTTGAAATGTTCTCCTTTGTCAAACTTAATGAAGTAAAGTCTAGATGGAACATTTAATTAATCTTGATAAACTCTTAACCTCAATAATAGACTGATAGTAAACAATGTGACCCTGAAGCTAAATTCTATTGTCCTGTTCTATTAACCCTTGCCTTGATTCATGGTGATATTTCTTAAGAAAGGTCAAAATTTAATCCTTAAACAAGAAGGCTATTGTTATGAACCCTTAGCGTTACTTTTCACTCAATCGAAGCTTATGCCTTCACCTGTGCAATAGAGTTGTGGAACATGTGTTAGTGGCTTGAGTAAGATTAATTAACCTTGTAAGAAATGGAAAATGTTCTAAAATCAAATGAATAAGAAAGATTTGGACATTAAATTGATGATCCTAGTTTAGAAAGCTTGGCCTTAAGTTATTTAGTCAAATAAGTTGAAAAGAAAGAAGTTCTTCCTTGTGAAAAGAATTGTGTGAATCGTTACATGAAATTTTATAAGAACGTAAGTTAAGAATTAAGAGACACTTTAGTAAACAAGAAAATTTAACAAGAAATTCCTCATGGGATGCCCTAACTGTAAGTGTGTTTTGTGGTGGGACTCCAATGCTGTTCTGTCAAGAAGAGTACATTGTCCTTGATAGGTGTGAACGTTTCCGTGCCGACCTTGTGGTCTCCCCCGTAACAAGTGGTTCCTAGTGTTGGTTGTAACCTTGTGACGACATGTTGTGTCGTGTTGTGTCAAAGCAAATAAAAAAAAAAAGTTATCCTGTATTTCACTGTGTTGTCCTTGTGTTGGTATTTTTTGGTGTGTTACACTTTGGTATCAGAGCGTAGGTTCATGCTCTCGAACCTATGGGCCGGATTGGTGTTGTATGGTGATGTTGCATGGTGGTGGTGGTGTTACATGATGATACTGCATGATGATGATGATGTTGCATGATGATGATTTATATTGGAAGAGTAATGTGGTTTAAGCGTGATGTGATTATTGTCGTAATTGTGATATTGTGAACGCACGTGATGTGTATGTCACTCAGTGCGTATTTGTCATCATGTTGATGTGTTGGGGATGAGAGTATTCTCTCTCCTTCTTGTGGATTCTATGAAGAGTTCACGTGTGAATTAATGTTTGTGGTGTGTGAAAAGAATTATAATGTGGATGACGTAGTGTTGGAGCATTGTGGCATATTGTGATATGTAAGTGTATCAATGTGTTGTATGACTAGTTGATGTTAAAAGAAATGAGTTGTATCATGATGTTTTTACCATGTTCTGAAGAAATGTGTGTACCACCTTGCTATGTTGCAATGGATGTTATGTTGTGATGTACTATGTTCATCGTATATATGAGTTGTGTAATATGTAATGCTTCATGTTGTGATTTAGGGTCATACGGTGAGTGTATGAACCCTATCGTATTGTGATTGCACTTTGGGTGCAGAATGTGGTAAAGTGATGTATTACACCCTGTGAATGTATGATTGTGATCTACCCTGTATACATACCATACGTGAGACGTTATGGTAGCTATGTGTGTACCACCATGGTATGTTAGTGATGTTGTTGTATGTTATGTTGTGAACCTTACGCTAACCGATCCTGAGGGAAATCGGTAGAAGTGTATGTTGAGAGTGAGGAATGGTGTACCATGGGTCAATAACTCGAGCTAAAACTCGGTTTAGTAGATAACATGTGATTCTTTCCTCTCTCCCTATGTGGTTGTATGTATGCAACCTTAGTGTATCTATGACTATGTTTAGCCTTGTCGAAGGGTGGCGGGATGATTCAGATGGAGGTGATGACAGTTGTATTATTGATATGTATTTTACGAGCTGAGGCTCGATGTTCCGAGTGCTAGCAACTCGTTGAGTACCCCTTTGGTGGCTAGATAAGGCCACACAGTTATCGTAATGTGACATTATTATAAGTTGATTTTATTCGTAAATTGAGCTTTTACTTTATTTTGCAAGGACCAGCATCTTTTCTTGATTGCAATGCTTTACAATTTTGGGCATTTCCTTGGTTTGTGGCACTAACATGGGGATTTTGATACTAACTTTGGCTATTTGGCCATTTATTTTAGCTTGATTTGGGGTCTTCTTTTAAATTTGGAATTCTTACCGCCTTGCCCAAGGCTTGTACTTTGCCACTTGGCACTTTGATTGGATTGTTGTGCTGGTTCTAATGTCGTGATGTGTGGAATAGGGTCATGGGATGCACCATGGATTGGTTGGACCTATGGACCCACTTCGTTGTATGGGGGTACGCCCCAAGGGGTACATATAACTAGCGGGTTGTTGAACCACGCGTTATTATGTCACTTGGGTTAGGAGTGTTCGAACTCTATGTGTCTTGGACCATAGGGACAACCGGCCTCCTTGAGGGAGGCATAAGAGTTTGAGGGAGGCATAAGAGACTTGAGGGAGGCATAAGAGTTTGAGGGAGGCATAAGAGACTTGAGGGAGGCATAAGAGTTTGAGGGAGGCTTATGATATTTGTCTGTATGGTTGATGTTTCAGGATATATGTTGAGTTATTGTGATGTTTGGTAGTGGTCTTTTGATGTATGTGTTACTCATGTCAGATGGATATGTGTTGTGATGTTGTGGACATGTCATTGATCCCCTTGTGGACACTATGTACCTGTAGCATTTGTTTGGTGTTATGTGAGTTTTTCATTGATGCAAATTGAGGAAATGTCTAGTGGATTGTAGTACTGTTTTGGTTAAGTATTTTGGTATGTCAGTCATTGATGTGTGACTGAGTACTATGTTATGTGGAGTGTGCCTATTCCATTCCGTATTTGAGTAACCTTTTGTGGTGTAATACAATCATGAAGTATATACTTGTGTGCTTGTGAATCTGTAGTGTCTTGTGAACCTGATAGGGTGTTGTGTTAGCAGTTCATGTTGGGCACCCACAATAAGGAATAAATCAAAACACTTCAATGATGATATTTTTAAAAGAAACTAAAACTAGAAATAATGATAATGGAAAGAGACTAATGAAATGATGAACAAGAAAGAACTGCCAATCTTCACAGAACATTGAAAGTTAAAATTTCTACCAAATGTTCCTAAGGCTACCCTGTGGTCATGCTTTAATCAGTTAAAATTTTAAACCATAGAGTGTACTTTCTCCTGTACCTGTTCCTGGTTGCGAACCATTTCTTTTCCTTGTGTTATGTCGCATCGAGGACGATGCTTTCTTAAGGGGAGGAGAATGTAATGCCCCGTGCATCGAGGATCTTCTTTGTTCTACCTGCCACCTTGACCGACCTGGACTGGCCATGCAGAATTTCCATATCTGTCCCTTGCATGAGGTGTGATGGAGTCACGTTTTTCTTCGCCATAATCTATTTCCTTTTGATTCTCCTTTCAATGCGTGCAGGTGGGTGGTGGTGCGTCTGTTTCCTTCCTTGGATGTTTTTTTTCTTTCCTGTCACCTCATTTTGAACTTCTCCTCCTTGGCGTTTCTGAACAGTGGATGCATTTGGTGAAATGAAGGTCTGTGGTGTTGCGTGAGTCAAAATCATGCTGTGTTTGATCTGTGGGCGTTGAACTGAAATCCTCCTAGGCTAAGTGCCATGAGGATTTAGTGTATGCAGGCTACAGTGTTACCTAAACTTATCTCAGAAAATCAGTGGCCTCTCTGCGACAGCTGCTGCAGGGCGAGCCTCAAGGAGTGGTGTTGATCCTGGTTCTGTTGCACGTGACCACAGTCATGATCAGTTGTTGCAAAATCTTGCAGCTGTAGCAGAAAAACGAGATAAAGTTTTAGCAGCTGTCTTGCCTTTTCATTTTGGAAAGTCACTTCTGTCCAGGTGGCGATCTAAGGAAGAAGCTTCAAATTAGGCAAGTTTTGCTAGCTGAGATCTTGCACTACTTTCATTTTGGGAAGTTTTCCAGCTCCCAGCCATGCGTTACAGATGAAGCTGCAAGCTAAGCAGGCGTTGTTACCTCCTCTCTGCGAGGTGTGTTCTTGTTTGCACGAGGCACAACCTACAACAGTCTTACCCTAGGCAGCAGGCAAGTTGCAGAAAATAGAAGCCATTTGAGCGCCTCCAACAAGCAGGTCGTCTGACTATGTTGTTTTCTGTTCAGTTTAGAATGCATCCTCAATTCGGGATTTCTCCTTCAAGATATTTTCATCAAAATCGATTAAGTGACAGTGTGAGTGTTACCAGGAGACCCGATGAAATTTATTACAGAGATCCTCTACTGAGACCTTACTTGTTTTACGATGTAGCTCATGGGAGAGGGTCTCTTGGAGGTGGATCTGTTTCAGATCAGAATATTCATGAAGCACGTTTGCTTTGCCATAGTAATGGCGCATGCTTTTTGTGTTGGTGACAGATCACACCCGTGGGCACAGGAGATCTATGCAATGTTGGAGAAAATGTCTTGGGAGAGGAAGGTAGCAGGATATTTTTTTCAGACCCAGAGCAAACGAACTTTGAAGTGCATCCTGGGAGTTTGAATAAATTTGTTGGTAACCATAATGTAAGTTATCTCCATGTCAGTAGCTGTAACAGTTGTTTTTATGCAAAAAGGAAACTCGAAGACAGTTTTAGGGTTTTGAGTAATCTTTCAAAGCTGCACCGGATTTTTGAAATCACAAAAGGAACTAAACTTTCGAAGTTCAGTGGAAAGGATGTTGAATACTTTTCTCAGTGGTTGAGCAAGCAGTATGAGTTGTTTTTTTTTTATGTGCAGAGTTTATGTTTTGAGGTTTTCAACAAATTGGTTAATCAAACAAGAATGGAACTGTTTGAGTAAGGCCACTCTTCCATCATTATGCATAATCAAACTTGAAGGAGGTCCTCGATGTGCTCAAAGCCTTTTCAAAACACAAAAAAAAAAGAACCAGTAGCAGAGGTCTGTATCAGTTATTCAAGAAACCAGGTAAAAGTTGAGTCTATAACAGCGTAAGGAAGATGTTAAAGCTCTGGAATCTTGCAGAATGGCAACATTATCTTCTTGAAGTTCGAATCACAGTCGGGTAGACACTAAAGACAGGTATATCTCAATAATGGGAAGCAAATGTTGTTCACGCTTCTAAATTCAAACTTGGGTCATTGTTAGAGAAGCTGATGAGTCTCTATTGAGCTCTAATCCCTCAAAAATGCTCCTAGCTCGATGAAGAAGTGCAAAAGACAGTTCTTGTCTTTTGACATTCCTGTCTCTTGAACTTGCTAGGAAAGGTGAACTGACCTTCTTGAGTTTTCAAGATTGAAAGGTCAACTTAGGAAGTTGAAGGGGTGGCTCGAGGTTCTTTTGAAGAGTGAGTTAGTGTTGTGTGGAATCATGAATAAATAGATAAGAAAGGTGTTTGAGAATTGGACTGAGAATTATAGAAAATACAAGAGTTGAGAGTGAATGTTTGCACCGAGAGTTTGATGTTGTCCTCAAACCTGATGGAGGAAAAGGTTATTTATCATTACGGTAAATGCCTTTCAGAGCCAGGAGCGTGTGGTAATCATTATGTCTTGTGTCCGAGCTTCAAATCATGGGGTTGGCTTTGTAGCTGTTTTTCACCGCGTGAATGTGGCGATAGCTCGAGCTCGCAAAGCACTTTGGGTTAAAGGCAAGCAACGGCATTGAAACAATCATATGCATATGGAGATGGCGTTTTAAACCAGGCATGTTAAATCTACTCCTTGTAATAGTTTTCTACCTTCTTTCAGTATCTTGAAATGAATTTTCTTTCCTACTGAATAGCGCCTAGACAAATGTTTTCGTGGTTGTTTATATCGCTGCCTGATTGTGTTGGTTGTTCCTTTAAATCTCGATCCAATTTTGCTGGTTTTGCTTGGAATGTCCTTTCCTCCCTTATAGCTTACTCTATTTCATATTTGTCTAAATGGGTTTCTGCAAATTTTGAGTGATGCAATCTAGTTCGTAGGGAAGGAAACATTATTGAGTTTTGTTTGCTTATATGACTCTCTTTTAAAAGAATTCTGTGATGGTAGTTATAATTGAAGGTTACTAAATGGAAGGTTAAGCCTTCATATCTCTGTTTGGTTGAATAAATACGTATTTCCTGTTTAGGGCCCTCCTGTTTTGCTAAAAGGTACATTAATAGTGACGTTGTGTTCTAAAACTTGTTTAAGCCTGTGGGCATTCCTTACTTTTTGTTTGATTAGAAAATGGCATTTGGGTTTTGCTTTAGAACTGTACATGGTTGACTGTTGTACCTAGTCTAGAGGAGGGATAACCTGGCATCTATTTTGGCCTCTACGTGTTGAGAGAATTACTATACCTACTTCTTGATGTAAACTCTTGTTTGATTAAAGCAAGGGGAAACATTGTAAGTTTAATTGAATGAAATCTCTACCATTTTTTATTAAGGGTCGCAAGCAAGCTGTTACTAGCTGGACTGAAACAAAAGTTGTAGGTGAACCCATGGTATTGGACTCGCGAACTCGTTTCCTGTTAGATGACAGCTGATTTCAGTGATATTATCATAGGTGGCTGTTATATTTATCTGTTTGATATTTGCTAGACTTTTCCTCGATAAGCCCACATGGATCGGGTAAAATTTCCATCTTCTATACCTTTGGCAAGGAGTTCATAGAACTTCTAGGCCTGACTGCACTGCGTAACCTTCCTGATGGATATGTGCGTTGGTTCTTGTTTTGTGCTTGTACTCGTGGTAAGGTCTTTTGAGTCTGGGGCATCGTTGGTGTTTTACCCTCTGCGTATCGAATCCCTTTGTTTCGAACTCGAATACCTTATACTTCAAACTTGGTTACTAAAAGGTCCCATTTTGTGGCCTTGTTAAGGAAATCAAATTTTATTTTAATGTTTATTGACATTGTCTGAATTATATAAAAATTACTAACGACTTTTGGGTTTAGTCTTCCCTTATATTATGTAGAGAAGTTGACGATTAGGATAGGGTTTGTTGGTAGAATAATGGCCCTTTCTGTGTCTCTTTTGTACGCTTTTGGAAAAGTGGATTTGTTTTGGTTAACTAGTGCTACGTTTAAGAAATCCTATAAGGAGGTAGTGGTAAACTCCTTGGTTAAAACCGAAACTATTGTTGTGTTCTTTTAAGGGCGTCGAACCCATATTACTATGAAGCCCCCCCTGGGAGAATTGGATAACGTCATTTTGCTTCACGCCTACGATCATAATTAGTATGTTTTGTCTTATCTTGGACCCCTTTAGTTGGATGGAGTAAGTTTTGGATTCCAATCACGTAATCCATAGGATTACATGAAGGAGATATCAACACTCTTGACTTTCTTGTTCCTAACCCATAAGGTCTTGCCTTGTTTTATGTGATTTTGTTCTAACTGGTATTTTGACTTTCTCCTTGTTGGATGGTTTAGATTTCTTTCTCATGTGAATAATTTTAGAGTTGTGGGTTGTGTTTTAATCCATTTTTGAATTAGAACATTCCTTTCTTGATATTGTTAAATGTTAGCTTACTGTTGCAATGTGTAGCCTTAACATGCTCAGTTCTTGCGAACTGACTTTAGTTAATATTTGTGCAGATGGATTATGCGAGTAGACTAGAGGAAAAGAGTGTTAAAGGTTCATCTGTACAATTTTTGAAGTACCTTGTAAAAATGTCGAATGTATTGTAGAGTATTGTTGTTGTAACTGTTGAAACTTTGGTTTGTTTGGATAACATGTGAAAGATGAAATTTGATTACCGCTTGGTTATGGGATATTCTAGTGTATTTTTAAATCCTTAGAATAGTAGTGTGGCATGTTCCATGTTATTACTCTCTTGCTCCCTAGTCATGGCTCAATAGAGATAGTATGTCCCTTTGATTTGTGCATCATGTTGGAATGAATTGATATAACCTTGTTTTGTTTCCGTAAACGAGTACTGTTAAACTTTGCTCTTGAGTTAAAATGTCGAGTTGTAAATCCTCCTAAGGCTTAGTAGCAATGAGTTGTAAGCACTATAAAGTGAGCTGGATAATCCTGATAAAAGTTAAACTAAAAATTTATATATATGAACATATTATGTAGGTGTGATCTACTTGATAACCTTTGAGACCTGGAACAATCAAGAGGAAACTATCTTTTGTAACGAAATATGAACCCTAACTTATTTTTTTTTTTATTTGAGCCAAGCTAATAAACATTATCCTTTTATGGTGAAATCTTAAATGATCTCATGGTGAAATCAATGGTTAGATTTTAGAAGATGATAGGATTTAATAAGTAGGAGGGAAATTGATTATTTAAACCTTAAATCTCTCTCTATCGTTTGAAATGTTCTCCTTTGTCAAACTTAATGAAGTAAAGTCTAGATGGAACATTTAACCAATCTTGATAAACTCTTAACCTCAATAATAGACTGATAGTAAACAATGTGACCCTGAAGCTAAATTCTGTTGTCCTGTTCTGTTAACCCTTGCCTTGATTCATGGTGATATTTCTTAAGCAAGGTCAAAATTTAATCCTTAAACAAGAAGGCTATTGTTATGAACCCTAAGCGGTACTTTTCACTCAATCGGAGCTTATGCCTTCACCTGTGCAATAGAGTTGTGGAACATGTGTTAGTGGCTTGAGTAAGATTAATTAACCTTGTAAGAAATGGAAAATGTTCTAAAATCAAATGAATAAGAAAGATTTGGACATCAAATTGATGATCCTAGTTTAGAAAGCTTGGCCTTAAGTTATTTAGTCAACAGTTGAAAAGAAAGAAGTTCTTCCTTGTGAAAAGAATTGTGTGAATCATTACATGAAATTTTATAAGAACGTAAGTTAAGAATTAAGAGACACTTTAGTAAACAAGAAAATTTAACAAGAAATTCCTCATGGGATGCCCTAACTGTAAGTGTGTTTTGTGGTGGGACTTCCATGTTGTCTGTCAAAAGAAGAGTACATTGTCCTTGATAGGTGTGAACGTTTCCATGCTGACCTTGTGGTCTCCCCCGTAACAAGTGGTTCCTAGTGTTGGTTGTAACCTTGTGACGACATGTTGTGTCGTGTTGTGTCAAAGCAAGTCAAAAAAAAAAAAAGTTATCCTGTATTTCACTGTGTTGTCCTTGTGTTGACAAATACCTATAGTCTTCTCACTTCAAGTGTACATATTGTTCTTATTTTATTCCATTCTGTTTGCTTAACATAATAATATGTAATTTATTTCAAATAAATGCATGTATATATTGCAACGGAACATATGGGGCACACAATCTAACTTTTCAACAAACAACAACAACAACACATTTTTAATGAGTTATTCATTATATCTTTCCTTTATACAATTGCTCACTTCTTTATGTAAACCAACGACGCATTTTTAATGTGTACTTCATAATATTTGCACACAAATACATATAGTTTTAAAATGCCAACAAACAACCATACAAAGTTTAGTTGTTTTCAACCAAAGCTTTGTACATTATATCACTTTTTTGCATATTGAATTGTTAAAGGGTTAGACTTCATGTTTGCACTTTTTAGAAAATATGAAATAATAAGGAAGTCAACTTTAAAGGTTCTCATTCTTTACAAATGCATGATTTCCTGAACAAATCCTTCATTTCATGATTGACTGCCCTACAAGTTTAGATTTTCCACCATATATTTACAGAATTCTCACAATATCGAGCATCTTTTAGTTGCCATGGAAATAACTTTGACACACGAAGGCATTTCTCAATTGATTGAGGGTGGTTCCAATGTTACCCCACATTTCAGATACTGCACTTGAGCTCTCTAAGGTCCATTCTCAACACAGGAGCCCAACATCGTGTTGACCTTTCAGATGGGATACATTTTTAGACAGCACTTCTACCCTCCAAATTTGCAAGTCGTGTAACTGACAATTCAATACAAGAAGGCTCCATCGTGTGCTTACACAAATACCTTGTTAGAATGATCAAAAGTGAACTGTAAGCTTCATCTCTTACTCAATTACCAATGTACATAAACTCGCTATATCAATTAAAATTTAATTTTGTTTATTTTTTCCATCTGTTGCTCAATTCTAATTATATCCTGTTTTTCTTTTCCATTGCAGCACCGTTCTTATCAATGAAATGGATGTTGTTGTTGAAACACATTTAGTAATCAGTGCTCCAATCCGAATACCAACAAATGCTCTTAAACACAGTCAGTTGCCACAAACAGATGCAAGTGCAAATCGAGTTAACAAATATTTTACGAGAACACCAACTAAAATAAGTGCTTTGAATACATCTATGCACATGTGATCCATAGAGGGTCGTGCCCTAGCAGAAACAAACCTTCGCCAATATCACAATGCAAGGGGAATTGGATCCGTGTTTGGGTTTGATTTTTTTGATCAGGAAGGAGGAGAAATCCACATCACTTGTTTCAATGAGGCCGCAGAAGCATTCTATGAGCAGATTGAGAATGGGAAGCTATATAAAATTTCCAATGGGAGGATTGCGAGGATTGCTGATGCAAAGCTATGTTATAACCATTTAAACAATGCTTTGGAGATTTTCCTGCAACCTTCCTCAACCATATCTCCACTCATAGCAAATGAAGATACAATACCTTCTCATAACTTTCACTTCACTAAAATAAAGGAATTACCTGCAAGCGTTGAAGGTTCTATAGTTGATTTGATTGGAATTGTTGTTACGATGTCACCATGCTCAACAATTCGTCGGTATGACAAGTCTGAAACAAAGAGAAGAACACTGCAGTTAAAGGACATGTCATGTTTCAGTGTAAGTATCACATTGTGGGGACATCAGTTAGATGATATAAGTAACGAACTTGAAGACATGCAATCTATACCGCCTCTTCCGGTCCTCGCCTTGAAAGCTGCCCGGGTCTCCAGTTTCAATGGAAGCTCAGTGGACACTATTTTAAGAACAAAATGTTACGTCAACCCTAAAATTTCAAAAAAAAATACACTTCATGGCTCGGTTGATTTCGATGACTACTTCCTTCCAGTGCCCTCTATCACAACCCAATTTCTAGGCCTTCCAAAAAGCATGACCTCTGTAACAATGATTTCGGAGGTACTAAACATGGGGAACACTGAGAGAAATGAATGGGCCATGGTTACTGCAGAAATCACGAATATTAGCGTCGACAACTTTTTTTACAAGGCATGTCCTCTTCAAAAAGGTGACAAACAATGCAGGAAAAAGGTGAAAGAGAATGGTAATGGTTCATGGTTATGTTCAAGTTGCAACAGACAAGTGAAAAACTATGATTATAGATATGCACTCAGAATCGATCTAAAGGACCCAATAGGAGAACTTCAATCAGTTACCTCTTTGGATGAGATAGCTGAGTTAATCATGGGTGTTGCAGCTAGCGACCTCCATATATTGACTATAGATGAAGATGTGACTAGTGAAATTATAAGTAATGTCATCAGAAACAAATACTGCTTCACACTTTCACTGAAAAAACAGACATATTGCGGAAACAACAGATTGAAATGTGTCATCCTTAGTTCAAAGAAAGCAGAAAATAGTGCAACTCCTCCATAACCTTTACGCAAGGATTTCCAACCCGCCCGTCTGTTCAAACATTACACCCTCACTCATCCCATTCTATACTTTGAACTATCACTGCTATGTTTCTTATTTCATATCTATGTTTCACTTTTTTCCCTACTTCAAAAGAAAACTGTTGAATTCCCTTATACACTGACATACTATTGTCTCCTTCTATTATGCGGATTGTTAGTACTTTTAAGAAAATAAATATAAAAAATATTCAATTTTGTTATGTACGTATTTACATCCTTCTGTAGTATGTGAACACATTATATGTTTCTATATATCTAATACTCTTTTCCTTAATAAAAAAGTAGTTTCTCAAAACTCAAATTGTTACCTCTTATGCGTATTTCCCATTGGAACTCCACATGCATTACAATTGAATTTAGTTTTACATTTTCACTTATTTCTGCATTTTTTTGTCATCAAACTATGTATCGTTCCTTGCTAACCGAAAATGATCTTTATCCAACAGGTGGTACTCCATAATCCTGTGACTTCGCAATCATGTGGACTCCTGTAAAATGAGCCCAACGAAGAGAAAACTACGCAAAAAATAAAGTACACATAACTGCTGAGCAACAGCATCGTAAATTAGAGCATAGAACAATGAAAATCTCTAATATCTTTCAACTTACAATGACCAACAACCTATGATCCCCCAACATTCCAATCTTGTCATCAAATACAACTACTGAAGAATTTCCAACCAACATTACGCATCTAACTTCCATGGAAAAAACCTTTCAAGAGCATGCCACTTCCTTCCGTACGAACCCATCTTTGCTAGCGACTGTCACTTTGCCCCAAATGTCTTGGATGCCACATGAAACTGTCTCAAGTAATGACCTCTCTTAAGTTCATCCCACATATACAACCAGTTTCTCCTCTCCTTCAGACTGCTTTCCACCTTGCAATCCAAAAATGACTGAAACAGAACACCCCACCCCTTCTAATACATAGATATTTCCCATATCCCCGCTCTCTTCACTGAATTTAGAAGCCCAATCTCAGTTTCGCAAAAGAATAGATTTGTTGGCGAACATCCAAACTTGCTTAATCTATTTGGAAAATTACCATGGAATTAAAACAGTTTTTTCGGAAGGCTTTCCCTCGTGTAACAGATGCAAAAGTGAAAAACAAGGCCACCACTTCTCTTCATGGAACAACATGGACCCTAAAAAACAACCTATCGTTCTTGCATCTTTAACCCAAATCGAGGAGATGCTTATCGCACGAGTTAATCCATTCATGCAAGTCGCCCAAGTACGTGGTGGGCAATACAAATACTCAGGACACACCATAAGCTTCCCGCAAAACATTACTTCAATAGCAAAGACCCTACCCCGCCGCCTTGGAGATTTGGACATAGTTCTCATACAAATGGAAGGATCTAATTTAAAAAATTATGATTTCTACGTCAGTAGATCTCGTGTTTGTGCAGCCTTGCAGTATAAAATCCAACACGAACCCTATTACAAAGATGTCTTGATCGACAATGACACCCTTTCCTCACTACCATCTGAATCGTCAAATGTTTCCTCCTCTCTAAACATGGCCACAATGGAACTTCCCCAAATGCAAACTTGCTCTACAACTCATGGTAGTGGTGTTCCCACCCACTTTGATGAAACATATGAACACTCATCGTCTTTCATGCCAACACCTCACAATACATGAACATAAGAAGAGGAAATCAAACAGTTCTTGCTCAACCACGATGGTAACACTCCATTTACCATGCCATGGCCAGAGCTTGGCCTTTCGCCAATAAATGAATATAATATGGAAGGCCTATTCTCAATGGCTTTCCCAACTTTATTTCTGACAGGAAAAGGAATGTGGCAATAACCCCACATTAAAGAAGTTCCAATGCATGAATACGCACTTCATTTGATACGTTACCATAATGGGCATTTCAGTTCCCACCCAAGATTTCGTTACTTCCTTCTAAACCTCATAATGCGACACAGAAGCCAGTCCACGGCAGCAGTTTTTATGAAACAGAACACCGAATCTGGAATCCCTCCAACAACTAGAGAGATACGAAGACAACTACTAGAATGCCCCAAAGACAACCTCCCAGATAGCTTAATGTGCTTTCGATCGAGCCTTTGAGGGACACGTTCATTCTGGGCAAAAAGTAGAAGCGAGCTTTCAGATATGGTGGAACAATTAGGGACACCAACTTTATTCTTCACTCTAAGTGCTGCAGACACTAAATGGCCAGATCTCCACAATATTATGTCGGGTGAATGCCCAACAGATCCTCGAGCTGCACGACGTTGGAGAACACTTAACATTTTCTCTAACCCTCATAAAGTATCAGCATACCTACATCACAGATTCACAATATTTCATGAAGAAATATTGCAGAAGGAACTTGGAGCAGTAGACTTTTGGGTATAGGTAATCAAATCTACTTATTTCAAAGTTATTTCCCAAACTACATAGCTAATATTTATGTTCCCTTGTCTCGCAAGTATGAATGGCAACGTAGAGGCTCCGCACATGTCCACGATTTATTGTGGCTCGATAATGTGCACCAAAGTTAGACAAAATGGATTGGGAGGATACAACAGTTACTAAGGCCTCAAAATAATACTTTGATAAGTTCGTGTCTGCCTGGAATCCCCCCTCGACCAGCATGCAACCGCTTGGATTTCATGTTCCCAGGTCACTCCTAGATGACCCTTGCTTGCTAGATACAACACAAAATTCTATCCTCCTCCCCAAATTCAGACCTTGAAGAACTGACTTAATCAAGTTTAGTGCCACACTAAATGTTCAAAACAGACATGCCTGCGTAGAAAGCAATCACAGCTCCAGTGCAGGTACAATGCCCCCTGGGCCATGCGTAACCTACTTCTTCCTTACACATTGAAAGTGATGGGAAAATTAAGTACCTCCCTTCCAGAAATGATGACAGATTGAACATCCACAATCGAACTATGATATACATATGGAGAGCAAATGTCGATTGCCAACCGGTACTTTTCCCGCCATGTTGTTCTTGAGTATATTGCAAAATATGCTTCGAAAGCTGAGCAACGCTCAGAAACATATCGCCAAATGTTATCCAGATTTTCAAGAGACGCAGACGCAGATTCTCCAGCACATATCGCGATCCATAAAATGCTAACAGAAAGCATTGTCGAACATGAAATAAGCACACAAGAAACATGCCACATGTTGCAAAAAATGCCACTTGTTATGTGCAGTCGTCCATTTGTTTCATTAAATGTTGGAAAAAAAATTCTGAGACGTGTCGTTGAAAGTGACGCTGATGCAGAACAAACCATCCGCTTTCTTGGATGCATATAAAGTTCGTCCAACAATCATGGAAACACCTACCACTTATTCAAGTTGCTCAAGGTTGGAGCTACAACAAGAACTCGTAAAGGTGATAAATGGAAAAAGCGAACAATACACGCAATTGTTTGGGTCCACCCGAGATTTGTGGATGTCCCAGCTCAGGATTCAACGTCATATGACCCTTTTCTGTTGGTTAGAACTCCTTTTATACAAGCCTTTCAGAAATATTGCGTCAGAATTTGGAAGCAACCCCACATGACATCAACGGCACTAGGGACATGTTTAAGCACAACTACAAACCGTGGCATGTTTTACGCACAACCGCAGACGCAGGACCTGTTACGGATGTTAGTTCTGACTCTGAGCCCGAATGCAGTATTCAACACGAACCATTGCAAGAAATGGCAGGTCTTCGCACAACTTCACCTGGGAAACAACACGGGTCTAGACAGTCTTGACATGTTGGGGAAACGAGATTTTGACGTACAGCAATAATTGGAACATACATGACGTTCCACATGAATTACAGATAACTAGTTCATCATTCATTGAAAGAGAGAAGGCAGACACAATTAATTAACAACATACAGGCCACATCACCATCTTCCACACTTCCTTTGTCTCTAGAACAACAAACAGCTCTTGATACCATACTACACCATTCAGCAGAGAAATCCCTTCTACCTCCACTAAGATTCATAATTCAAGGAACGGATTGACACAGGAAAATCATTTCTTATAAACAAAATCCACAATTTATTCATATCACCAACCACATATCCCTCACCTCTACTTGTGCTCGGCCCTACCGGTGTTTCAACATTCAACATCTCTGCATCCACAATCCACGCAGCCCTATGCGTATTCCAATCGAAGAACTCAAACCCCTTGAAGGTACTGTATTATCGTCTTTTCAAGTGTCGCTGAAACATATAGAATATGTTCTTATTGATGAAATGAGTTTCAACAGCCCAAAGTTACTAAGCAAAATTGACAGTAGGCTCTGCGAAGCTTTCCCACACTCAAGAACATCTGAATTTCGAAACAGATCAGTCATCATCCTTGGCGACCTCGGCCAATTACCACCGATTTTGGACAGTCCTCTTTATGCAAGTAATTCCTACGGAGCACCCCTTTGGAAGGGATTTGAGATCTTCCATTACATTACAAACAATATTTCGGCAACAAGGAACAACCAATGCACAAGTTTCATTCCGGAATTTATTGCTCCACATGCGAGATTCAACCCCTCTAATTGAGGATTGGGAAATCTTAATGTCTCGCACAGACACATACCTAACTCAGCAAGAGCTCAAAATTTTTAAGGATGCACCGCATTTGTTTGCAAAAAATGATCAAGTCGACTCCCACAACCTACAAATGTTGAAGGCATTGAACGTTCCGATCGTCCAATCCATTGTTGAAAGTAACAGGCGAACTAGACCAAGAAATCCTGATGATGATCAGTTAGAACACAAAGTTCTGTTGTGCAAACAACAAAAAATCATGCTTATTGCAAATCTATGGGTTGACGCAGAGCCTCGTGAATGGTGCCATAGGAACAATCACCGACATTGTCTACGACGCATCAATGCAACCACCAGCATTAGCTTTATTTGTTGTTGTCAAATTTGATAGATACAATGGCCCATGTTGGGATCCCACCAACCCGTTACATATTCCCACACCCCCTATTTTGAGAGGGAATCGAAGATAATTGCCAATTAAAATGGCATGGGGATTAACTATCCACAAGTCGCAGGGACTTACTTTACACAGAGAAACCGTCGACATTGGAACCACTGAAAGGCAGGGTCTGACATTCACAGATTTCTCCAGACTTCCCTCGCTTGCAAATCTGCATATTTCACCTGCTTTTTCATTCAAGAGATACTCAAAAATGGTGTACGTAACAACACTTCGAGCAAGAAGAAAGGAGGAAGCAAGACTACTATCACTCAGCCTATCGTAAAAGCTACCCTCTGCTTTGATAGCACCTCCGCTACTACTATACTAAACACTTATTCTATCCAAAGCGACATTGCTGCTCAAGGGGTATCAAATGTAATCATGTTTATTCAAGTTAAAAAAGCCCACTAAAGGCTACTATTAATGATATAAAAAATGCAAATGTATACATGTCCCATTGTGTGCACGCAGATCTACATTTATTAGATGTTGTGAAATATGATATGAAACTTTAAATGTACAAAGCTGTAACAGAAATAAATGTACACATACAAAATTTCAATCTAATGTTTCAACTCAATTCCTACACTACAACTATCAATCACACACATTATCAACTGTACAATAAATAATTTTCCAACAAAACACCAACCGAACAACCGATGCACAATTAACACAATAAACCCGAATAAAATACATACAACATCAACTTTAAGATAAATTAACTATTGAAAATGGTTAACAAGTTTGAAAAGTAAAAACAACCTTCACATTAAATGGCCCATCTATATTTCTACACTTACGAAATCAATGACACCCCTAATCACCATCTACTACAAAAGTAATAATTATACCTCTAAAACAAATAACATATACCGTTCGGTGTTCACATTGCATGAAACACATGCGATTGCTAGTCTGTGAATCCTGTGGTTGTACATAAAAATAACGACTTTCAGGGTATAGTCCATGTTTTCCTGGTGTGCCATTGCACACAAAAGCCCTGGTGATGTCACCTTCTCCAAATTATGTGATTTGATTAGAAATAGTTCGTAGACATTTGGCAGTCATTTCATGGTTGCAATTTTGTTTTGGCCTTCACTCAAATTGTGACTACTTTTTTGACTTTCTACCATTGGGTTTCGACTTCATACCCTTGAATGAAGTTGTTTCAACTCATGTCTGATCTCTTCACATTTGTGTTTGACTATTATCCGGTATGGGAACCGTGCTTGGGCCTTTCATGATTGTATTCTTCCTCACGATTTCTCTTGCAACACTACCTTTGTTAACTCATGATTTGGTTAGTTTGTGTATGGTTTGGGCTTTCATACTGCCCACTGTTCTTCCTCACGAACCCTAAGTTATGGTCTACAACTCATGACTCCTCTACATTGAGAAATTCTTGTAATTGATGCCTTATTGTGAAAAACTGTGCCTTTCCATCACTCTCGAAGTTTGCACAATTCTCCATCTGCCACTCACGAATGGAGGACTCAACCCTTTTGTAACGTTATTGTGGTCACAAATCCTCTTGACGTTCCCTAATCATGAATACATGATCTTCACCACTTCGTTTTGATAACGAGTCTCCTCTTTTACATAGTTTGTACCCTTTTCCCAAGGTTTTCTCGTTTGCCTACAACTTGCTGTTCATACCGTTCTCCTAGGGCTATCTCAAGTAGTGGTTCTGATACCAATGTTAGTTATATATGAGAGAGAGAATGAAGAGAATGGAAGACATACACCAAATGGCACCTCGTTTGTGTCCGTCTATTGGTAAAGATTAAAGTCACATTTAGGTGAGGTAGTTATATGTTGATAATTAAAGCACATTAAGTTACTATTTAATTGACCCTAATGTTTACATAAATTGTTAAGAACCGTTAATACATAGTTGATTGCTTTCATTCGCATACTTGCTAAGGGATGGAATGATGACTAACAACATTAGACAGGGTTAGCTGCATGCGTAAACAAAATCGTTCACCGATTTTTTGGTATGGCTGTGTTTGTTTTCATATTGAGAAGTTTGCCCTTGTGCTAATGGGTAATACACTTTTGTTTTCTTGTGACCCAAGAGGTACAATTGTCTACCTTTTGGCACGTCAGGGTTAACAAAACACACTGTGTGATGGGGTCCATGCCATTGACACATGCAAAGTATGTAAAAGGCTTGCTATGTGTAAGATATTTTTTTCTGCCACAAGGATGTTATGATTTTCAGGGTAGCTGCTGCATTTGCATCTTCCAATTCCTCTTTGGATGTATTGTCCCATATGGTCTTGTCCATGTGGCAACCCCTTTCTAAGTGCTTCCCTCCACAGAACTCTGAATTCTTCATCGGCATAGCAATGCATTACACTAAATGAAATTTCACTCAATGTTACGAGCTTCTTAAGCATTGACCCACATTATACCATATCAAGCCGGCGTGGAGCTTAGTGGCAATGCCAACTGGATAAGTAGGTTCCGATAGAGTAGTGGAGGAGTGGCATTGTAGGTGATGTGCTTCCTTTGCACATTTTAGCACTAACTAGCAAATTCATTCAACACAAAGCCTACTTTGCCACCACCTTTGAGTTGAGTCATTCATTAACTACTCTAGGGAAAGCACCCTTTCATGATCCCTTGTAATCACAAGGGGATAATATCATAAATGCCTCTAAATCACATATGATTGCAATGTTAGGGGTGTGCAAATCAAATTCAAGCTTCACTAAATCAAAGTGGGAGATAGAGTTTCCAAACAATTATTCTAATGCCTGAAATCCAAGCACTAGTACTACCAAATCAAGGCCACTCAGGAAGGAAATTAGCATCTTACTAAAGAAATGGATTTAGTAAATGCCTTCTTCCACCATTATCAATAGGTTTTTAAATCTCAAGAACCTTCTCCAAAGTGACAAGAAACACATGATCAATGTCATTTTCATTGTCCCTTAAAGCTTTTTTGAGCACAAAGGGTATCATGTGACCGAATGGATTTCAAGTGAATATCTTTATGAGGTGGTTTTCCACATGGCTAATGGTAAATCCTCTTAGCTGGGATGGTCTACCTTATGAATATTATGTAAAACCCTTTCAGGTGTTGTCACAAGAGACCTATTCCATGCTTAGTTACAGATTTTAAGTCCACATTTTCTTGGGTGGTTTATTTCCACAATCATATAAAAATCATTCGCAAGATGGTTGACCCAAAGCTTATCTACAAATAGAGGCCAATCACTTTATTCAATGTCTTTTATAAAATAATTTCCAAGGCCTTAACAATACCCATCCAGTCACTTATATATCTATAACTATTAGTCTAGAAAAAATAAGGTTTATTCAAAGAAAATATATCCTAAAAGTTGAATAGTATTTCTCTTTGGGAAGGTGTGGACTATGCTTGCTGGTCTCAATTGAAATCCTTATTTATGAAAATCTATAGCTTCGAAATCCTTTGACATGAAAAAATGGCACTTCATTCTAGAAATGCTCAAACCACTTAGTTTTAGGTCATTATTTATCCACTCATTGTATGCATGTTGTTTTCAAATGCTTCATCTTATCTCTTTGTTATTGGGGTATCATCTCATAATAGTTTTTCCATGCTTTCATTCAATTCAATAGTTCTTTCCTATTGTACATGTGTTGTATGATTTAGGGCCACCAAAGGATTTACCTATCTCCTAGCCAATGCCTCTAAGAAAGGGGTGGTGAACCTGAATATCTCTTCTAGGATTTCCTCCCAACTTAGAGCTTGAATAATGGCCACTCCACTGATGATTTGTTTCTCATCTTACGAGAATATAAGAATAAGTACATGTATAGAAGTTATGCATTTCCTTGACATTCATTTCTAAACTTTATAGCTTGAACATTCAATGGAAGTATACCCAATGTAACATAAAATATCTTTCTACTTCCACCTCTATAGTTGGATGTGTTTCAATGGATTAACTAGATTTCATATGCTGGAGAAATATTTTGATTTATAGGAATTCCTTTTTTATATCAAGATACCTTCCCTTTCCTTTAGAAATGTGTAGTTGATGGAGTGGAGAAAAGGCTCTCCAATTGGATCACAAAACCACTTTTTATGGCTATTAAGTTTCACATTTTCTGCCAAGTCCTTGCTTCCATGAATGTTTATTACTCATCTTCCTGGGATCCAATAAAGAAAAAACTTGAGAAATTGTTGAAAGAATTATTACAAGATAGTTTGAAGCTTAAAAAATATTTTCATATAAATTATTGTGAATTTTTTTCTACATTATGAGTTTAGTGGCCTAGGATTGTTGGGCATTGGGTGTCAAGTAAACTCCCTTTAAAAAAATGGATTATTCATGATATTAAAGGGAATGAAGTTTGTAAAATCCTTCTGCATAATTGTAACTTAGAGGGCTCTCCAAAAAGGCATATGACTTGGAAAGGGTCGCGATATCAGAACCTAATCATTATCCAAGATCCAATATAACTAGTGTTCTCATTCATTATTGAAATCATTTGGATGTATTTGGAAAAATTAAACATTATATTTTTTTGGAATGAACATGAACTCAAAAATGAGCTTTCCATGAATGATTACTTGGTATAGTGATGCCCAATTATTTGTAACATTCCCATTTTAGGAATTTAGAAACAAGGGGAAAAATTTTCATAAAGTTATCTCTTCTAAACTAACATAAGTTAGAACATATATTTGAAAGCCAATCTATCTCATAACAGAAAACCATATGCAGCTGTAAATGACTCAGTGAACACTTATCTCTCACTTCATGACTCGGCATCATACTGATATCTCATGTTAAATTTACAATGTGTATACTATGTATATTTAGTTTTGTTACCCTTTTAGAGGTATCAAGTATTTTGTTTAAGAGGCCTATATGAATATTTTTTACTGATACTCATTTGAAATCCTACTTCTTAAATTAGGTGACATAGGACAACGCAACCAGTAGATTGTGATACTTTGGCCAAAGATTTTAAAGACACTGTTAATGTTTATATTCTTAGAAGACATACTCGTCAAACAGAATAAGCCCTTCACCCAACTTGATCTACTATCTATAATGGTCTTCACTGAGTTCTTTCAGTCTACTCATTCAAGGTTTAACCCTAGACAAGGTTAGCAACATGGCCAAGTCTGGAGGAATACTTACAGTGACTAAGGGTACTTAGAAATACTCAATCGACTTATGTTGATTTGGCATGTCTATTTATCCTAAGTCAACCTGAGTTACCCCCAACACTAGATCATGCCCCTATCTTTACCTAGGCAAGAACTATGATCAAATCAGAGTTTATGTTAGTCTAGTTGAAAAAACTCTAAAGGGTGTTTAAACATTTCAACTGCAACATAGTATCCTCGTGAATACCCTTGTCATCATGAAGGTACTATGTTGCAATTAGCGTGTGTCAACATCCAAATGTGTTTTCCTCATCTGGATGAACCTACCTTAACTAGGAAGTTATATCTTATTAATTTCTTCGTAACTAATTAATTACATCAACCCTACTGAACAACTAGGTTCTTTAATTGTTAAGCTTCAGAGTTAAAACTGCATTAGATGAAGTTATGCAGATAAATCTTCTTTCTATCCAACTCACATGCTATGATTTGAACTATTAACAACCTCATTCCAATTTTACATTAAAGGCCTAGTACACATGGAGGTTTCATTTATTTACTCACTTAATACAGCCCTAGCTTATATACGTTCTGAGCAGGTCCTTTTTTATATTAGAATTCATTAAACTAAAGTCTAATTCCCTTTTTAATCATCTTTTCCTACATTCCTATTTTAATTAATGAAGTCTACATGAGAAGTCAAACATTCTCTAACTACAAATAACAATAAGGATTCATATCAAAAAGGTCTTAAATTAGGACTATGATTTATTTTAATGGAATTTTCTTGCATTTACCTTATCAACGGTTAAATTATATTATAAACCCATTTTACATTATAAACTATTATCAATGTTTAATTCTCATAAAAACATTTCATTTAAATATAGTCATAGAGATATAGTTAAGTTTCAATGTAAGAAAGTCAACTTTATAAGTTGCATCCTCACTGGAGAGGGTAATACATCTAACACCTCATACTTCTATTTACTCCATTTCAAACCATAAAAGATGCTACTGTTTGTGAAATAGAGTAATATTCATTATTTCCACTCATTGCATGCCAAAAGGAATTACATCAAGTACAAAAAAAATTCACTTATCTTTCATTCAACAAGAAGGAAATTATACATTTACATGTCCAAACGTTTCAGATACTACTAATATCAAACAACACTATTTCAATCAATTTCAGATACAACTCTATTTTCCATCAAATAAATTTCAGTAATGAACCATATTTCATCATAAAAATATCATGTCTCTTTGATAAACAAATGTAACTTCCTAATATATATTTATCCTTTCATCACTTACGAAGTCCATCTACAAAATTACTAGCATGGGTCAGTTCATTAAACTGAGCATGATAAGCACTAAATCATTAAAATGATGTGATTTTAACTAACTGTTTCATAAAAATAACTTTGCTATTATGAAACAGTCGTGAAGCAATTCAGAAAGACATAACAAAAAAGGAGTTACAATACTCAAACAAAATAAAGAGAGAAAGAGATATACAACAAATCGAAAGTAAGGTTAGGTCATGAAATATAACTACTTCAACCATCCATACTATTGTCTTTTATCAAAAGAATATAAACAGTAATTCTGATAAGTAATATTTCAACAGAATTTCACTAGTACTTTCATATATTTCTTTTCATGATCACTCATCCGATTAGATCCATTTAACATAAAAGGGTAACTATCCTAACTAGCTTTAAGGCATAGTTCACAAGTTAGATCATTTACAACCATATTCCATCTCAATATTTCCTTAAGCTATATCCATCCTAAAATCTGAGTTGCCAACAATTGAACTTAAATATCATAAGAAATAAATTAAAATAACCAAATCATCATAACGTTTAAGTGTCTTGTTTTAGAGTATCCTAATACTCAAACTCAAAACTAGGAACCAAATCAAGTTAATAACCAAACAAGATAAATCAGACTACTTAAAGATGTAATATTACTTCCAACAAGAAAAAAAGTTACACTCTAATCTCAAAAAGAAGCATCATTGCAATAATTACCTTAAGTAGTTAAACGTTTAAGTTTTTACTCTATACTAACTCATTAAACCATTCAAATACTTCCATCCTAACACATTATTCCATCAAATCGAATACTTCCCTATAAACATTCTGTATTAATCATTTCTTAACAGACAACCAAGAAGTTGCATAACGAAATAGACCAAAGAAAGACAACATCTTCAGCAAGTGCAAAGTTGAAAGAAGAATAATGGAAGGAGAGGGAAAAAGATCACAACCCCTCAACTCTTGTATGATTATAGGTGAACCTAAAGAAACTAATAACCTATATTGACAATATCATTATCTAGTGTCTCAAACAAAAATCCCAAATGGAGATCTAATATGAGTTTGAATTGAATGAACAACAACTAGGAGACACTAAACATAGCCTTTATTTCCACAAGATAACAAATAAAACATTACTCAAAAGATGAAAAGATGGAAGGAATAATTTTAACAGATGGTGAATTCTAAACAATCATTCTAACTCATATTCGTATAGGAGAAGATGTAATCAAATTGATTTAACCTAACAGAAGTAATCATTCTATTTTCATGAAGAAGACATTGCCTAAGCTCTGTAAGAACTGAAACTAAGTTTAATCACCCAAGGCCTAAGAAATAGGCTAACACAATACTTCACAATAATATCGATAGAATTATCAAGAAGTTCAAGTTGATAACGACAACTGAAAAACAATAAATCAATACACAAGGGAGTTTTCCCTTTTTAGCACATATTTCCATAATTTCATAGGTTACCCAATGAACCAATAGAGTAGAAAATTGAATATCATTTCCCTTATGGGCTTCCAAAAATTAGGATTTGTGAAAATAACAAATCAATTCCAGAGAATAGAAGAAGTATAACTTTTGTAGGACTTTTAAAAATATTAATCGAAATAAATTAAACAAGTACATGAAGATGTTTAACCAATTGCAAAGAGAACCCAACAAAAATTTATCTTTCCTTAATAATCATAGGGCCCGAGTCTGTAACCGAAATAATACAAACAAAAACCCAGATTTACAATCACAGACAATGATTAGAAAATAGGAACGTTCACCAATTCAGAGCCTTCCAACTGTACAAAAAGAATATGAGTAAGTAGGCATCACAGAATGTTATCTTCCCTGAAGAATCATGAAGATTCAATTAACAGTCAAGTATTCAAAATAGTTTAATAACTGTAATTTCCCAATACATAGGAAACAAGACCATTCTAGAACAAGATCCAAAGATTAAATCAAACCAAGCTACCTACAAGATTTAAACAGTTCAAAAAAGATCACAAACATTTTTTGACTTGATCTCAGGCCCATGCAGAAAGATTAAATCATAACCCAGCTATCAAATCAAGAAAATCGAAAACCCAGATCACACTTTCCATCATTCAAATAGAACCGAAAAAAGCATTCCCAATAAACAACACAAAAACCTCAAGTAGATAAATCTTATTAGCAGAATGAAAACCAGCCTATTCCAAAGAGAAGAGTTGTTCTTACGAAAATCTTAAGTAAAAGAAAAAATATTAATGAATAGAGCCTTTCATGCCTAATAGCGCTTCACCTTCACCGATTCGCAGAAGTATCCAAACAGAGCTTCAATCTTCCTTTTGAAATGTAAAATCCACATAAAAAATTCCTCTATCTCCTTCTTATAGTCTCATAGTGCCAACCCTTTCTTCCACACCATGCAAGGAAGGAAAACTTATGCATTGACACATTGCATGAAAAAATCGAACTAGAGGTTCGAAAACAAAAACAACCACATGCAGAGCTCTAGCTTCAAAACCAAATGAATCAACAAAACCAAACCCTCTATCTTCTTCCTAGGCAGTTTCCGGCAATTTCCAAAAATTAAATACAAAGTAGGATTTTTAGTCCTTCCTATTTTCCCGCCACCGCCATCTCCAAATTTGGAATTGACTTAATTTAAACAAAACATGCCTCATAAAACTTTGGAAAAAATTCCAACTCATCCCTCTTAAGTTGGCAACTGCCTTTGCCAAATTTGGCTGTAGAAAGAGATGAGGTTTCATAAATTACCTTAAATTCCTTAAATTTTCTACCTCCCACTTGCCTCTTTTCCCATGTCATTTCATTGGCCCCCTTAGGATAGCCATTCCATTAGTTAGGTTAGACACTAATTTAAGAATCAACATATGTCCATAGGGAGGTACATAGTTTTAGTCTAGGTCACTCTTAATTCCTTTTCATCTGAATTTAACAAAAGAACATATTAACTTAGGTTAGGTTTAACCCTTAGGATAGAGTTACTAGTTTTAGAACAAAAATTCTATTATGTCCCAGGTCCCAAATGAAAAATTCATCATACCATAATGGAAAATAAGAACCAAGTTGTTACTTGATTAAATGTGAAGCAGAGATCCATGGAGTGGTTTTTTCATAACCTTTGTACATTACAGGTCAAGAACTCTTCCGTTTGTCCAAATTGTACATCATGACAACAAGACATGAAAATTAGAAGGATACCTTTGATCAATGGAATTGATCCTAGGTAATATTGTTTGAATCCCCATAAATTATAAAAACTGAAACTCAAGTTCATAATCCCTAGCAGTGGATTTATTTTACATAAAAGAGATGGATTGCTTCATTTTCAATTAATCAAAATCATGACAGAATATACCTATTCCAAACAGGATAACTTCTTATCTTTTGCAAACATGATTTCCTAAGGCATAAGAGTAAACCATCTTAAGAAAAAATCACATGTCATCGTTTGTACCTTCTATAGTAGAAGTCATCATAGGTACCACTCATGTTAGAGGCGTTACATACCTCCCTCCTAAAAAGCATCATCATCCTGATGATTAACTTAGTATAATAATTTTAAACAAGAATTGTAATCCAAATAATAGTTCTTTCATCCATAAGCTCACAACATAGCCAAAATTTGGAAAATTCAAATTTTCATAATTATTCAGCAATAAAATAGTTGTTTCAATACTAATGAATTTAGTATCTTCACAAAACTAGCAGGTTTATTGATATAATAAGAATAAAATATTCAAGTTTTATCAATCAACAGAATCAACTCTGTTCAAATAAATGTGGAAAAGTCAGTTTCATATCTTCGAGGTTTTCCCAAGTTGCACTTTCTTCATTAAACTGGTCCCATTGGACCTTGCATTGACTTATTTTTTGATTTCTTAAGTGCAGCTGGTGAGTTTCCAGCACTTGAATGGGTTTAACCACAATTATTCCTAGGTCTTGTACCTACAAGTAATTCCAATTTAACACATGTGATATATTTGAAATGTATTTCTTAAGTAAATAAATATGGAAAACATCATGCATTCATGCTAAAGTAGGTGGTAAAGTTAAACGATAAGCTACATGGTTAATTATTTCAAAAATTTCAAAGGGTCCCACAGAACGAGGTGATAACTTGGCATCCTTGCCAAAGGTTATATAACTCTTTTCTTATTTAACCCGCAAAAATACCTTCTCACCAAGTTCAAATTTCTTGTCAATCCTTTTTTAAGTCTACATAAAAAAAAATTCTATCTATTGCTTCCTTCAAACGTTCATGAATCATTTTCACTTGTTGTTCCATTTTAGTAAGGATCTCAGGACTAATTACCTCTTTATCCTCTATGTTATCCCCACTAACTGGAGTTATGCATTTCCTTAGATGTATAATCCTTCGAAAGGTGCCATATTCAGAGAGGCATGATACATGTTATTATAAGAAAATTCAACTAATGGAAGGTACTCTTCCCATTTGTACTTTTGATCCATGTAGTGCATTCGTAACATATCTTCAAAAAATTTATTAAATCTTTGAGTTTGCCCATTTGTTTCAGAATGGTATGCTGAACTAAAATTCAGTTTAGTTCTTAATGTCTGCATTGAGTGTTTGCAAGCATCTAGATTTCATCCTTGGAACTCTATATGATATGATCAATTTAGGTACACCGTGCAATCTAAAAATTTCATGCAAAAATATTTTTGCTAAAATAGGTGAATCATCCTTAATATTACCAGTAATAAAATTTTCTACCTTTGTTAATTCATCAACAACTAGAATAACATCATGCGTATTTCTTGACATTGGCAACCCTTGAACAAAATCCATGCTAATTAATTGCCATTTATACTACGATATGCTATGAGGGTACAGTAAACCAACTAGATGCATATGTTCAACCTTAACATGCTGACATTCTAAGCAGTGTGTCAAAAAATTAGTTACATCTTTTTTATCCCTTTCTAAAAATACTAATGTTTTATATTAGTAATCATTTTCATAATTTTGGGATGCCCTGAATAAGGTGAATTATGAAATTTAGTTAACAACTTCCTCCTTAATTCATTTCCCAAAGGTGTATATACTCTATTATCATATCTCAAGATTACCTTGTCATCAAAGTGAAAATCTCTATATCTCATATAATTTAGATCTCTAACAAGTGTTGTTTTTACTTGCTAAAAATAAGAATCAGATTCCATGATACATTTTACTTCATCTTTAAACTGAATTCTCAACATTATAAGTGCATAAATATGTTTCCTACGACTTAGTGCATCTGCCACTCTATTTTTCTTTACCTTTTATATAAATTATATCAAAATCCTACTTAGATAGGCATTATAACCACCTTCATTTTTTTGAATTCAAATTTGGATGAGTGAAAATATACTTCATCCCAAGAGGTTAGTTTTTATTTCAAAATTTGTCCCTAAAAGATAATGCCTCCATACTTGAAGTGCATGAACAATGGTAGAAAGCTCTAGGGCTTGGGGAGCATAATTCAATTCATGTAACTTGAGTTTTCTGAGTTTAAATGCTATAACATGCTCATTTTATAATAAAATACCTCTAATCCCTTTCATGGAAGCATCTGTTATTACAATAAAGTATCCATTTAGATCAGGTATAGCCAAAATAGATGCAAATGTTAGTTGTTTCTTTAGTGTATTAAAATGCAGATTCAGATTTTCCACTTTAGACAAATTTCTTATCTTTCTTTTGCAATGAAGTTATTGGTGCAACGACCTTTGAAAAGTCCTTAACAAACTTTATATAGTAGCCAGCGAGACCCCTGAAGCTTTTGACTTCATGTACATTCTTAGGTGTAGGCCACTTAGTTATTGCAACAATTTTTTTATGGATCTACTGCTATTCCATCTTTACTTATGAGATGCCCTAGATAGTGCACTTTTGTCTTGTAGAAAGAACATTTAGATAACTTACCATGCAATCTTATTTTTCTTAAGATTTCCAAAATTGTCTTCAAATGCTCATTATGCTCACCAATGCTTTTAAAATATATGATAATATCGTCCAAGAATACAAGCAAAAATTTGTCCAAGTATTCTTGAAAGATATTATTCTTTAAGTTCATAAAAAGTTTGTAGGTGCATTTGTTAAACCAAAAGGTCAAACTATGAATTCATAATGCCCATACCTTGTCCTAAAATTTATTTTATGAATATCTTCATCATTGATTCTTAATTGATGATACCCAGATTGAAGATTTATCTGAAAATATACTAATGCACTATGCATTTAATCAAACAGATCATCAATTCTAGGAAGTGGATATCTATTTTTAATTGTTGCTTTATTTAACATCCTATAATCAATGCACAATCTAAGTGTTCTGTATTTATTTTTCACAAAAATTACCTGTCCTCCCAAAGGTGATACACTTGGTCTTATCAAACCTTTAGACAACAGTTCTTGTAACTATGCCTTAAGCTCTACCAGTTGAATGGTAGTCATTTGATATGGTTCCTTGGAAATAGGTTCGGTTCCCAGCTTAATCTCAATTTTGAAATCAAAATCCCGTTTGCGCGGAAGACTAGGTAGTTCTTCTGAAACACATCACTGAAATTTTGTAACAATGGGTGTCTTTCCAAGAAATCACTATCCCTTTAGTTGTTTCAGAAATTTTACTGTATACAAGATGTAACCTTTGTTTTTGGCCCTTTTAAGCTACATGGTTGATAATTTTCTAACTGAAATCTCACTTTTTACTCCTAGATGTCTGTTTTTTTTTACAGATCATATAGACAGCTAATATGTATTTCAAAACAAACAATCTTTCCTTTATGATCATAAAATCGGTTAACACCTATGATTACATCATAAGACCCCAAAGGAGAAACGTAAAGATCAACTTCAGTGGAAAAAATAGGAAAAGTCAAGGAATTCTCTAAATAGACACATACCAACTGTGTGGACAACATTATTTCCATAATGTATAGCCCATGCTTTATTCATTTTTCTATATTTTCTTTTTAATTTTGAAGCTAATTTAGTAGAAATAAAGCATTCAGTAGCTTGAGTATCAAAAAACTATAGTAACATGTATACCAAATAACTTACCTAGAACTTTTATATGTGTAACCTACTTTTCATATTGATTGTCAGCTATGGCCGCATGTATCTTATGTTGTTGATTGTGGTCATCCTTCCTTAGAGGACATTGATTATCATAATGATTTTTTCCACAATTATAGCAGCCTTTTATAGGTCCTTTCTTAGGCTGAAATTTATTTCCGGACTTAAAATTGTAATTTTTTCCTCCATAGGACTTTTATCCATTATTATTGTTCGTAACAAATTTGTTTCAAAAATTAGCAACATTTTTATTTATTGTAGTTTTTCTTGTTATTATCAGCAACAAAATTTTTATTAGCACCAAATTTTTTTCCATGGTCCCTTTTTTGGTACAAGGGACGAAGCAGAATTGGAAATTTTCTTTCCTGATGTCCTCTTTATCGGAAGAGATTAGTTTTAAATTCTCTTCCTACCTTATGGCTTTTCCCACAATCCCTTCCATGGGTGGTTGGGCTATGAAACATCTACTTCACCACCTATAATATGATTTAATCCCATAATGAATTTTTGTATTCTAAAATTCTCTTCAGTTTGATACTGTGGTACGTACTTGAGAAGATTAATAAAATTTTCCTACTACTCTATTACAATTAGCTTTCCCTGAGCTAAGTTATGAAATTTAGTCATTTTCTGATCGTAGTAAAGTTGTGGCAGCCATTGTTGCCTAAATTAGTTTTTGAAATTAATCCCAAGTGACGTTTGTTTCATCAATAATGTTTAACTCATCCTTACGGCTATCCCACCAAGAAGATGCCTCAATGGGAAAGCTGATAAGATCACCATATTGCTTTAGTTTCCTCATAGAAGTTCCTTATTGCAAAATACTTCTCCATTTCTCCAAGCCAATTTTCAGCTCCATCTCCTAGTGTAGTGCCAGTCAAACTTGGGAAGACTTATCCTTTTTATATCAATTGTTAATTCAGCTGCCAATCTCACCTTTTTATTCTTAGGATGATTGGGTACATTTATATTAGCATTGGAAATGGTATTGTTATCAACGCCTAAATTTACAATATTGGAATTGTCCACAGGAGTTGGCTGATTGTTATTACAAGCATCTTCTTCATCCTCCTCATTTCCCAGTACATGTTGTTCTAGTACAACCAGATGATCTCTTGTGTCCAATAGGGAAGTAATAATATCATTCATTTTTTGGGCGATAGCTACTTCTCCACATTGTGGTGGGTTGCTTGCAGCATTTCCTCTTGTTCTAACGATTTTGTGTTAAAAAGAAAATTTAAATTTTATCATATTATGGACACAATAGGTCCAAGAGCTGTAACCTTCAGCTCAAATACCAAGATGTAACATTCCCATTTTAAGAATTTAGAAACAAGGGAAATTTTGTATGTTTTGCATAATGTTCTTGTTATCCAGAATTCACCTCTCAAGGTAATTTTGATAACATGCATCAAATTCTTTAGTCCCAAGCAAATAGATTGATTTAAGGCGTGAAATCATGTTTTTGGGGCCCCCTCGGCTTCCTTCTAACTTCCCATCGAAGACGAAAACCCAACGAGTTAGAAAAGGTGAAAAAATTGCAAGAAAACCAAGCTTGGGGCCGAACAGATGAAGAAAATTGGCTAAGTCCTAGTCGGCGCAGTAGTTGGGATAGTTGGGACGTCGAGGTGCAAACCGGCTGAAAAGCCGCCAGGTAGTCCGCGCAGTAGTTGGAGCAGCCGGGACAAAAGTATGCGTGGGACGCGAAAAGCTAAAATGGCCGAAAGTAGGAAAAAATGTCTAATTATTTGTTTGGCGCGGTTTGGGTCATCTAGGCCGTAGGTATGCGCGGGACGTGAACCGGCCGAAATGCCAAAAGACAGTCCATTTCGGGTGGCTCAGAGATATTTTTCCCAGGCAGTCTGGGACAGTTGGGACAAAAGTACGCGGAGGACGCGAACCAGCCGATTCGGCTGAAACAGGGGACTTTCGTCTAGGACAGTTGGGCCAAAAGTACGCGTGGGACGCGAAAAGTTGAAAGAGCCGAAAGGGAATGGAATCTTGCCATGTGTCTTCACCTCAAATAGGAACAAGGAATCCCAAATCAGCTGAAGTAGAAGAAAAGTCAATGTTTCACCTATGAAACTTCAAACAGCCATAAATTTTGACTCCAAGATCTGATTTAATTAAGAGAAACATATTCGGCTCCAGTCAGTTAATTTTCATTCCCGTCAAATGACAGAAAACGCCTGCCAGACCCAAAATAGCTGCCTGCACTCAGAAGGCCATAAATTTTGCATTTCTCAACAAAATCACACAAAATTGGTACCGTTGGAATTGTGCCTCCGAGCCCAATGCAAAAAAAACAATAAATTCCATATTTGATGAGAAATTGGTCGATATGTTTTTAGAAAACGTGGCTGGGTTCATAACAGTGTTTCATTTGGTGGTTAGGAGTGCAATTAAGAGGAATGGTCATCATTCTTTCTCTGTTGTAGCACCTGTGACAGTATGGGGAGCCTTTTGCAATTAATATATAATAATTTTACTCCATTTAATGCCTCTTACAAGTGGTTGAAGGAAAAATTTTGGGATTTTCATTTTTCCCTCTCTCTCTCTTCTCATTTTTTCTATAAATTGGAGTGTTGGGATCATTGTAAAGGGGGAGAGTTTTCAGATAGCAAAGCTCTGTCAAAATTGCTTTGTGAGGCTAATGTGTTGCAGGACCTTGTAGTGGACTCCTTGCATGGTAATCCAGGCCCTTATCATGTAATAGATTGAACTGTGAATATCATGAATCAATAAAATATCAGTTTGTGGATATATCTTCCCCTGCTATGTTTTCTTGCATTCTTCTTGCCCCTTTAATCTTTCTACAAGAATATTGTGTCTATTATTATGTTCTTGTAGGGATCCATTCTCATTGTGTATGCTTGGAATATCGTTGTGAATGCATTTTGCTATTTTATGGAAAACTGTCATCACCTCTTCTAGTGTGCACTTTGCCTCTGTATTTCACGCATTTGGAGACTACTCTCACACCCTCCTTTTCTGGTGTATCACCACTTTAGTGTAGGCTTTCATTTTATGCATTCTCTCTCCCTGGTCCCTTGGAAATTTAGATTAGAATAGTTAGCTTCCCCGACATTAGAGTAGATTGTGGCAGGTAGTTTAGGAGCAAGAACCAGCTTTCTCTGGAGGTCTATCTCAAGTAGCAAGTGCCACAACATGGAGATAGTACCCATGTTATCCAATAACACCGTGAGTTCAAGTATATGCACTTGTATAAACATAAGGGTGTTGTGATTCGGTGATAATAGTTCTAAATTAACATAACTTAGAACACACATTTCAAATCCAATCGATCTCATAACATAAAACCATATACATTTGTAAATGAATCTGTGAATACCAATCTCTCATTCCATTACTCAGTATCATACTGATCTCTCATGTTAACTTTATAATCTATATACTATGTATACATGGTTTTATTACCATTTTAGAGGTATCAAGTGTTCTGTTTAATATGCCTATCTGAATATTTGTTACTGATGTGCATATAAAATATTACTTATTAAACTAGGTGACATAGGACAACACAACCAGAAAGTTGCAATACTTTGGCCAAAGGTTTTAAACATACTTTACATTTTTATATTCCTGGATGGAATACTTGTCCAATAGAATAAGTCCTTCACCCTAATTGATCTATTATCTAGAATTATCTTCATTGACTTCTGTGATTCCACTCCTTGAAGATTTAACCGTACCCAAGTATATCAACATGGCCAAGTGTGGAGGAATGTTTATGGTGACTAAGGGTACTTAGACATATTCAGTTGACTTATGTCGATTGGGCATGTCTATTTATCCTAAGTCAATGTGAGTTGACCCCAACACTATATCATATCCCTATCTTTACATAGGGAAGAACTATAATCAAGTTATAATTTATGTTAGTCTAGTTGAACAACCTCTTAAGGGTGTTGAAACATGTCAATTGCAATATAGTATCCTCGTGAAGACCCTTGTCATCACGAAGGTACTGTGATGCAGTTGAATTGTGTCAACATCTAACACATTTTTGCTCTTCTAGATGAACATACCTTAGATAGGAAGTTATATCTTATTAATTTCTTCGTAACCGGTTAATTACATCACCCCTACTGAAGAACTATGTTCCTTAATTATTAAGCTTCAGAGTTAAAACTGCATTAGATGAAGTTATATAGATAAATCTACTTTCTATCCAACTCGAATGCTATGATTTGAACTATTAACAACATCATTCCGATTTTACATTAAAGTCCTATTACACATGGAAGTTTCATTTATTTACTCACTTAATATAGCCCTAACTCATATAGGTTTTGAGTAGGTCCTTTTGCATATTAGACTTCATTGAATTGAAGTCTAATTCCCTTTTTAATCATCTTTTCCTACAATTGTATTTTAATTAAGGAATTTTACATGAGAAAGAACACCTTCTCTAACTACAGATAATAATAAGGATTCATTTCAAAAAGGTGTTAAATTAGGACTATGATTCATTTCAAGGTAATTGTCTTTCCTTTCCCTTATTAAGGGTTAAATTCTATATAAACCCATCGTACATTATAAACTATTATCAAGCTTTAACTCTCATAAAAAAAATTGATTTAAATGTAGTCATAAAGATATAGTTGAGTATCAATGTAAGAAATTCAACTTTATAAGTTGCATCCTCACTTGAGAGGGTAGTACATTTAGTACCTCAGACTTCTATTTACTCCATTCAAAACCATAAAATTATGCTACTATTTGTGAAATAGATTAATATTCGTTATTTCCTCTCATTGCATGCCAAAAGGAATCACATTAAGTACAACCAAATTTTAGACATCTTTCATTCAACAAGGAGGAAATTATACATTTACGAGTCAAAACTCTTTAGATATTACTAATATCAAACATCACTATTTTAATCATTTACAAAAAACATGTCTCCTTGATAAATAAATAAAAATTCCAAAAGGTATTTCTCCTTTCATCACTTACAAAAAACATCTAAAAAATTGCTAGCACAGGTCAACTAAATTGCTAGCACAGGTCAGCTCATGGAACTAATCATAGTAAGCACTAAATCATTAAAGTTATGTTCTTTTAACTAACTATTTCAAAAAAATAACTATGTTGTTATGAAATATTATTGAAGCAATTCATAAAGACATAGTTAAAAGGAGTTACAATAATAAAACAAAATAAAGAGAGAAACAAATATAAAAAAAATCAAAAGTAAGGTTAGGTCATGATATATAACAACTTCAACCATCCATATTACTGTATTTTATCAAAAGAATTTAAACAATAATTCTGATAAGTAACATTTCATCAAAATTTCACTACTACTTACATATATTTCTTTTCATGATCACTCATTTGATTAGATAAATTTAGCAAAAAAGGTAACTATCCTAACTATCTTTTAGGCATAGTTCAACAGTAGATCATTTGCAACAATACTTCCATCTCAATATTTCCTTCACCTATATTCATCCTAAAATCTGATCTTCCAACAATTGAACTTAAATATCATAATAAATAAGTTAAAATAACCAAATCATCATAACATTGAAGTGTTCTGGTTTAGAGTATCCCAATACTCAAACTCAGAACTAGGAACCAAATCAAGTTAAAAACCAACCAAGATAAATCAGACCACTCGAAGATGTAAGATAGCTTCCAACAAGAAAAAGAGTTACACTCCAATCTAAAAAAGATGCACCCTTGCAATCATTACCTTAAGTAGTTAATTTGTTAAGTTTTTAATATAGACTAACTCATTAAACCATTCAAATACTTCTAGCCTAACACATTATTCCATCAAATTGATTTCAAATTCAGCTATACTTCCCTAAGAACATTCTACAATCATTATTACTAGAAAATCAAGAAGTTACATAACAAAATAGACAAGAGAAGTACAAAATCTTCACCAAGTGTGAAGCTGAAAGAAAAATAAAGGAAGGATAAGGAGAAAGATCACAACCCCTCAACTCTTGTATGACTAAAGGACAACCTAAAGAAACCAATGACCTACATTGACAAGGTCATTATCTAATGTCTCAAACCAAAATCCAAAACAAAGATCTAATCTTGGTTCGAATTGAATGAACAACAACTAGGAGATGGTGAAGATAGATTTTATTTCCACAAGATAAAAAATAAACCATTACTCAAAAGATACAAAGATGGAAGGAATAATTTTAACACATTGATAAGTCTAAACAATCTTCCTAACTTAGATCCGTATAGGAGAAGAAGTAATCAAAATGATTTAACCTAACAGAATTCATCATTCCATTTTCATGAAGAAGAAATTTCCTAAGCTCTGTAAGAACTAAAACTGAGTTTAATGGCCCAAGGTCTAAGAAACAGAATAAAAAAATACATCAAAATAATACCGATAGAATTATCAAGAAGTTCAAGTTGATAACAACAACTGGAAAACAGTAAACCAATACCCAAAGGAGGTTTTATTTTTTAGCACATATTGCCATAATTTCATAGGTTACCCAATGACCCAATAGAGAAGAAAAATTAATATCTTTTCCCTTATGTGCTTAGAAAAACTAGGCTTCGTAAAAAAAATCAACTCAATTCCAGAGAATAGAAGAAGTGTACTTTTTTAGGCCTTTTAAAAATAATAATCAAAAGAACTTAAACAAGTCCATGAATACATTTAACCAATTGATAAGAAAATCCCACAACAATTTATCTTTTCTTAATAATCACAAGACCCGAGTCTACAACCAAAATAATACAAACAAAAACCCATATTTACAATCACATACATCGATAAGAAAAAAGGAACGTTCTCAATTTCAGACCCTTCCAACTATACAAAATAATATGAATAAGTAGGCATCATAGAATGTTATGTTCCCTAAAGAATCATGAAGATTCAATCAACAATCAAGTATTCAAAATAGTTGAATAACTGCATTTTCCCAACAAAGAGAAAACAAGACCATTTTAGAACAAGATACAAAGATTAAAGTTAACAAAGCTAACTACAAGATTTAAATAGTTCAAACAAGATCAAAAACAATTTTTGACTTGATATCAAGCCCATGCAGAAGGATTAAAGCATAACGCAACTATCAAATCAAGAAAATTATAAACCCCAATCACACTTTCCATTATTGAAATAGAATTAAAAAAAACATTCCCAATAAATAACACAAAAACCTCAAGTAGAGAAATTTTATTAGCAAAATGAAAACTAGTCTATTCCAAAGATTATATTTGTTCTTATGAAACACTTAACTAAACAAAAAAATCTTAATACATAGAACCTATCATTCCTGATAGCTCTTCTCCTTCACCGATTCACAGAAGTATTGAAGAAGAGCTTTAATCTTCCTTTCGAAATGATAAAACCACACAAAAACTTCCTCTATCTCCTTTATATAGTCTCACAGTTCCAACCCTTTCTTCCACGTCATGCAAGGAAGGAAAACTCATGCATTGACACATTGCATACAAAAAACAAACTGGAGGTTTGAAAACAAAAACAACCACCTACAGAGGTCTAGCTCCAAAACCAAAACCTCTATCTTCTTCCTAGGCAGTTTCGTCGATTTCCAAAAATTAAATACAAAGTAGGATTTTTAGTCCTTCCTATTTTCCCACCACCACCATATCCAAATTTGGATTGGACTTAATTCAAACAAAACATGCCTCATAAAACTTTGGAAAAAATGCCAACTCATCCATCTTAAGTTTCTAACAGCCTTTTCCAAATTTCATTGCAAAAAGAGATAAGGCTTAATAAATTAACTTGAATTCATTGCCTCCCACTTTCCTCTTTCCCCATGTTGTTTCATAGGCCCCCTTATGTTAGCCATTTCCTTATTTAGGTTAGACACTAATTTAAGAATCAACACAGGTCCATAGGTAAGTCCATAGTTTTAGTCGAGGTCCCTCTTAATTCTTTTTCATCCCAATTTAACAAAATAACATATAAACTCAAGTTAGGTTTAACCCTTAGGATAGAGTTACTAGTTTTAGAACATAGTTCTATTAGGTCCCAGGTACCTAATGAAAACTTCATCAAAACATAATAGAAAATAACCAACTTGTTACTTGATTAAATGAGAAGCAGAGATCCATGAAGAGGTTCGTTCATAACCTTTACACATTCCAGATCCATAATTCTTCCATCTATCCAAATTAGACATCATGACATGAAAATTAGAAGCATACCTTGGATCAATGGAATTGATCCAAGGTAATGTTGTTTGAATCCCCTTAAATTATGAAAACTAAAACTCAAATTCATTATCCCTGGCAGTTAATTTAATTTGCATAGAAGAGATGGATTGCTTCATTTTCAAATAATCAAAATCATGATAGAATGTACCTATTCCAAACAGATAACTTCTTATCTTCTACAAACATGATCTCCTAAGTAATAAGAGTACAACATATTAAGACAAAATAATCTTGCAATGTTTGTACCTTCTATAGTAGAATTCATCATAGGTACAGTCATGTTAGAGGCATTAAATTACTGAATTTCATAATGTGTCATTATCATAGGTACCATGGATATATGCCTTTAATATATTTAGATGAGGAGTCCACAGAGTACATGATGTAAATTGCAATCAACCAAAAAATTTAATAACATGGCCAAAAGCTAAGCTAAAATTATATTTGGGCACTTGTGATTGGGAATATTTCTAGACATTTATTGATACTATTTTAGAGGAAATGTCATATACAATGGGGGTTTATTTTTCCATTCGACAAAGAAAATATTAGAAACAATGTAAGGCCCACAAATTCGGCTTTCAAAACTGTACTAAAATGAATTAATTTAATGGGGGAAATTTGTAGAAAAAAATTGTTTAAGGGGTTGCAAGAGTGATACTTTGTTCATGATTTAATTAATTTCTGATTAATTATTTATCTAGTTTCACAACTTAGGTCCTTAATAAATTTTATAAACCAATTCTTAAGTTAAAGTGGTCCCATCTGCCTATGTCATTTATACCCTTATTACACCTTTATTCTAATTAATTAATTTTCATATAAACACTTTCCATTTTTAACCCCTTAATTAATTTAATGAAAAATGTCCCATTAGCCACTTTAGTTTTAATATCTAGAAAAAACATCATTTACTTATTTATTAAATTCAAAGTGGAAGGGGATGGGGTCACAACATAGTCTAATCCACAAGAGTAGGTACCCTAGGGCCTTATTTGTTAATTAGATTTTTAACATTTTGCACATACACATTCCCACAAAATATAACATCACTTAAGTGATGTAGGATTCATTCTAAAACATTGGATTAGATCTATCTTGGCCATTAGATCTCAGGTTAGACTAAAACCTATAAATCCTTATGATCTCTCCTATTATTATTTTCTTACCGTATTCTTATCATTTTCACTCTTTTGTTTTGCAGGTTTGCGAGAATGTAGGCCATGGATCCAAAGAGATATTGTGAAGTATTTTTCCTTGTTAGAAGGATATAAACACCATTTTGGGTATTTATATTATCTACATCCCTGTCCTATGGTTTGCTTTACATTTAATTTGTTATTATATTATTATTCTTTTTTGGTTTTAACCTATTTGGGTATGGGAATTTTTGCCCCATTTTATTTCTAGATCTAATTAATGTATATACACAATCCAGGTTATATATATATATATATATATATATATAATATTATATTTGTTTTAGATTTATTTTTAAAAAAATGTTGAATCGATAGATTTAACATTTTATTTTAACCTATTTTTTAAATAAATCTGAAACATATATATATATATATATATATATATATATACATACATCTACATACATACATACATACATACATACATACATACATACATACATACATACATACATATACTAAACTAGGTTATGGGATGGCCGATCTATATAAAAAAATAGCGCAGAGTATATGTTTAGTAGTTACGGCTAACAATATGTTCAAGTTTAGGTTTGGGTGGGGTTGTCAACCCACCCCACTCCACAATGTAAAATGGTTTCATGGTGGGGTCATCACCCCCAACACTTTTTTTTTATTATATACAGAGGCTTGGCCACATAGGCCTATTCGGCCCAATATATAGACAATCCTTTTCTTATATTCGATAAATGTAATGCCGCATTTGGCGTGTACCCTAGTTCTTGTCGCAATGACCCCTTTTTATTGAGTGTCGAATGGCTGTGTGAATTTCCGTTGTCTTAGATCTTGTCTTAGTGATTTTTTAGAACCTTCCCGCTCCTTCTTGCATTCTCAAGTCATTAATGATACCTTTGTGCGTGGACTATGTAATGTCCTATGCGTTAACCTATTTAAAGAAGGATATCACATCAATACGCCATTGCCGTATTCAATTTCGTTATATCCTTGTGACCTTAGTTGACATTTATTGGTTTGAAAATCTTACCTTGAGTTCATTTGATCTTTGACATAGTGGCTTGGTTTCAAGTCTTTATTCTGTCTTCATGATTTCAATAAAGTGGTTGCAGTTATGATATGTTATCATATCTTGTGGTATCTTGTTGATATCATGTTAACTATATCTAAGGACTTCATTTTTTCCTAAGGTAAGACTTGACGTTTCTAAACAATATAACCTAGACCTCGACTTTGACATAAACCACAACCTAGGCATTATATTAATCAAGACCCATGGAGTCAAGATCATTGTGAGATTCGACATGAAGCTATGTTTTGGAAAATAACGACTTCAATGTTAAAAAGAGATTTTAAAAAGGGTCACAGATAGGACTAGAAACATAATTTAAATTGGAATGTTAATTCTTTTGACTTTGTTTCCTTGGTTGGCTAGAGGTGGCTAGCTTTAATAGCCACCTGCCATTGCATTAAAAAACCCCCATCCTTCTTGGTGTGTTCAACTCTTTCTTGCTGGTGGCCGCACTTCCTCCTTCATTTATTATTTCTGATTTAAAAATCTTCTTGGTTTCTTGTTTGACTGCCTGCATATCCTTCTCTGACCGCATGATATTTTCCAGCTAGTGAAGTAGGCGTGTTTCCTCCACTTTCTTTGGGTGCTGCAAGGTGTGATCTGGTCGGGAATCCACAGCAGCAACTTGCAACAGGAATTAGCTAGGCGGCAGACAGGTTACAGTTTGGTAGAAGTTTTTTTTTTTGAGCACTTCCAAGAAGCAGGCTGTCCAACTTTGTTGTTATCTGTTTAGTATCGAATGCATCCTCAAATTCGAGATTATTCTTCAAGATATTTTATCAAAATCAATTAAGTGATAGTGAGAGTGTTACTAGGAGACTCTGTTACGTGTCGTCAATTCCTTCAAGGGTTTTCTGGATGAAGCCTCTGGTTATTTTCACACACTCATTGTTAAATTGAGGAAAAAATATGGTCTTCCTCCCTCGCCTTTTCCCGAGGAAGCTTTGTTGTGTTTGAAACACGAGGGTTTGAGTCACTGCATCGTTTCATGTCACAAGCTGCTAATTATTACATGCAAGCCGCAACGCTTTGTCCCTCCACCAGCAATGCTCATAACCAGTTGGCAGTGTTGGAAACATACACTGGGGATGCACTAGGTGCAATATATCATTACTGCCACAGTCTTGCAGTTTCTGCTAGTGTTGTATGTAATTTAATTCTGTGTAATATCTCATGTCCAAGCCCCATCGGATGAGATATACAGGACTTAAAGATTGAGTCAGCATGTTTGCACTTGTTAGAAACATTTCAATTACACGGTGAATGAATCTTGCAACCATCTTTTTGAAGTGGCCCTCAGTATTGTTATAATTTCTGACATTATCTCTAGCCGTGTCAAAACTGGCACAAAGTATCTGCAGTGTGCAGTAACAACAAAAGTGGAGTAATAGTTTATTGATCTATTGGAATTCTGTAGCAACTTCTGATTTGATTGATTATCTATTGTCTGTGAATTGCATGTAATAATGATGCTAGGGGTTAATAGTCTTGGAGTGGATTTGAGACGTTGAATGTTGTAAAAAGGTGAATTATCGTAATTTGCATTCAACTTCGTATTTATGCTACAAAATTGAATTGGAGACTTCTCATTAAGAAGTGTTTAAGATTGAATGAGGATGGAAGGAAATCACCAAGCTTTCAAGCAGAGGCAATGTGAAGAAGACAGATGTTCTTATAGGCAAGTCTTTGGGCACTTTAAATTGAATTAGATAAGTATTTTGTTTGGTATTTTTCAAGGGGTCTTTTACTTTTTAGTTGAATCAGATGAGCATTTTTGTTTGGTATCTGTGTGGGTTTTGTTACTCCAATGGGAAGGTGAAAGTCATACTTCTAGGTGTGCTCCTGGCGCTACCATGAAGCTTGCATAAGAGATCTACGTGCTAAGGAAAAGGAATGTTTTTGGAATGTGTTGTAGCTGCTGGAGCCTTGGTTTGGTCATGGCCGCATCGAGGAAGCCCCAAACAGGCATGATAATACTAACCCTCTCTCTTAATGATTTATTTCCTTTAGCATCTGGATAAATCGACCTTTGCAATTTTGTTCGACTACTGTAGATGTGGGTTTCTTTTAGAATGTTGATGTGTTTTTGTTTTACTAAATAAATAGCGTTTGGACTCTGGATATTATATAACATGCATTTACATATATTGACTCTTTCTTGAAAGAGATCCCTAGAAAGAGATGGGTTCCAAATGACTTTAATCATAATTGCATGAGCTAATCTCTCTCCCACTTTAACGTTTATCTTAATTACTATTTGACAAGAAGAAATCTCTTCCATTGATTCTCACTTATCGATCTTATAAAGTTGGTTTATCATTTTGCCATGATTATTCCTGTGAACTGTGATCTCTGTAGAAAATATTGTGGTGTGTGTATGGGATTTAGAATATTCCTTGTATTGTTTTTTATTTGTAGAACATGGCAAGAAAACGGAAATTTTCTTGGAAGCCTATGTTTGTCTTTTATTGTGGTTCGATAACGATATAAAACCATTTAGAATTGGGGGCTTCTATTGGGGGAGTCGTACTGGTTTTACTTGGCCTTTCTAGATACCGTCTGACTCTTTTGATTACCGTTTACCTTGGGGATTATTGAAAACTCCTCACCAGGCCCTCTGCTATTATTATTACTATGAGATTATTATTACATTGGAACCCTCCTAAAGCATGCGTTAATGGGTTTTCTATGACCTTTACGAATATGTTAAGCATGCAAGTCATTATCCTATGTTGATAATTCTATGGCTTAATTTTGAGGCACTACTTGGATCTTTGAATCGGTTAAAGTAATTTTGGATACATCGAATTCTCATGAATGTCGACATTCTTCAAGTTTGATTGATATGTGATGCCCTCATGCATATGAATTCAGGCAATGCTTGAAATATGAAATTATAAATATATCTTATACTTTGACCTTGAAGCTTGTCAAAAGACTTTTTGGTCGGAAAACAGATAAATAGGGAAGTTAAGATAACTACCCTAAAATGGAGTCATGCATAGCCTTAAGTAAAGGTGACAGCTACCATAATGGGACTGTACATACCATGTATGACAGCAAGGATATAAGTCCACCTGAAATTATTTAACTTCATTTTATAGAACAATAATTAATACCCATAAATTGGGGTATGCAAGTGGAGGTTGAATTATATAACAGGGTCTATTATGTTATCAGGTAACCAGTAAGGATAAATATGGTATTTCAATACTTGGTTAATGAGTGGAATATTTTCTGGTATTTACGATGATTATTATGTTAGCTAAAAATTGATACTCGCATCTTATTAGGAGTTGAGATAATGTTGATACTTGTATTTATAGTGGCTTGGACCGTGCTTACATATCTTAGTTAGTTAAATGTATCTTTGACATATTAGCAAAATATGACAATACTATTGATTGTGACTCTTTGCAACGAGTTGGACTCTTATACTAATAGAAACATATAAAGACATGGTAATAAACAACCAAAAGGAAAATCTAAGTAATATTTGAACTCATGGATTGGCGGAATATTTGCTAACATAAGTACATTCTTAAAATTGAGAGATAAATATCCCAATTATACTTACATATCACTGATTATCTATGAAGGTTTGATACTTGGGTAATATCGATGAATAATATAAGATTGATACTTGTATTTATTATCTAAACTTAATGTCATTGGTGCTTTTATTTAATTGAAAGATAATATTGTTGGATACTTATATTTGTGAAGTGGGTCGAGGGTATTAGGTGAGCATTATTATTATTACTGTAATTTAAGTAGGATTTATTGCATGGTTAAGGTTGTATATCTAGTCACTTGGAATTGTGTCCTTATGTAAGTAGATTTTAAAGAAGTGAACATTAATGAGTAGGAAATGTATTTATCATGAGATGTGCAGTTAAGTTTTAAATGTATGTTAGAAATTTATTTGATAAGGAGTATTGCAAACTTTCATTTATTTATATGCTAGATGGCATAAATTATTAGGTGAGGTTTATATCTTATCATGCTTAGTTCTAGCGAACTGACTCTAGTAAATATTTCTGCAGATGGATTATGTGAGTAGATTAAAGGGAAAAAGTGTAAAAGTTTCATCAGTTCAAATTATGAGGTTCTTTGTAGAAAGTTCAATGCATTGTAAATTTTGTAACTTTGCTTGCAAGGAGTTTAGAAAACCTCTTTCCTTGGGTTGTTCAGAAATTGCATGATGATGTTGTCTTTTCCTTCTGTAGGTAAACTGGTAACTTAAATCTTTGTGAGAAATGATATTCAATCATTACATTGGCATAAGTATTGTAAAACCTTTATTTTGGGAATAAAGTATTAAGTCAAAACTCTCTGAAACGTTGTAAAGATGTGATATAAGTAAACATTAAATGGAGTGGTTAACCCTTATAGAAGTTAAACTAAAATATATATATATTCAGATAAATTAATGTAGAGATGACTTACTTGAGAACAAGATTTCACTGAAGTACTCAAAGGTGAAACTATCCTTGTAAAGTAAAGTTTTATAAATTGATCTCCCTAGCTAAACTAGTGAACACTACTACCCCCTTTTGGGTGAACTCTTAAACAAGCTTAAGGGAAAACAATGGTTAGTTTCTGGAAGATAATAAGATTTACCAAGTAGGAGAAGACTTTAAGTGAACTACTCTACAATGTATAAGAAAATAACTCAGTTGGTAAGATGAATTTGTGCAATCATATATTGAATCTTTCTAAAACCATAAGTCATGAGTTAAAGGGTGTTTTATCAAAATAAATAACCTTCAATCATTTCTTATTGTGGCTTGCCCTAGCTGTGAGAGTGTCATGTGGTTGGACTTCTATGTTGTCCTGTCAAAAAGGGAAGTGTATTAAAATTTTGAGTGTGAACGTTTTCGTGCTGACCTTGTGGTCATCCTCATAAGAAGTGGTTCCCAGAGTTAGTTGTAACCTTGTGATGACATGTTGTGTCGTGTTTGTGTCAAAAAAAAAGTTATCCTGTATTTCACTGTGTTGTTGTGTGTGAAATTCTAGGTCACTACACTTGGTATCAGAGCATAGGTTCATGCTCTCGAACCTCTGGGCCCAGCTTGGAGTGGTGGTGGTGTTACATGATGATACCACATGATGATGATGATGTTGCATGATGATGATTGATATTGGAAGAGTAATGTGCTTTAAGCGTGATGTAATTGATGTTGTAATTATGATATTGTCAACGCACATGATGTGTATATCACCTTGTGCGTGTTTGTGATCATGTTGATATGTTGGGGATGGGAGTATTCTCTCTCCTTGTGGATTATATGAAGAGTTCATGTGTGAATTACTGTTCTGTGATGTGTGAAAAAAATTATAATGTGGATGACGTAGTGTTGGAGCATTGTAACATATTGTGATATGTAGGTGTATCAATGTGTTGTATGACTAGATTGATATTAAAAGAAATGAGTTGTATCATGATGTTTTAACATTTTTTGAAGAAATGTGTGTACCACCTTGTTATGTAGCAATGGATGTTATGTTGTGATGTACTATGTTCATCGTATGTATGATTTGTGCAAATATGTAATGCTTCATGTTGTGATTTGGGGTCATACGGTGAGTGTATGAACCCTATCGTATGGTGATTACACTTTGGGTGCAGAATGTGGTAAAGTGATGTGTTACACCCCCGTGAATGTATGATTGTGATCTGCCTTGTATATGTACCACCATTGTGTTAGTGATGTAGTTACATGTTATGTTGTGAACCTTACGCTAATCGACCCTGACGAAAATCGGTAGAAGTGTATGTTGAGAGTGAAGAATGGTGTACCATGGGTCAATAACTCGAGCCGAAATTCGGTTTAGTAGATAACAATGTGTGATTCTTTCCTCTCTCCCTATGTGGTTATATGTATGCAACCTAAGTGCAACTATGACTATGTTTAGCCTTGTCGAAGTGGTGGCAGGATGATTCAGATAGAGGTGATGACAGTTGTATTATTGATATGTATTTTACGAGCTGAGGCTCGATGATCCGAGTGCTAGCAACTCGTTGAGTACCCCTTTGGTGGCCAGATAAGGCCACACAGTTATCGTAATGTGACATTATTATAAGTTGATTTTTATTAGTAAATTGAGCTTTTTACTTTATTTTGTAAGGACCAACAACTTTTCTTGATTGCCATGCTTTACAATTTTGGGCATTTCCTTGGTTTGTGGCACTAACAGGTGGATTTTGATACTAACTATGGCTATTTGGCCATTTATTTTGCTTGATTTTGGGTCTTCTTTCAAATTTGGAATTTTGACCACCTTGCCCAAGGCTTGTACTTTTGGCACTTGGCATTTGGATTGGATTGTTGTGCTGGTTCTATTGTCGTGATGTGTGGAATAGGGTCATGGGATGCACCATGGAATGGTTGGGCCTATGGACCAGCTTCATTATATGGGGGTACACCCCAAGGAGTTACAGATAACTAGCAGGTTGTTGAACCACTCGTTATTATGTCACTTGGGTTAGGAGTGTTCAAACTCTATGTGTCTTAGGCCATAGGGTCAACCGGCCTCCTTGAGGGAGGCATAAGAGTTTGAGGGAGGCATAAGAGACTTGAGGGAGGCATAAGAGTTTGAGGGAGGCATAAGAGACTTGAGGGAGGCATAAGAGTTTGAGGGAGGCATAAGAGACTTCAGGGAGGCATAAGAGTTTGAGGGAGGCATATGATATTTGTGTGTATGATTGATGTTTCAGGATATATGTTGAGTTATTGTGATGTTTGCTAGTGGTCTTTTGATGTATGTGTTACTCATGTCAAATGGATATGTGTTGTGATGTTGTAGATATGTCATTGATTCCCTTGTAGATACTATGTACCTGTAGTATAGTTTGGTGTTATGTGAATTTTTTCATCGGTGCAAATTGAGGAAATGTCTGGTGGATTGTAGTACTCTTTTGTTCAAGTATTTAATATGTCAGTCATAGATGTGTGACGAGTACTATGTTATGTTGTCTGTGCCTATTCCATTCCATATTTGAGTAACCTTTTTGTGGTGTAATACAATCATGAAGTATATACTTGTGTGCTTGTGAATTTGTAAGTGTCCTTTTGAACCTGATAGGGTGTTGTGTTAGCAGTTCATGTTGGGCACCCACAATAAGGAATAAACTAAAACTCTTCAATGGTGAAATTTTAAAACAAATTAAACTAAGAATAATGCTAATGGAAAGGAACTAATGAAATAATAAATAAGAGGGAACTTCCAATCTTCACAGAACTTTGAAAGTTAAAATTTCTACCAAATGTTCCTAAGGCTACCTTGTGACCGTGCTTTAATCAACTAAAATTTTAAACCATAGGGTGTACTTTCTCCTGTACCTATTCTTGATTTCGAACCATTTCTTTTTCTGTTGTGTTATTCCGCATCAAGGACGATGCTTTTCTTAAGGGGAGGAGAATGTAATGCCCCCGTTCGGCGTGTACCCTAGTTCTTGTCGCAATGGACCCCTTTTTGTTGAGTGTCGAATGGCTGTGTGAATTTCCATTGTCTTAGATCTTGTCTCAGTGATGTTTTAGAACCTTCCCTCTCCTTCTTATGTTCTCAAGTTGTTAATGAAACCTTTGTGTGTGGACTACGTAATGTCTTGTGCGTTAACCTATTTAAAGAAGGATATCACATCAATACGCCATTGCCATATTCAATTTCGTTATTGCCTTGTGACCTTAGTTGACATTTATTGGTTTGACAATCTTACCTTGAGTTCATTTGATCTTTGACATAGTGGCTCAGTTTCAATTCTTTATTCTGTCTTCGTGATTTCAATAAAGTGGTTGCCAGTTATGATATGCTGTCATATCTTGTGGTATCTTGTTGATATCATGTTAACTATATCTAAGGACTTCAATTTTTCCTAAGGTAAGACTTGACGTTTCTAAACAGTATAACCTAGACCTCGACTTTGACATAAACCACAACCTAGGCATTATATTAATCAAGACCCATGGAGTCAAGATCATTGTGAGATTTGACATGAAGCTATGTTTTGGAAAATAGCAACTTCAATGTTAAAAGCAGATTTTAAAAAGGGTCACAGATCCAACTGGAAACATAATTTAAATTGGGAATGTTAATGTCTTTTGACTTTGTTTCCTTGGTTTGCTAGAGGTGGGTGGCTTTAATAGCCACTTGCCATTGCATTAAAAAATCCCCATCCTTCTTGGCGTGTTTAACTCTTTCTTGCTGGTGGCCGCACTTCCTCCTTCATTTATTATTTCTAATTTGCAAATCTTCTTGGTTTCTTGTTTGACTGCCTACATATCCTTCTCTGACCGCGTGAAATTTTCCTTGGATGGACTGCGTGTGGAGTGGTTGAGAGGCATTTTTCTTCGTGGCTCCTCCTGGACGCCTTCCTTCCTCCCTGCTGGCCGCGTGGGTTCAATATGGTGGTTTTTAATGAAGCTTCCAACTAGTGAAGTAGGCATGTTTCCTCCACTTTCTTTGGGTGCTGTGAGGTGTGTTTCTGGTCGAGAATCCATAGCAGTAGCTTGCAGCAGGAATTAGCCACGTGGCAGACAAGTTACAGTTTGGTAGAAGTTTTTTTTTTGTGCTTCCAACAAGCACGTTGCCAACTTTGTTGTTATCTATTCAATATCGAATGCATCCTCAAATTCAAGATTATCCTTCAAGATATTTTATCAAAATCGATTTAGTGACAGTGAGAGTGTTACCAGGAGACTCTGTTACGTGTCCGTCAATTCCTTCAAGGGTTTTCTGGATGAAGCCTCTGGTTATTTTCACGCACTCATTGTTAAATTGAGGGAAAAATATGGTCTTCCTCCCTCGCCTTTTCTTGGGGAAGATTTGTTGTGTTTGAAACACCAGGGTTTGAGTCACTGCGCCATTTCATGTCTCAGGCTCCTCATATATTTGGGGGATCTGGCTAGATACAAGGAGCTCTTTGCAGTGCAAAATGCAAGTAATCATGTTTGGACTGTTACTGCTAATTATTACATGCAAGCCGCAACGCTCTGTCCCTCCACCAGCAATGCTCATAACCAGTTGGCAGTGTTGGCAACATACACTGGGGATGCCCTAGGTGCAATATATCATTACTGCTGCATTCTTGCAGTTTCTACTGGTGTTGTATGTAATTTAATTCTGTGTAATATCTCATGTCCAAGCCCCATCGGATGAGATATACAGGACTTAAAGATTGAGTCAGCATGTTTGCACTTGTTAGAAACATTTCAATTGCACGGTGAATGAATCTTGCAACCATCTTTTCAAAGCGGCCCTCAGTATTATAATTTCTGACATTATCTCTAGCCGTGTCAAAACTGGCACAAAGTATCTGCAGTGTGTAGTAACAACACAAGTGGAGTAATAGTTTATTGATCTATTGGAATTCTGCAGCAACGTCTGATATGATTGATTATCTATTGTCTGCGAATTGCATGTAATAATGATGCTAGGGGTTAATAGTCTTGGAGTGGATTTGAGACGTTGAACGTTGTAAACAGGTGCATTATTGTAATTTGCATTCAACTTCGTATTTATGCTACAAAATTGACTTGGAGGACTTCTCATTAAGAAGTGTTTAAGGGTTGACTGAGGATGGAAGGAAATCACCAAGCTTTCAAGTAGAGGCAATGTGAAGAAGACAGATGTGCTTGTAAGCAAGTCTTTGGGCACTTTAAATTGAATTAGATGAGTATTTTTGTTTGGTATTTTTCAAGGGGTCTTTTGCTTTTTAGTTGAATCAGATGAGTGTTTTTGTTTGGTATCTGTGTGGGTTTTGTTACTCCAATGGCAAGGTGAAAGTCAGACTTCTGGGTGTGCTCCTAGTGCTGACATGAAGCTTGCATAAGAGATCTACGTGCTAAGGAAAAGGAATGTTTTTGGAATGTGTTGTAGCTGCTGGAGCCTTGGTTCATCGTGGCTGCATTGAGGAAGCCACCTCAGTGGGCAACAGTTTGCTGATTAAGGATCTTTCAAGCAGCTTCCCCTCAGGATAGTTTCTTCCTACCTTACAGCCAGAGTAGAGATTGAAGGGTCTCAGACCCCTTGATGGGATATTTGATGGATTTTCATTAGAGGTGATGGTCTTCTTTCTCAACCCAGAGGTCGGATATATGTTCCTAGAGTGGAGGCTTGAGACATGACATCTTGACAAAGGCTCATCGTGCACCTTATTCCAAGCCCATCCCGGGGAAGAAGATGTCCACGCCACCCCTGAAGACAGTTGTATTTTGGGAGAATTTCGGAGAAGAGTGTAGCTTTGTTTGTGTCACGCTACTTAGAGTGCCAGAGTGTGAAGGCCAATCATCAACATCCAGCTGGTCCTTTCTCTATCCTCATGCCATACCGGAGTGAAGTGGACACCACTTCCATGACTTCATCGTTGGATTACCTACTCGGATACCATCACGACGCCACATGGTCACGCTAGTATAAATTGATGAAGGTACTCATTTCTCCAGTAACGACCACCTATACAGCTAGTGCTGTGGCACGAGTATACCTTGATGAATTGTCAGATTACTGGGATTTCCGTGGAATCATTTGTACCGTGACGCCCTTTATACACCTCCCATTTCTGACCACCATGCAGTATGTGCCCTCGGGAGACGAGGATTATTTCCATCACATGCTTATCACCCTGATACAGAGACCAAATAGAGAGTGTGGATCAGATTTGGAGGATATGCCTCAGGATGTACATGATGGATCCACATCGAATGGGTAGAGTATCTCTGTATTTGGTGGATTTTTGCCTACAATAATAGCTTTCCATTGTTTTCTATAAGGCATGCTCCTTTTCAGCATTATATGGTAGGGAGTGCAGGACACCTCTTAGTTGGGATAGGATGAGGAATAAGGGTTTCCCGTTTTGGGCCAGCTTATTATCAACTGGAGCAGCAGTTACCTGATCAGGTGAGATTGCAAGAGGTGTTGCAGGACAGACATGAGAAAAAGTATGTATACCAACCATAGGAACAAATCGTAGTTTTGAGGTAGGATGAAAGGGTTTTCTTCATGTTGACGCATAAGCGTCCTATCCGTATGGAAAAGGTTTCTAAGCTTGCTCCTAGGTTTGTTGGACCTTTGAGATCTTGAGCGCCTCGGTCCCTTGCCTATCGTTAGCATTGCACCTAGCTTCTCTCGCGTCCCATGATGTGTTTTCAACGTTTCTGTGCTTAGGAGATATATTTCTGATCCTTCTCATGTGCTAGATTGGACCGCATTGTAGGTGCAGGATCAGGGGCAGGTGATGGTGGAGCCCATGCGCATTATAGATCACAGGACCCTGGGCCTTCGCGGCAGAGAGATTGATCAGGTTCGGGTCCAATGGGACAAGTATGATGAGACTGCAGCTACTTGGGAGGATGCTACTTTGTTACGAGGATAGTTTCCACACCTTTTCTAGTGACTTCCAGGAGGAAGTCGAGTCTAAGGGGAGGGGGATGTATTGCCCACTTCCCTTCGACCTCATTTTGTTTTGTTGTTTTCAAGACTGATTACTTCACTATGGATTTATTATGGCTTCTTGATTTAGCATACTAGTAGATATTATAGACATTGGACTGTTATTGATTTGATCTTTATATGATGGATATGGTTTATTGGTGGACATTTGATGATGATATTGTATACTTTTGACAGGGTTATTTATCTTAATTATGACATGTGGTATATTTAATCATATTGAGTAGAACTTGATAATTTGACTAATGTGATGATCGTTTTGACATAAATGAATGTGGAATAGAATGTGCTAAAAAGTGTAAGTGATATCATACTTGCATAGATGATAGTAAACCATGTGTCGTTATTTAGGTTATATTGTATATTTGGCATGAATGTTTTAATGCGGCCAACAGTCGAAGGAGGTATTTTCTGTTCTGCAGGTATATTATATTCACAACAATATTGGGGAGTGGAGACCAACCACATCGGAATTCGAGAAGAATCCAGCTAAGGTCACCATGGCAACAAGTAATTGTGTGTGTGTTAGAATTATCTAGGTAAGGGAAAATTGTGACCTAGGGATCATGTGTTGTTTTGTTTTAATTTTTCCCTTTTATTATGTTGTATGTGTTGCTCTTAGTAAGTGAAATTTTACTTGTGTTATTATTCATATTCTTTGGATTGGAGTTTACACCTTTGTTAGCCATGGGTTGTAGTGGGTTAATTAAGTTAATTTGAAATTTTCCTAAACTAATTAAAAGATGTGACCTAAGAGAGTTCATTTATTAGGATTTGATTTACTTGGGACTTTGTGTGGATTGATGTGTGTTTGAGTTTGAGTGTAACACACTCTACCCCTCATGGGAAACTCGAATTTGGCCTTGGAGGCCAAATTTCAAAGCTTTTGGGACAAGTCAAACTTGTCCCACACCTCTTAAAACCCCATGCCAACCCTAACTATGGGTTGGAAGGCCAAATTTAGGGTCTTTTAGGTGTTTTGGGGGGATAAAAGGGTAAAAATATTAATTACACTTCCTTTCAAAATTTAATTTTGTCCTTTGAGGGAGTGGGCTTAGTTGGAGTGTGTAAGGTGCTTGCTTTTCTTTCAACCACTTATTAATGGTGCATTGGAATATGAAGTTGACCAAATGATGTGGAGTGGAGGGAAAAGGAGGTGGCATCCTACTTGGAGCCACATCATCCCTCCCTCTCTTTTCTCTATTTATTTGATCCTCTTGTTTGTTTTGGGGGTTGGAAGTTTCATTTTAAGTCTTTTGTATTTTGGAGAGGAGAGGATTTGGAAAGAGTTTGTGGATTTTTGGAGCTTGTTGATACTTGTGGGAATTTTGTGGGAGCTTGTGGATGCTTGCTTGATCTTTGGAGGGATTTGAGACTTCATACTTGGAACAAGCTCTACCATGGAAAGGTAGGAGCTTCACCTTTGTTGTATTATGTTTTCTTCTTTTTGTTATATGAATGAGTACATATGTTGTGTTGAATTTTTGTTGTTGCAAGGCTTGTTGGGAATGGGTAGAATGCCTAAAGTTGGGAGTGGGAGGAGACTATGAGGAGTTTAATTAAGGGAGGCATAAGAGATCATGTCCTTGAGGAGGGAGTTTGGGTTGGGTGCCCACCTTGTAAGAGAAATGCTTGCATTTTCTTCTTGTTTTACTTTGAGGGAGCCATAAGAGTTGAGGGAGGCATAAGAGTGAATGGAGGAATAAGGGGTACTTGAGGGAGGCATAAGAGTTGTTAGGGGTATTGTGTTTTGAATTGGAGGCTTTTAGGTGGCACCCATTCCCATTGGGAGGCATAAGTGGCCTCCCCATATGTCTTACTCTTATGGCTTTCTTGATAAGCCTTGTGACTTGTTGTTCTGATTGTTTTCCCTCTTGTTGTGTTGTTGATTTTGTTTTGAAGGATTATGGAATGAATGTGAAATTTTATATTGAGTTATGTGGAAGCTAGTAGTTGCCATGAGTTGTATTTTTTCTCCCATTGGGATGTGGTTGGGGCTCGGGAGCCAATGGAGAGGATGGCTTCTCTTCTGCATTGGATATCTTTGTTTGGGAGGAGAGCGTTTCCTCTCCCCTTATTTTGTTATGAATCAAGCAAACTATGGAGGAGCCACCTTGTTGATATTTGGAGCATTGGAACTTTCTTGATGACATTGTGAAGCCACCATGTATTTTACCCACCTTGAGTGAAGGAAAAATGTAATATTACTTTGTATTTTAGCTTCCATTATTGTAAATTTGTTTCCACATGAAGTAGAAAGTGTTGTAACAAGATGTTGAAGGAAAGTTGTTTTGAAATTCATTAGTAAGGTTGTAATGTAGATGGAATCAAAAGTTGAAAGGAAGACAATCTATTTATTCTCATTCTTACTTGGCTTGGAACCTCTTATGAATAAGTTGATCTTATTGAAATGCTAGTAGTTCTTGCTTTAAAACTTAATGGAAAGATTGTTGAACACTTCTTGAGGAAAGTTGGGAAATTAAAAATATATATACATATATTAAGTCCCATTTTGTTAGTCAAAGGAGATGTATTTCAAAGTTAGAATACTAGAGCATTTACCATTCTTGTTTTGTTGATGAAAAGACTTAAGTTTTAAATAGTTTTTAATATGACAATAAAGAAATCTATGCTCTAGCTCTATTGTTTATCTTCATTTAAGAATTCATTGTAAAATTATTTACAAATTAGTAAGTGAAAGGAAATCAAATCTATTTGAAATGCCATACAAATGCTCCTATTAAAATATGTAGAAAAAAATTTTAATGTAAAAGTTTTAAGCTTATTTAGTTCATTACCCATATTTCAATAATAAGGAAAACTGATATTTTAAATATAATTCATATTTAACTATTATTAAACTTAATGGAATTACTATTAGTAAATTGTAATATACCAATATACTAATTATATTCTTATATATATTAACAAAGTATACTAATAATTATATATATATTTAAAACAAAACCTACGGCATGGCCGTAACAAGCTTACAATCAAACCTACGTATGAACTATCTTTTTTTTTATTGCAAAGAAAACTATGCTCCTGTACAGTTGGATATGAAACAAATACACCTATATGAGATTCTCATCCTCGAGCTAGCACCAGTATCACTGGTAAGTCTCCATAGAGAGTCATGTAGTAAACTCCATCAGGTCTCCTCGCAACTCTCTCTCACTGTCCTTGATCGGATTTGATAAAATACCTTGAAGGCGAGTCCCGAATTTGAAAATGCATTCGATACTCAATAGATAGCAACATAGTTGGAAAACCTGCTGTAGGAAGCACTCGAAGAAGGTATCTGCCATACTGTGCAGGCCGCTGCCGTAGACTTTTGGTCCTGCTATTTCAGGAAGAGTCCTCCAAATCCACTGTGTAAATGCAAATAAAATTCATAGTATCCTGTAGACTAATCCTGTCACGTTTCACGATGTTACAGAATAGTGCAGAACATCACTATCATTCAGCGATTCAGGCTCTGATCTATTTCAGCTCGAATTTGTTAAGCGTGATCTTGCTCTCCATTTTGCTATGGATTCATAAAACTTTATGTTTCCCCTAAAAAAGGTAAGATAAATTGACCGAATGTCGTGGTTTAGTCTTGACACGCAAGAAATGAAAGGGATTAATTTTATATGTTTAATGCCATGGGCACGCCTCCCTCTGGTCTGTAGCTCCATATCAAACCACCATTTTCTAACCTGCGCAGCCAGGCCGAATGAAACCGTGGGCAGACCAAACAAGGGGTGGGGACAGATGATTGCGAATCCTTTATGCAATTAATAATTAAAGATGCAGCCCAAGAGTTAGTCATCACGCAAGGCATAGGGCTTAAATGCTAGGGTAGGTGCTTGTTGAGCTACTCACGCCCCCCCAAACATAATTTCCAACCTAAATTCTTTTAATATGTCTCCACGTAGTGGCTTTGGCCACGTGAAAACTAGTTTGTATGGCCGCTTACCAGTTAAACGGGTCCTTGGCCACGTGGATGTGGCATGTTGTTGGAACTCGTTTTCCCATGGAGCTCGTCATTGGTTATGAGGTCCATCCATGTATTTATATTAAAATTTCCCTGCTGTAGTAATAGTTGAGTCGGTTATCGTCGACTTCCCAAGTTGCACATTGGCTTAACCTTGAACCTTGGAAAATTCAAACATGGTTTCAATTAAATTGCAAAGTGAGTTACAATTAAGTTAATAAGATGCCTTTTGGTTTATAACATTAAAAAAAAAAAAAAAAAAAAAAAACCTGGTGGTATATATATATATATATATATATATATATATATAATCTCATTTTGAAAATTTTAAATGTATATATATAGTATTTATGTAATCAAACTAAAGATTAAATATAATACCTGAAATGTAAAATATAAAACTATTTGATGCCTGTGAAGTGCATGTACTAGTACAATATCTTGAAAGAATTCATTTACGAGCGGGCCATCGTATAAGAATATAGAACAATTGTTTTATGAAGAGACTTAAGATATGACGCTAAAGACGTTTAGCAAACCTTCCTCTAATGAATGCATGACGTGAATCATGGAAACGAAGTTAAATAATTTAAAAAAAAAAAGAAATTTGTCGCATTTTTGGGTTGAATGTTTGGAGAAGCATGTTCTTCGTGAGCTTCGTCCGTCTTTTTTTACGGCGTTACAGAAAACACAAGTCATGAGTTAAAGGGTGTTTTATCAAAATAAATAACCTTCAATCATTTCTTACTGTGGCTTGCCCTAGCTGTGAGAGTGTCATGTGGTTGGACTTCTTTGTTGTCCTGTCAAAAAGAGAAGTGTATTAAACTTTTGAGTGTGAATGTTTCCGCGCTGACCTTGTGGTCATTCTCGTAACAAGTGGTTCCCAGAGTTGGTTGTAACCTTGTGACGACATGTTGTGTCGTGTTTGTGTCAAAAAAAAAAGTTATCCTGTATTTCACTGTGTTGTTGTGTGTGAAATTCTGGGTCGCTACCATAAACTACATTCTATTTAAACTTTTCCCTACCAAATTTTTAATATATAGACATTCAAATTAAAAATTATTAATCTGTGTGTGTGTGTGTAATATAATATAATATTGTTTTTAAAGAGATTGATACGATTAGTAAATTTAATATAATTATATAAATTTAGATATATAAACTTTATATAATTATAAATATTTAATTTATTAATTTTTTATTTTTTTTGTGTTTTATTTTATTATAAAAACAATCAATTTAACTTGTTTTGTATAACAACTATAAGGGTATAAGTAGTAGTTATATTTCACATATATTCAAGTATGTGGAAATAGTAGAGAAACTAATAACACCCCCCACCCCACCCACTTTTTCTTCTTTTTTATAACTAATATATTTGCCTAAGGAATTTAAGGAAGTTCTATACAAGTAAGAAGAAGGAAACATTTCCCTTACAACAAGGTAAAGTTTGATTATAAAATTAACTCAAATCATTCATATTTACATATTCCTTTTTGAACGGAATGAAAGTAAAACATACGATTGATGAACTTATTCCTTCCCCTCTTTTAAATAAGTTTCAAATTTTTTACAAAAAGAGAATGAATAATATACTTTTCTACGATACAACACCATCCTTTTTAATAAGATTCTCATAATACATTTTTGAATCAAATTTTAAATTATGAAAATAAACTTTTCCATTCCAAATAAGGAAAGTTTTCCATTGAAATAAATGCACTCTAGGTATAATTTACAAGTTTTGAAGGAGGCATTCATAACAATAAAGTGCAACTTCTCATACCTCCTTTCCCAAAATATAAATTTTTGGATAATCAATACAAATCAATCTTACATAATACATTACAATAAGTTGAAACTTTTTAAAATGCAAGTTACAAATCCCTCCACTTAGGTGGAGAAAACATGACAAAAATTTACAAAAGTAGGAATTCTTCCATGGGCTCAACAATAATTGTCTTCACTCCAAGAGCACCACTTCAGCTCCATAGCTTTTCCTTTCTTCAAATCACAAAGCAAGGGAGGGGTTGTAGGTAACACTCAACTCTCAACATTTATTCCAATGAGGGGAAGAATCCCTTCTCGTTATTGGCCCCATCTAACCCCTATTATTAAATTTTGAGAGATGGGTTGAGTACACAAAACCCAAAATCAATTAAATTAAACTCAAATCAAACAGTTCACAAGGACCATCTACCCCTAATAAATTCCCTTTTGTCAAATCCAAAAAAATTAGCTTAATTAACATAATTAATTACTAAACAAGGGTAAATTTTAATGAACAATACAAAAGTGAAATGTAATGCATAATAAATACATACTCACAAATTAATCAGAAGAAAAGGTGAAAGAAGGAACACAATATCCCATGGTCACAATTTAAGGTCATCCCACCCCTGGGGACATCCTACATCCTACAACATACAACAATAACATAACACAAAGTTTCCCATGGTGATCATCATTACAACCATCAGATATTCTGCTACGGTTGGTCTCCTAACCCCCCTTTTGTTTTTTGTGATACAATAACCTAAAAAAATCAAACAATACCTTCATTGGCCTTGTGGCCACATCAATACATCAACAATAAAAATATACTGCAGACTCGTCAATAAACATCATCATATCACGAAATCATCATGAAGCTAAGTAATGCTATCAATCATCTTACAATTTATAAACCTTACCTTTCAATTTCATTAATATCAGCTGAGATCACAAGATTAGTTCAAACACTAAAACATGGTCAATATGCCGAGAATTAAGAATTTTAGTATATATATAAGCTAACAACATATCATCATCATCAATACCAAAAACATATATCCATGTTCTTTAAGAATCCATACAAACCACAATATGAATAACAAAATATTAATATTCAGAATATTCTCTATCATCTAACATCATGCTTATCCAAAATAACATAATAATGTCCATTCTATAGTCCATGATAACTCAAAATCATCATTATAAAATGTGTTAAAGAGGAGTGGGAACTAATCCCCCTCCCTTATACTTGAATTTCTCCATGAAGTCACTAAATATGTGTGGAAACTGGGCCTATAACAAAGTAGCATCCTCCCATGAAGTGGCAGTCTCATCATACCTATCCCATAGGAATCAATCTTATCAATCTTATGTCCCTCAAAGGTCTAGGTCTTGTGATCTATAATGCGTATGGGCTCCATAGTCACATTTCCCTACCATACACACCTGCAATGCAGTCACATCATTATATGAGAAGGGTTTTGAATGTATTTCTATAATATAGAAACATGGAAAACATCATGGACGTGAGACAATAGGATGGCAAGGCTAGATGGTATGCTAAGAGAACAATCCACTCTAAGATCTCAAATGGGCCCACAAATATAGGAGCTATCTTATAGCCTTTTTGTAATGGATAGGGCTCTTATGAGGCATGACACGAAGAAACACCATCGTGTCAACCTCAAAAATGTTGTCCGTCCTCCTCTAATCTCCATACCTAATCTACCTATCCTGAGCCTCCTACAATCTCTTCCTAATGAAGATAACCTATTGCTCCATGTCCTCTAACATTGCTAGCACACGAGATACCTATCCTAAACCTATCCAAACTCAATGGGTGTCCCTTCACTCCCTACCATATAGTGCATGAAATGGTTCCATGCTGATGGAACTCTTAAAATTGTTGTTGTAAACAAATCAACTAAGTATAAATACTCTCTCCCATCTCGACTAATTATCTAAGGTGTACATCTGAAGCATGTCCTCTCAAATATGACTCACCCACTTATCTGACCATCTGTCTCAAGGTGATGAGGTTAAACTAAAATTAATTCTTGTACCTATAGCATGTTACATGATTGTCCAAAAATGTGAGGTGTACAAAGGATCGTGGTCATAAATAATCTTCCATGGAATCCAATGAATTCTGACTATCTCAATCCAAGTACACTCGTGTGAATGTACTATTTATATAGTTGGTCTTCACTAGAAAAACATGATCCCACTTTTGTCAATTTATCAACCATTACCACAATCATGTCATGGTGATATCTCGAAATCGGTAACCCAAAAATGAAATCCATGGAAAGGTGTCCCACTTCCATTCTGATATGACATTCAGATAAATTGCAACTTTTGTTTCATTTAACAAAATGTGATAAACTTATTCCATCCCAAGCGTGGAGAAATTTTACACACATTAAAAATAATTTAAAAAAATTCTATAGTTATGGCAGGAAAATGGAAAGCGCTCCATTTTCTAAATCTTTTTAGACCACTTTCACAGAAAAAATCATTAAAAAAGAATTTCTGCCGAAAGAAAAAAAAAATCCATCCCAAGATAGACAAATAACAATCAACTTTCCCAAAGGAAAAAAAAAACAAGATTTGGTCCATCCAAAATCATGGGCAAACTGACTACCATCTTATATTTTTTTTCAAAAACAAAAATCAATTCATATAATTTTAAGTGTTTAATATAGCTAAACTTGTCCATTTTTAAAAAAAACAGTATTTTAGAAACTAGATTCCGGATGCTATGATTCATATTCATATAAATGTTTCTAATTTTGAGTGTGTGTATTGCTAATAATCCCTACAAGTTGTGATTTTACTATTTTTTGCAATATGACGTCCACTTATGACCCATTTATTGTCCACCAACTTGGTGCACTTACTCTAATCTAGCTGGATTTTAGAAATAAATACATCAACACTTGAACATAAAATAGAGCTTGACCTCATAGTCATGTTTTTTGGAATATTGTCTTATAACACATGATAAATGGATGCGTACACTTGAAAATGTTATGTTTTTCTAAAAACATAGATTTATTCATGGATTACATATTCCAAACCTTAGGCTTAGATATCAAAGCTAAAGAGTGGGTGGCTTCCAAGCCAAAGTAAACAAAAATTGCTCGTGTTATAACATGCTAGATTTATAATGCACATGAGTTTTGTTTTTTCTTAGTGAAAAAATTAAATTTACATAGTAAAAAATGCACTCGCATTATAAGTGTCATAACACGAGCGTGTTTATAATGTGACCAAAACAATAATGCACTCATGTTATATGGAAAATGGTCGAAACATGGATTTTTGCCACTTTTTGGTCCCCCATCTCTATGCACATTCCCATTACACTCTTATAACTTCAATATCACTATTCTATTTGATTCTCTAAGCATGCACTTATAGAACATACATGTATTTATAGACTTTTTGAATTTAAAGTATGACTATATTGGCATGAAATGAAAGAAAAAATAGAGGGGAAATTGGACCAAAAGAAGTAAAATAATAATACAAATAAGGATAAGGGATTAAGGATCCAAAAAAGGTAAATGAAGCCATTTTTTTTGGAATGTGCACATTGTCATATAGGTCAAAATGTGTAAAGTTCTCATAAAAAGTCAAAGCTCTAGAAAAAACAAAGAAACATGGGATAAGATATAAACTTATTAAAAAAGAGGTAAAATATGGTTCATATGTCATAGGAAAAAATAAAAACTATTGAAAAGAAGGGAAACCATTAATGACAGTCAATAACGGGTTGAACAAACTAAACATAACAACAAAATACATGCCTATAAGAGCTTAACTTAGACACATAGTCAATAAACATAGATAAATGAACTAATACCGAAATAAAATTAATAAATCTTGTAAAAATATTAGTTGTCTATATAATGCTCCACTTTTGTCGAGTTCTCTCTCTCTATGTATGTGTATTTAAATCTGTGTGTGTGTGTGTGTGTGTGTAAATTCGTATCAAAGTGAGAAAAAAGTTTACCTAGGATAAATTGAAGAATATTTGGTGATTCGAACTTACACGGGTTTCTTAGATTCAATATCTATATTTTTGTTATATAAAATTCAAAAGAAAGCAAAGGGTATAAATTAAATATTACAGTCCATCTCCATTGACCTATGGTAAACAAAGAGTATATGCTTCTCATAATCTTGTGTTGAATACCCTATGCTCATGTGTTTATATTTGTTCTCCATTAAACATATGTAATATAGATCAACTAAAAAATGTGGCACTGTATATATATATATATATATATATATATATATATATATATATATATATATATATCGGTAGTATAGAGTAGCATCCTCGATAATAGGATAAAGAGTGTTGAATATTTTTTTCCATATATTGGTTGGCCTCTTAATTTTTTTCGAGGACTTCTAAATCTTCAGTGATCTTGTCCATATTGGATGTGAAATTTATTGCGTGGATACTTAACGTGTATTCATTGTCTAATTGTTCCCCACATGATTGATTGTCACATGTTTGGTAAGTTAAATATGGTGTCTAGTTCATACCCTGCACCTGGAAGTTTCATCTAACAAAAACAAAGGCTTTCAAACAACGATTGATTAGACATGATTACTTGCTTTCAAAAAGATAAGAAATGATATGTGGAAGATATAAAATATAAATTTTTAAATAGAGATCGATGTCGATCCTACAGATCGGTTTCAATCTAAACAATTGATATTGATTGTTGATAAAAACTATTTTTGATCGAAATTCTTTGAAACATATACTTATATCACCAAAAAAAACATCTAAATGTGACATGGATTATAAAAACTTAATAAGGATTACATACCTTTGAAACTTGATGAAGCTGAGCTGATGAGATGTGTAGGAATATTTCTCCAAAGGGAATCTTAGATAACAACAGATTTTTTTTATTCGACATTCTTTCAATGCAAGAAGGCCTGGGGAATCAGATGTCAATGTTGATTGCAGGGTAGTGCTCTGAGTCAAAATTAGGCTTGAACAAATGTTGTTGGGAATTGAAAGTTTAGGAAAATCATAATCCTTGACAATATTCCAAAGACTTGTTTATATAAGATCATTGTCATGGTAATGGATCATTATCAATCTGCATAAATCATTTTTTATCACGGGATCAATTAAACTTCTTCCCTTTTATGGATGATTACTGGTTCTCAAATGGGTTTTGTGTTGTTTTAAGTTTGTGGGAGGGTTTTTTTAGGTTGTTTTAATTGTTTTAGTTTTTTTGATTTAATTTAATTTTTATTGATTTTGTTTTCATTTGTGGTTGTAGGTGGTTATGGGTGTAAAATGGTAAATGTAACTTGGTAGAATAGTTAAAATAAATGTGGTGAGACTATGAAGGAGTTTCCTAGAGTGTGTATGCACCTATTTTAATTAGGATGTAATAATACTAGTGTCCGCACATGTTTCCCACTCTAGTATTATTTTCTTAATACGCCTTTTCTATAGAAATAGAGTTCAAAGATATTAAAAAAATATTACCAATTACCTTTTTGTTAAGTTTTAATCACTTATGAATAATTATTCAATTGACTAAGATGTGAAATAATCCCATTTGTCTTAAAAATCATACTCAATCCTAATTTTCTACTATCTTGTTACTTATTGGGTAAAAAATATCCGATTTGAGATTTCCTTATCCAACAAGAGATTACAATTTAATTTTAATGACCACACTCCTTTGGAAATTATAATGTATTTTGTTTTTAGAAATAAGGGTTCAGATGTTTAAGTTTTTACGCTAAAAACACTTCCTCTCCTCTGGCCCACCTCTATAACCTACATCTAATACCTAATTTAAACTATTAATAAATTAGATCCTTTCACCATTAATTTTCTATCAGTATATTGATTTTTATTTTATCAAATTGAATTAGCTCAACATGAACTCATGTGATAGGATATTTCCTAACTAATGAACTCCCGTGTCAATTGAAACGTGGATAAACATAGGCAATACAAAGAACAATTAAGAGTCGAATAGAGAGAATACAAGGTCAAGATGGATAAGGAAATATTGAAGACGCCAATAACAAAAAAAGGAATGGGGGATTTCAGTAAGTAAACTTGTGGGATATTACATTCATTCGTAGGATACTAAATAATACTCCTATATCACGTTCTAATTTTTAATATTATATTGTAAATAGCTCCTCCCAATACACCATTCCTATTATAAATACCCCCTTATATTACCAGATGTTACATATACATGTATTTTTTGGTGACATTTTAAATACCCCTTATTATTTGTATATCTTTTCACGTTGAATGTGTTCTTTTGAGTTTTAAAACATTTGGTTAATGTTGAGATGCATTGACCTTTCAGAATGATGAAGAAGTCAAATTTAAACCAAACATAAAAATTTGTGTCGATTCTAAGTTTCACTTATTGGTGAAATTTATTAAACATTAGCTTATGAAAGTCACAAATTGTTTTGAACCTTGCACAAGAATCAAAAATATCAAGAGCTTCAAGATATGTTGAACACTGATTTTGGACTATGTGTCCATGATCAATGTGCCAAGCGTACTAGAGTTTATTAACATTTTACACACCAATACAAAGATCAAAACCTCACAGAGTGTAATACATCAATATTTGAAAAGTTTCCATAATTGGTCCTTCGATAGTGTTTGACCCTTGTATGAGGATAAAAATTTCAAGGCTGTGTGGTGCATGGTTTCACTAATCAATGACAGGTGATGTCCATTGGCATAATGGAGAACCAAAGAGTTTTTAGTGGAGACCAAGTTCTAAAATTTTTAAAGGACACAACTACACCATTTGATGCCCCTTCACAGCTTATTACATGCCATTATATTGGCTACAAGATTTACATTAATAGAAGCCTCTTTATGAACATACATGATAGGATAATTTGTAGAATGTGAAGCCCCCATGGAAAAAGATAAGTTGAAATTCAAATAACATAAGAAACATATGGAAACAAGAGCCTATTTTTTACCCATAATAAATAAACTAGCACGAAAATAATTGTTTTCTAGTGTCATAACAAAATTAGGTGTCTACAATATCATTACCACTGTTGAAAAGTTGATCACTGTAGAGGTTATATTAAAATCTACAAACCTAATGGCATGGAAAAGACCTTTTAAGATCCGTAATTTTGGGTGGCTTGCTTAAATTTTCCATATTAACTTATAGCATAAATTACCCCGTGTTACTTTATAGTAGTATTTTTAATATGTAGGATGCGGCTTCAAATATGAAATATACATATACCTTACTTATGCATTTTTTTTTTTGAGTAGTGCACTCATTTGGGCACTATACAACATAGATTGTTGGCATCGCTGCTCATGCTTTGGAGGACAGCATGTAGCGGAAATACAAATACAATTAAGCGTACAATTAAATTAATGATCACCTTAAGCTGCTATGATTCATGAAGAAAACCCGTCATTGAAATACTTACAACAACACCAATACTTCCTAATACGTATCAAAAAAACACACCTTCTTCCCCACAAATGAAATTCATAAGAACTAATCTTCTCTAATTTGAATTTTGATATAATGTTTCTACAACATGGTCAAGTAAAATTCACAACAGACCATTGAAGACAATACCTTTGATTTTGTAATTATTGTTTTTCTTAAATGAAATTACTTATTTGTGGTGTAATGTTTTGTTATATAAATATTATAATCGATATTAGTGAACAAAATCATCACAAATATTGGAGAGCAAGGAAGACTGGGTCAAGCATTTATCTATTTTGTTTTTACATCTGTTATGACTATTATTTTTCAAAAAGACAAACAGCCGGTGAATAAGGGTTTTCATTACGAGTTAATTTATTTGAATAGCATCCATCATGACCTAGAAAAGGTCAACTAACATATTTTCCCGCGTCAAATTCTTGTTATTCAATTCAAATATTTCACATATTAATAGTATTAAAACGCGTTACAAATTTCAATATTTCCTTCGTTTCTTTCATTCTTCATCTTCATATCCATCCCCACCTGCTAAACAGTATTACATTTCACCTTATCTTACTCAGCCAGCTATCTTTTTGTTGAGTTATTCAGTTGTATCCTGAACAGATTAATTGTCGAAGGTATCTCTGAAGAAGTTAAAATGGCAACAGCAATGTTTATCAAAATCGTTAAGGTGCTGCTTGTTCTCAACGTTATATTTGTCGTCAATGTCTCTGCTCGAAATAACTTTAAGTCTGTATTCAATTGCGGAGATGTTGGCGCATTGTATTAACTGTGGAACCCATATTTCTAATTCTAACTGCTGCCGAAAATAAGATAAGTCTGCATATTGTTCATGCTGATAAGTATCCAAAATGAAACAAAGAGGGGAACACACTTGCTAAAAAATGCAGAGACAATGCATAGCATTGAATGACTACAAAAGAATTGAGGTTTAACCTACCTTCGTATGGTGGGAGATCGAAAAGTGTCGATCTGGTGATCCTCGGCTCCCTCGTGATCCGCAAACAGGGAATTTTTTATTTTTATTTTTCGATGAACAGATAAATTTTAATATACAATTCAGATTATCATATATATTTGTTTATATTGGACCTTGTGGATGGCTGAATTAAACATTTTATGTCGGCTTCTTCCATTTAAATGTTAACATTGTTAATCCTTCTTAGGCTGGCATGCCACCTTCCTCACTTTTTCCCAAATACGTCATGATAATCAATGAAAATTAAGCACTATATAATTGACCCTATATTAACAACATTGTTGATCCGTTAAATTTATTTTTATTCTAATACTAGTAAGGGAGGAATGATGACTTCAACATGACAGAGTTAGCGATCTCCAAAATCGTTCACCACTTTATGTATTGGATAGCTACCAAAAGAGCAGTTTGCTTGTGCATCCATAATACATTTTGGTTTTGTGACCCAAATTACAACTGTCACTCACACTCAATAATATGACACACTTGGGGATAATTTCCATCAAAGAACTGCAAAGTTTTTTAAAAGGCTAGATCGTTCCATGTTATCGACACAGACTTCTTTTTCATTTGTCAATTGTTTCCAATTGCCGATGGAAGTATTGTCCCATATGGTTTTGTCCAATGATTTTTTCAAAGTGCTTTCAATAGAATGGAATTTTCATCGGCATACAATTCATTACACCACATAGTTTTGTCTCAATATCGCCCTTCTTCAGCATGGACCCACATTATACCATATCAAGCCGGCATGGAGCTTAGTGGCAATGCCAACTGGATAAGTAGGTTAGATAGAGTAGTGGAGGAGTGGCATCAAGTAGGTGATGTGCTTCTTTTTGCACATTTTAGCACTAACTAGCTTTCATTCAACACAAAGCCTACTTTGCCACCACCTTTGAGTTGAGTCGTTCATTAACTACTCTAGGGAAAGCACCCTTTCATGATCACTTGTAATCACAAGGGGGATGATATCATAAATGCCTCTAAATCACATATGATTGCAATGTTAGGGGTAAGCAGATCAAATTCAAGGTTTACTAGATCAAAGTGGGAGATGGAGTTTCCAAACAATTATTCTAATGCCTGAAATCCAAGCACTAGGACTACCAAATCAAGGCCACTCAAGAAGGCAATTAGAATCTTACTAAAGAAGTGGATGTAGTAAATGCCTTCTTCCACCGTTATCAAGAGGTTTTTAAAGCTCAAGAACCTTCTCCAAACTGATAAGAAACACTTTATCAATGCATTTTCGTTGTCCCTTGCAAGATTTTTCAAGCACAAAGGGTATCATGTGACGGAATGCTTTCGAGTGAATATCTTTATGAGGTGGTTTCCCACATGGATAACGGTAAATCCTCTTAGCTGGGATGGTCTGGCTTATGAATATTATAAAACCTTTTGGGCTATTGTTAGAAGAGACCTATTCCAAGTTTATCTTTTATAGATTTTAACTCCGATTTTCTTGGGTGGTTTATTAACCACAATCATATAAAAATCATTCCCAAGATGGTTGACCCAAAGCTTATCTACAAATAGAGGCCAGTCACTTTATTCAATGTCTTTTATAAAATAATTTCCAAGGCCTTAACAATACGCATCCGAAACGTGATGCCTATAACTATTTAGTCTATAAAAAATAGTGTTTATTCGAAGGAAATATATCCTAAACAATAGTATTTCTCTTTGGGAAGGTGTGGACTATGCTTGCTGGTCTCAATAGAAATCGTTATTTATGAAAATCTATTCTTTGAAATCCTTTGACATGATAAAATGGCACTTAATTCCGGAAATGCTTAAACCGCTTAGTTTTAAGTCATCATTTATCCACTCATTGTCAATGTTGTTTTCTAATGCTTCGTCTTATCTCTTTGTTATTGGTATCATCTCATAATGGCTTTTCCTCTTTCATTCAATTCAATACTTCTTTCCTCTTGTACATGTGTTGTATGATTTAGCCACTAAAGGATTTACCTATCTCCTAGCCAATGCCTCTAAGAAAGGGGTGGTGAAGGGAATATCTCTTCTAGGATTTCCTCCCACACAGCTTGCTAATGGCCACTCTGCTGATGAGTTGTTTCTCATCTTGTGAGAAGATAAGAATAAGTACATGTATTAAGTTATGCACTGCCTTGACTTTTATTCCTTAACTTCTAGCTTGAACATTCAATGGAAGTATACCCAATGTAACATAAAATCCTTTCTTCCTCCACCTCTGTACTTGGATGTGTTTCAATGGATTAATTAGATTCGACGTGGAAAAATATTATTATTTATAGGAATTCCTTTTTTATATCAAGATACCTTCCCTTTCCTTTAGAAATGTGTAGTTGATGGAGTGGAGAAAAGGCTCTCCAATTGGATCACAAAACCACTTTTGATGGCTATTAAGTTTCACATTTTCTGCCAAGTCCTTTCTTCCATGAATGTTTATTACTCATCTTCTTGGGATCCAATACTCTTAGAAAAAACTTGAGAAATTGTTGAAAGAATTATTACAAGATAGTTTGAAGCTTGAAAAATATTTTCATATAAATTATGGTGAATTTGTTTTCTGCATTATGAGTTTAGTGGCCTAGGATTTTTGGACATTGGGTGTCAAGGCAATTCCCTTCAAAACAAATGGATGATTCATGATATTGAAGGGAATGAAGTTTGAAAAATCCTTCTGCATAATTGTAACTTAGAAGGCATATGACTTGGAAAGGGTCGTGATATCAGAACCTAATCATTATCCAAGATCCAATATAACTAGTTTTCTCATTCATTATTGAAAGCATTTGGATGTATTGGGAAAAATTAAGCATTATGTTTTTCTAGAATGAATATGAGCTCAAAAATGAGCTTTCCATGAATGATCACTTGGTATAGTGATGCCCAATTATTTGTAAAATTCCCATTTTAAGACTTTAGAAACAAGGGGAAAAAATTGCATAAAGTTCTCTCTTCTAAATTAACATAAGTTAGAACACATATTTTAAAGCCAATCTATCTCATAACAGAAAACCATATGCAGCTGTAAATGACTCGGTAAACACCTATCTCTCGCTTCATAACTTGGTATCATACTGATTTCTCACATCAACTGTATAATGTGTATACTATCTATACTTGGTTTTGTTACCCTTTTAGAGGTATCAAGTATTCTGTTTAAGAGGCCTATCTAAATATTTGTTACCGATACTCATCTGAAAACTTGCTTCTTAAACTAGGTGACATAGGACAATGCAACCAGTAGCTTGCGATACTTTGGCCAAAGATTTTAAACATACTATTTTAATGTATATATTCCTAGATGACATACTTGTCAAATAGAATAATCCCTTCACCCAACTTGATATGTTATCTATAATGGTCTTCACTGACTTCTGTCTGTCCACTCATTCAAGGTTTAACACTAGACAAGGTTAGCAACATGTAAAGTGTGGAGGAATGCTTACAATGACTAAGGGTACTTAGACATACTCAATCAACTTATGTCAATTCGGTGTGTCTATTTATTCTAAGTCAACGTGAGTTACCCCAGACACTAGATCATGCCCCTATCTTTACCTAGGGAAGAACTATGATAAAATTAGAGTTTATGTTAGTCTAGTTGAACAAACTCTAAATGGTGTTTAAACATTTCAACTGCAACATAGTATCCTTGTGAAGGCCCTTTTCATCGTGAAGGTACTGTGTTGTAATTGGCGTGTGCCAACATCCAACTGTGTTTTCCTCATTTGGATGAACATACCTTAACTAGGAATTTATATCTTATTAATTTCTTCATAACCGATTAATGACATCAACCCTGCTGAACAACTAGGTTCATTAATTGTTAAGCTTCAGAGTTAAAAACTGCATTAGATGAAGTTATGAAGATAAATATTCTTTCTATCCAACTCACATGCTATGATTTGAACTATTAACATCCTCATTCCAATTTTATATTTAAGGCCTAGTACACATGGAAGTTTCATTTATTCTCTCACTTAATACAACCCTAGCTTATATACGTTTTGAGAAGGTCCTTTTTCATATTAGACTTCATTGAAATGAAGTCTAATTCCCTTTTTAATCATCTTTTCCCACATTCCTATTTTCTAAATGAGAAATCAAACATTCTCTAACTACAAATAACAATAAGGATTCATATCAAAAAGGTCTTAAATTAGGACTATGATTCATTTCAAGGGAATTGTCTTGCATTTACCTTATCAAGGGTTAAATTCTATTATAAACCCATTTTACATTATAAACTATTAGCAATGTTTGATTCTCATAAAAACATTTGATTTAAATATAGTCATAGAGATATAGTTGAGTTTCAATGTAAGAAAGTCAACTTTATAAGTTGCATCCTCACTGGAGAGGGTAATACATCTAACACCTCAAACTTCTATTTATTCCATTCCAACCATAAAAATATGCTACTATTTGTGAAATAGAGTAAAATTCATTATTTCCAATCATTGCATGCCAAAAGGAAGTTACATCAAGTACAAACAAATTTCACACATCTTTCATTCAACAAGGAGGAAATTATACATTTACATGTCCAAAACGCTTCAGATATTACTAATATCAAACAACACTATTTCAATCAATTTCAGATACAACTTTATTTTCCATCAAATAAATTTTCAGTAATGAACCATATTTCATCATAAAAGTATCATGTCTCTTTTATAAACAAATGTATCTTCCTAAATATATTTCTCCTTTCATCACTTACGAAGTTCATCTGTAAAATTACTAGCACGGGTCAGTTCATTGAACGAATCATGATAAGCACTAATTCATTAAAACGATGTGACTTTAACTAACTATTTCATAAAAATAACTATGTTGTTATGAAATAGTCCTGAAGCAATTCAAAAAGCCATAACAAAAAGGAGTTACAATTCTCAAAAAAAATAAAGAGAGAAAGAGATATACAACAAATCGAAAGTAAGGTTAGGTCATGAAATATAACTACTTCATCCATCCATACTATTGTCTTTTATCAAAAGAATTTAAATAGTAATTCTAATAAGTAATATTTCAACAAAATTTCACTACTACTTTCATATATTTCTTTTCATGATCATTCATTCGATTAGATCCATTTAACATAAAAAGGTAACTATCATAACTAGCTTTTAGGCATAGTTCAGAAGTAGATCACTTACAACCATATTCCATCTCAATATTTCCTTAAACTATATCCATCCTAAAATTTGAGTTGCCAACAATTGAACTTAAATATCATAAGAAATAAGTTAAAATAACCAAATCATCATAACATTTAAATGTCTCGTTTTAGAGTATCCTAATACTCAAACTCAAAACTAGGAACCAAATCAAGTTAATAACCAAACAAGATAAATCAGACTACTTAAAAATGTAATATTACTTCCAACAAAAAAAGATTTATATTCCAATCTCAAAAAGAAGCACCATTGAAATAATTACCTCAAGTAGTTAGATGTTTAAGTTTTTATTCTATACTAACTTATTAAACCATTCAAATACTTCCATCCTAACACATTATTCCATCAAATTGATTTCAACTTCAGATATACTTCCCTAACAACATTCTGTAATCATTCTTACCAAACAACCAAGAAGTTACATAATGAAACATACCAAAGAGAGACAACATCTTCAACAAGTGCAAAGATGAAAGAAGAATAAAGGAAGCAGATGGAGAAAGATCACAACCCCTCAAATCTTGTATGGTTAAAGGTGAACCTAAAGAAACTAATAACCTATATTGAGAAGGTCATTATCTAGTGTCTCAAACTAAAATCCCAAATAGAGATCTAATTTGGGTTTGAATTGAATGAACAACAATCAGGAGACACTAAACATAGCCTTTATTTCCACAAGATAACAAATAAAACATTACTCAAAAGATGAAAAGATGAAAGGAATAATTTTAACAGATGGTGAAGTCTAAACAATCATCCTAACTCATATTCATAAAGGAGATGAAGCAATCAAAATGATTTAACCTAACAAAAGTCATCATTCTATTTTCATGAAAAACACATTTCCTAAGCTCTGTAAGAATTGAAACTAATTTTAATGGCCCAAGGTCTAAGAAAAAGGATAACACAATACATCAAAATAATATTGATAGAATTATCAATAATTTCAAGTTGATTACAACAACCGAAAAACAATAAACCAATACCCAAGGGAGTTTTCCCTTTTTAGCACATATTGCCATAATTTCATAGGTTACCCAATGACCCAATAGGGTAGAAAATTAAATATCGTTTCCCTTACAGGATTCCAAAAATTAGGTTTCGTGAAAATAACAAATCAATTCTAGAGAATATAAGAAGTATAATTTTGAGGGACTTTTAAAAATAATAAGCAAAAGAAATTAAACAAGTACATGAAGACGTTTAACCAATTGCAAAAAAAATCAAACAACAATTTATCTTTCTGTAGTAATCATAGGGCCCGAGTCTGCAACTGAAATAATATAAAGAAAAACCCAGATTTACAATCACAGACAATGATAAGAAAATAGGAACGTTCACCAATTCAGAGCCTTCCAACTGTACAAAAGAATATGAATAAGTAGGAATCACATAATGTTATATTCCCTGAAGAATCATGAAGATTCAATCAAAACTAAAGTATTCAAAATAGTTTAATAACTACGATTTCCCAACAGAGAGGAAACAAGACCTTTTTTAGAACAAGATCCAAAGATTAAAGCAAACAAAGCTACCTACAAGATTTAAAACAGTTCAATAAAGATCACAAACATTTTTTGACTTGGTCTCAAGCCCATGCAGAAGGAATAAATCATAACCCAAACTATCAAATCAAGAAAATCAAAAACCCAGATCACACTTTCCATCATTCAAATAGAACCGAAAAAAGCATTCCCAATAAAAAACACAAAAACCTCAAGCAGGTAAATCTTATTAGCAGAATGAAAACCCAGCCTATTCCAAAGAGAAGAGTTATTATTACAAAACACTTAAGTAAAATAAAAAATATTAATGAACAAATCCTTTCATGCCTAATAGTGCTTCACCTTCACTGAATCATAGAAGTATCCAAACAAAGCTTCAATCTTCCTTTCGAAATGTAAAAACCAAATAAAAACTTCCTATATATCCTTCTTATAGTTGCATTGTGCCAACCCTTTCTTCCACACCATACAAGGAAGGAAAAATCATGCATTGACACATTGCACGAAAAAATCAAACTGGAGGTTTGAAAACAAAAACAACCACATGCAGAGCTCTAGCTCTAAAACCAAATGAATCAACAAAACCAAACCCTCTATCTTCTTCCTTGGCGGTTTTGGAAATTTCCAAAAATTAAATACAAAGTAGGATTTTTAGTCCTTCCTATTTTTCCGCCCACCCGCCATCTCCAAATTTGGATTTGACTTAATTCAAACAAAACATGCCTCATAAAACTTTGGCAAAAATTCCATCTCATCCCTCTTAAATTTGTAACTTCCTTTGCGAAATTTGGCTGTAGAAAGAGATGAGGTTTCATAAATTGCCTTAAATTCCTTGAATTTTCTACCTCCCACTTGCTCTCTTTTCCCATGTCATTTCATATCCCCCCTTAGGCTAGCCATTCCATTAGTTGGGTTAGACACTAATTTAAGAATCAACATACGTCCGTAGGGAGAAGTACATAGTTTTAGTCTAAGTCACTCTTAATTCCTTTTCATCCCAATTTAACAAAAGAAATTATTAACTTAGGTTAGGTTTAACCCTTAGGATAGAGTTACTAGTTTTAGAAAAAAGTTCTATTGTGGTCCCATGTCCCTAATAAGAAATTCATCATACCATAATAGAAAAGAAGAACCACATTGTTACTTGATTAAATGTGAAGTAGAGATCTATGGAGTGGTTCATTCATAACCTTTGTACATTGCAGGTCTAGAACTCTTCCATCTGTCCAAATTGTACATCATGACAACAAGACATGAAAATTAGAAGTATACCTTGGATCAATGGAATTGATCCTAGGTAATGTTGTTTGAATCCCCTTAAATTATAAAAACTGAAACTCAATTTCATAATCCCTAGTAGTGGATTTATTTTACATAAAAGAGATGGATTGCTTCATTTTCAATCAAGAAAAATCATGATGGAATATACCTATTCCCAACAGATAACCTTCTTATCTTCTGCAAATATGCTTTTCTAAGTCATAAGAGTACACCATCTTAAGACAAAATCACATGTCAACATTTGTACCTTCTATAGTAGAAGTCATCATAGGTACCACTCATGTTAGAGGTGTTACATATGTCCCGACTCCCTCCTAAAAAAGCATCATCATCCTGATGATTAAATTAGTATAATAACATTAAAAAAGAACTGTAATCCAAATTATAGTTCTTTCATCCCATAAGCTCACAAAATAACCAGATTTGGAAAATTCAAATTTTCATAATTATTCAGCAATAAAATAGTTGTTTCAATACTAATGAATTTAGTATCTTCCCAAAACTAGCAGGTTTATTGTATAATAAGAATAAAATATTCAAGTTTTATCAATCAACAGAATCAACAATGTTCAAATAAATGTGGAAAATTAGTTCTCATATCTTCGAGGTTTTCCCCAAGTTGCACTTTCTTCATTAAATTAGTTCGATTGGACCTTGCATTGACTTATTTTTTTATTTCTTAAGTGTAGTTGGCGAGTTTCTAACACTCGAATGGGTTGAACCAGGATTATTCCTAGGTCTTGGACCTACAATGAATTCCAATTCAACACATGTGATATATTTGAAACGTATTTCTTAAGTAAATAAATATCGAAAACATCATGCATTCATGCTAATGTAGGTGGTAAAGTTAAACGATTAGCTACATGGTTGATTATATCATCAATTTCAAAGGGTCCTACATAACGAGGTGATAACTTGGCATCCTTGCCAAATGTTATATAACTCTTTTCTGGTTTAACCCACAAAAATGCCTTCTCACCAAGCTCAAATTTCTTGTCAATCCGTTTTAAGTCTGCATAAATTTTTTTCCTACCTGTTGCTTCCTTCAAACATTCACGAATAATTTTAACTTGTTGTTCCATTTTAGTAAGGATCTCAAGTCTAATTACCTCTTTGTCCTCGATGCTATCCCCACAAATTGGAGTTATGCATTTCCTTTCGTATAATCCTTCGAAAGGTCACATATTCAGAGAGGCGGTGATGAGAGTTATTATAAGCAAATTCAACTAATGGAAGCGTACTCTTCCCATTTATACTTTTGATCCATGTGGTGCATTCATAACATATCTTCCAAAAAATTTATTAAATCTTTCAATTTTCCCATGTGTTACCTTTGTTAATTTATCAACAACAAATAGACATAACATCATGTGTATTTCTTAACATTGGCAGCCCTTGAACAAAATCCATGCTAATTACTTTCCATTTATACTACAATATGCTCTAAGGGTATAGTAAACCAGCTAGATGCATATGGTTAGCCTTAACACGGTGACATTCTAAGCAGGTGTTTCAAAAAATAAGTTATGTCCTTTTTCATCCCTTTCCAAAAATATTGATGTTTTATATCAGCAAGCATTTTCATAATGTTGGGATGCCCTGAATAAGGTGAATTATGAAATTCAGTTAACAACTTCCTCAATTCATTTCCTGAAGGTGTATATACTCTATTATCATATCTCAAGATTCCCTTGTCATCAAAGTGAAAATATCTATATCTCATATCATTTAGATCTATAGCAAGTGTTGTTTTTTACTTGCTAAAAATAAGAATCAGATTCCATGATACTTTTTACTTCATCTTTAAAATATGTTCTTAATGTTATAAGTGCAGAAATATGTTTCCTATGACTTAGTACATCTGCCACTCTAGTATTCTTTTCCGTTTTATATAACTTATACCAAAATCATACTTAGATAGGAATTTATAACCACCTTCGTTGTGTTGCATTCAAATTTGGGGTGAGTGAAAATATACTTCAAACCAAGACATTATTTTTTAATTTAAAAGGTATCACTAAAAGATAATGCATCCATACTTGAAGTGCATGAATAATGGTAGAAAGCTCGTAGGTCGTGGGGAGAATAATTCAGTTCATGGTAACTTGAGTTTTTTTCTTTTATATGCTATAACATGCTCATTTTGTAATAAAATACCTCCAAGCCCTTCCTTGGAAGCATATGTTATTATAGTAAAGTATCCATTTGGATCAGGTATAGCCAAAATAGATGCAAATGTCAGTTGTTTCTTTAGAGTCTTAAATGCATATTCACATTTTTCACTCCACAAAATTTCTTATCTTTCTTTTGATATGAAGTTATTGGTGCAAACGACCTCTGAAAAGTCCTTAACAAACTTTCTATAGTAACCAGCGAGACCCCTGAAGCTTTTGACTTCATGTACATTCTTAGGTTGTAGGCCAATTAGTTATTGCAACAATTTTCTTATGGATCTACTTCGATTCCATCTTTACTTATGACATGCCCTAGATAGTGCACTTTTTTCTCGTAGAAAGAACATTTAGATAACTTACCATGCAATCTTATTTTTCTTAAGATTTCCAAAACTGTCTTCAAATGCTCATGATGCTCATCAATGATTTTAGACTATATGAGAATATCATCAAAGAATACAAGCACAAATTTTTCCACGTATTCTTGAAAGATATTATTCATTAAGCTCATAAAATTTATAGGTGCATTTGTCAAACCAAAAGGTCAAACAACGAATTCATAATGCCCATACCTTTTCCTAAAATTTATTTGATGAATATCTTCATCATTGATTCTTAATTGATGATACCCAGATTGAAGATCTATCTTAGAATTATACTACTGCACCATGCATTTGATCAAACAGATCATCAATTCTAGGAAGTGGATATCTATTTTTTATTGTTGCTTTGTTTAAACATCCTATAATCAATGCACAATCTAAGTGTTCCATCTTTCTTTTTCACAAATATTACCAGTGCTCCCCAAGGTGATACACTTGGTCTGATCAAACCTTTAGACAACAATTCTTTTAAACTATGCCTTAAGGTCTACCAGTTCAATTGTAGTCATTTGATACGGTTCCTTGGAAATAGGTTCGGTACCCAGCTTGATCTAAATCATGAAATAAAACTCCCATTTGGGTGGAATATTGGGTAGTTCTTCGAGAAACACATCACTGAGATTTCGGAACAACGGGTATCTTTCTAAGAAATAACTATCCCCTTCAGTTGTTTCAAAACTTTTTACTGTATACAGGGTGCAACCTTTTTTTTAGCCCTTTTAAGCTACATGGTTGATTATTCTGTAACTGAAATCTCACTTTTTACCCCTAGATGTATGTTGTTTGTTGTAGATCATCTAGACAACTAATATGTATTTCAAAACAATCAATCTTTGCTTTATGATCAAAAATCTAGTTAACACCTATGACTACATCATAAGACCCCAAAGGAGAAACGTAAAGATCAACTTCAGTGGAAAAAATAGGAAAGTCAAGAAATTCTCTATATAGACACATACTAACTGTGTGATAATATTTTCATAATGTACAGCCCATGATTTATCCATTTTTCCATATTTTCTTTTTAATTTTGAAGATAATTTAGTAGAAATAAATCATTCAGTAGCTTGAGTATCAAAAAGTATAGTAACATGTATACCAAATAACTTACCTAGCACTTTTATAGTTGTAACTTACTTTTCATCTTGTTTTTCAGCTACGGCCGCATGTATCTTATGTTGCTAATTGTGGTCATCCTTCCTTAGAGGACACTGATTATCATAATGATTTTTTCCACAATTGTAGCAGCCTTTTACAGGTCCTTTCTTTGGCTGAAATTTATTTCTGGCCTTAAAATTATAATTTAGTCCTCCATAGGACTTTTATCCATTATTATTGTTCTTAAAAAAATTGTTTCAAACATTAGCAGTACATTTATTTGTTGTAGTTTTCTTGTTATTATCAGAAACAAAAATTTTTTAGCACTAATTTTTTTCCATGGTCCCTTTTTGGGTACAAGGGACAAAGAAGAATTAAGAATTTTCTTTCTAATGTCCTTCTTATGGGAAGAGATTGCTTTTAATTTCTCTTCCTGCCTTATGGATTTTTCCACAACCCCTTCCATGGTGTTTGGGCTATGAACATCTACTTCACCACCTATAATAGGATTTAATCCCATAATGAATTTCCATATTATAAACTTCTCTTTCGTTTGATACTGAGGTACGTACTTGAGAAGCTTAGTAAAAATTTCCTAGTACTCCGTTACAATTAGCTTTTCTTGAGCTAAGTTCGTAAATTTAGTCATTTTCTGATCATAGTAAATTTGTGGCATCCATTGTTGCCTAAATTAATTTTTACATTAATCCCAAGTGACGTTTTTTTCATCAATGTTTAACTCATCCTTACAGCTATCCCACCAAGAAGATGCCTCATGGGAAAGCTGATAAGATCACCATATTGCTTTAGTTTCCTCATAGAAGTTCCTTATTGTAAAGTACTCCATTTTTCTAAGCCAATTCTCAACTCCATCTCCCAGTGTAGTGCCATCAAACTTGGGTAGACTTATCCTTTTTTATATCATTTGTTAATTCAACTGTCAATCTCACCTTTTTATTCTCAGGCTAATTGGGTACATTTACATTAGCATTGAAAATGGTATTGTTATCAACTCCTAAATTTATAATATTGGAATTGTCCATAGGAGCTGGCTGATTGTTATTACCAGCATATTCTTCATCCTCCTCATTTCCCATTACTTGTTTTTCTAGTATAGCTAGACAATGTCTTGTGTCAAATAGGGAAGTAAGGATCTCATTCAATTTTTGGGCATTAACTACTTCTCCACCTGGTGGTGGTTTATTTGTAGCATTTCCTCTTCTTCTAATGATTTTCTGTTAAAAAGAAAATTTACATTTTATCAGATTATGGACACAATAAGTCCAAGAGCTGTAACCTTCAGCTCAAATACCAAGAAGTAACATTCCCATTTTAAGAATTTAGAAACAAGGGAAATTTTGGTTTTTTTGCATAATGTTCTAAATTAACATAACTTAGAACACACATTCTAAATCCAATCTATCTCATAAGATAAAACCATATACATTTGTAAATGACTCAGTGAATACTGATCTCTCATTCCATTACTCTATATCATACTGATCTCTCATGTTAACTTTATAATCCGTATACTATGTACATACATGGTTTTATTACCCTTTTAGAGGTATTAATTGTTTTTTTTAAGAGGCCTATCTAAATATTTGTTACCAATGCGCAAATGAAATATTACTTCTTAAACTAGGTGACATAGGACAACACAACCAATAAGTTGTGGTACTTTGGCCAAAGATTTTAAACATACTTTACATGATTATATTCCTAGATGGCATACTTGTCAAACAAAATAAGTCCTTCACCCTACTTGATCTATTATCTAGAATTATCTTCACTGACTTCTGTCAGTCCACTTGTTGAAATTTTAACCTAGACAAGTTTAGCAACATGGCCAAGTGTGGATGAATGCTTATGGTGACTAAGGGTAATTACACATATTCAATCGACTTATGTCGATTGGTCGTGTCTATTTATCCTAAGTTAATGTGAGTTGACCCCCGACACTATATCATACCCCTAGCTTTACCTAGGGAAGAACTATGATCAAGTAAGAATTTATGTTAGTCTAGTTGAACAAACTCTAAAAGGTGTTGAAACATGTCAACTGCAATATAGTTGTTATCCAAAATTCACCCCTCAAGGTAATTTTGATAACATGCATCAAATTCTTTAGTCCCAAGCAAATAGATTGATTTAAGGAAAAAAATCATGTTTCTGGGGTCCCCTTGGCTTCTTTCTAACTCTCCTATCCAAGAAGAAAACCCAGCAAGTTTTAAAAATGTGAAAAAAATTGCAAAAAAACCAAGCTTGGGGCCAAAAAAATGAAGAAAATCGGCTAAGTCCTAGTCGGCGCAGTAGTTGGGACAATTGGGACGTCAGGGCGCGAATCGGCCGAAAAGCCACCAGGTGGTCCACATAGCATTTGGGACAGTTGGAACATCTGGACACGTGGGGCGCGAAAAGCCGAACCGGCCAAAAAAATGAAGAAAATTGCCTAAGTCTTGTTTCACGCGGTTTGGGACATCCGGGGCCAAAAGTACGCGCGAGACGCGGATTGCCCGGTTTGGCACAAGTCGGTCCATTTCAAGTGGTTCGGAGATATTTTTCATAGATGGTATGGGACATCCGAGCCAAAAGTATGTGGAGGATGCGAACCAGCCGATTCGGCTGAAACAGGGGACTTTCGTTGGGGACATTTGGGCCAAAAGTACGCCGAGAGAGAATGGAATCTCACCACATGTCTTCACCGCAAACAGGAACAACGGAGCCTGAATCAGCTGAAACAAGATATTTTCATCCGGGACAGTTGGGACAAAGGTACGCGCGGACGCGGAAAGCCGAAGCGGCCGAAGGCAAAGAAGAAAAGTCAACGTTTGACCCGTAAAACTTCAAATGGCCATAACTTTTGACTTCGAGCTCCAATTTTCATAAAATTTGACTTTCTGGAATAGGCACGATGTCCTCTATGCCAAAAAAAGAATATATTTAACTGAGAGAAACATATTTAGCTCTAGTCAGTTAATGCTCATTGCTCTCAAATGACAGAAAAATGCCTGCCAGACCCAAAATAGCTGCCCGCACTCAAAAGGCCATAACTTGTGCAGTTCTCAATGAAATCACACAAAATTGGTACCGTTGAAATCATGGCTCCGAGTCCGATGCAAAAAAATCAAGAAATTCCAGGTTTGATGAGAAATTGTCTGATATTTTTTAGAAAAATGGGATGGGTTCATAATAGTGTTTCATTTGGTGGTTGGGAGTGCAATTAAGAGGCATGGTCATCATTCTTTCTCTACTGCAGCACCTGGGACAATATGGGGAGTATTTTGAAAGTAATTTATAATCATTTTAATCCATTTAATGCCTCTTACAAGTGGTTGAAGGACAGATTTCGGGATTTCCATTTTCCCTTCTCTTTCCCTTCTCATTTTTTTATAAATTGGAGTGTTAGGCTCATTGTAAGTGGGGGAATTTTCAGATAGAAAAGTTATGTCAAAATTGCTTTGTGAAGCCAATGCATTGTAGGCACTTGTAGTGGACTCCTTGCATGGTGATCCAGGCCCTTATCTTGTAATAGGTTGAACTGTGCATATCATGAAGCAATAAAATATCAGTTATGGATGTATCTTCCCCTGCTGTGTTTTCTTGCATTCTTCTTGCCCCTTTAATATTTCTGCAAGAATATTGTGTCTATTATTATGTTCTTTCAGGGATCCATTATCATTGTGTCTGCTTGGAATATTGTTGTGAATGCATTTTGCTAGATTATGGAGAACTGTCATCACCTCTTCTAGTGTGCACTTTTCTTCTGTATTTCACGCATTTGGAGATTACTCTCACACCCTCCTTTTCTATTGTATCACCGCTTTAGTGTAGGCTTTCATTTTATGCATTCTCTCTCCCTCGTCCTTTGGAAATTTAGATTAAAAAAGTTAGCTTATCCTGCATTAGCGTAGATTGTAGTAGGTAGTTTAGGAGCAAGAACCAACTTTCTTTGGAGGTCTATCTCAAGTAGCGAGTCCCACAACTTGGAGATAGTACCCATGTTATCCAATCACACCGTGAGTTCAAGTATATGCACTTGTATAAACAAAAGGGTGCTGTGATTCAGTGATAATAGTTTCTGGCACGCACCTGGTGGGACATTAGAGGTCTTCACCTTCATTACAATCAAGATCGATGTGCACTTGTTCCACAGTTCCAACTTTCAAGGAACTTTAAAATCGCACATCTGGCGACTCCAAAAGAGGCATAATCCGTTGGTTTTAGCAGTCCAAGCCTGGAAAATTTATGAGAAGGATACAGACCAGGTTAAGAACTAGGGAGGAAGGATTGTTTGTTTATCTGCCACCTATCTCTAGGTAGAGAAAGAAGGGGATGAAGAGCTCAAAGATCTCCATCTCCACCTAATAGAACTTTGTCTACACCTCCAGCCTGGTAGACCTTTTCTCGCATCAACAAGGGTTCTCAAGGCCAATCAGAATGGCGCATAGCCACTGAATCCCTTTGTCAGATTTCACTGGCAGTAGCCCACTTGCCCTCAATGCACAGAATCCAGTTCCAATCGCAGCGTTGAAGAACATTCCATTTTTCACTTGAGAAAATCATACCACTCCTGGTGATCATGTCAAAGACATTGCTAACGTCTGTGTGATTCATGAGATACAATGAAATAGACGTGGCTGTCAAATTACTGGCGTATTCGTTCAAAGTGAAGGCATTGCAGTGGTTTAGGTGCCTTGGAGCTGGTTCTATCACGAATTGGAATCAGTTATGCATAGTTCTCCATGAGCAGTTTGGGGAAAAGGGAGACAATTTGTCTCTACTTAGAACAATTGACAACTATCAAGAGAGCTCCCATACGAGCAGCTGACTGACTTCAACTTCAGATTTAAAAGGTCTTGGGAGAGGATTCTAGTGGCAGTAAGACTAGCAGCAAAAGGTGCTTTTCTATACTATCTTAAGGCTTTGAATTCTAATATTTCTATGTTAATTCAATCTATGGGAGGCACAACCTTACCTGCTACTTATAGCATTTCCATTAGAGCTGAAAACTATCTTATTCAAACTGGTAAACTGGCTCCTAGGCCTCCCATGCTCTTATATCCAAACTTAGAAAATCCAAGCACTAGTCAAGAACCCACTTTGGCTCTTATTCCCACTCCTAGAAATCAAAGTTCAAATGAGAATTCTACTTCATCCTCTAGTGCTTCAAATGAACTCCAAGAGGTCATGAAACAACTGCAAAATTTGGGAAATGAGCTAGTTACTATCAAAAGACAGCAAGCTCAAAGTGCTAGACCCGTATCAGCCTCAAGCGCAGTACCAGGCTAAGCCCCCCATACGAACAAAATAGGTCACCAACTTAGGCTGCAAATCAAAATCAAAGCCAAGTAAGGCCTGCCGCTAATAGACCAATTTCAGCCCTATAACCCCAATGTCATATCTGCTTCTAAAGTATTGGTGCCAGTCCAAAATAACATGGCCCCAGAATATGATTGGTGTTTCCCGTGTAGTCAGCCACATAACCAATCAATGTGCTTTAACGGTGCATTAAATTAGGCTCTTATGGTGCAAAACCATTAGTGGGTTTAGCAAGAGTCCAACCATGAAGGAGGATCAGCAGCAAGAAGCACCTCAGCAAGGAACATCTCCAAATGAAACTACTCTTGTCAATTGGCAGGTTGAAGATTTCTTTGGTATGAATCAAATACCCTCTCAAAGTGTTGCAGCCAACATAAAGTAAAAAAGGAGAAATTTGGGTGAAGAACAGCCATTGGCCCCCAAGTAATTCACGACCTTCTGGTCACTCCACAAACTATTGGTAAACAAAATGCAATCCCAAGCACGCAATGATTGCCTAAAACAGCCCCTAGGCCAACCCAAATGCTAGTTGTTTCTGCCCATGTGCAAGGAATGAATGTGTAGGCCAAGGGATAGTAGAGGGATACTTCATCTCCATTCAGTATCATTGATCAGATGAAGAAGACAAATGTAAACATATCAATGTGGGAATCACTATCTATCCCAGGACAAAGAGATTTGCTACAAGCTGCCATGAAGGACTGGTCAACTTCAAATCAACAGGTCCAAATGCAAGAGAAGGTACTCACAAATTCTACCTAGCCTGAAGGAAATCATGGGGGATAGCATGGTAAAATGTTGAAGCCCCCTCCATTTCTATGTTTCATTAATCATTGGAAATCAAGTTAGTGCACAATTGCATAATAGATTCTCGGGGCAAGTAGCTCAGTGATGCCCAAGCAAATAGCTGATCAGTTAGGGCTTCAATATGAAGTCATATCCAAGGGTGTAGTGCAATTAGATGGGACAAGCAGTGAAAATGGTTGGAGTAATCAAAGGTTTGAGCCTCACACTGCACACATGCCCCAACGTAATAGTGTTACAAGATGTGTCAGTCATAGATCTTCCACCCACTCTTTGCCCTATGCTTGTCAAGGGACTTCACAGCCAAGATTGGAGGCTATGTTTCTGACTGATTGGTCACACATGTTGTTTAGAACAAGATATGGAACCAAAGCCACAATCAGGTCTGAACCTATTGCAAACTTTCACATTGAGCCTTACACTACAAGCCAAAACAATACCAACTGTTTAACGTTTGATCAAGAAGATTATCTAAGCACCGATGAAGCTGACACCAAGGTTGGAAGCATCCCATATTTGACTCTTGATGAATGGGCAAGCAAGGTGCATGCTTTTGATCCTTATCAAGAAATAGAAGAATCTGAGCTAGGAGTTTATTGTTTACATGAAGACAATCAACCTCTCCCCAGCATCACCAAGCCAGAGCACAAGGATGACAATGAAGTATGGCAATTATTCTTTGATGGGTCAAGGAGTAGACAAGGTGTAGGAGGAGGAGCTATGATCATTTCACCGCAAGGTACAAAGTATTACTCAGCCTTCCGTTTTCAGTTTTCTTTGCTCAAAACAACACAACTGAGTATGAAGCCTTAATTCACGGATTGCACTAGGAAAAGAAGAAAGGCATCAGGAATTTGCAAGTATTTGGTGATAGTGAGCTGATCGTAAACCAAGTCAAAGGAAAAAATGCTGCCAAAAATGATCTGTTGAAGAACTACAAAAATCGAGGTATGGGATCTTATTGAAGATATTTTGAAGCTTTTGGCATCAATTCCATCCCAAGAAAAATAAATGAAGCCGCTAGATAGGCTGGCAGCAATTGGGGCTTGCGTTTGATGTTGTAGAAAGTATCAAAAGTGAGAAAATCTTAGCCTTATATCAAAGTGGTTGTGAGACCAGTTGTTCTGTATAACAACACAAGTTGGCAAGTCTTCGAGAATGATCAGCAAATTGTTAATTTCCTACAAGAAGAAGATGAGTTCTCCACCAGGAATCAAGACAAGCTGGAGTAGCATTATGGTGACCAAGTAGTATAGCTGAGAACTAACAAATTACCAAAAGGCCTCATAACCTTGGAGTCAATCTTCAACCCGAATGATTAGTTCCGGAAGGAGAAAATGAACATTCAAGTAAAGAGTGAAGATTCAGAGCCTATTTTAGTGGAAGAAGGCAAGACATTGCTAATTAGCAAAGCAAGTACCTCCACAAGAGAAATATGATTTTGTTCAGCTTTTTCAAGAGTTCCCAGATGTCTTTTCTTGGACTTACAAAGATTTAAGAGGTTTCAACCCAAAATTGGCACAACATACTATTGAGCTAGATCTAGAATCCAAGCCTGTCAGGAAAAAGCAAAGGCCGGTGAATCCCCATATTGAACCTCTTATGAGAAAAGAGGTAAGCAAGCTTATTGAGGCCAGTATCATCTTCCCCATCAAACATTCAAGTTGGGTTTGAAAACTTGGTGCCGGTTTGAAAAAGAAATGGAGAAATAAGATTGTGTGTGGATTTTTCGCGATCTAAATAAAGCATCACTCAAAAGATCATTATCCGCTTCCATCAATGGAACAAATATTACAGGTTGTAGCTGGTTCAGAAAGGTTTTCATTGCTAGATGGATATTCAGGCCTATAATCAGATAATGGTGAAAGGAAGAAGATCAATTCAAGACGACCTTCACTACAAAATGGGGCATGTATTCTTACAAAAAGATGTCATTTGGACTGTCAAATGCTGGAGCAACATTTCAGCGAACTATGGATATGGCGTTCAAAAGGCTTGATCAATAAGATAGTGTTGGTATACCTAGATGATATGACTGTCTTCTCAAAGAATGCAAGCAGACCATCTCTTTCACCTCAGAGCAAGTGTTTTAGAGGTGTAGAAGGTTCGGAGTGTCATTGAATCCAAAGAAGTGTATATTCTTGGCACATGAAGGCAAAATTGTTGGGTCACATTGTCTGTAGGGAAGGGCTAACAATCAATCTTGAAAGGTTTGAAGCCATCCGAACACTTCCATTGCCACATCCATAAGAAATCTCTTCAAAGCTTATTAGGAAGGATAAAATTTGTCCGCAGATTTGTGCCTAATTTTGCCACTCTTGTTAAGCCTTTAACAATGATGTTGAAGAAGAGTTTTGCATTCAAATGGACATCATAAGGCAAAGAGAGTTTTGAAAAAATCAGGCATGTAATACCACAAGCTCCAACTCTTATAAACCCAGAACTTTTTAAAAGAATTCATGTTGTATGCATTCTGGAGGATCAGATACAATCTTAGCTATCTTGACACAGCTGAATGGAGAAGGTTCAGAACAACCCATAGCATTCTTCAATCAAACCTTGGAAGATTACGAAATAAAGTATTATTTCATTGAAAAGCATGTCCTTGCTGTCATCAGGAGCTTGAAGAAGTTTAGACACTTGGTCTCAAACAATAAGATTCAACTGTTGGTGTCTCATGCTGATGTCAAGGAATTCCTCCTAAACAAGGATTTAAATGAGAAGAGAGTAGGTTGGATCACTCGGGTGATGGAATATGATATTGAAATCAAAGTGACCAAGCTAGTTCGTGGAAAAGGTTTGTGTGAGCAGCTCGCTTCCAAACAACCAGACGGGTCAAAAAGTGAAGAGGATGTTGTCCTACTACTACAGAATGATCAAGAAAAACCAGACTGATGATGCACCCATTCCATGTTGGACTCAAGACCTTTTGCATTACCTCTAAAGAGGCTTGTGCTCTCCAGAAATGAGCAAAGCAAAAGAGGAGATACTTTAGATTACAAGCTATCCCATATGTATTCATTAATGGTATCTCGTTTAAGAAGGACATCAATGGTGTTCTATTAAGATGCATTGGAACAGGTCAAGTTGAGAAGATCATACACGAGTTCCATGACAGGGAAGCGGGAGGCCACTTTGCTCCACAAGTAACAGCCCTCAAAATCATGAAAGCTGGTTTACTATTGGCCTCATGATGTTCAATGATTTCTACCCATGGGTCAACAAATGTAAGAAATGTCCATTCATCACAGGGAAAGAAAGGTTAGCAGCGCTGCCCCTTCATCCAATTTCAGTAAATAAACCATTCATGTAATGGGGATTGGACTTCATTGGGGTTATCAATCCCAATTCAAGTCAAGGTCACAAGTGGATACTTGCAGCAACAGACTATTTCACCAAGTGGACTGAAGCAGTGGCACTCAAGGGAGGCAAATGAATCCAATATCTTAGATTTCTTTGAAGGGATAGTCACAAGGTTTGGTGCTCTTGCCACTATCATATCAGACAATGCATTGGCATTCATTGGCACAAAGATCACTGAATGGGCTGTAAAGAATTGTGTGTATCTCAGCACTTCATTGAACTATTACCCTCAAGGTAATGGCCAAGCCGAGTCTACAAACAAGAACCTACTAAGAATCATCAGAAGGACTCTGGATGAAAATCAAAGGACTTGGCATGTAAAGCTCAAATCAGCCCTATGGGCTGATAGGATCACACCCAAGAGGTCTATAGGAAGCTCTCCATATAAGCTTGTGTATGGGAAAGAAGCAGTTCTACCCATATCACTCGAGTTGCCAGCATTGGAACTCATGAAATGAGTTTGAACTAGCTGAGTTTGAATCCATGGAGGTTACATATGTAGAGCTGATGGAATTAGAAGAGACATTAGAGAGCACGCAATGCCCAGGCGATAGAGAAGGATCAAGCCTTGATCAAGAAGAATTTTGATAGGTAAGCCAAGGATAGAACCTTCCAAATTGGAGATCTAGTGTTGAAATGGGATGCAGATCATGCAAAGCAGGGAAAGCATTCCAATTTTGATGCCATCTGGAGTGGCCCGTACATGATCATTGAATGAAAAGGTAGCAATTCTTTCTGACTGGCTAAGTTGGATGGTGAAGAATTGCAGATTCTGGTCAATGAGATCTATCTCAAACGTTGCTACTAGAAAGATAGCTTTTCACCCTTGTAAATATTAATTTAGAATTTCTATTCCTCCGAGTGATTATGCACATTGTACTGCTGTTAGAATAGTTTTTATTTCACTAAGTGCTTGTGCACATGTCCTATTGCTTCTAAGTATGTGCATGTTTACAGTTCATCAAGCTCTTCGGAAAAGAATTTGCAGCTGCAAGGAGAACCAGCTCAATGAATGTTTCAATGGTTTATAGGATACAGAGCTTTCAAATTTTAGAATCAGCAGGAGAGATTATCAAACGGACTCCATGCCCAATGGATTGCTATAAGCAGCTGGCCGTTCTTCATCTAGCATGGGTAAATAACCCCACTGAGTTGCCAAAAATTGTTATCCAAAATTCACCCCTCAAGGCAATTTTGATAACATGCATCAAATTCTTTAGTCCCAAGCAAATAGATTGATTTAAGGCCTGAAATCGTGTTTTTAGGAGTCCCCTTCGGCTTCTTTTTAACTCCCCCATGTCCAAGAAGAAAACCCAGCGGGTTATAAAAATGTGAAAAAATTGCAAAAAAAACTAAGCTTGGGGCCGAAAAAAATGAAGAAAATCGGCTAATTCCTAGTCGGCGCAGCAGTTGGGACAATTGGGACGTCAGGGCGTGAAACCGGCCGTAAAAGCCACCAGGCAGTCCCGCACAGCAGTTGGAGCAATCAAGACAAAAGGATGTGAGGGATGTGAAAGGCCGAAACCGGCCGAAAGTGGAAAAAAAATTGCCTAAGTCTTGTTTCGCGCAGTTTGGGACATCTGGGCGAAAAGTACATGCCGGGACACGAATCGTCTGATTTGGTGCAATAGACAGTTCATTTCGGGCAGTTTCGGAGATATTTTTCCCAGGTAGTATGGGATAGTCCAGACCAAAAGTACGTAGAGGATGTGAACCGACTGATTCAGCCGAAATAGGTGACTTTCGTCTGAAGACAGTTTGGGACATCTGGGACAAAATTACGCGGAGGACGTGAAAAGCTGAAAGAGCCGAGAGCAAATGGAATCTCGCCACGTGTCTTCATTGCAAACAGGAACAACGGAGCCTGAATAGGCCAAAATAAGAGATTTTCATCTAGGACAATTGGGAAAAAGGTATGCATGGGACACGAGGGACGCGGAAAAGCTGAAGCGGTTGAAGGTAAAGAAGAAAAGTCAACGTTTGAACCATGAAACTTCAAACGGCCATAACTTTTGACTCCAAGCTCTGATTTTCACAAAATTGGACTTTCTGGAATGAGCACGACATCCTCTACACCACAAAATCTGGATTTCTTATTTTTAATCAGGGTAGATATATTTAAATGAAGAGAAACATATTCGGCTCCAGTCATTTAATGCTCATTCCCGTCAAATGATAGAAAACGCCTGCCAGAGCCAAAATAGCTGCCCGCACTCAGAAGGCCATAAATTTTGTATTTCTCAACGAAATCACACAAAATTTTTACCGTTGGAATCATGGCTCTAAGACCCGATGCACAGAAATCAAGAAATTCTATGGATTTGGTGAGAGATTGGTCAATGGAGATTTTGTATAAAACGTGGCTGAGTTCATAACAGTGTTTCATTTGGTGGTTGGGAGTGCAATTAAGAGGCATGGTCATCATTCTTTCTCTTCTGCAAGCACCTAGGATAGTATGGGGAGCCTTTTGCAAGTAATATATAATCATTTTACTCCATTTAATGCCTCTTATAAGTGGTTGAAGGATAGATTTCGGGATTTTCATTTTTCCCTTCTCTTTCTCTTCTCATTTTTTTTCTATAAATTGGGAGTGTTGGGCTCATTATAAGAAGGGGAGTTTTCAGATAGAAAATATCTGCCAAAATTTCTTTGTGAAACCAATGTGTTGCAATGCCCTTGTATTGGACTCCTTGCATGGTGATCTAGGCCCTTATCTTGTAATAGATTGAACTATGCATATCACGAAGCAATAAAATATCAATTTGTGGATGTATCTTCCCCTGCTATGTTTTTTCTTGCATTCTTCTTGCCCCTTTAATATTTCTACAAGAATATTGTGTCTATTATTATGTTCTTACAGGGATCCATTATCATTGTGTATGCTTGGAATATTGTTGTGAATGCATTTTGCTAGATTATGGAGAACTGTCATCACCTCTTCTACTGTGCACTTTACTTCTGTATTTCATACATTTGGAGACTACTCTCACACCCTCCTTTTCTGGTGTATCACTGCTTTAGTGTAGGCTTTCATTTTATGCATTCTCTCTCCCTGGTCCCTTGGAAATTTAGATTAAAACAATTAGCTTATCCTACATTAGAGTAGATTATGGCAGGTAGTTTAGGAGCAAGAACCAGCTTTCTCTGGAGGTCTATCTCAAGTAGCAAGTCCCACAACTTGGAGATAGTACCCATGTTATCCAATCACACCATGAGTTCAAGTATATGCACTTGTATAAACATATGGGTGCTGTGATTCAATGATAACAATAGTGTCCTCATGAAGACCCTTGTCATCACGAAGGTACTGCAATGCAATTGAAGTCTGTCAAAATACAACTTATTTTTTCTCATCTAGATGAATATACCTTAGATAGGAAGTTATATCTTATTAATTTCTTCGTAACCAATTAATTACATCAGCCCTACTAAACAACTAGGTTCCTTAATTGTTAACCTTCAGAGTTAAAACTTCATTAGATGAAGTTATGAAGATAAATCTGCTTTCTATCCAACTCACACGTTATGATTTGAACTATTAACAACCTCATTCCAATTTTACATTAAAGGCCTAGTACACATGGAAGTTTCATTTATTTACTCACTTAATATAGCCCTATCTTATATAGGTTTTGAGTAGGTCCTTTTTCAAATTAGACTTCATTGAAATGAAGTCTAATTACGTTTTTAATCATCTTTTCCTACATTCCTATTTTAATTAAGGAATTTTACATGAGAAAGAACACCTTCTCTAACTACAGATAATAATAAGGATTCATATCAAAAAGGTCTTAAATTAGGACTATGATTAATTTCAAGGTAATTGTATTTCCTTTGCCTTGTTAAGGGTTAAATTCTATATAAACCCATCATACATTATAAACTATTATCAAGGTTTAACTCTCATACAAACATTTTATTTAAATATAGTCATAAAGATATAGTTGAGTATCAATGTAAGAAAGTCAACTTTATAACTTGCATCCTCACTGGAGAGGGTAATACATCTAGTACCTCAGACTTCTATTTATTCCATTCCAAACCATAGAATTATGCTACTGTTTATGAAATATATTAATATTCATTATTTCCTCTCATTGCATTCCAAAAGGAATTACATTAAGTACAAAAAAATTTCAAACATATTTTATTCAACAAGGAGGAAATTATACATTTACGTGTCCATACTCTTCAGATATTACTAATATCACACATCACTATTTCAATCAATTTTAGATACAACTTTATTTTCCCTCAAATACATTTGAGTAATGAACCATATTTCATCATAAAAAGACCAATACTCTTTGATAACCAAATGTAACTTCCTAAAGATCTTTCTCCTTTCATCACTTATGAAGTTCATCTAAAAAATTGCTAGCGTAGGTCAGCTCATGGAACTGATCATGGTAAGCACTAAATCATTAAAGTTATATTCTTTTAACTAACTATTTCATAAAAAGAACTATGTTGTTATGAAACAGACCTGAAGCAATTCATTAAGACACAACCAAAAGGAGTTATAATAATCAAACCAAATAAACAGAGAAATAGATATACAACAAATCAAAAGTAAGGTTAGGTCATGATATATAACAACTTTAGCCATCCATATTATTGTATTTTATCAAAATAATTTAAATAATAATTCTGATAAGTAAAATTTCATCAGAATTTCACTACTACTTTCATATATTTATTTTCATGATCACTCATCTGATTAGATAAATTTAGCAAAAAAAGGTAACTATCCTAACTAGATTTTAGGAATAGTTCAACAGTAGATCATTTCCAACAATACTTCCATCTCAATATTTCCTTAACCTATATTCATCCTAAAATCTGATCTTCCAACAATTAAACTTAAATATCATAAGAAATAAGTTGAAATAACCAAATCATCATAACATTTAAGTGTTCTAGTTTAGAGTATCCTAATACTCAAACTCAGAGCTAGGAACCAAATCAAGTTAAAAAACAACCAAGATAAATTAGATCACTTGAAGATGTAAGATGACTTTGAACAAGAAAAAGAGTTACACTCCAATGTAAAAAAGATGCACCATTACAATCATTACCTTAAGTAGTTAAATGGTTAATTTTTTACTCTAGAATAACTCATTAAACCATTCAACTATTTCCATCCTAACACATTATTCCATCGAATTGATTTCAACTTCAATTATACTTCACTAACAACATTCTCCAATCATTCTTACTAGACAGTCATGAAATAGATAAGAGAAAGACAACATCTTCACAAAGTGTGAAGCTCAAAGAAGAATAAAGGAAGGATATGAAGAAAGATCACAACCCTTCAACTCTTGTATGATTAAAGGAGAACCTAAAGAAACCAATAACTTACATTGACAAGGTCATTATTTAATGTCTCAAACCAAAATCCCAAACAGAGATCTAATCTTGGTTTGAATTGAATGAACAACAACCAGGAGATGGTAAAGATAGATTTTATTTCCAGAAGATAAAAAAAAATCATTACTCAAAAGATATAAAGATGGAAGGAATAATTTTAACATATTGTTAAGTCTGAACAATCTTCCTAACTCAGATCCGTATAGGAGAAGAAGTAATCAAAATGATTTAACCTAACAGAAGTCATCATTCAATTTTCACGAAGAAGACATTTCATAAGCTCTGTAAGAATTGAAACCAAGTTTAATTGTCCAAGGTATAATAAACGGACTAACAAAATACATAAAAATAATACCGATAGAATTATCAAGAAGTTCAAGTTGATAACAACAACTGAAAAACTGTAAACCAATACCCAAAGGAGTTTTTCGTTTTTAGCACATATTGGGCCATAATTTCATAGGTTACCCAATGAACCAATAGAGTAGAAAAATTAATATATTTTCCCTTATGGGATTCCAAAAATTAGGCTTCGTCAAAAATAACAAATCAATTCCAGAGAATAGAAGAAGTATACTTTTCCAGGAATTTTAAAAATAATAATCGAAATAACTTAAACAAGTCCATGAATACATTTAACCAATTGCTAAGAAAAACCCACAACAATTTATCTTTCCTTAATAATCACAAGGCTTGAGTCTACAACCAAAATAATACAAACAAAAACACATATTTACAATCACATACATCGATAAGAAAATAGGCATGTTCTCAAATTTAGAGCCTTCCAACTGTACAAAAATAATATGAATAAGCAGGCATCACAGAATGTTATGTTCCCTGAAGAATCATGAAGATTCAATCAATAATCAAGTATTCAAAATAGTTGAATAACTACATTTTCCCAACAAAGAGAAAGCAAGACCATTTTAGAACAAGATCCAAAGATTAAAGTTAACAAAGCTAACTACAAGATTTAAATAGTTCAAACAAGATCGCAAACAATTATTGACTTGATCTCAAGCACATGTAGAAGGATTAAAGCATAACGCAACTATCAAATCAAGAAAATCAAAAACCCAGATCACACTTTCCATCATTCAAAGAGAATCGAAAAAACATTCCCAATAAACAACACAAAAAACAAAAGTAGAGAAATTTTATTAGAAAAATGAAAACTAGTCTATTCCAAAGAGTATTTTTGTTCTTACGAAACACTTAAGTAAAAGAAAAAATATTAATGGATAGAACCTATCATTCTTGATAGCAATTCTCCTTCACTGATTCATAGAAGTATCCAAGAAGAGATTCAATCTCCCTTTCGAAATGATAAAACCACACAAAAACTTCCTCTATCTCCTTTATATGGTCTCATAGATCCAACCCTTTCTCCCACATCATGCAAGGAAGGAAAACTCATGCATTGACACATTGCATGCAAAAATCAAACTGGAGGTTTGAAAACAAAAAAAAACACATACAGAGCTCTAGCCCCAAAACCAAATGAATCGACAAAACCAAACTCTCTATCTTCTTCCTAGGTGGTTTCACCAATTTCCAAAAATTAAATGTAAAGTAGGAATGTCAGTCCTTCCTATTTTCCCACCACCACCATATAAAAATTTTAATTCGACTCAATTCAAACAAAAAAAGCCTCATAAAACTTTGTAAAAAATGTCAACTCATCCATCTTAAGTTTGTAACTGCCTTTTCCAAATTTGGCTGCAGAAAGAGATAAGGCTTAATAAATTGCCTTGAATTCGTTTCCTCCCATTTTCCTATTTTCCCTTGTTGTTTCATAGGCCCCTTTAGGTTATCCATTTCCTTAGTTAGGTTAGACACTAATTTAAGAATCAACACAGGTCCATAGGTAAGTCCATAGTTTTAGTCTAGGTCCCTCTTAATTATTTTTCATCCCAATTTAACAAAAGAAAATATTAACTTATGTTAGGTTTAAACCTTAGGATAGAGTTACTAGTCTTAGAACATAGTTTTATTAGGCCCCAGGTACCCAATCGAAACATCACCATAACATAATAGAAAATAACCAAATTGTTACTTGATTAAATGAGAAGTAGAGATCCATGAAGAGGTTCATTCATAACCTTTACACATTTTAGGTCCATAACTATTCCATCTATCCAAATTAGACATCATGACATGAAAATTAGAAGCGTACCTTAGATCAAAGGAATTGATCTAAGGTAATGTTGTTTGAATCCCCTTAAATTATGAAAACTGAAACTCAAATTCATTATCCCTGGTAGTTAATTTATTTGGCATAGAAAAGATGGATTGATTCATTTTCAATTAACCAAAATCATGACAGTATGTACCTATTCCCAACATATAACTTGTTATCTTCTACAAACATGATCTCCTAAGTCATAAGAGTACACCATATTAAGAAAAAATCACTTGTCAACATTTGTACCTTCTATAGTAGAAGTCATCATAGGTACAGTCATGTTAGAGGTGTTAAATTACTAAATTCCATAATGTATCATTATCATAGGTACCATGGATATATGCCTTCAAAATATTAAGATAAGGAATTCACAGAGTACATGACGTCAATTGCAATCGGCCAAAAAAATTAATAACATGGCCAAAAGCTAAGCTAAAATTATATTTGGCCACTTGTGATTGGGAATATTTCTAGACAATTATTGATACTATTTTAGAGGAAATTTCATATACAATTGGGGTTTATTTTTCCATTCCACAAAGAAAATATTAGAAACAATGTAACTTCCATAAATTCAACGTCCAAAACCAAACTAAAACATATTAATTTATTGGGGAAAATTTGCGGAATATTTTTTTAAGGGGTTGCAAGAGTGATACATTGTTCATGATTTAATTAATTTCTGATTAATTATTTATCTAGTTTCACAACTTAGGTCGTTAATAAATTTTATAAAAGAATTCTTAAGTTAAAGTGAACCCATTTATCTACGTCTTTTATACCCTTATTACACCTTTATTCTAATTAATTAATTTTCATATAAACACTTTCCCTTTTTAATCCCTTAATTAATTTAATGAAAAATGTCCCATTAGCCACTTTAGTTTTAATATCTAGAAAAAACATCATTTACTTATTTATTAAATTCAAAATGGAAGGGGAGGGGGTCATAACATAGTCTAATCCACAAGTGTAGGTACCCTAGGGCCTTATTTGTTAATTAGATTTTTAAAATTTTTCACATACACATTCCCACAAAATATAACATAAGTGATGTAGGATTCATTCTAAAACATTGGATTAGATCTATCTTGGCCATTAGATCTGAGGTTAGACTAAAACCTATAAATCCTTATGATCTCTCCTATTATTATTTTCTTACCATATTCTTATCATTTTCACTCTTTTGTTTTGCAAGTTTGGGAGAATGGAGGCCATGGATCCAAAGAGATATTGTGAGGTGTTGTGCCATGTTAGAAGGATATACACACCATTTTGGGCATTTATATTATCTACATCCATGTCCTAGGGTTTGCTTTACTTTTTAGTTGTTATTATATTATTATTGTTTTTTGGGTTTAACCTAGTTGGGTATGGGCATTTTTGCTCCATTTTATTTTTAGATCTAAATGAAGCATATACACAATCCAGGTTATATATATAATATTATATTTGTTTTAGATTTATTTTTTAAAAATGTTGAATCAATAGATTAAACGTTTTATTTTAACCTATTTTTTTAATAAATCTAAAACAAATATATATATATATATATATATATATATATATATATATAAACACACACACACACACACACACACACACACACACGCGCGTATCTATGTATATATATATATATCTCTCTCTCTCTCTCTGTGTGTGTGTGTGTGTGTGTGTGTGTGTGTGTGTGTGTGTGTGTGTGTGTGAATACTAAACTAGGTTATGGGTCGACTGATCTATATAGAAAAATAGTGCAGAGTATATGTTTAGCAATTGTGGCTAACAATATGTGTAGGTTTTGGTTTGGGCGGGGGTACCACCAGACCCCACTCCACAATGTAATATATATATATATATATATATATATATATATATATATATATATATCTGTGTGTGTGTGTGTGTGTGTGTGTGTGTGTGTGTGTGTGTGTGAGAATACTAAACTAGCTTATGGGTCGGCTGATCTATATACAAAAAATAGCGCAGAGTATATGTTTAGCAATTACGGCTAACAATATGTGCAGGTTTAGGTTTGGGTGGGGGTGCCACCGTACCCCACTCCATAATGTAAAATTGTCTCATGGTGGGGTCATCGCCCCCAACCCGTTGCTTGTTTATCATATACAAAGGCTTGGCCACGTAGGCCTATTCGGCCCAATCTATACACAATCCTTTTCTTATATTCGGTAAACTACGTTCTATTAAAACATTTCCCCCCAATTTTTTAATATATAGACATTCAAATTAAAAATTATTAATCTGTGTGTGTAATATAATATAAATATTGCGTTAAATAAATTGATACGATTATAAATTATATAATTATATAAAATTAGATATATAACTTTATACAATTATAATATTTTATTTTTTTATTTTTTTTGTGTTTTATTTGTTTATAAAAAACAATCAATTCAACTTGTTTGTATAACAACTATAAGGGTATAACTAGTAGTTATAATTTCACATCTATTCAAGTATGGGGAAATAGTAGAAACTAATAACACTCCCACCCCCCACCCCCCCACCCCCTTTTTCATGTGTTTATAACTATATATTTTCCTAATGAATTTAAGGAAGTTTCTACACAAGTAAATAGAAGGAAACATTTCCTTTACAACAAGGTAAACTTTGATTATAAAATTAACTCAAATCATTCATATTTACATATTCCTTTTTGAACGGAATGAAAGTAGAAAATTCATAAATGAAACTTATTCCTTCCTTCTTTTAAATCAAGTTGCCAATTTTACAAAAAGAGAATAAATATATACTTTCCACAATACAACACCATCCTTTTTAAATGAAGATCCATAATACATTTTCGAATCAAATTTTAAATATGAAATAAAATTTTCCATTCCAAATAAGGAAAGTTTTCCATTGAAAATTAAATGCATTATAGGTATAATTTACAAGTTTGAAGAAGGCATCATAACAATAAAATGCAACTTCTCATACCTTCTTTCCAAAATATTCATTTTTGGATAATCAATACAAATCATTCTTACATAATACATTTACAAGAAGTTGAAACTTTTTAAAATGCAAGTTACAAATACCTCCACTTAGGTGGAGAAAACATGACAAAAATTTACAAAAGTAGGAATTCTTCCATGGGCTCAACAATAATTGTCTTCACTCCAAGAGAACCACTTCAGCTCCATAGCTTTTCCTTTCTTCAAATCACAATGCAAGGGAGGGGGTGTAGGTAACTCTCAACTCTCAGCCTTTATTCCAATGAGGGGAAGAATCCATTCTCCTCATTGGCCCCCTTGCCCTAACCATATGAAATAAACTATTTTTACAACCAATATAAGCTTTAAAAAATGCTTCCACATTACAACACACATACAAAAAGTCATTTTAAACACACAAACAAGCACAAAAATAAAACAAAAATAACATGAAACTTTCAACACACAAGGATTGAAACTCAAGCCAATGGAGCACGGAAATATGGGGAATCATTATACCTCCTAATGGGTTAAGTGTCCACCTTGAAGCCTCCAAAAACAAAAAACAACCCATACAATACTCTTATGCCTCCTTCAAATATCTTATACCTCCCTCTATCTCTTATACCCTCCTCAATATCTTATCCCTCCCACAAGTTCAATATACAAGAAAAGTAATAATTTCTCTTATTTGAATAGGTAGGACACCCAAAATCCCTCGAAAATATGCAATAATAGTGTTATGCCTCTATCAAAATATCCCAATAAACCTTCTCCTACACACTACTTAAGGTAATTCTACCCAAGGTCTCAAAACAAGAATACACACAACCACTCATTTACATACAACACACACATATATATATAAATACATGGGTGTAGTTCCTACCTATCCATTGCAAGAAACTTGATTGCAAAATCACAGCTCCGAGCTCCTTCCAATCTCAAATCCAAATCTAAACAAGCTCCAAGACTCCCAAGCAAGAAAATCAAGCTAAAACTTCAAAAAACCAATGCACAACAAAATGAAGTAACCCCAAAACCATCAACTAATCTTGTATAAATAGAGAAAGAGAAGAGGAGGCTGAGGTGGCTCAATGTAGGATGCCACATCACTTCTCCTCAACTCCACATCACCAATTCAAACATCGAACCCAAGGATAATAAATTGGTGGGTTAGGATATGACAAGTCAGTTACACACACTAACCCTCACTCCATACCTATAAAGGACACCATTAAAAAATCATGTAAGAAAGTGGAATAATTTAAAGTTTTTACCTTTAAAATCATATAATGGAGTCTAAATTTTACCCCTCACCCCATATGTATAGTTGGTGGGTGAATTTAAGAGGTGAGGGAAAATCTTAACTTCTCCCACAAACCTCCAAAAATGGCTTAAAGGTCAAATTTTAAATTTTGAGAGATGGGTTGAGTCACAACAACCAAAATCAATTAAATTAAACTCAAATCAAAAATTTCACAAGGACCATCTGCCCCTAATAAATTTCCTTTTGTCACATCCCAAAAATTAGCTTAATTAACATAATTAATTACTAAACAAAGGTAAATTTAATGAACAATACAAAAGTGAAATGCAATGCAATAATAAAATACATACTCACAAATTAATCAGAAGAAAAGGTGAAAGAAGAAACACATATCCCATGGTCACAATTTAAGGTCATCCCCTCCATGGGGACATCCTAACATCCTAACAATATACAAAAATAACATAACACAAAGTTTCCATGGTGATCGTCCTTACAACCATCAGATATTCTGCTACGGTTGGTCTCCTAACCCCCTTATGGCTTTTGTGATACAATAACCTACAAAATCAAACAATACCTTCATTGTCCTCATGGCCGCATCAAATACATCAAAAATAAAATAAATGCATATTCATCAATAAACATCATCATATCACAAAATCATCATTAAGCTAAGTACGACTACCAATCATTTACAATTTATAAACCTTTCAATTTTTCAATTTCATCAATATAAGTGAGATCACAAGATAAATTCAAACACCAAAACATGGTCAATACAATGAGAATTAAGAATTTCAGTATATATATATAAGCTAACAACACATTATCACCATCAATACATAATATATATCCATGTCTTTAAGAATCCATACAAACCACAATATGAATCACAACATATCAATAGTTAGAATATCTTTATCATCTAGCATCATGCTTATCCAAAAGAACATAACAAGGTTCATATCTATAGTCCATGATAAATCAAAATCATATTATAAAATGTGTTGAAGAGGATTGGGCACTACATCCCCCTCCCCTTAGACTTGAATTCCTCCAGGAAGTCACTAAACTATGTGTGGAAACTGCGCCCGTAACAAACTAGCATCCTCCCATGAAGTGGCAGTCTCATCATGCCTATCCCATAGGAATCGCATCTGATCAATATCATTTCCTCAAAGGTCCAAGGTCTTATGATCTATAATTCCTATGGGCTCCATAGTCACATTTCCCTACTCCTAAACATGCAATGCGGTCATATCCATTATATGAGAAGGATTTTAAATGTATTTCCGTAATACAAAAACATGGAAAAAATCATGGACGTGAGACAAGATAGGTGGCAAGGCTAGACAGTATGCTAAGATAACAATCCACTCCAAGATATCAAATGGGCCCAAAAATCTAGGATCTATCTTATAGCCTTTTGTAACGAATAGGGCTCTTATGAGGGCTAACATGAAGAAACACCATCGTGTCAACCTCAAAACTACGGTTTGTCCTCCTCTAATCTACACACCTATTCTACCTATCCTGAGCCTCCTGCAATCTCTACCTAATCAAGATAACCTGGTGTTCCATGTCCCCTAACATTGCTAGCCCAAGAGATACCCTATCCTCCAACCTGTCCAAACTTAATGGTGTCCTTCACTCCCTACCATATAGTGCCTAAAATGGTGCCATGTCGATGGAACTCTTCTTAAATTGTTGTTGTAAACAAAATCAACCAAGTATAAATACTCCTCCCATCTCGACTAATTATCCATGGTGTACATCCGAAGCATGTTATCTAAAATATGATTCACCCACTCTATCTTACCATCTGTCTCAGGGTGATAGGTTATACTGAAATTAATTCTCGTACCTATAGCATGTTGCATGGTAGTCCAAAAATGTGACGTTTACAAAGGATTATGGTCACAAATAATCTTCCATGGAATCCCATAAATTATGACTATCTCATCCAAGTACACTCATGCTAGCATACTATTCATATAGTTGGTCTTCACTAGAAACACATGATCCACTTTTGTTAATTTATCAGCCATTACCACGATGGCGGCATGGTGATATCTCGAAATCAGTAACCCAAAAATGAAATCCATGGAAATGGTGTCCCACTTCCATTCTGATATGACATTCGGATGAATTGTAAATTTTGTTTCGTTTATCAAAATGTGATAAAAATTATACCATCCTGAGCATGGAAAAATTTTATAGATGTTAAAAAAAAAATTGATTTCAGTATTGTTTGATATAGTTATGGCAGGCAAATGGAAAGCACTTTGTTTTCTAAATCTTTTTAAACCTGTTTCACATAAAAAAACATAAAAAAATATATTTCTCGAAAAAAAACAAAATTAAATCCATCCCAAGATAGACAACTACATCAAACTTTTCACCAAAGGAAAAAAAAAACAAAGATTTGGTCATCCAAATTGCGGGCAAACGGACTACAATATTATAGGTTTTTCCAAAAAAAAAAACCAAGTCATATAATTTTAAGTGTTTAATATAGCTAAAATTGTCCATCTTTTAAAAAAATAGTATTTTAGAAACTAGATTCCAGATGCTACGATTCATATTTATATTAATGTTTCTAATTTTGAGTGCGTGTATTGCTAATAATCCCTACAAGTTGTGATTTCACTATTTTCTGCAATATGACATCCACTTATGACCCCTGTTTTGTCCGCCAACTTGGTGCACTTACCGTAATCTAGTCATATTTTAGAAAGAAATACATCAACACTTGAACATAAAACAAAGATTGACCTCATAGTCATGTTTTTTGGAATATTGTCTTATAGCACATGATAAATTGGTGCATACACTTGAAAATGTTATGTTTTTCTAAAAACATAGATTTATTCATGGATTACACAGTCCAAACCTTGGCTTAGATATCAAAGCTAAAGAGTGGGTGTCTTCCAAGCCAAAGAAAAAAAATGTGCTTGCGTTGCTAGATTTATAAAGCACGTGTGTTTTGTTTTTCTTAGTGAAAAAATAAAATTTACATAGTAAAAAATGCACTCGCATTATAAGTGTCATAGCACGAGCATGTTATAATGTGACCAAACCATAATGCACTTGTGGTATATGGAAAATGGTTGAAAAATAGATTTTGGCCACTTTTTGGTCCCCCATCTCCGTGCATATTCCCATTACAGTCTTATAACTTCAATATCACTATTCTATTTGATTCTCTAAGCTTCAAATATTTCCTTAATGCACTATATAACATACATGTATTTATAGACTTTTTGAATTTAAAGTATGACTATATTGGCATGAAATGCAAGAAAAAATAGAGGGGAAATTGGAGCAAAAGAAGTAAAATAATAATACAAATAAGGATAAGGGATTAAGGATCCAAAAAGGGAAATGAAGCCATTTTTTTGGAATGTGACCATTTCCATGTGGGTCAAAATGTGTAAAGGTCTCATAAAAAGTCAGAGCTCTAGAAAACACAAAGAAACATGGGATAAGATATAAAATTATTAAAAATAGGTAAAATATGGTTCATATGTCATAGGAAAAAGTAAAAAATATTGAAAAGAAAGGAAACCATTAATGATAGTCGATAAGGGGTTGAACAAAATAAACATAACAACAAAATACATGCCTATAAGAGATTAACTTAGACACAAAGTCAAGAAGCATATATAAATGCAGTAATACCAAAATAAAATTAATAAATCTTATACACATATTAGTTGTCTATATAATGCTCCATGTTTATCGAGTTCTCTCTCTCTATGTTTGTGTATTTAAATCTGTGTGTGTGTGTGTGTGTGTGTGTGTGTGTGTGTGTGTGTGTGTGTGTGTGTGTGTAAATTCATATCAAAGTGAGATAAAAAAGTTTACATAGGATAAATTGAAGAATATTTGGTGATTGGAACTTATAAGGGTTTCTTAGATTCAATATCTATATTATTGTTATATAAAATTCAAAAGAAAGCAGAGGGTATAAATCAAATCTTATAGTCCATCTCCATTGACCTATGGTAAACAAAAACTATATGCTTCTCATAATCTTGTGTTGAATACCCTATGCTCATGTGTTTATATTTGTTCTCCTTCAAACATATGTAATATAGATCGAGTAAAAAATGTAGCACTATATATATATATATATATATATATATATATATATATATATATATATATATATATATATATATATATATATATATCGATAGTATAAAGTGGCATCCTCGATAATAGGATAAAGACTGTTGAATATTTTTTCCATATAATTGTTGGCCTCTTTAGTTTTTTTGAGGAGGACTTTCAATTCCTCACTGATCTTGTCCATATTGGGTGTGAAATTGATGGCATGGAGACTTACCTCATATTCGTTGTCTAATTATTCCCACATGATTGATTGTCACATGTTTGGTAAGTCAAATATGGTGTCTGGTTCATACCCTGCACCTGGAAGTGTCATCTAACAAAAACAAAGGCTTGCAAACAACGATTGATTAGGCATGATTACTTGCTTTCAAAGAGATAAGACAAGATATGTAGAAGATATAAAATAGAAATTTTTAAACAGGGATCAATGTCAATCCTACATATTGGTTTCAATCTAAACGATCGATATTGATTGCTAATAAAACTATTTTTTATCGAAATACTTTGAAACATATACTTATATCACCAAAAAAAAATCTAAATGTAACATGGATTATAAAAACTTAATAAGGCTTACATACCTTTGAAACTTGATGAAATTGAGCTGATGAGATGTGTAGGATTATTTCTCCAAAGCGAATCTGAGATAACCAGAGATTGTTTTTATTCGACATTATTTCAATGCAAGAAGGCTGGGGAATAAGACGTCAATGTTGATTGCAGGGTAGTGCTTTGAGTCAAAATTACGCTTGAACAAATGCTGTTGGGAATTCAAAGTTTAGAAAAATAATAATCCTTGGGAATATTACAAGACTTGTTTATATAAGATCATTGTCATTGTAACGGATCATCGTCGATCTGCATAACTCATTTTTTACTGCGGGATCAGTTCAAATTCTTCACTTTTATGGAGTTTTTGGTTCTCAAATGGGTTTTGTGTTGTTTTAAGTTTGTGGGAGGGTTTTTAAGGTTCTTTTGATTGTTTTAGCTTGTTTGATTTAATTTAATTTTTATTGATAATGTTTCGTTTGTGGTTGCAGGTGGTTATGGGTGTAAAATGGTGAATGTAACTTTGTATAATACATAAAATACATGTGTGATACTATGAACGAGTTTCCTACAGTGTGTCTGCACCTATTTGAATTAGCATGTCCTAATTCTAGTGTCGGCACATGTTTCCCACTCTAGTATTATTTTCTGAATACGCCTTTTCTATAGAAATAGAGTTCGAAGATATTCAAAAAATATTACCAATTACCTTTTTGTTAATCTTTAATCACTTATCAATAATTATTCGATTAATTAAGATATCAAATAATCTCATTTGTCTTGAAAATCATACTCAATCCTAATTTTCTACTATCTTGTTACTTATTGGGTGAAAATATCCGAATTGAGATTTCATTATTCAACAAGAGATTATAATTTAATTTTATGACTACACTCTTTTTGAAATTATAAGGTATTTTTTTTAAAAAATAAGGGTTCAGATGTTTAAGTTTTACTCCAAAAACACTTCCTCTCCTTTGGACCACCTCTATAGCCTACCCCTAATACCTAATTTAAACTATTAATAAATTAGATCCTTTCACCATTAATTTCTATCGGTATATTGCTTTTTATTTTATCAAATTGAATTAGCTCAACATGAACTCATGTGATAGGATATTTCCTAACTAATGAACTCCCATGTCGATTGAAACGTGGACAAAATTAGACAATACAAAAAACAATTAGGATTTAAAGAGAGAGAAAACAAGGTCAAGATGGATAAGGAAATATTGAAGACGCCAATAACAAAAAAAGGAATGGGGGATTCAGTAAGTAAAATTTGGTGGTATATTACATTCATTCGTAGGATACTAAATAATACTCCTATTTCACGTTCTAATTTGTAATATTCTATTGTAAATAACTCCTCCCAATACACCATTCCTATTATAAATACCCCTTATATTACCAGATGTTACGTATACATGTATTTTTTGTGACATTTTAAATACCCCTTATTATTTGTATATCTTTCATGTTGAATGTGTTCTTTGAGTTTTAAAACATTTGGTTCATGTTGAGATGTATTGACTTTTCAAAATGATGAAGAAGTCAAATTTAAACCAAACATTAAAATTTGTGTTGATTCTAAGTTTCACTTATTGGTGACTATTAAACATTAGCTTACAAAAGTCACAAATTGTTTTGAACCTTGCACAAGAAGAAAAAATATCAAGAGCTTCCAGATATGTTGAATACTAATTTTGGACTATGTGTCCATGATCAATGTGTCAAGACTACTAGAGTTTATTAACATTTCACACACCGATACAAAGATCAAAACCTCAATGAGTGTAATACATCAATATTTGAAAAGTGACCAAAATTGGTCTTCGATAGTGTTTTGACTATTGTATGAGGATCATAATTTCAAGGCCATGTGGTGTATGGTTTTCACTAATCAATGATAGGTGATGTCCATTGGCATAATGGAGAACCAAAGAGTTTTGTAGTGGAGACCAAGTTCTAAAAATTTTAAAGAAACAACTATACCAATTAATGCCCCTTCACTACTTATTACATGCCATTATATTGGCTTACAAGATTTAAATTAAGAAAACCCTCTTTATTTAACATACATGATAGGATAATTTGTAGAATGTGAAGCCCCCATGGAAAAAAATGAGTTGAAATTCAAATAACATAAGAAACATATGGAAACAAGAGCCTTTTTTTTTACCCATAATGTAATGCCCACTTCCCTATGACACTTAGTTGATTATCATTTTGAGTTATGCAGACTTTTGGATATGGACATGACTTATACTTACGTTGATTAGCATGATGTTTTGTGAGTAGATGCATTTGGGTTATGATTGGATTTTGTTTTCTGTATGATCTACACTGGCTCATCATGACAGACTATTGGATACTGATATTATTTTTATATGGATATATCGCATGTGTTCTAACATTGGATTTCTTCGCCATGATAAGTAGGATGTAGTTATTGAATTTACATTGCTTTAACTTTGGATAATGATGGAATGCATAATTAAGTTGTGATTTAAACCTTGAAATAATGGATAATTGAATTACGTATAGATGTTAATGAATTTCATGCATATGGTTATTTTGGACATTTTGACATGGCCGCAAGGCCGAGGGAGGTATTTTGTATTTTGCAGGAAACACAGCATGATCACAACCATGAGGGGGATTGGGAACCAAACACAACAGGATGTCGGGTGGTTACAACATTTGGTCATCAAGGCAACTAGTAAATTGTATTGTGTTACCCTTATTCTTTTATGTGTTAAGAAAAATTTCCATGAGGGGAAATTCTCTAATGTGACCAAGGGGGTAAGAATTTTAGTTACTTGTTTTAACTTACTTTAGTAGGTGATTTCATTTGTGATGTTTTTTTAAATTACTTTTGCTAAGTATGTTTAGATTAATGTAACACCTTGTTTTAAATTTTAAGTTTGGAGGGAAGTCTATTAGATATAATTAATTTTGATGGTTGGCTCCTTGAGGCTTGTGTTTCCTCTTGTATTGAATGCTTTCATTGAGTGTTGAGCACTCCAAATCCTTTGAATCTCGAATTTGAGATTTAGGGCAATTTTGGGGGACTTGTGGGACAAGTTGAACTTGTCCCACACTTCCCAAAACCCCTTACCAACCATATCTATGGGTTGGGAAGCCAAAAAGGGGATTATTTATTGTTTTGGGAAGGGAAATGTGACTTTGGAGTGCACTTGTCTTCCTTTTGCATTTATTTGTGCCTTAAGACACATGGGGAGGGATGGATGTGGAAGAGAGATGCCATTCAATCCAACCACCCATTTATTGTGTTTTGGGAGTTGAGTTGACTATGGGAGGTGGTCTTGAGGATGTGTGATGTGGAATCCTACAAGGAGCCACATCACCCTCACTCTTCCCTTTTGTCTATTTATGGAAACTTCCTCTCTTGTTGAGGGGGTTGGAGGTTTTTGTTGAGGAGTTCTTATTGTTATTTTATTTTGGGGGAGAGAAAAGAATTGGGAGGAAGAGAAAAAGAAGGAGCTTGGACTTGCATACTTGGATTGTTTTGGATGGAGCTTGGAATAAGCTTGTTGGTTTAGGCTTCTCCAGTGGAGAGGTAGGAAACCTTCTCCCTTTTTTTGTTTTCATATTGTTGTTGCTTCTATGCTAAATTTGTGAATAATCTATGTTTACTTTTTTGTATTGTGAAAAATGGATAGAATGCTTAATGTGTAGTGTAGGAGAGGTCTATGGGAAAAATCATGAGGGAGGCATAAGAGTAGAATAGGATATTGTGGAGGGAGTTTGAGAGGGATGCCCATCTTGGGTAAGAATGTTCACATTCTTACCTTGTCCTTGAGGGAGCCATAAGATGAGGGAGGCATAAGAGTATGGGAGGAAAAAGGGGTACTTGAGGGAGGCATAAGAGTCATAGGGGCTTGAGTTTTATTGTGGAGGGTTTGGATGGGCATCTCATCTCAATGGGGAGGCATAAGGAAAAATTTCCCATAGTTCCTTCCTCTTGTTGGCTTGGATGAAAGTCTTGTTGTGAAAAGTATTGTGTTGTTTGTGTTTCATTTTTGTTTCTTCTTGTTAACCTTGAATGTTGTGAAGAAAATTGTATTGTAGAAGAAAGTGTTGTTGCCTTGAGTTGGAGACCACCCTTCATTGTGTTGTGTTTGGGGCTCGGGGGTCAATGGAGGAGATTGCTTCTCTTCTCCATTGAGTTTTGGTTGGGAGGAGAGTGTTGCCTCTCCCCCTATCTTGGTTGTGATTGAAATACTTGGAACTTGGAGCATGGATGAAGGACACCTTGGAGCACAAGAACCTTGTTGTTGACAATGTAAAAACATCATGTATTTACCCACCTTGAGTGGAGAAAAAAAAAATTTAATATTGCTTTGTTTTCTTTAGCTTCCATTATTGTAATTTGTTTCCACATGAGGTAGGAAAGTGTTGTACAATGATTTTTAAGGAAGTTGTATTGAAATGCTAGGAAATTCTTGCTCTAAAACTTATTGGAAATGTTGTTGAACTCTCTTGTGGAATGTTGGAAAGAAATTACAAAAGAAAATTTATTAAATTTTTGCCTTGTTACTTGAAAGTGATGTATTGAAATGGTTGGAAAAATAGTGCATTACCTCTTCTTGAATAGTTGATGGAAAGACTTAAGTTTTTTTTTGGCTTTTAATATGCCAATGAAACATTGTAAGCTCTAGTTCTTTTCTGTTCTCTTCATTTATGAATCCATTGTAAATCCATCTACTTACAAATCCTAGAAGGAAATGTAATCAAACCTTCTTGAATTCCCGTACAAGGCTTACTAAAATATGTAGAAGGAGATTTTAATGTAAAGGTTCCAAGCTGATTTAGTTCTTTACCCATACTTCGGTAATAAGAAAACTAAGATTCTAAATGCTATTCATATTTAAGTATCATTAAATCTATTGGATTTACTAATATTATATTTTATTTATAACAATATACTATAGTATTCCCATTATATTAACAAGGAATATTACTATGAACTCAGTCAAGACATAATATAAATGACTTATAAGCTAAGGAACCTGTGTATGCATCGTTGTCTACGACGCTCCCCAAGGTCCATGAGTAATCATGTATTTGTCAAACAAAGTATGCTAAATTTTATATCAAACCACACATTAATATCATATACATGAACAAGTAAAACGAGGATACGCCTCTATAAAGCTTCCATGTCACAGGACTGTCCTAAAATGCAAGGCAGTCTGTACTAAAAAACACACGCAGAAATACTCATTAAAATGTAAAGCCAACTACTACATGGATATTTTGATATGTAATAGAACCTCCTCTATGCGTTGCTTTTCCATGGATAAATCATTTAAGTTTCTAGCTGTATATAGGAAAAAAAAATATAGAACCGAGTCTGGTTTGGTCTGATGTGCACTCCTTGATCAAAGGATCTGTCAAAGTAGCAAGCTCTTGTGCTTCTCTATCTCTGCATGACACAGGAGATCTATGCAATGTTGGAGAAAATGTCTTGGGAGGTGAAGGCAGCAGGATCCCTTAATTTTCAGGCCCAGAACATGTATTGAGTTCTCTTATCCTCAAATCAACTATGTGACAGTGAGAGTGTTCTTCCATCGATTTTGACAAAAATATCTTGAAGATGAACCCTGAATTTGAGGATGTGTTCGATACTGGACAGATAAAAAACATGGTTGGACATAATACTGGCTTTAACGCCTGCTCTATCCCTTAATTGATTTTTGATATAAACTTTCTTCCTGTCTTTGCTACGCCATAATAAATAAAATTAGTCTAAAACCGACTGAATATGAAGTATAACTAACACCACGTCCTTGACTGAGAGGCGTGCTGCCCTGGACGACTTCCTGTGGTAAATAAAGATGCTCCACTTACCTTTTCTAATATGCGCATATAACTGAACGAATCAATCCAAATAATCCCATCGATTGGGAAGAATAATAGCAGGATGCTTTAACAAAAAAAAATAATACCCTGATGGAGTTTTCAGGAGGCCATGAACAGAACCAATGATCTTCCCTGCAAGCTTAAGCGCTTAGAAATAAAACAAAACAGAGGGTTGTGGTGGTTGTCGCGGTCTGGGAATTGGATCTGTACTCACCCGTAGCTCCATCTACCACCTCCCTTTCAGTGATCTCCATGTGGCCAGAACAATCTTGGATAGCGGGCCAACTGTGTGGAATGTTGGATTTGCAAATCAGAGAGAATTAAATGAAAAAACAAGGAAAACATGCAACCAACGAGGAGACCAATTTGCACGCAAGGAGAGGAGGTCTTAATGGTGGACAAGTGGTTGGAATGAATACCCACCGTCCCAACCAACAAATTTAAGCATGGTTGAAAAACTTTCCCCCCGATTTGACCCCTTGATCATTTAATTTCAAATTTCAAAATGTATGTATAATCATATAGACTGATTTGTGTTTAAATTTGTTAATATATCTATATATATGCCACTTGAATTAAAAGTATCTAACCCCTTTTAAGAGATATCTAAGAAACCAAATCACTTAGTATATCAGGGAGTCTATTCTAACATAAACGAAAAACCATAAAAATGCCCAAACTATTCATGATCCAACTTAGCCATTCAATGCATGTCACTACAGTCAAGAATTCAAATTAGAAATTAAATTTAACTTAAGAAAACAATCATAGTATTTCCTTTTCTTGAATATCAACTAAGTTCCTGTAGAGAGTTTCTAATTATTACTTAGTCAATATCTGAATCCACATAAACCAAGTAAAGTATAGTGATTCTTCAAACAACTAATCAAGTGAATATCATTCGACTGAATACTAACCATGTCCAAGTGAGGAAAAGAATACAATAAAATAACAAATGGGTAATATATGTGTTATCCTGGTAACATATTTCTACAATTATATATTAAAAAAAAAAAAAAAAAACATCAATAAAGTCATAATGCATGCATCTACCCTGGTCACCTTTGTCCTCCTATAAAATGGTGCTTAAAGTGAAAACCAGTATGTCAAATACCCTTATGAAATCAAGTACCGCCATGTTTGAAACTCGAAAATTCTCCGCTAAGGAAGAGACGAATACAACAAATATTGAAGTAAAGCTCGAGTGAATGGAATTGCGACAACCATGTAGTTCTAGATTTGCGATCGGAATACAAAGTAAAAGATTGAAGCTTATCAGTTCCCAATATCAAGCAGGTCACAAAACTTGTAGATAAAATAAATCAAACAAGAACCACTACCTTTCAAAATTTTCAAAAAAAAAATTATCGCATTTTCGGGTTGTTTGTTTGTTGCGTGGCGTCGTTTTTTACCGCATAATAAATAAACTAGCACCCAAAATAATTGTTTTTAGTGTCATAAAAAAATTAGTTGTCTACAATATCATTATCACTGTTGAAAAGTTGATCACTGTAGAGGTTATCTAAAAGTCTACAAAAATAATGGCATGGAAAAGACCTTTTAAGATACCATAATTTTGAGTGCCTTGCTAAAAATTTTCCATATTAACTTATAGCATAAATGACCCCATATTAGTTTATAGTAGTACTTTTAATATGTGGGATGCACCTTCAAATATGAAATATACATATACCTTACTCATGCATTTTTTTTTAATGAGTAGTGCACTCATTTGGGGCACTATATTACATAGATTATTGGCATCCCTGCTGATGCTTCCGAGGAAGCATGTAGTGGAATTACAATTACAAGTATACAATTAAATTAGTGATCACCTTAAGCTGCTATGATTCATGAGGAAAATCCATCATTGAAATACTTACAACAGCACCAATACTTCCTAATACGTATCAAAAAAAACACACCTACTTCCCCATAAATGAAATTCATAAGAACTAATCTTATCTAATTTGAGTTTTGATAAACGTTTGTAAAACATGGTCAAAATCGTGACGGTGCTATTTGTTCTCAAAATTATATTTGTCGTCAATGTCTCTGCTCGACGAAACTTTAATGAATATGTAAATACAAATGCAGCTAGTGAAAGTCTGTATTCAATTGCGGAGATGTTGGTGCATTATATTAACTGTGGAACCCATATTTCAAATTCTAACTGCTGGCAAAAATAAGATAAGTCTGCATATTGTTCATGCTGATAATTAACCAAAATGAAACAAAGAGGGGAACACACTTGCTAAAAAATGCAGAGCAGACAATGCATAGCATTGAATGACTACAAAAGAATTGAGGGTTTTAACCAACCTGCGTATTGGTGGGAGATCGAAAAGTGTCGATCTGGTGATGCTCGGCTCCCCTCGTGATCCGCAAATAGGGAATTTTTTATTTATATTTTTCATGAACAGATAAATTTTAATATACAATTCAGATTATCATATATATTTTGTTTATATTGGACCTTCTGGATGGCTAAAGTAAATGTTTTTTGTCGGCTTCTTCCATTTAATGTTAACATTGTTAATCCTTGTTAAGTTTGCATGCCACCTTCCTCACTTTTTACCAAATACGTCATGATAATCAATCAAAATTAAGCACTTATAATTGACCCTATATCAACCACATTGTTGATCCATTAAATTTTATTTTTATTCTAATACTAGTAAGGTGGGGGAATGATGACTTCAACATGACAGATTTAGTGATCTCCAAAATCGTTCACCTCTTTATGTATTGGATAGCTAGCAAAAGAGAAGTTTGCTTGTGCATCCGTAATACATTTTGGGTTTTGTGACCAAAATTACAACTGTCACACTCATTAATATGACAGACTTGGGATAATTTCCACCAAAGATCTGCAAAGTTCTTAAAACACTAGATCGTGCCATGTTATCGACACAGCGTTTTTTTTTCCCGTTTGTCAATTATTTCAAATTACCGATGGAAGTATTGTCGTATATGGTTATGTCTGATAATTTTTCAATCTGCTTTCAATAGAATGGATTTTTCATCAGCATACAATTCATTACACCACATAGTTTTGTCTCAATATCACCCTTCTTAAGCATGGACACACATTATACCATATCAAGCCGGCGTGGAGCTTAGTGGCAATGCCAACTTGATAAGTAGGTTGGATAGAGTAGTGGAGGGGTGGCATCAAGTAGGTGACGTGCCTCCTTTGCACATTTTAGCACTAACTAGCATTCATTTGACACAAAGCCTACTTTGCCACCACCTTTGAGTTGAGTCGTTCATTAACTACTCTAGGGAAAGCACCCTTTCATGATCCCTTGTAATCATAAGGGGGATAATATCATAAATGCCTCTAAATCACATATGATTGCAATCTTAGGGGGTGCGCAGATCAAATTCAAGCTTCACTAGATCAAAGTGGAAGATAGAGTTTCCAAAACAATTATTCTAATGCTTAAAATCCAAGCACTAGCACTACCAAATCAAGGACATTCAAGAAGGCAATTAAGCATCTTACTAAAGAAAATGGATGTAGTAAATTTGTTCTCTTGCCATTATAAATAGGTTTTTAAAGCTCAATAACCTTATCTAAAGTGACAAGAAACACTTGATCAATGCATTGTCATTGTCCCTTGCAAGATTTTTCAAGCACAAAGGGTATCATGTGACCCGAATGCTTTCAAGTGAATATCTTTATGTAGTTGTTTCCCCACATGGCTAATTGTAAATCCTCTTAGCTGGGATGGTCTGCCTTATGAATATTATAACACCCTTTGGGGGTGTTCTCAGAAGAGACATATTCCAAGCTTATCTTACAGATTTTATCTCTAATTTTCTTGGGTGGTTATTTAACCACGATCATATAAAAATCATTCCCAAGATGGTTGACCCAAAGATTATCTACAAAATAGAGGCCAATCAAGTTTATTCAATGTATTTTATAAACTAATTTCTAAGGCCTTAACAATACGCATCTACAACTTGATGCCTATAACTATTAGTCTAGAAAAATAAGGGTTTATTCAAAGAAAATATATTCTAAACAATAATATTGCTCTTTACGAAGGTATGGGACGACGCTTGCTGGTCTCAACAGAAATCCTTAGTTATGAAAATTGATTGTTTGAAATCGTTTAACATGATAAAATGGCACATATTTCCGGGTAATGCTCAAACCACTTAGTTTTAGGTCAACATTTATCCACTCATTGTCAATGTTGTTTTCTAATGCTTCGTCTTATCTCTTTATTATTGCTATCATCTCATAATATTTCTTCCTCTTGTACATGTGTTGTATGATTTAGCAACCAAAGGATATACCTATCTCCTAGCCAATGCCTCTAAGCAAGGGGGTCGTGAAGGGAATATCTCTTCTAGGATTTCCTCCCACACAACTTGTCAATGGCCACTCCGCTGATGTGTTATTTCTCACCTTGTGAGAAGAAAAGAATAAGTACATGTATCACACTATGCACTTCCTTGACATTTATTTCTTAACTTCTAGCTTGAACATTCAATGGAAGTATACCCAATGTAACAGACAATCCTTTCTACCTCCACCTCTATAGTTGGATGTGTTTCAATGGATTAATTACATTCGACAAGTAGGAGAAATATTATGATTTATAGGAATTTCTTTTGTATTTCAAAATACCTTCCCTTTTCTTTTAGAAATGTGTAGTTGATAGAGTAGAGGAGAGGCTCTCCTATTGGATTGCAAAACCCCTTTTCATGGCTAGTAAGATTCACATTTTCTGTCAAGTTCTTGCTTCCATGCATGTTTATTACTCATCTTCTTGGGATCCCAAAATCTTAGAGAAAACTTGAGAAATTGTTGATAGAATTATTACGTGATAGCTTGAAGCTCAAAAAATCTTTTCATATAAATTATTGTGAATTTTTTTATCTGCATTATAAGTCTAGTGGCCTAGGATTGTTGGACATTGGGTGCCAAGGTAGTTCCCTTTACAAAAAATGGATGATTCATGATATTGAAGCACTACTACAAGGGGGGGTCATTTGAGACATTAATAGAGATAAAATTTGACTAAATTGTCTCAAATAGAGACAATACAAAAGCTAGATATCATATCTATTATTGTCTCAAAGCGGGTGTCTCTAATATTGTCTCTAATTATTGTCTCTCAAGAGACAGTAATGATTGATACGTATTTTGTCTCTTGAGAGACAATATAAATTTTTGTCTCTCTAGAGACAATATCATTTTCGTCTCTCTAGAGACAATATTATTATTGTCTCCTAGAGACAATACCGAATACTAACATTTTGTCTCTCTGGAGACAATACTAGTTTAAATTTTTATTGTCTCTCTAGAGACGATATGAATTTAAAGAATGAAAAATATGAATTTTAAAACTACCATCATAACCAAATATCATATAGTGCAATCAACGAAGTTACATATTATCTATGATGTCGGAGTGGTCTCGTAATTAATATTATAAATTAAAAACAATTTGATTTAAATATTGTTCCCAATAAATGGGTCCACAAATATTTTATTAATATCAAATAAGATAAAAATACAAAAGGGTGTCTGAATTTAGTTAACCCTTGAAATACAATGATAAAATACAAAAGGGTGTCTGAATTCCGTTAACCCTTGATATACAATATTAACACCTTCTCTCCACCACCAACTTTAAGTGATCCATATGATTCCCTAGTGCTACTTTGAGGTTATTTTTCTTAGCTTTAATTTCTAGTAACTACCATTTTGAGCAATTGCCTCTCCATCGGCAACAATCATCTTCATGTTCTTCACTTTGATTGTCTCAACTTTTATGCAATTCTCTAATATCATTAGCAGTGAAGGTGAATTCGATTCTAAGAAATTATGATCACATATTTTACTCCAATCCTACCAAAATTTAATCACAAGTTACATTTAAATTAGGAAAATAATTAGTTTTTAGTAAATCAACCTGATCTTTAAATTTTGTTCTATAAAATTAGTTATCACTAGCTCATTTACTGCCAATCCATTTTCATAAATTATATCAAGGACTAACCTTAGACATTATAATCCCTGGAATTTCCACACATGCCTAGTGAAATTGTTTCCATATAAGCCTGTACATAAAAACAAAAAAGAATCCATTATATACAAACAATGCCAAGTGAAACCATGGAGGCATAACACTCACCAATAGACCAGTTAAACCTACCTTGCTTCAAAGTAATTTCAAAGCAGATTGATGAGAATGCCCCTATATAATAGAAAATGAGTCAAGATAATCAACAATAAAAATGTATAATTGTGATCTTTGTTCTGATTTCTGTTTTACAATTTATACTTTTATGTACTTGGTAATTTTCTTAAGTGATTAATTCTCTCCTTATGGACGTATGGAACATCAAAGCTCCATTTTCAATAAAATTATATTATATTCAACTACATTTTTGTTTTGTCTTTAGATCAGTTTCTTTGCATGTTATTTTTTTGTTGGATTTTCCTAAAGTCAGTTGCATGAAGCTTGAAATTTTGGATCCCACTTCTGTATCCATCTTCAAATGATAATGACATCTCCATACTAGTATTACGAATGATTAAAAAGATAATTACTACTTCATTTGCATCTGCATACCAGTATCCTAATTGTAGTGAACAGTTTAATTAAATGAAAATAAATCACAACAATAAAGATGAGTGGATATAAATATGTGATAAGTGTAATTACCACTATGTAAAAGGACAATCCAACCACAAAGAAACTAACGCTAATTCCTCCTATAGCAATCTAAAGAAATTTTTCTCTTAATATTCATGTAAATAAGCAATGAAAATCCTCATAATAGCCTTTTATCATAGGCTAAGTTCATACCATAAGAAGTGGTCATCTACCAAATTTGTCCATCAGTAATGCACCTACTATTGTCATTGGCACCTGCCAAGAAATATATACATATTGATAAACATAGAAAATGTTCTTCATCATGGAGACAACCAAATGGGGTGTTATTATATAAGGAATTAGACATATTTAGCACCTGCAGTATAGCTATTCCAACTGATGTTTCTAGCCTATGCTTTTTCCGAACGACCTGTTAGCTACCATGAATTGTTTCCTATAAACACTCAAATCCCCATAAATATCACATGAATGAAGAGGTGTCAAGATGAAGGAAAAAAAAGTGAACAAACATATAAGAATGTATGAATAATTCATATGATAAGCGAAGACCTGGTATGATGTTGTTATTAAGACTTTGGAACTAGCTTCAAGATATTCTTCATGAACCTAATTAATGATACAATAGTAATGCATATAGAAAATTATAGGAATAAGACACAAATTATATTATCTTTTTAACATTGATTATCAACAAGAAGAACTAACAAAGAAGAGCATGACAGTTTGAAAAAAGGAAAAAAAGGTGGGCTTTGAGATTGTTTTGAATGCATTCTTATGATGAATCTAACATTTGTGTGAATAGTGAAACAAGGGATAAACCTAAAGAAGTTTAAGAATGGCTAAAACTATAAGACACTTGTTGAATCACTAAGGAAGTAGAAAAAGTGCAAAAGGACTAGGTTGAGTAACCAAGGGGAAAATTGAACATTACTTGATTCGCAAACTTAAGAGCATATTGACCTTGAAAAGGATGTGATGCTTAAGACTCGGGGAGAAGATATTATAGGCCATTGAAGGTGAACTCTATCAGGTGAGGAAATATTTGAGAAAGAAGAACAATTTGGCTATATAGGATTATAAAGGATACTCAAATTCCAGAGCTAAATTGAGTTGAAAATGCTATAAATTCTAGATTGTTGATGTATTTATGTGAATGTGTGATTATTTGTTGCATCAAATAATTTCCTAAATAATAGTTTACCTAAATCATCTAGCAAGAAAAAATTAATATATAATATGTACAACAAGTAAGGGAGTTATTATGTCTCACCTTGTTGACAATTTCTAGTCTAGCCCTCCTTGCTATAGCTATTATCCAAAAAGTGAGCCTCATACCTACTTGTCCATCTATGTATGTAGGATTTCATGATAAAAATTAAAATAATTTAATATCCATTGTGTAAACAATACAAGAACATTGTTAAGCTTAATGTGAAGAACAATCTCTTGAGTGAAGAACAATTACCGAGAGTTGTAGGGATTTTTTATTTCAACTTGTTGAACTACAGGTAAAGGTATTTTAAATTGTTAAGCTTTCCAAAATGAAATAGAATTGTCCTTGTGATATTATTGTGAGAAAATGCAATGTAATATAATTCAGAACAACTACTGAGAGAAGGTGGTATAGAACCAGTAAGCATGATGCCTTCAAGGTAAAGATAGTACAGATTCTTAGTCAAGCTCAAAAACAGGGGGGACTGTATCAGTGAAATTATTATAGCCAATGCTAAATTCAATCAGAGATGTTCAGTTGCACAAAGAAATTGGAATTCTTCCACCGAGATGATGATCAGATAAGGAGACGATTTATTGGATGTATGTATTTTAAATCACTTTATGTATTTGTAAGATGATAAATAATGGACAGTGAATCAAAAATCACACAGAGTTGATGGCAAAAATATTTTATTAATTTCATGGATGGTGGAAACATCAAAAATCCTATAAAAATTTTTGGTTTAATCCTTATTTTTATTGATTTATTACTGTAATAAAATGCTAGCTTGCTAAATATTATTGTCACGATCTGACTATTTCTATGAATGAGAAAAATTAGCAATGGCTACACAGAGGAGGGTGATTTTCAGCATGATCAAAAATCTCCACTTGGATAGGATAAATAACAAGCGTATTCAACTGATCTTGGATGCTATTGATACACTTCCAAATCTAGGAGTGATGAAGGCATTCAAGTGCTTAGTATTGTTATTGTGGGAGACCATCGTCTTATAAATCAAGCGTGCTTGGATCTCTGGCAAGTATTAACCTACCTAAAGGCTAGGGGATTTGTACTCGATTTCCACTCATAATGATTTTGTAGAGTTCTAAAATCCAAGATACTAAGATTACCATATAATACAATGGAGTGAAGAACAACATTTTTTAGTATGAAATTATAGAAGCTCTAAATGCTCTACAGATGAAATAGCAGGAGCCGAGAAGGGTATCAGTGACACCCCAATTACATTGAACATAAGCAACTCAAAATTACATATCTCACAATGGTGGATTTGTTAGGCATCACCAAGGTGCATGTACATGGTCAGCTGTAGGACATTTATGACAAAATTTCTCAGGTTGATCAACGAGTATATTACTCTTAAAGAGAGTATAATTCTGAATGTGTTGTCTACCTCTATCAATTTCCCAACTTGTGAATCTATAAGAATGTCACAGTTAGTTGATGAAAATGGTGAAAAAAAATTGGCGGTGGTTAAAAAATTCGACAAAGTTGTTTAAGGTTTGTTTGAGAATGTTACAGTGGTTATGTTGTGAGTGTGAATATCGGCTGGAGATTGGATACATCTATGTCAGAAATAAATTTGGGAATGAATCAAATGACTAGGCAAGCTAGCTTGAGAAGGAAATGTTTCAAAGAGACCCAAATATTTCAAATACCAACAAATCCATGGTTGGAATACCTATATTGGCCAATAGGCTGATGCAGATCCAAGCAATAGGTATAAGAAAATGCTTTCCTCAAATTGTGAAAAAAATAGACTCAACGTTGTCTAGAAGGAAGTCAGAGATCAATGCATTGCCTAGGAATTTTTCTAACTCAGTGGAGGCTATGATTGAATTCAAAAGACTAATGAATTCCATCAAGGGAATGCTACACACACTCATTATATAGGGAGACATCAAGTTGTTTCCTCATGAGCCCAACATGCATTGTATTACTTGTCTCACTAGAATGTTCAAGGCTTACTGGCATGACCTCCTTGCTGCAACAGATGTACTCTCCATGGATAAGTTTCTTGTTGAAGAAATAAGTTTGCTAGAAGAGGCGTAGGGAGTTAGTCTTCCCGACTTATTACCTCTTTCTATTTTCCTAAACCTTCTTCAGACTCATGTTTATTCATTTACTGAGAGGAGCATAGATTTTGTTTTGTAGGCCTTTGATTATTTAGATAGAATCACATATCTTGTGATAGATCCCCAGTCGCAGGCTTCCTCAAGAAGATCCTTTCAAGAACTTATTGATAGGAAAAGGGAAAAATTTATTAAATTCATGGAAGATGCCATGTAGATGCAAAAATCATTATGTATATAGAGAATCCTAGCTATTCAAAGTCCTTGCAGAAAATGCAACAAAGGAAGGAAAGCTTCATTAAATTGGTAAGACAAAATCACAAGGATCTTAAAATTTATGTCTGCTTATGTCCTGTTTGGATTGCACACTGAATTAAAGCACAACAATGAGATATATTGTCAGTTGTGTGACTGCAATACAAGATAACCTTAAGAGAAATTTGGTTCTCTTATAAAACTTACACTAGTGCAATCAGTAACTAATCTAATGCTAAACTAAAATCTTTCAGGGAGAAAAGGGAAGAAAAAAATAAAATTAAAAAGGTTGGTGATGCACCAAGAATGAGTTTGGGGCTCTTTGACTCCTTCCCCTACCTAAAAATTTAGGAAACACAATATAGAGACATGCAAGAGGTCAGAAGCAAAATGAAATTAGAGGAAAGACAAAAATTAATCACAATAATATTCATTAGTGGAGGAAATATACACTATTTTGCATACAAATCACAAGGTCAGATACTCATATTCAGAAAATAAAAAGATGAGATAACATGAAACAAAATGTGGCTCATGTAGGTCCAAGGAAGTGTTCCAGAAAGCCAAAAAATGTACAGAGACTCCCTCTACATATTTAATTGAGAAGGAATTAAAATGCTCAAAAATATTAACTTCATAGTCCCTTTGCTCATGCTCTACAATAAATAATATAATCTTCCTTTTAAGTAGAAGTGACCCATATCTGTATCAAATCTCCATCCTAATATAACTAGATCTTCAATGATGTGGTCTCAAGGAACAAACAGTCACTTAATTTCCCAAAAGTCTCCATATGCACTCAAGAGACACTACAGAGCTTTGGGACAAATAAAAATTCAATGGGAGTTGCGTAAGAGAAATATAAAATCTGAATTTGGGCTCATTGGGATCTGAAACAACATATTTTAAATTTGCAAAGGCATTGTGATTCATTGGAGGGCTCAAATCACTATGTTTGGTGTTAATGAGAGCCTTTGGAGTGGGTTGAGAATCTTCTAAAACTTGTTTTGAAAGGAAAACATTTCCGAGGGACTATAATTGTGAACTGTGGGCCCAAATCTGTACAAGTCATGAAATATTTTAATTCCTTTCTCAAACCTAAGGAGGTTGGAGCATCCTCGTATCAAGGCAAGGATCTTTCCATTATATTTCAGATTCGATGAAATCGCTTTGTAGGCTTCACACCTAGTTTCCCAGTTATTGTACATAGGAGTACCTCATCCAGGCCTAGTTGCCGGGACTCATTCTGTGGACATACCACTTCTAAATTTCCTGAAGCCCCTAGAGGACGCTTGAGGAGAAATCAAGCTCTATGAATTAGATATTACTCTATAGCTGGATGTTTGACCTAGGTACTTTATTTACATTTATCTGTATTTATCCTCAAATGACTTCATGTGTGTGGATATTTCTTGTTATCTTATTGCTAGATATGTATGAGATATTATCTAGTTGTTAGGATCTGAGTTCTTTCTCTGATCTATGGTATTGACTAGATCCTTGCAATGTCTAGTTCTCTCCAAATCTATGGTCTTGACTAGTTCTTCAGCATGATAAAGTTATTTCCACCAAGATTTATGACTTGATCTACGACCTTGACTGGTTCTTAGATTGTTATCTTGGATGCCTATTTATAGCAACGCCCAAATCTCAGGAGTGATGATTGCATTGAAGTTTCATAATAATATATGATATTGTGGGAGACTCATTTGTCTGGTAAAGGTTTTAGCTTAAAGCTTGGATCTCTGGCGAATTGCTATTCATCTTACCTGATCGCTAGGTGGATTTGATTAGCATCGAGTTCCATTCATAATGGCTGTTGTACGATCTGGTTCTAAAAGTTCCAAGTTACTAGAGATTACCATAGAGTACAATGGAGTGAAGAACAACATTTTTGAGTATGAAATTACAGAAGCTCTAAATGCGGCTACAAATGAATTTGCAGGAGCCGGGAAGAGTATCAGTGACACCCCAATTACACTGAACGTAAGCAAATCCAACGCTCCAAATCTCACAATTGTGGATTTGCCAGGCATCACCTGGGTGCCTATACATGGCTAGCTGCAGGACATTTATCACCAAATTTCTCAGATTATCAAAACAATATATTAACTCCTAAAGAGAGTATAGTTTATGAATGTGTTGTCTGCCTCTGTCGATTTCCCAACTTGTGAATCTATAAGAATGTCAAAGTTAGTTGATGAAAAGGGTGAAAGAACTTTGGCGGTGGTTACGAAAGTCGACAACGCTGCTGAAGGTTTGTTTGAGAAAGTTACAGTGGATGTTGTGAGTGTGAATATCGGCGTTGGATACGTATGTGTTAGAAACAGAATTTGGGAATGAATCAAATGCCTAGGCAAGGCTAGCTTGGAGAAGGAACTGTTTCAAAGAGACCCAAATCTTTCAAAGATCGACAAATCCATGGTTGGAATACCTGTATTGGTCGATAGGCTAATGTAGATCCAAGCAATAGATATAAGCAAATGCTTTCCTCAAATTGTGAAATAAATAGACTCAACGTTGTTCTAGGAGGCAGTCAGAGCTCAATGCATTTCCCAGGAATCTTTTCTAACTCATTGGAGGCTATGATTGAATTCAAAATATTGATGGATTCCGTCAAGGGAACGCTACACACAGCCCATTATACAAGGAGACATCGAGCTTTTTCCTGATGAGCCCGACATGCATTGAATTGCTTTTCTCACTAGAATGTTCAAGGCTTACTGGGCATGACCTCCTTGTTCCAACACATGTACTCTCCACGGATAAGTTTCTTGTTGAAGAAATAAGTTTGCTGGAAGAGGCGTAGGGAGTTAGTCTTCCCGACTTCTTACCTCATTTCTGTTTTCCTAAACCTTCTTCAGACTTGTCTTTATTCGTTTGCTGAGAGGAGCAGAAATTTAGCTGTGCAGGCCTGTGATTATTTAGACAGAATCATTATGTCGTGTCATAGATCCCCAGCTGCAGGCTTCCTCAAGAAGAGCCTTTCAGGCTCTTATTGATAGGAAAAGGGACAAATGTATTCAGTACGTGGAAGATGCCATGGAGATGAAGAAATCCATTGTGTATACAGAGAATCCCAGCTATTCAAAGTCCTTGTAGAATATGCAGCAATGGAACGAAAGCTTCATCGAAGTGATAAGACAGAATCACAAGGCTGTTAAAATTTATGTCTGCTAATGTCTTGTTTGGATTGCACACCGAATTCAAGCACAACAATGAGATCTATTGCCAGTTGTGTGACTGCAATGCAGGAGAACCTCTAAGAGAAATTTGGTTCTCGTCTAAAACTTACACTAGTGCCATCAGTAACTAATCTAATGCTAAACTAAAATATTGCAGGGAGAAAAGCGAAGACAAAAATAAAATAAAAAAGGTTGGCGATGCACCAAGAATGAGTTTGGGGGTCTTTGAATCCTCCCCCTACCTGAAAATATAGGAAACACAATATACGAGACATGCAAGAGGTAAGAAGGAAAATGAAATTAGAGGACAGACAAAAAAGAATCACAATAATATTCACTAGTGCAGGAAATATACACTGTTTGCATATAGATCACAAGGTCAGACACTCGTATTCAGACAAATAAAAAGCTGAGATAACATGAAACAAAATGTGGCACACGTAGGGGTCCAAGGAAGTGTTCCAGAAATCCCAAAAATGTACAGAGACTCCCTCTACTTATATAATTGAAAACGGAGAGAAAGAAGGAATTAAAACGTTCAAAATATTAACTTCATAGTCCCTTCGCTCATGCTCTACAACAAATAATATAATCTTCCTTTTAAGTAGAAAGTGACCCATGTCTGTATCAAATCTCCATCCTAATACAACTAGATCTTCAATGATGTGGTCTCAAGGAACAAATAATCACTTAAGTGCCCAAAAGTCTCCATATGCACTCAAGAGACACTGCAGAGATTTGGGACAAATAAAACATTCAATGGGAGCTGCGTAAGACAAATATAAAATCTGAATTTGGGCTCATTGGGATCTGAAACAACATCTTTTACATCTGCAAAGGCACTGTGATTCATTGGAGGGCTCAAAGCATTAAATGAGATCCTTTTGAGTGGGTGAGAGTCTTCTAAAACTTGTTTTGAAAGGAAAACAGTTCCGAGGGACTTTAATTGTGAACTAAGTGTCCAAATCTGTACAAGTCATGAAATATTTTGATTCCTTCCTCAAACCAAAGGAGGCCAGAGCATCGTCTTGTTAAGGAAAGGATCTTGTCATTATATTTCAGATTCGATGAAATTACTTTGTAGGCTTCACACCTAGTGTCAGAAGAAGAGAAGATAGGCTTCCCAACCACCAAGTGCTTCACTTGTTCCCATGCCTTCCAAATTGACTGAAGACCAAAGGACCCGTGAGGAGCAATCCAGCTTGGGGAAAGGGACAATCCAGTTTGATGGTTCAGGTACTACTCTGTTTTGGCTTTTGAAGTTACTACTAACATTTATCATTTTATTTCAAATGACTTCATTTAAATTTCATGTTCCAAATTGCTAGCTTGTTAAATATTATTGTCACGATCTGACTATTTCTATGAAGGAGAAAAATTACCAATGGCTACATAGAGGAGGGTGGTTTTTAGCATGATCAAAAATCTCCACCTAGATAAGATAAATTACAAGCGTATTCAACTGATCTTGGATGCTATTGATACACTTCAAAATCTAGGAGTGATGAAGGCATTCAAGTGCTTAGTATTGTTGTTGTGGGAGACCAGTCGTCTGGTAAATCAAGCATGCTTGGATCTCTGGAAAGTATTAACCTACCTAAAGGCTAGGGGATTTGTACTCGAGTTCCACTCATAATGATGTTGTAGAGTTCTAAAAGCCAAGATACTAAGATTACCATATAATACAATGGAGTGAAGAACAACATTTTTGAGTCTGAAATTACAGAAGCTCTAAATGCCTTACAGATGACATTGCAGGAGCCGGGAAGGGTATCAGTGACACCCCAATTACATTGAACGTAAGAAAATCAAAAATTACAGATCTCACAATGGTGGATTTGCTAGGCATCACCAAGGTGCATGTACATGGCCAGCTGCAGGACATTTATGACCAAATTTATCAGGTTATCAAATAGTATATTACTCTTAAAGAGAGTATAATTTTGAATGTGTTGTCTACCTCTGTCAATTTCCCAACTTGTGAATCTATAAGAATGTCACAGTTAGTTGATGAAAATGGTGAAAAAAATTTGGCGGTGGTTAAAAAAGTCGACAAAGTTGTTTAAGGTTTGTATGAGAATGTTACAGTGGATGTTGTGAGTGTGAATATCATCCTTGGATACATCTATGTTAGAAATAAATTTGGGAACGAATCAAATGACTAGGCAAGGTAGCTTGAGAAGGAAATGTTTCAAAAAGACCCAAATCTTTCAAAGATCAACAAATCCATGTTTGGAATACCTATATTGGCCAATAGGCAAATTCATATCCAAGCAATAGGTATAAGAAAACGCTTTCCTCAAATTGTGAAAAAAATAGACTCAATATTTTTCTAGGAGCCAGTCAGAGATCAATGCATTTCCTAGGAATTTTTCTAACTCAGTAAAGGCTATGATTGAATCCAAAACACTGATGAATTCCATCAAGGGAATGCTACACACACTCATTATATAGGGAGACATCAAGTTGTTTCCTCATGAGCCCAACATGCATTGTATTACTTTTCTCACTAGAATGTTCAAGGCTTACTGGCATGACCTCCTTGCTGTAACAGATGTACTCTCCATGGATAAGTTTCTTGTTGAAGAAATAAGTTTGCTTGAAGAGGCGTAGGGTGTTAGTCTTCCCGACTTATTACCTCTTTCTATTTTCCTAAACCTTCTTCAGACTCATGTTTATTCATTTACTGAGAGGAGCATAGATTTTGTTTTGTAGGCCTATGATTATTTAGATAGAATCATATATCTTGTCATAGATCCCCAGCAGAAGGCTTCCTCAAGAAGATCCTTTCAAGCTCTTATTGATAGGAAAAGGGACAAATGTATTCAATTCATGGAAGATGCCATGTAGATGAAAAAATCCATTATGTATACAGAGAATCCTAGATATTCAAAGTCCTTGCAGAAAATGCAACAAAGGAAGGAAAGCTTCATTAAATTGATAAGACAAAATCACAAGGCTCTTAAAATTTATGTCTGCTAATGTCTTGTTTGGATTGCACACTGAATTAAAGCACAACAATGAGATATATTGTCAGTTGTGTGACTGCAATACAAGATAACCTTAAGAGAAATTTGGTTCTCGTATAAAACTTACACTAGTGCAATCAGTAACTAATCTAATGCTAAACTAAAATCTTTCAGGGAGAAAAGGGAAGAAACAAATAAAATTAAAAAGGTTGGTGATGCACCAAGAATGAGTTTGGGGCTCTTTGAATCCTTCCCCTACCTAAAAATTTAGGAAACACAATATAGAGACATGCAAGAGGTAAGAAGGAAAATGAAATTAGAGGAAAGACAAAAATTAATCACAATAATATTCATTAGTGGAGGAAATATACACTATTTTCATACAAATCACAAGGTCAGACACTCATATTCAGAAAATAAAAAGCTGAGATAACATGAAGCAAAATGTGGCTCACGTAGGTCCAAGGAAGTGTTCCAGAAAGCCCAAAAATGTACAGAGACTCCCTCTACATATTTAATTGAGAAGGAATTAAAATCCTCAAAATATTAACTTCATAGTCCCTTCGCTCATGCTCTACAATAAATAATATAATCTTCCTTTTAAGTAGAAGTGACCCATATCTATATCAAATCTCCATCCTAATATAACTAGATCTTCAATGATGTGGTCTCAAGGAACAAACAGTCACTTAAGTTCCCAAAAGTCTCCATATGCACTCAAGAGACACTACAGACCTTAGGGACAAATAAAACATTCAATGGGAGTTGCGTAAGAGAAATATCAAATCTGAATTTGGGCTCATTGGGATCTGAAACAACATATTTTAAATCTGAAAAGGCAATGTGATTCATTGGAGGGCTCAAATAATTAAATGAGATCCTTTGGAGTGGGTGAGAATCTTCTAAAACTTGTTTTGAAAGGAGAACATTTCCGAGGGACTATAATTGTGAACTAAGGGCCCAAATCTGTACAAGTCATGAAATAATTTAGTTCCTTTCTCAAACCTAAGGAGGTCAGAGCATCGTCTTATCAAGGCAAGGATCTTTCCATTATATTTCAGATTCGATGAAATATCTTTGTAGGCTTCACACCTAGTGTCAGAGGAAGAGAAGATAGGATGCCCAACCACCAAGTGCTTCACTTGTTCCCATGCCTTCCAAATTTCCTGAAGACCAGAGGACCGATGAGGAGAAATCAAGCTCTATGGTTTAGGTATTACTCTATTTTGGATTTTGAAGTTACTACTAACATTTATCATTTTATTTCAAATGACTTCATCTAAATTTCATGTTCCAAATTGCTAGCTTGTTAAATATTATTGTCACGATCTGACTATTTCTATGCAGGAGAAAAATTAGCAATGGCTACACAGAGGAGGGTGGTTTTTAGCATGATCAAAAATCTCCACCTGGATAAGATAAATAACAAGCGTATTCAACTGATCTTTGATGCTATTGATACACTTCCAAATCTAGGAGTGATGAAGGCATTCAAGTGCTTAGTATTGTTGTTGTGGGAGACCATTCATCTGGTAAATCAAGCGTGCTTGGATCTCTGGCAAGTATTAACCTACCTAAAGGCTAGGGGATTTGTACTCAAGTTCCACTCATAATGATGTTGTAGAGTTCTAAAAGCTAAGATACTAAGATTACCATATAATACAATGGAGTGAAGAACAAAATTTTTGAGTATGAAATTACAGAAGGTCTAAATGCCCTACAGATGAAATTGCAGGAGCCGGGAAGGGTATCAGTGACACCCCAATTACATTGAATGTAAGAAAATCAAAAATTACAGATCTCACAATGGTGGATTTGCTAGGCATCACCAAGGTGCATGTACATGGCCAGCTGCAGGACATTTATGACCAAATTTCTTAGGTTATCAAATAGTATATTACTCTTAAAGAGAGTATAATTTTGAATGTGTTGTCTACCTCTGTCAATTTCCCAACTTGTGAATCTATAAGAATGTCACAGTTAGTTGATGAAAATGGTGAAAAAAATTTGGCGGTGGTTAAAAAAGTCGACAAAGTTGTTTAAGGTTTGTTTGAGAATGTTACAGTGGATGTTGTGAGTGTGAATATCGGCCTTGGATACATCTATGTTAGAAATAAATTTGGGAATGAATCAAATGACTAGGCAAGGTAGCTTGAGAAGGAAATGTTTCAAAAAGACCCAAATCTTTCAAAGATCAACAAATCCATGTTTGGAATACCTATATTGGCCAATAGGCTGATGCAGATCCAAGCAATAGGTATAAGAAAACGCTTTCTTCAAATTGTGAAAAAAATAGACTCAACGTTTTTCTTGGAGCCAGTCAGAGATCAATGCATTTCCTAGGAATTTTTCTAACTCAGTGGAGGCTATGATTGAATGCAAAACACTGATGAATTCCATCAAGGGAATGCTACACACACTCATTATATAGGGAGACATCAAGTTGTTTCCTCATGAGCCCAACATGCATTGTATTACTTTTCTCACTAGAATGTTCAAGGCTTACTGGCATGACCTCCTTGCTGCAACAGATGTACTCTCCACGGATAAGTTTCTTGTTGAAGAAATAAGTTTGCTAGAAGAGGCGTAGGGAGTTAGTCTTCCTGACTTATTACCTCTTTCTATTTTCCTAAACCTTCTTCAGACTCAGGTTTATTCATTTACTGAGAGGAGCAGAGATTTTGTTTTGTAGGCCTATGATTATTTAGATAGAATCATATATCTTGTCATAGATCCCCAGCCGCAGGCTTCCTCAAAAGGATCCTTTCAAGCTCTTATTGATAGGAAAAGGGACAAATGTATTCAATTCATGGAAGATGCCATGTAGATGAAAAAATCCATTATGTATACAGAGTCTCCTAGCTATTCAAAGTCCTTACAGAAAATGCAACAAAGGAAGGAAAGCTTCATTAAATTGATAAGACAAAATCACAAGGCTCTTAAAATTTATGTCTGCTTATGTCTTGTTTGGATTGCACACTGAATTAAAGCACAACAATGAGATATATTGTCAGTTGTGTGACTGCAATACAAGATAACCTTAAGAGAAATTTGGTTCTCGTATAAAAATTACACTAGTGCAATCAGTAACTAATCTTATGCTAAACTAAAATCTTTCAGGGAGAAAAGGGAAGAAAAAAATAAAATTAAAAAGGTTGGTGATGCACCAAGAATGAGTTTGGGGCTCTTTGAATCCTTCCCCTACCTAAAAATTTAGGAAACACAATATAGAGACATGCAAGAGGTAAGAAGGAAAATGAAATTAGAGGAAAGACAAAAATTAATCACAATAATATTCATTAGTGGAGGAAATATACACTATTTTCATACAAATCACAAGGTCAGACACTCATATTCAGAAAATAAAAAGCTGAGATAACATGAAACAAAATCTGGCTCACGTAGGTCCAAGGAAGTGTTCTAAAAAGCCCAAAAATGTACAGAGACTCCCTCTACATATTTAACTGAGAAGGAATTAAAATCCTCAAAATATTAACTTCATAGTCCCTTTGCTCATGCTCTACAATAAATAATATAATCTTCGTTTTAAGTAGAAGTGACCCATATCTGTATCAAATCTCCATCCTAATATAACTAGATCTTCAATGATGTGGTCTCAAGGAACAAACAGTCACTTAAGTTCCCAAAAGTCTCCATATGCACTCAAGAGACATTACAGACCTTTGGGACAAATAGAACATTCAATGGGAGTTGCGTAAGAGAAATATCAAATCTGAATTTGGGCTCATTGGGATCTGAAACAACATAATTTAAATTTGCAAAGGCATTGTGATTCATTGGAGGGCTCAAATAATTAAATGAGATCCTTTGGAGTGGGTGAGAATCTTCTAAAACTTGTTTTTAAAGGAAAACATTTCCGAGGGACTATAATTGTGAACTAAGGGCCCAAATCTGTACAAGTCATGAAATATTTTAGTTCCTTTCTCAAACCTAAGGAGGTCGGAGCATCGTCTTATCAAGGCAAGGATCTTTCCATTATATTTCAGATTAGATGAAATCGCTTTGTAGGCTTCACACCTAGTGTCAGAGGAAGAGAAGATAGCATGCCCAACCACCAAGTGCTTCACTTGTTCCCATGCCTTCCAAATTTCCTAAAGACCAGAGGACCCATGAGGAGAAATCAAGCTCTATGGTTTAGGTATTACTCTATTTTGGATTTTAAAGTTACTACTAACATTTATCATTTTATTTCAAATGACTTCATCTAAATTTCATGTTCCAAATTACTAGCTTGTTAAATATTATTGTCACGATCTGACTATTTCTATGCAGGAGAAAAATTAGCAATGGCTACACAGAGGAGGGTGGTTTTTAGCATGATCAAAAATCTCCACCTGGATAAGATAAATAACAAGCGTATTCAACTGATCTTTGATGCTATTGATACACTTCCAAATCTAGGAGTGATGAAGGCATTCAAGTGCTTAGTATTGTTGTTGTGGGAGACCATTCATCTGGTAAATCAAGTGTGCTTGGATCTCTGGCAAGTATTAACCTACCTAAAGGCTAGGGGATTTGTACTCAAGTTCCACTCATAATGATGTTGTAGAGTTCTAAAAGCCAAGATACTAAGATTACCATATAATACAATGTAGTGAAGAACAAAATTTTTGAGTATGAAATTACAGAAGGTCTAAATGCCCTACAGATGAAATTGCAGGAGCCGGGAAGGGTATCAGTGACACCCCAATTACATTGAACGTAAGAAAATCAAAAATTACAGATCTCACAATGGTGGATTTGCTAGGCATCACCAAGGTGCATGTACATGGCCAGCTGTAGGACATTTATGACCAAAATTCTTAGGTTATCAAATAGTATATTACTCTTAAAGAGAGTATAATTTTGAATGTGTTGTCTACCTCTGTCAATTTCAAAACTTGTGAATCTATAAGAATGTCACAGTTAGTTGATGAAAATGGTGAAAAAAATTTGGCAGTGGTTAAAAAAGTCGACAAAGTTGTTTAAGGTTTGTTTGAGAATGTTACAGTGGATGTTGTGAGTGTGAATATCGGCCTTGGATACATCTATGTTAGAAATAATTTTGGGAATGAATCAAATGACTAGGCAAGGTAGCTTGAGAAGGAAATGTTTCAAAAAGACCCAAATCTTTCAAAGATCAACAAATCCATGTTTGGAATACCTATATTGGCCAATAGGCTGATGCAGATCCAAGCAATAGGTATAAGAAAACGCTTTCTTCAAATTGTGAAAAAAATAGACTCAACGTTTTTCTTGGAGCCAGTTAGAGATCAATGCATTTCCTAGGAATTTTTCTAACTCAGTGGAGGCTATGATTGAATTCAAAACACTGATGAATTCCATCAAGGGAATGCTACACACACTCATTATATAGGGAGACATCAAGTTGTTTCCTCATGAGCCCAACATGCATTGTATTACTTTTCTCACTAGAATGTTCAAGGCTTACTGGCATGACCTCCTTGCTGCAACAGATGTACTCTCCACGGATAAGTTTCTTGTTGAAGAAATAAGTTTGCTAGAAGAGGCGTAGGGAGTTAGTCTTCCTGACTTATTACCTCTTTCTATTTTCCTAAACCTTCTTCAGACTCAGGTTTATTCATTTACTGAGAGGAGCAGAGATTTTGTTTTGTAGGCCTATGATTATTTAGATAGAATCATATATCTTGTCATAGATCCCCTGCTGTAGGCTTCCTCAAGAAGATCCTTTCAAGCTCTTATTGATAGGAAAAGGGACAAATCTATTCAATTCATGGAAGATGCCATGTAGATGAAAAAATCCATTATGTATACAGAGTCTCCTAGCTATTCAAAGTCCTTACAGAAAATGCAACAAAGGAAGGAAAGCTTCATTAAATTGATAAGACAAAATCACAAGGCTCTTAAAATTTATGTCTGCTTATGTCTTGTTTGGATTGCACACTGAATTAAAGCACAACAATGAGATATATTGTCAGTTGTGTGACTGCAATACAAGATAACCTTAAGAGAAATTTGGTTCTCGTATAAAAATTACACTAGTGCAATCAGTAACTAATCTAATGCTAAAGTAAAATCTTTCAGGGAGAAAAGGGAAGAAAAAAATAAAATTAAAAAGGTTGGTGATGCACCAAGAATGAGTTTGGGGCTCTTTGACTCCTTCCCCTACCTAAAAATTTAGGAAACACAATATAGAGACATGCAAGAGGTAAGAAGGAAAATGAAATTAGAGGAAAGACAAAAATTAATCACAATAATATTCATTAGTGGAGGAAATATACACTATTTTCATACAAATCACAAGGTCAGACACTCATATTCAGAAAATAAAAAGCTGAGATAACATGAAACAAAATGTGGCTCACGTAGGTCCAAGGAAGTGTTCTAAAAAGCCCAAAAATGTACAGAGACTCCCTCTACATATTTAACTGAGAAGGAATTAAAATCCTCAAAATATTAACTTTATAGTCCCTTTGCTCATGCTCTACAATAAATAATATAATCTTCGTTTTAAGTAGAAGTGACCCATATTTGTATCAAATCTCCATCCTAATATAACTAGATCTTCAATGATGTGGTCTCAAGGAACAAACAGTCACTTAAGTTCCCAAAAGTCTCCATATGCACTCAAGAGACATTACAGACCTTTGGGACAAATAGAACATTCAATGGGAGTTGCGTAAGAGAAATATCAAATCTGAATTTGGGCTCATTGGGATCTGAAACAACATAATTTAAATTTGCAAAGGCATTGTGATTCATTGGAGGGCTCAAATAATTAAATGAGATCCTTTGGAGTGGGTGAGAGTCTTCTAAAACTTGTTTTTAAAGGAAAACATTTCCGAGGGACTATAATTGTGAACTAAGGGCCCAAATCTGTACAAGTCATGAAATATTTTAGTTCCTTTCTCAAACCTAAGGAGGTCGGAGCATCGTCTTATCAAGGCAAGGATCTTTCCATTATATTTCAGATTAGATGAAATCGCTTTGTAGGCTTCACACCTAGTGTCAGAGGAAGAGAAGATAGCATGCCCAACCACCAAGTGCTTCACTTGTTCCCATGCCTTCCAAATTTCCTAAAGACCAGAGGACCCATGAGGAGAAATCAAGCTCTATGGTTTAGGTATTACTCTATTTTGGATTTTAAAGTTACTACTAACATTTATCATTTTATTTCAAATGACTTCATCTAAATTTCATGTTCCAAATTGCTAGCTTGTTAAATATTATTGTCACGATCTGACTATTTATATGAAGGAGAAAAATTAGCAATGGCTACACAGAGGAGGGTGGTTTTTAGCATGATCAAAAATCTCCACCTGGATAAGATAAATAAAAAGCGTATTCAACTGATCTTTGATGCTATAGATACACTTCCAAATCTAGGAGTGATGAAGGCATTCAAGTACTTAGTATTGTTGTTGTGGGAGACCATTCGTCTGGTAAATCAAGCGTGCTTGGATCTCAGGCAAGTATTAACCTACCTAAAGGCTAGGGGATTTGTACTCGAGTTCCACTCATAATGATGTTGTAGAGTTCTAAAAGCCAAGATACTAAGATTACCATATAATACAATGGAGTGAAGAACAAATATTTTGAGTATGAAATTACAGAAGCTCTAAATGCCCTACAGATGAAATTGCAGGAGCTAGGAAGGGTATCAGTGACACCCCAATTACATTGAACGTAAGAAAATCAAAAATTACAGATCTCACAATGGTGGATTTGCTAGGCATCACCAAGGTGCATGTACATGCCCAGCTGCAGGACATTTATGACCAAATTTATCAGGTTATCAAATAGTATATTACTCTTAAAGAGAGTATAATTTTGAATGTGTTGTCTACCTCTGTCAATTTCCGAACTTGTGAATCTATAAGAATGTCATAGTTAGTTGATGAAAATGGTGAAAAAAATTTGGCGGTGGTTAAAAAAGTCGACAAAGTTGTTTAAGGTTTGTTTGAGAATGTTACAGTGGATGTTGTGAGTGTGAATATCGGCCTTGGATACATCTATGTTAGAAATAAATTTGGGAATGAATCAAATGACTAGGCAAGGTAGCTTGAGAAGGAAATGTTTAAAAAAGACCCAAATCTTTCAAAGATCAACAAATCCATGTTTGGAATACCTATATTGGCCAATAGGCTGATGCAGATCCAAGCAATAGGTATAAGAAAATGCTTTCCTCAAATTGTGAAAAAAATATACTCAACGTTTTTCTAGGAGCCAGTCAGAGATCAATGCATTTCCTAGGAATTTTTCTAACTCAGTGGAGGCTATGATTGAATTCAAAAGACTGATGAATTCCATCAAGGGAATTCTACACACACTCATTATATAGGGAGACATCAAGTTGTTTCCTCATGAGCTCAACATGCATTGTATTACTTTTCTCACTAGAATGTTCAAGGCTTACTGGAATGACCTCCTTGCTGCAACAGATGTACTCTCCATGGATAAGTTTCTTGTTGAAGAATAAGTTTGCTAGAAGAGGCGTAGGGAGTTAGTCTTCCTGACTTATTACCTCTTTCTATTTTCCTAAACCTTCTTCACACTCAAGTTTATTCATTTACTGAGAGGAGCAGAGATTTTGTTTTGTAGGCCTATGATTATTTAGATAGAATCATATATCTTGTCATAGATCCCCAGCCGCAGGCTTCCTCAAGAAGATCCTTTCAAGCTCTTATTGATAGGAAAAGGGACAAATGTATTCAATTCATGGAAGATGCCATGTAGATGAAAAAATCCATTATGTATACAGAGAATCCTAGCTATTCAAAGTCCTTGCAGAAAATGCAACCAAGGAAGGAAAGCTTCATTAAATTGATAAGACAAAATCACAAGGCTCTTAAAATTTATGTCTACTTATGTCTTGTTTAGATTGCACACTGAATTAAAGCACAACAATGAGATATATTGTCATTTGTGTGACTGCAATACAAGATAACCTTAAGAGAAATTTGTTCTCGTATAAAACTTACACTAGTGTAATCAGTAACTAATCTAATGCTAAACTAAAAATCTTTCAGGGAGAAAAGGGAAGAAAAAAATAAAATTAAAAAAGGTTGGTGATGCACCAAGAATGAGTTTGGGGCTCTTTGAATCCTTCCCCTACCTAAAAATTTAGGAAACACAATATAGAGACATGCAATAGGTAAGAAGGAAAATGAAATTAGAGGAAAGACAAAAATTAATCACAATAATATTCATTAGTGGAGGAAATATACACTATTTTCATACAAATCACAAGGTCAGACACTCATATTCAGAAAATAAAAAGCTGAGATAACATGAAACAAAATGTGGCTCACGTAGGTCAAAGGAAGTGTTCCAGAAAGCCCAAAAATGTACAGAGACTCCCTCTACATATTTAATTGAGAAGGAATTAAAATCCTCAAAATATTAACTTCATAGTCCCTTCGCTCATGCTCTACAATAAATAATATAATCTTCCTTTTATGTAGAAGTGACCCATATCTGTATCAAATCTCCATCCTAATATAACTAGATCTACAATGATGTGGTCTCAAGGAACAAACAGAAACTTAAGTTCCCAAAAGTCTCCATATGCACTCAAGAGACACTACAGACCTTTGGGACAAATAGAACATTCAATGGGAGTTGCGTAAGAGAAATATAAAATCTGAATTTGGGCTCATTGGGATCTGAAACAACATATTTTAAATTTGCAAAGGCATTGTGATTCATTTGAGGGCTCAAATAATTAAATGAGATCCTTTGGAGTGGGTGAGAATCTTCTAAAACTTGTTTTGAAAGGAGAACATTTCCGAGGGACTATAATTGTGAACTAAGGGCCCAAATCTGTACAAGTCATGAAATATTTTAGTTCCTTTCTCAAACCTAAGGAGGTCGGAGCATCATCTTATCAAGGCAAGGATCTTTCCATTATATTTCAGATTCGATGAAATCGCTTTGTAGGCTTCACACCTAGTGTCAGAGGAAGAGAAGATAGGATGCCCAACCACCAAGTGCTTCACTTGTTCCCATGCCTTCCAAATTTCCTGAAGACCAGAGGACCCATGAGGAGAAATCAAGCTCTATGGTTTAGGTATTACTCTATTTTGGATTTTGAAGTTACTACTAACATTTATCATTTTATTTCAAATGACTTCATCTAAATTTCAAGTTCCAAATTACTAGCTTGTTAAATATTATTGTCACGATTTGACTATTTCTATGAAGGAGAAAAATTAGCAATGGCTACACAGAGGAGGGTGGTTTTTAGCATGATAAAAAATATCCACCTGGATAAGATAAATAACAAGCGTATTCAACTAATCTTTGATGCTATTGATACACTTCCAAATCTAGGAGTGATGAAGGCATTCAAGTGCTTAGTATTGTTGTTGTGGGAGACCATTCGTCTGGTAAATCAAGCATGCTTGGATATCTGGAAACTATTAACCTACCTAAAGGCTAAGGGATTTGTACTCGAGTTCCACTCATAATGATGTTGTAGAGTTGTAAAAGCTAAGATACTAAGATTACCATATAATACAATGGAGTGAAGAACAACATTTTTGAGTATGAAATTACAGAAGCTCTAAATGCCCTACAGATAAAATTGCAGGAGCCGGGAAGGGTATCAGTGACTCCCCAATTATATTGAACGTAAGCAAATCAAAAATTACAGATCTCACAATGGTGGATTTTCTAGGCATCACCAAGGTGCATGTACATGGCCAGCTGCAGGACATTTATGACTAAATTTCTCAGGTTATCAAAGAGTATATTACTCTTAAAGAGGGTATAATTCTGAATGTGTTGTCTACCTCTGTCAATTTCCCAACTTGTGAATCTATATGAATGTCACAGTTAGTTGATGAAAATGGTGAAAAGAATTTGGAGGTGGTTAAAAAAGTCGACAAATTTGTTTAAGGTTTGTTTGAGAATGTTACAGTAGATGTTGTGAGTGTGAATATTGGCCTTGGATACATCTATGTCAGAAATAAATTTGGGAATGAATCAAATGACTAGGCAAGGTAGCTTGAGAAGGAAATGTTTCAAAAAGAACCAAATCTTTCAAAGATCAACAAATCCATGGTTGGAATACCTATATTGGCCAATAGGTTGATGTATATCCAAGCAATAGGTATAAGAAAATGCTTTCCTCAAATTGTGAAAAAAATAGACTCAACGTTGTCTAGGTTAGCAGTCAGAGATCAATGCATTGCCTAGGAATTTTTATAACTCAGTGAGACTATGATTGAATTCAAAAGACTGATGAATTCCATCAAGGGAATGCTACACGCACTCATTATATAGGGGGACATCAAGTTGTTTCCTCATGAGCCCAACATGCATTGTATTACTTGTCTCACTAGAATGTTCAAGGCTTACTGGCATGACCTCCTTGCTGCAACAGATGTACTCTCTATGGATAAATTTATTGTTGAAGAAATAAGTTTGCTAAAAGAGGCATAGGGAGTTAGTCTTCCCAACTTCTTACCTCTTTCTATTTTCCTAAACCTTCTTCAGACTCATGTTTATTCATTTACTTAGAGGAGCATAGATTTTGTTTTGTAGGCCTATGATTATTTAGATAGAATCATATATCTTGTGATAGATCCCCGACCGCAGGATTCCTCAAGAAGATCCTTTCAAGCTCTTATTGATAGGAAAAGGGACAAATGTATTCAATTCATGGAAGATGCCATGTAGATGCAAAAATCCATTATGTATACAAAGAATCCTAGCTATTCAAAGTCCTTGCAAAAAATGCAACAAAGGAAGGAAAGCTTCATTAAATTGATAAGACAAAATCACAAGGATCTTAAAATTTATGTCTTCTTATGTCCCGTTTGGATTGCAGACTGAATTAAATCACAACACTGAGATATATTGTCACTTGTGTGACTGCAATACAAGATAACCTTAAGAGAAATTTGGTTCTCGTATAAAACTTACACTAGTGCAATCAGTAACTAATCTAATGCTAAACTAAAATCTTTCAGGGAGAGAAGGGAAGAAAAAAATAAAATTAAAAAGGTTGGTGATGCACCAAGAATGAGTTTGGGGCTATTTGTGTCCTTCCCCTATATAAAAATTTAGGAAACACAATATAGAGACATGCAAGAGGTAAGAAGCAAAATGAAATTAGAGGAAAGACAAAAAATAATCACAATAATAGTCATTAGTGGAGGAACAAAGAACAAAGATAACTAGATTTTCAATGATGTGGTCTCAAGGAAGAAAGAGTCACTTAAGTTCCCAAAAGTCTCCATATGCACTTAAGAGACACTAAAGAGCTTTGGGACAAATAAAACATTCAATGGGATTTGCGTAAGAGAAATATCAAATTTGAATTTGGGCTCATTTGAATTTGAAACAACATATTTTAAATTTGCAAAGGCATTGTGATTCATTGGAGGGCTGAAATCATTAAATGAGAGTCTTTGGAGTGGGTGAGAATCTTCTAAATCTTGTTTTGAAAGGAAAACATTTCTGAGGGACTATAATTGTGAACTGTGGGCCCAAATCTGTACAAGTCATGAAATATTTTAATTCCTTTCTCAAACCTAAGGAGGTCGGAGGATCCTCTTATCAAGGCAAGGATCTTTCCATTATATTTCAGATTTGATGAAATCGCTTTGTAGGCTTTACACCTAGTGTCAAAGGAAGAGAAGATAGGATTCCCAACCACCAAGTGCTTCACTTGTTCCCATGCCTTCCAAATTTCCTGAAGACCAGAGGACCCATGAGGAGAAATCAAGCTCTATGGTTTAGGTATTACTCTATTTTGGATTTTGAAGTTACTACTAACATTTATCTTTTTATTTCAAATGAATTCATCTAAATTTCAAGTTCCAAATTGCTAGCTTGTTAAATATTATTTTCACGATCTGACTATTTCTATGAAGGAGAAAAATTAGTAATGGCTACACATAGGAGGGTGATTTTCAGCATGATAAAAAATCTCCACCTGGATAAGATAAATAACAAGCGTACTCAACTGATCTTAGATGCTATAGATACACTTCCAAATCTAGGAGTGATGAAGGCATTCAAGTGCTTAGTATTGTTGTTGTGAGAGACTATTCGTTTGGTAAATCAAGTGTGCTTGGATCTCTGGCAAGTATTAACCTACCTAAAGGCTAGGGGATTTTTACTCGAGTTCCACTCATAATGATGTTGTAGAGTTCTAAAAGCCAAGATACTAAGATTACCATATAATACAGTGGAGTGAAGAGCAACATTTTTGAGTATGAAATTACAGAAGCTCTAAATGCCCTACATATGAAATTGCAGGAGCCGGGAAGGGTATCAGTGACACCCCAATTACATTGAATGTAAGCAAATCAAAAATTCCAGATCTCACAATGGTGGATTTTCTAGGCATCACCAAGGTGCATGTACATGGCCAGCTGCAGGACATTTATGACCAAATTTCTCAGGTTATCAAACAGTATGTTACTCTTAAAGAGAGTATAATTCTGAATGTGTTGTCTACCTCTGTCAATTTCCCAAATTGTGAATGTATAAGAATGTCACAGTTAGTTGATGAAAATGGTGAAAAAAATTTGGCGGTGGTTAAAAAAGTCGACAAATTTGTTTAAGGTTTGTTTGAGAATGTTATAGTGGATGTTGTGAGTGTGAATATCGGCCTTGGATACATCTATGTCAGAAATAAATTTGGGAATGAATCAAATGACTAGGCAAGGTAGCTTGAGAAGGAAATGTTTCAAAAAGACCCAAATCTTTCAAAGATCAACAAATCCATGGTTGGAATACCTCTATTGGCTAACAGGCTGATGCAGATCCAAGCAATAGGTATAAGAAAACGCTTTCCTCAAATTGTGAAAAAAATAGACTCAACGTTGTCTAGGAGGCAATCAAAGATCAATGCATTGCCTAGGAATTTTTCTAACTCAGTGGAGGCTATGATTGAATTGAAAAGACTGATGAATTCCATCAAGGGAATGCTACACACACTCATTATATAGGGTGACATCAAGTTGTTTCCTCATGAGCTCAACATGCATTGTATTACTTGTCTCACTATAATGTTCAAGGCTTACTGGCATGACCTCCTTACTGCAACAGATGTACTCTCCATGGATAAGTTTCTTGTTGAAGAAATAAGTTTGCTAGAAGAGGCGTAGGGAGTTAGTCTTCCTGACTTATTACCTCTTTCTATTTTCCTAAACCTTCTTCAGACTCAGGTTTATTCATTTACTGAGAGGAGCAGAGATTTTGTTTTGTAGGCCTAAGATTATTTAGATAGAATCATATATCTTGTCATAGATCCCCAGTCGCAGGCTTCCTCAAGAAGATCCTTTCAAGCTCTTATTGATAGGAAAAGGGACAAATGTATTTAATTCATGGAAGATGCCAAGTAGATGAAAAAATTCATTATGTATACAGAGAATCCTAGCTGTTCAAAGTCCTTGTAGAAAATGCAACAAATGAAGGAAAGCTTCATTGAATTGATAAGACAAAATCACAAGGCTCTTAAAATTTATGTCTACTTATGTCCTGTTTGGATTGCATACTAAATTAAAGCACAACAATGAGATATATTGTTAGTCGTGTGACTACAATACAAGATAACCTTAAGAGAAATTTGGTTCTCGTATAAAACTTACACTAGTGCAATCAGTAACTAATCTAATGCTAAACTAAAATCTTTCAGGGAGAAAAGGGAAGAAAAAAATAAAATTAAAAAGGTTGGTGATGCACCAAGAATGAGTTTGGGGCTCTTTGACTCCTTCCCCTACCTAAAAATTTATGAAACACTATATAGAGACATGCAAGAGGTAAGAAGCAAAACGAAATTAGAGGAAAAACAAAAAATAATCACAATAATATTCATTAGTGGAGGAAATATACACTATTTTCATACAAATCACAAGGTCAGACACTCATATTCAGAAAATAAAAAGCTGAGATAACATGAAACAAAATGTGGCTCACATAGGTCCAAGGAAGTGTTCCAGAAAGCCCAAAAATGTACGGAGACTCCCTCTACATATTTAATTGAGAAGGAATTAAAATGCTCAAAATATTAACTTCATAGTCCCTTCGCTCATGCTCTACAATAAATAATATAATCTTCCTTTTAAGTAGAAGTGACCCATATCTGTATCAAATGTCCATCCTAATATAACTAGATCTTCAATGATGTGGTCTCAAGGAACAAACAGTCACTTAAGTTCCCAAAAGTCTCCATATGCACTCAAGAGACACTACAGACCTTTGGGACGAATAAAACATTTAATGGGAGTTGTGTAAGAGAAATATAAAATCTGAATTTGGGCTCATTGGGATCTGAAACAACATATTTTAAATTTGCCAAGGCATTGTGATTCATTGGAGGGCTCAAATTATTAAATGAGAGCCTTTGGAGTGGGTGAGAATCTTCTAAAACTTGTTTTAAAAGGAAAACATTTCCGAGGGACTATAATTGTGAATTGTGGGCCCAAATATGTACAAGTCATGAAATATTTTAATTCCTTTCTCAAACGTAAGGAGGTTGGAGCATCCTCTTATCAAGGCAAGGATCTTTCCGTTATATTTCAGATTCGATGAAATCGCTTTGTAGGCTTCACACCTAGTGTCAAAGGAAGAGAAGATAGGATGCCCAACACCAAGTGCTTCACTTGTTCCCATGCCTTCCAAATTTCCTGAAGACCAGAGGACCCATGAGGAGAAATCAAGCTCTATGGTTTAGGTATTACTCTATTTTGGATTTTGAAGTTACTACTAACATTTATCTTTTTATTTCGAATGACTTCATCTAAATTTCAAGTTCCATATACAATTTCTATCTCCTTAAAAAATTGTTAGATGTCCCTTCTAATACTAATACCACAAGCAAATATGGACTCAGCACTACTTTTTATATTGGTATTAATTTTTGAGGCATTTTGTCAAACATTCAAAGAAATCCATACTAATGTTTATACTAGTATTGGGGTCTACTAATTTTTGAGGCATTCTATCAAACATTAAAATAAATCCTAGGCCTCCTCTTAGCATCTGCATATTTTAGACACGATACCCCCAATCAAGATATTCAATATTTCAGTTGCATAAAGTTACAAATATCTAGCTTGGGGAAAAAATTACCTAAGATATTCTTAAAAACTAATTCGTTTTTATGAACTGTATGTAGAAATTCTTCATGTGTTTACTATATCTAATTAAAATGTATCCATATAGAAGACTTTAGAGATTGAAATGCAATCCCCCATACTTTATAGAGATAAATAAAGGCTTTAAATCTTATAACCTTCAAGCTGGTATTCATTGGATTTTAGACAGAGACTTCAAAATGATTTTGCAAATATTAGGAATATTAGAAAATAAGCATTAAAAAACTTGACTTCATTTCAATGTTTGAAAAATAATAATCTCTTTAGAAATGCTAAAGAATACCCTTATTATTGTTATCTAAAGTTTACAAAACAAAAAAAAGATATATTCTAGCATAATCAGGATTAAATGGTGTTCAGGGTAGTTGTCACAACTGGTTCTGAGCTTTCTTATCTTGCCTATAGAACTATAAGAAATATAACTAATATTTCCTATAGTAGGAAAAAGGATGGTAAATATTGAAAAGGGAAGAAAGGAATGGTTTAAGATAGAATATTTGAGGAGAGAAGACTATCTTTATCGTTGTTTAATGTGCCTCCTTGTTAGTACAGTTTTAATGGTATAAGATTTACAACTGAGTGCACTGTAACTTATTCCTGTGTTTTGTAAAATTCTCTGAGAACAAAAATAGGCTATATTTGAAAATATTAATTGGAGTAACATAACAAAAGACTAGAATAAACTCTTGTCATTATAATATATATTGACAGTATCCATGCCTTGACGAGAGGCTGCTCTACCCTCCTTTGAAGGAATTAACATATTACATGACTTGTACAGATTTGGGAAGTGGATGGAATGGACAGACCTTAAAGCTCATCTATAGGATACGTAGGAATCTACAAAGCATAAATATATAATTGTGCATTTAGTTTGCAAGGTACCTTTCACTCTTGTAAATGCATGCTACTGTGTAATGTTTCAATTTACAGTTATAGTAGTCTTTTACCTTTTGTTCTTCATTTTGTACAATTGCGTGCATCATGAGCTTATGAATAGAGCATTGCCAAAAATCTAGGAGCTCCTAGAACTCTAAACCATATTGTGTGGTGTCTCTATTATACATATTTTCATAGGGATTATTTAGATTAGACATCTATCTTCCAAGTTTCTCTGCATCCAAGGTTCTTTGGATCTTAGACCTGGAGTTATTTTCAACTCACTCATCAATTATTGCATGAAGAGAATTTGGTATACCTCCATATGACTTAGGCCTTCTTCCAACATGACCTCCAACTTCATCTTGGAATGATGATAATGATACTACATGGGAGTAATATTCTTTGTGAGCACATATTACTACTGAGATCTTCATATTGACGATAAGAAAACTTGCAGTTTGTCTACAGAAGTCCCAGGTATATAGTATAGGAAAAGCATAGAGATATGATTATGCAGGTTGTTTGTTGAGGTACCTTTGATTTATGTCAATACATGTTGTTGAGTAGTATTCCAATTCACTTATAGGATTCTCTTTCATCTACTTAGATCTATACATAAGACATGCATCACATGCATATGAATATAATATTGTCAACAGTGTAAGACCTCTTGGAAATATGTACTACAATATTATGGGATCTCTGTTATACACACCCCAAAAAAGAACATACCAATTCATGGGGATATTATGTATGGAACTTTTCATCCTAGTTATCTCTGCATCAAAGGTGGTTTTTATTCTCATAGTATTTTATGCAAAACAAGGGAAAGAAATATCATGAAACAACAACGATGCATACTCCACTTACTAGAAGTCATAAAAGAAACCATTTTGTACATATGCCACAATCATATCCATCTATGAGACATCCCTTTGAGGCATTGCATGAAATATTTTAAGTGCCTTATCAATAATTCCATTCTGTGCATACCCTGTAACCATAGCATTCAATGAGACAAGACCTAGTTCATAAAAAATTATCGAAACAAGTTTATGCCTTTTCAACTTTCCCACAATTCACATACATATGTAGAAGGGAACTCATGATAAGGTGTCAAAATACAATCCTCCTCTAGCTATTTTTTTTTTGTATCTCATCTCCATGCTCCAGATATATATTTTCTTAAGCCAAATCAAGTCCCAAAACACTTATCCATACCTATCATGACACAAGATCAATAATTCTAGGTCTCCTTTATGCATTCAAGATGTCTTTCAACTTTCATGCATTGATTCTTCATTAGTTATGCCCAGCTCAACCTTCTTTATAATCTTTCTTAGTGACTTAGTACAGTCATATACCCTATACAAATCTGATTAGAAGAAGCCTACATGAGTTTTCATCACACATCTGTGAAATTAAAATATGGGATGGATCTTCACCACACATCATTGAAATTAAAATGTCTTATCCACATTTACTTTACATGGCTATCAAAGGAATAGGAATGAACTCAAACAGAAAGAAAATCTCAAGAAATAGATAGACAAGTTACTATGTATGTTGAAGACACATACAATGTATCCTCGTATGAGTTACTGATTTGATTGGTAAGGTATAATTCAAATTTTTACAAGTTCACTAGTATACTTTAAATTCAAATCATTAAAAAAACCAATAATTTCACTAATAATGAAATAGCCAATAATTCATAAAATAACAGTCAATTTAAATCTATTCAGCTGCAAAGGAAAAATATCTATTCTTTTTTGTCCTCTTTTGACGAGGAACTATAGATTATGGTGCAACATGATAATCATCCTAGACTATTGTCTGTTTGATTTCTGGGTTGTTTTCCAAATGATTTGCAAGATGGTCAATCGATTTATTTCTTCCAACAACAAAATCATCACATCCTTCTATGGCATCTTCATGTTCACTGTCAGTTGCATCCTTTAAGGAGTTTGATTGTTGCACATCCTATTAAACAACACACTTTAGTTAGTTAAATTACCACAACATTGATACTTAAATGTTTTATTATGTCATCAAATACTATAATAAAATTACCTCAGATTCATGGCCAATGACCAAATTCTCCCCTCGATCTATCATATGTTTTCAGAAGCCTTCAGAACCATGCATTAAAGCATATTTCAGTTCTTCATCTGAAGCTTCCTTTCAAAATTGGTGAACCTAAGTGTACAAAGACATTTTAATTTATCAAGTATCATTTGTCATCCAATACATTCAAGTTAAAAAAATGAAATTATTCAGTTACCAAGCTCCCACGAATACTATTATACCCACCCGACCTCAATTTATGGAACCCAATACTTGACAACCTAGCTTGGGTAGCCTTTGTTGTATATCGAAGGCATCTTTTACCTCCTTCTCCTACATTCTAGATTAAATCCAATACTATTAAATTTTAAAAAAAGAAAAAAGAAATTTATATCGGGAATTAAATTCTGGATTAAATCCAATAGCATTTCCACAATTGGGTGATGCTTAAATTTATTTTACCTATTAAAAATCCACAAGTCTAGTCATTTTCTTGGCACAAACAGGGTATTGTCATGCCCATATCTGAAAAAATGCTTTATTCCTACACACAATTACCATATAACCATCCCAACACCAGCACAAACTCAAGAACAATTAATCCAACCTCAAGTGCCCCTGTTTGAAAAAAACCCACATTTTCTACAAGTTTAGAAGACCTTAAAAATGGAGAAATTGGGCTCAAGATTTGGAAAACTCAATTTGTTCAAGCTATTTAGAAATAGATGGGGGGCTTGAGTCTAAAGACTTATTGAGAGAGATTGAATGGATTTTGGAAGATGCAATGGTTAGGTACTACTAAAATTTAGTAATGCCACCAAATTTGGCTACGAGGGAGAGTATTGAAGAGTTGTATGTATTGTGGAGGGAGAAAATTGAGAAGAGGAGGCCATTTCAGTACATTATGGGGTGTGCACATTGGAGAGACTTGGTGTTGTCCATGCAAGTGGGTGTGTTGATTCCAAGGCCTGAGACAGATTAACTGATAGAGATTTTTCAAAATGTGATATTGAGAGATTGGTTATTGGCTGAGGGGTTGTGGGTAAACTTTGGTACTAGAAGTGGGGCACTTGCCATTGGGTTGGGATAGTTATTGGGCCTTGGAGGTAGAGTGGTTGTAGTTTATTTGAGTCATGTTGTCGTATCAATTTCTAAGTACAATGTGCAGAGATATAACTTGCAGGTATATTGATTTGTTCCCATTCTCCTTTCCTTCATTCAATTTCTTTTATAAGTGATTTTTTCACATTCTTCCTTCCTTCCTTCAAAGCTTAGTTTGAGACTAGGATTTAGTAGGTCCATTTTGGGCTTGGCCTCGGTTCCATAGGCTGTCTTTAGTAGCCTCGTGGATGTTAAAATATCTTCTTTTTATTCTTCGTAAAGTGTAGTTTTAACACTAGGACAGAGCATTCTCAATTTTAGGCTTAGACTCGGACTGAGGATGCCCAATTTGAACTTGGACTTGGATCCAACAAGCCCAATTCAATCTTGGACTCAGACTTGGCAGGCCATCTTTGGCTTGGACTTGGTAGCCCCATTTTTGGCTCGGAATGGAAAAAACCATCTCAAATTAAAATACCGTATATTTTATTGTATTTAACTAAAATAAATCAATAAATGTTAGATTTACATAGATAATTCATCCCGAGGAAGTTTCAGGTTCAGCCTCATTAGATTTATCAAAGCATTATTTTGGGATTTGGACTGGGCATGCCCAATTTGGGTTCGGCCTCGATTTAGTTTACTTATTCTGGGTTGGGACTTTCCTAGTCCAATTGGAATTTGGACTTGGCAGGCCATCTTTTGGTTGCACTTGGCTGACCCATTTTTGGCTTCAGGCGGAAAAAAATGGATAATTAAAAATATGTTAATTCTAGCATATTTCACTAAAATAAGTAAATAAAAGTCATCTTTGCATAGGAATTTTGTCAAGGAAAATTCAGAGAGATTATTACATGTAGTTTGAAAGATTCTCATAGATACACTTTGGCAAATGATTTTCATATAAAGACATACATACATTTTAACATGTGATTTGCATGTAAACTCATAGTTACATTTTGACAAACAGTTTGCATATAAACTTGTAGGGAATTTTTCACAATGGTTTGCATATTAAGTCATAACCAACATAATTTTGAAGGAATATCAATAGGATTCCACAAACACAAACAAGTAACAAAAAAGTTTGTCTTTAAGTGCCAAAATACTAATTAAGAAAGTAGTTGTATTTTCACAAAAAAATTGCATATAAACTAATACAGAATTTTGAGTAACATTTTGCATGTAAAGCTAAAACCATTGTATAGATAATTTCAAAGGAATATCAATAGGAATCCACAAACAAGCAACATAAAACTCTGTGTTTATGTGCCAAAATACTGACTAAGAGATTTGTTGTATTTTCACAAAACGTTTGCATAGAAACTAGTGTTTGAGGCAAAGCCAAGGAAGATGTTTAATGGATTTAGGGCTGCCAAAAACAATATACTTGGGATCTGCCATTTCAGTATTCATGCCTTTTCCCCTGGGTATGACAAAAGCCACTGATTTGTATCCTTTAGATAATGTGTAAGGAAGGGTTTGTTTGTCAAGTTACCAATTCTAGTCGCACCACCATAAAATCAGGGGTTAATACTGAGGTGAGCTCCAAAATTATTGTATAGTTCCTCTGTTAAAATTACATAGTGTTAACTCTAATTTCTTGCGAGAGTTTCCTATTACAGAGCTGATGATAATATCTACCTTTCTTTGTTTTGATACCCTTTTGTTAGAATTTAAAGCAAAAACCCACGCCTTGTGTTGAAGCCTTGAGGGGCACCAGTTACTGCAGAGTACTAGAGACTACTAAAGTTATTTGGTACTAAGGATAGTTCAATTCTGAATTATTCACCTACCACATGAATATTCATTTGATAATTTAGCAGAAATTCTAATTTATATAGATGATAAAGGTGCTAGAAACAGAAATGGCAACTGGGACAATTAGAAGATTATGGAAATTTAAATGAGACCAACACTGGGTCGATGATAAGGCTATGAGGATTTAGTTGAGACCAACAGCTAGGCTGGTGAGGATTTAAATGAGACCAACAACTCATTAACCTATATGCTAGAAGAATTTTCCATGTGTAGTTGCCTTTTATGGCCTTGATAATCCATTCGGACAGAAGCTGAATGTGTTTGGTGTCTCCCTGTAATGTAACAACTGATAGGGTGGAAATCATTTCTTTCCAAGGGTGGATGATTTATCATAACACTAAATCCTCCATTGCTCGAAGTTCTTCATCAAAATAAAAAACCCTCTTCTTCCTACAACATCAGTGTCGATGCTAAATTTTGTATCGATACTAGTGTCATACCCTGGGCCAACACTGATATCGTTGAAGTATTCATAGCTCTAGTGTGATGATGGATACAATATTATTTTAAACATCTTATAAGTTTTAAGGACACGTTTTCATCATATTTCATGCATTTTGACCAATGTAAAGTTGAGTTTTGCTTTTGTGCTTCTGATAAAATAGGGCACAAAGTGAAAATATCTTAAAAATCATCTTCGATCTCCTATAACAATCATTGTGAAGTTTTTGGATAAATTTAAAGTTTGGAGAAAAATATTTAGTACCTGTACTTGAAAGCAGCGGGTAATAAATCAAAGGGCGATGGATTTAGAAATGCAGCTGATTTTTCTAAGGCCTTGGAGAATGAAGAGGTATGAATATTTTAAATACAAAAGAGCTGAAAAAAGAGAGCTGATTTCAGAGGTTGGTAGATAATCTTAATTTATTCATGGTTTTTGTGTTTAAATTTCTAGCAGGTTCTCCACCAAGGAAAAGGAGTCTGGTTAGAAAGTAATAAGGAGCCATTCTATGTATCTGTAGATAAATTAGATGCAATGAGAAACTCTTTAAGAGTATTTGCTATGGGAAATTGGACAATTGTGGATGGACAATGCAACAAAGAATTTTATAAGCCGAGGTTTCTTCAAGCGGATCGTGTGCCAAATCTAGCTATAGATATGTTAAAGCTCAAGCATTTGAAATTCATGGATTATAGTTTAAATCAGAAAGTAATTTGGAGTCTGTCTGAGGTATGTTTACCCCCTTATTCGTTTTTTTCTTGGTTGCAAATAATTATAGATAATGGTTTTTCAACTGCAATTTTTTTTGTTTCCTTGAATATGTAACTTGTTAGGAATTTTTGAATCTCCATGATGTTGATTATGACCCCTCGTTGGTTGTATAATTTATTTGGTTTGCAAGTTCTCAAGCATCATCATTCACGTCATAGAGATGTTGCGATAGAATTGGGGCATCTTAAAAATTTAAAACATCTAGAATTGAGTGGATTTCAGAATACTAAAATCTCAAGTTGGCAAAAGCTAAATTTGTTGCAGAAGCTAAAATTATCCAATATTGAAGGTCTCAAAGAGCTTCCAAGATCAATTGGGAATCTTCAATCATTAAAAGAGTTATACTATGATGGAATTGAGCAATTACCAGCATCACTTGTGAAGCTCTGATCCCTTCAGGAGTTGCACTTAGTTCAATGTGGGGGATTAAAGTAGTTACTGGCATGATTTAGAGATTTGATCTCCCTTACTAAACTTAGTTTGCGGCATTGTTCCAATTTGTAAGAGCTCCCGTGTGATTTCCATAAGCTTTTGGCATTACAATCACTGGATTTATGCAATTGCTACAGTATCCTTCACCTACCAGAAGGGCTTGGAAACTTAGAATCTTTAACAAATGTAAACTTGGAAGGCTGTGAAGAATTTAATTACTCTTCTTGATAGGGTTACGAGGCTGTCATTAATGAAGGGCATTATATCATTTCATGGCTGCTTAAGTTTGAAAGAAATACCAAAAGATATTTGTAAACTTACAATGCTCATAAGGTTTTCATTTTCTTGATGTAAGAGTTTAAAGATGCTTCCCATCAGCTTCAGTCAACTCACTTGCCTGGAAAACTTAGACTTGACCTACTATGAGAGTTTACAAGAGCTGTGTAATGAATTTCATTCCCTGGTAAGATTAAGAAGATTGGACATGTCTCGATGCAAAGGTTTGTCAAGGCTACCTCCAAGTTTCAGTAATCTTGGTTATTTGGAATATTTAAATTTATCAGAATGTGATAAGTTAGAGGAATTGAGCAGTGACTTTGGTCGCTTGGGAGCATTGAGAAACTTGAATTTGTTCAGATGTAAAGGTTTGTCAAGGATGCCTACGAGTTTTGGTAATCTTGGCTATTTGGAAGCTATAGATTTATAAAAATGTGATAAATTAGAGGAATTGAGCAGTGACTTTGGTCGCCTGGGAGCATTGAAAAACTTGAATTTGTCCAGATACAACAACCTGTCAAAACTTTCTAATTCTTTTAGCCATCTCGGTTGCTTGAAAGAGTTACATCTCTTGTTCTTCTCTAAATTGGTGGAGATTTCTATTGATTTTAATTTCCTTCGATTAGTATTAAGCTTGAATCTCTCAATATGTGAGATCTTGGATGGAAAATGGATGATACTGGTGGGGGCTATTCAATTTTGTGGTGTCTAAATATTGCCAATAGTGAAAGGATGATCCATCGGTGGAGAGAAAAGGAAAAGAAAAAGAGAATGGCTTTTTTGAGTGAAATTGAGATTCACCTAACAGAACAGAGTGAGATACTGACAAAAGAGGAACGAAAAAATCTTTGTATGTTGAAAAGAATGATAACAAAGATATTTGATTAGGAAGGGCTACTGATTGACATTCATCAAATTCCCTTCCATTCATCCTCCCTTCTCTATGACACACCCCTCATCTTAATCTTTCATAATAACTTAGTTGAAATAAATGGTGAATTATTTGAGAAAAATGCGCAACAGCTGCAGTGGAGCACATAAGCCTGGTGAATCATATATTTTAGTGAACATTTTAGTGCATTACCAGATGAGGTGAAGGATAGAATCTTTTTTATACATTTCCTAAAAAATTTAGTACTACTTTCAGCAATGATACAAGTGTAAACTACCGTGATATACCCTCCCGGTATAGGTGTATCACGGCAACTTTCCATAGCCGTGATGGTTTAGAAGAAACAGGAATAAGATGTCCATCATTTTGGGAGGATATCTCGTATCATGTACACTAAAAACTCAGACCTAGCAAGGGTATTTGAAACTGATAACCAGGTAGGGAGAACAATGGGGAATGCAAGCAGAACCAGAGCCATAATTTTGAAATACACTCTCGTGCCCTCCTGAGTAGTTGAACTAACCAATGAAGCAGACAATGCATGCCACAATATAGATGGATAAGCCCTGAGCCATGAATCTGAGATGGAAGACCCAAAAATAAGGGCACAAAACACAATCGTGGGGCAAAGGAAGGGCATGAAAAACTAGATACGAATCCCCTCAAGAAGGGTATAGATGTAGGGAAGAAGAGCCACGAACCAAAGATAAATGTTCCCTCAAAAACCAAATTGGAAATACTGAGTTTTTATAACAACATTTTTATTGATATCACTTGTATATGTTCTTTGAAAGGAAGTGTCGATTCTTGCATAAATAAAAGAAAAAGGGAAAAATAAATATTCGATGCGGATACCTGTTTGCCCTTCCTCCGTGCCTAAGATCTACATGCAGTGAGGATGAAATCCCCTCCAGCTCAATTTCACTTTTCTATTTAATGGCCTGCAGTCATTTTCTGATAGTTTTCCCCGCACATACGTATAGCACAACTACAAAAAAAGAGTATTTTAATTAAAATTGTTATATTGAATAAGGTAGTAGCTTAGAGACAAAAATATATTTGTGACTCTAATTAATGTCCTCTAAACACCCCTGCATGTAGTAGTGAAGGGAATGAATTGGAAAATCCTTCTGCGTAATTTTAACTTAGAAGGCTCTCCAAAAGGCAATATGACTTGGGAAAGGGTCAGGATATCAGAACCTAATCATCATAAAGATTCAATAAACTAGTGTTCTCATACATTATTTAAATCAATGGATGTATGGGAAAAATTAAACCTTATCTTTTTCTGGAAATGAAGATGAGTTCAAAAATGAGATTTTCCATCAATGATCACTTGGTGTAGTGATGCCCGATTATTGAATTCCTTAATGTTTCATTATCATAGGTACCATGGTAGTATTCCTTTAATATATTCAGATGAGAAATTCACACAATACATGATGTCAATTGTCGTCAACCCAAAAATTTAATTTCATCGCCACAAGCTAAGCTAAAATTATATTTGGCCACTGGTGATCAGGAATATTTCAAGACAATTCTTGACACTATTGAAGAGGAATGTCACAGACAATTGGGGTTTATTTTTTCATTCCATAAAAACAAATTAGAAATAGTGTAACCCCCACAAACTCAACGTTCAAAATGCACTTATAAAACCTATTTAATTTATTGGGGAAATTTGTGTGAAAAAATGTGTTAAGGGGTTGCAAGAGTGATACTTTGGTCATGATTTAACTAATTTCTGAATTAACTATTTATCTCATTTGAACACTTAACTCCTTAATAAAATTTTATAAAACATTTTTAAGTTAAAGTGGTGACATTTACGTATGTCGTTTATAACCCTTATTACACCTTGATTCTAATTAATTATTTTCATATAAACACTTCCCTTTTTACCCCTTAATTAATTTAATGAAAAATGTCCCACTAGCCACTTTAGTTTTTAATAGCTAGAAAAAACATCATTTACTTATTTATTAACTTCAAAGTGGAAGGGGAGGGGTCTAACATAGTCCAATCCACAAGTGTAGGTACCCTAGGACCTTTTAGTTAATTAGATTACAAAATTTTGCACATACTCATTCCTACAAAATAGACAAATCACTTAAGTGATGTAGGATTCAATTCTAGAACCTTGGATTAGATCTATCTGGCCATTGGATCTAAGGTTGACTAAAACCCTACAAATCATTATGATCTCTCATCTTATTCTTTTCTTACCCTATTCATATCATTATCACTATTTTGTTTTGCAGGTTTGGGAGAATGGAGGCCATCATGCAAATAGAGATATGAGGATTGTGCCTTGTAGGAATTATGACACCATTTTGGGTATTTATATTATATGCATCCCTCTCCTAGGGTTGCTTTACATTTATTTGTTATTGTATTATTACTTTTTTTGGGTTTACTGGATTTGGGTATGGGCATTTTGCCCCATTTTATTTTTGAATCTAATGAAATATATCCACAATCTCTCGGTTATATATATATTATATTGTATTGTTTTCGATTGTTTAAAAGTTTGAATCTTAATAGATTCGACGTTTATTTTAACCTATTTGTATAAAATAATAGAACACAAATACAATATATATTATATATATAAAAACTAGGTTATGGGTCACCCGATGTATATAAAAAACAACACAGATATATGTTTAGCAGCCTGGCTACAAATATGTCAGGTTAATGGTTTGGGTGGGGCTGGTGCCCCCACCCCACTCCACAATGTAAAATTGTTTGGGTGGGGACATCACCCCACCCCTTGTTTGTTTATCATCTACAAAGGCTTGGCCACATAGGCCTATTTGGCCCAATCTATACACAGTCCTTGCCATATATTCAATAAACTAGGTTTTTATTTAAACTTTTCCGCACCGATTTTTTTAATATATAAAATTCAAATTCAAACTTCTTGGTCTTCATATATATAATATTAGAATATATATATATATCTCTGTGTGTGTGTAATTAATATAATAATTTTTTTCAACATCAGTATATCTGATATAAGTTATCTCCACATATAAAGTTTAAATAATGTAAATGTTATATCTTTCTAATCTTTAATTTATTTTTTTTATTTTTTTTTGTTTTTTTTTTACTTTTTTATTAACCACTATCACTCGATTCACATTATTTTGTATAAAACTATAATGGTTAGTAAGTAGTTATGATTCACAGTTATTCAAGTAGTGGAAATAGTACAAACTAATACACCCCCCCCCCCGCCCCCCCCCAAACTACCAGCCCTTTTTTCTTGTTGTTTATAGTATATATTGCCTAAGCATTTAAGCAAGTTTCACACACGTTAAAATAGAAGGAAACATTTCCCTTACCATACGGTACATTTGGATAATAAAATTAACTCAAATCATTTATTTCTACACATTCTTTGAACGTAATGAACTAAAACATTCATAAATGAAACTATTCATTCTCCTCTTTAAAATCAAATGGCCAATTTTTACAAAAAGAGAACTGATATCTACTTTCCACAATACAACAACCATCATTTTTACATGAATATCCAGAAGCCATGTTTAATCACTTTTTAAATATGAAATAAAAATTTTCCATTCCAAATAAGGATAGTTTCCTTTGCTAATCAAATTCCTCTCTGTATAATTTACAAGTTTAAGGGAGGCGATCATAAACAAGAATGCAACTTTCCCAATTCTCCTTTCAAAATATACATTTTTTGGATAATCTACACCAATCTTACTAATACTTTACAAGAAGTGACACTTTTTAAAATGTAACTACAAAGTTCCTCCACTTAGGTGGAGACAACATGGAAAAAATTTTACAAAGTTGTAATTCTTCCATGGGCTCAACAACCTAGTCTTCACTCCAAGATCACCACCCCTTTAACTCGTCCATAATCTCTTTCCTTTGTTAAATCACAAACAAGGGAGGAGGTGTAGCAACACTTACCTTCCATCCTTTATCCCAATGAGGGGAAGAACCTATTCGCCTCATTGGCCCACGAGCCTTAACCATAGTGAAATAAAAAATGTTTCAACCAATGGAAATGTTTAAAAATGCTTCCAAATTACAACACTCCCATACCAAAATCATTTTAACACACAAATATCACAAAACAACAACACAACAATAATATGGCGAACCTTTCAACTCTCAAGGCTTTTAAAACTCAAGCCATGAGCAGGAAATATGGGGAATCACTTATACTCCAAATGCTAAGTGTCCCGTTTAAGCCTACCAAAAACAAAAACAACCCCTATATACGCTTATACCTCCTCAAACCTCTTATGCCTCCCTCAATCTCTTATACCCCCCTCAAGCTCTTATACCCGTCCCTCAAGTAAAACATACAAGATAAGTAAGAATTTCTCTTATCTAAAAAGGTGGGACACCCAACACAACTCCATAGAAAATATGCACAATAGTCTTATGCATCCATCATAAGAGCCCCATAAACCTTCTCCTACACATGAATTAAGGTCATTCTACCACCCAAGTCCAAAATAAAACACCATAGCCATTCAATTACATCCAACCCACCATCATAAAAAAAATGAAAACGACATAGTGTAGTTCCTAACCCTTGCCCTGCAAGAAAACTGATTGTAAAATCAAACCTCTAAGATCCTTCCAACTCAAATCCATCAAAAAGAAGATCCAAGACTCCCCCAGAAATAAAATCAGCTAAACTCAAATACTAATGCCACACAAAATAAGTACCCCAAACCATCAAATAAACTTGTATAAAATGAAAAGAAAAGGAGGGTGAGGTTTGTTCCTGTAGGATCACATCACTTGCTCCTCAACCGAAATCCCGAATCAAAAAATCAAACCCAGGCTAATACATTGGTGGGTGAGGATTGAAAAGCCACTTATACATACTACCCCTCACTCCATACCTCTAATGGACACCATTAATAAATCATGTAAGAACGTTCCATAATTTAAAAAACACGTTTGCCTTCCATCATACAAATGGGGTCTAAATCTGACCCCTCACCCATATTTATAGTTGGTGTTAAATTTTAGAGTGAGGGACATCTTAAACATTTCCCCACAGCCCTCAAAAATGGCGTAAAGGTGAATTTTGGATTTTGAGAGATGGGTTAATACAAACCAACCAAAAATCAATGAAAAGAACTCAAATCAAAAATTTCACAAGGAACATATACCCTAATAAATGGCCCTTTTTTCGCAAGCCAAAAAAGTTACACACACTAACCCTCACTCCATACCTATAAAGGACACCATTAAAAAATCATGTAAGAAAGTGAATAATTTAAAGTTTTACCTTCAAAATCATATAATGGGTCTAAATTTTACCCCTCACCCCATACGTATAGTTGGTGGGTGAATTTAAGAGGTGAGGGAAAAAGCTAACTTCTCCCACAAAACCTCCAAAAATGGCTTAAAGGTCAAATTTTAAATTTTGAGAGATGGGTTGAGTCACAACAACCAAAATCAATTAAATTAAACTCAAATCAAAAAGTTCACAAGGACCATCTGCCCCTAATAAATTCCCTTTTGTCACATCCCAAAAATTAGCTTAATTAACATAATTAATTACTAAACAAAGGTAAATTTAATGAACAATACAAAAGTGAAATGCAATGCAATAATAAAATACATACTCACAAATTAATCAGAAAAAAAGGTGAAAGAAGAAACACATATCCCATGGTCACAATTTAAGGTCATCCCCTCCATGGGGACATCCTAACATCCTAACAATATACAAAAATAACATAACACAAAGTTCCATGGTGATCGTCATTACAACCATCAGATATTCTGCTACGGTTGGTCTCCTAACCCCCTTATGTTTTTTGTGATACAATAACCTACAAAATCAAACAATACCTTCATTGGCCTCATGGCCGCATCAAATACATCAAAATATAAAATAAATGCATATTCATCAATAAACATCATCATATCACAAAATCATCATTAAGCTAAGTAATGCTACCAATCATTTACAATTTTATAAACCTTTCAATTTTTCAATTTCATCAATACAGTGAGATCACAAGATTAGTTCAAACACCAAAACATGGTCAATACGATGAGAATTAAATTTTAGTATATATATAGGCTAACAACACATCATCACCATCAATACATAATATATATCCATGTCTTTAAGAATCCATACAAACCACAATATGAATCACAACATATCAATAGTCAGAATATCTATATCATCTAACATCATGCTTATCCAAAATAACATAACAAGGTTCATATCTATAGTCCATGATAAATCAAAATCATATTATAAAAATGTGTTGAAGAGGAGTGGGCACTACATCCCCCTCCCCTTAGACTTGAATTCCTCCAAGAAGTCACTAAAATAGGTGTGGAAACTGGGCCCGTAACAAAGTAGCGTCCTCCCATGAAGTGGCAGTCTCATCATACCTATCCCATAGGAATCGCATCTGATCAATCTCACGGCCTCAAAGGTCTAGGGTCTTATGATCTATAATTCCTATGGGCTCCATAGTCACATTTCCCTACTCCTAAACCTGCAATGCGGTCATATCCATTATATGAGAAGGATTTTGAATGTATTTCCGTAGTAATACAGAACATGGAAAAAATCATGGATGTGAGACAAGATAGGTGGCAAGGCTAGACAGTATGCTAAGAGAACAATCCACTCCAAGATATCAAATGGGCCCAAAATCTTAGGAGCTATCTTATAGCCTTTTGTAATGAATAGGGCTCTTATGAGGCCTGACATGAAGAACACCATCGTGTCAACCTCAAAACTACGGTCTGTCCTCCTCTAATCTGCACACCTATTCTACCTATCCTGAGCCTCCTATGCAATCTCTACCTAATCAAGATAACCTGGTGTTCCATGTCCCCTAACATTGCTAGCCCAAGAGATACCCTATATCCTCCAACCTGTCCAAACTCAATGGTGTCCTTCACTCCCTACCATATAGTGCCTAAAATGGTGCCATGTTGATGGAACTCTTAAAATTGTTTTGTAAACAAAATCAACCAAGTATAAATACTCCTCCCATCTCGACTAATTATCCATGGTGTACATCTGAGCATGTTCTCTAAAATATGATTCACCCACTCTATCTTACCATTGTCTCAGGGTGATAGGTTATACTGAAATTAATTCTCGTACCTATAGCATGTTGCATGGTAGTCCAAAAATGTGAGGTGTACAAAGGATTGTGGTCACAAATAATCTTCGATGGAATCCCATAAATTCTGACTATCTCATCCAAGTACACTCATGCTAGTGTACTATTTATATAGTTGGTCTTCACTAGAAAAAACATGATCCACTTTTGTTAATTTATCAACCATTACCATGATGGCGTCATGGTGATATCTCGAAATCAGTAACCCAAAAATGAAATCCATGGAAATGGTGTCCCACTTCCATTCTGATATGACATTCGGATAAATTGTAACTTTTGTTTCATTTATCAAAATGTGATAAAACTTATACCATCCCATGCATGGAGAAATTTTATAGATGTTAAAAAAAAAATGATTTCGATATTGTTTGATATAGTAATGGCAGGGAAATGGAAAGCGCTTTGTTTTCTAAATCTTTTTAAACCTGTTTCACATAAAAAAACACATAAAAAATATATTTCTAAAAAAAAAAAAAAAAAAATCCATCCCAAGATAGACAACTACATCTAACTTTTCACCAAAGGAAAAAAAAAACAAGATTTTTTCATCCAAATCGCAGGCAAACGGACTACAATCTTATAGGTTTTTTCAAAAAAAAAAAAAGTCAAAGTCATATAATTTTAAGTGTTTAATATAGCTAAAGTTGTCCATTTTTTAAAAAATAGTATTTTAGAAACTAGATTCCGGATGCTATACGATTCATATTCATATAAATGTTTCTAATTTTGAGTGCGTGTATTGCTAATAATCCCTACAAGTTGTGATTTCACTGTTTTCTGCAATATGACATCCACTTATGACCCTGTTTTGTCCACCAACTTGGTGCACTTACCCTAATCTAGTCATATTTTAGAAAGAAATACATCAACACTTGAACATAAAACAAAGATTGACCTCATAGTCATGTTTTTTGGAATATTGTCTTATAGCACATGATAATTGGTGCATACACTTGAAAATGTTATGTTTTTCTAAAAACATAGATTTATTCATGGATTACACAGTCCAAACCTTAGGCTTAGATATCAAAGCTAAAGAGTGGGTGGCTTCCAAGCCAAAGAAAAAAAATGTGCTCACGTTTGCTAGATTTATAAAGCACGCGTGTTTTTTTTTCTTAGTGAAAAAATTAAATTTACATAGTAAAAAATGCACTCGCGTTTATAAGTGTCATAGCACGAGCGTGTTATAATGTGACCAAACCATAATGCACTCGTGTTATATGGAAAATGGTCGAAAAATGGATTTTGGCCACTTTTTGGTCCCCCATCTCCCTGCACATTCCCATTACACTCTTATAACTTCAATATCACTATTCTATTTGATTCTCTAAGCTTCAAAATTTTCCTTAATGCACTATAGAACATACATGTTTTATAGACTTTTTGAATTTAAGTATGACTATATTGGCATGAAATGCAAGAAAAAATAGAGGGGAAATTGGACCAAAAAAAGTAAAATAATAATACAAATAAGGATAAGGGATTAAGGATCCAAAAGGGAAATGAAGCCATTTTTTTGGAATGTGCCCATTTCCATATGGGTCAAAATGTGTAAAGGTCTCATAAAAAGTCAAAGCTCTAGAAAACACAAAGAAACATGGGATAAGATAGATATAAAATTATTGAAAAGAGGTAAAATATGGTTCATATGTCATAGGAAAAAGTAAAAAATATTGAAAATAAAGGAAACCATTAATGATAGTCGATAAGGGGTTGAACAAAATAAACATAACAACAAAATACATGCCTATAAGAGCTTAACTTAGACACATAGTCAAGAAACATATATAAATGCACTAATACCAAAATAAAATTAATAAATCTTATACACATATTAGTTGTCTATATAATGCTCCATTTTTATCGATTTATCTCTCTATGTGTGTGTATTTAAATCTGTGTGTGTGTGTGTAAATTCATATCAAAGTGAGATAAAAAAAGTTTACCTAGGATAAATTGAAGAATATTTTGATTGGAACTTATAAGTGTTTCTTAGATCAATATCTATATTATTGTTTAATAAAATTCAAAAGAAAGTAAGGGTATAAATTAAATCTTATAGTACATCTCCATTGACCTATGGTAAACGGAAACTATATGCTTCGCATAATCTTTTGTTGAATACCCTATGCTCATGTGTTTATATTTGTTCTACTTCAAACATATGTAATCTAGATCGAGTAAAAAATGTGGCACTATATATATATATATATATATATATATACATATATTGGTAGTATAAAGCGACATCCTTGATAATAGGATAAAGAGTGTTGAATATTTTTTTCATATATTTGTTGGCCTCTTCATTTTTTTTGAGGAGGACTTCCAATTCCTCAGTGATCTTGTCCATATTGGGTGTGAAATTGATGGTGTGGAGACTTAACTCATATTCATTTCCTAATTATTCCCACATGATTGATTATCACATGTTTGGTAAGTCAAATAACATGTTTGGTTCACACCTTGCGCCTGGAAGTGTCATCTAAAATAAAAGGCTTGCAAAAAATAATTGATTAGACATGATTACTTGCTTTCAAAGCAATAAGACAAGATATGTGGAACATATAAAATAGAAATTTTTAAACAAGGATCGATGTCGATCCTATAGATCGATTTCGATCTAAACGATCGATATTGATTGTTGATAAAACTATTTTGATCCAAATACTTTGAAACATATACTTATATCACAAAAACAACATCTAAATGTGACATGGATTATAAAAACTTAATAAGGATTACGTACCTTTGAAACTTGATGAAGTTGATCTAATGAGATGTGTAGGATTATTTCACCAAAGGGAATCTGATATAACCAGAGATTTTTTTTATTCGACATTATTTCAATGTAAGAAGGTTGGGGAATCAGACGTGAATTTTGATTGCAGGGTAGCGCTCTGAGTAAAAATTAGGCTTGAACAAATGCTGTTGGGAATTCAAAGTTTAGAAAAATCATAGTCCTTGGGAATATTCCAAGACTTGTTTATATAAGATTGTTTTCATTGTAACTAATCATCGTCGATCTGCATAAATCATTTTCTATTACAGGATCAATTCCAATTCTTCCCTTTTATGGATTTTTTTTTTCTCAAATGGGTTTTGTGTTGTTTTTTAGTTCGTGGGAGCGTTTTTCAGGTTCTTTTGATTGTTATAGTTTGTTTGATTTAATATAATTTTTATTGATTTTGTTTCGTTCGTGGTTGCAGGTGGTTATGGGTGTAAAATGGTAAATGTAACTTGGTAGAATAGGTAAAATAAATGTGTGAGACTATGAAGGAGTGTCCCAGAGTGTGTATGCACCTATTTGAATTAGGGTGTCCTAATTCTTGTGTCCGCACATCTTTCCTACTCTAGTATTATTTTCTTAATATGTAATTTGTCTAGAAATAGAGTTCAAAGATATTCAACAAATATTACCAATTACCTTTTTATTAAGCTTTTATCACTTATCAATAGTTATTCAATCAATTAAGATGTGAAATAATATCATTTGTCTTGAAAAGCATACTCAATCCTAATTTTCTACTATCTTGTTACTTATTGGGTAAAAATATCCGATTTGAGATTTCCTTATTCAACAAGAGATTACAATTTAATTTTATGACCACACTTCTTTTGAAATTATAACGTATTTTGTTTTAGAAATAAGGGTTCAGATGTTTAAGTTTTACGCTAAAAACACTTCCTCTCCTCTGGCCCACCTCTATAACCTATATCTAATACCTAATTTAAACTATTAATAAATTAGATCCTTTCACCATTAATTTCTATCGATATATTTATTTTTATTTTATCAAATTGAATTAGCTCAACATGAACTCATGTGATAGGATATTTCCTAACTAATGAACCCCCGTGTCAATTGAAACGTGGACAAACATAGGCAATACAAAGAACAATTAAGAGTCGAATAGAGAGAATACAAGGTCAAGATGGATAAGGAAATATTGAAGACGCCAATAACAAGAAAAGGAATGGGGGATTCAGTAAGTAAACTTGTGGTATATTACATTCATTCGTAGCATACTAGATAATAATCCTATTTCACGTGGTATATTACATTCATTAGTAGGATACTAAATAATAATCCTATTTCACGTTCTAATTTTTAATATTATATTGTAAATAGCTCCTCGCAATACACCATTCCTATTATAAATACCCCTTATATTACCAGATGTTACATATACATGTATTTTTGGTGAAATTTTAAATACCCCTTATTATTTGTATATCTTTCGCGTTGAATGTGTTCTTTGAGTTTTAAAACATTTGGTTAATGTTGAGATGTATTGACCTTTCAGAATGATGAATAAGTCGAATTTAAACCAAACATAAAAATTTGTGTTGATTCTAAGTTTCACATATTGGTGAAATTTATTAAACATTAGCTTACGAAAGTCACAAATTGTTTTGAACCTTACACAAGAATCAAAAATATCAAGAGCTTCAAGATATGTTGAACACTGATTTTGGACTATGTGTCCATGATCAATGTGCCAAGCGTACTAGAGTTTATTAACATTTTACACACCAATACAAAGATCAAAACCTCACAGAGGGTAATACATCAATATTTGAAAAGTGTCCATAATTGGTCTTCGATAGTGTTTGACCCTTGTATGAGGATCAAAATTTTAAGGCTATGTGGTGCATGGTTTCCCTAATCAATGACAGGTGATGTCCATTAGCATAATGGAGAACCAAACAGTTTGTAGTGGAGACCAAGTTCTAAAATTTTTAAAGACACAACTACACCAACTAATGCCCCTTCACCGCTTATTATATGCCATTATATTGGCTACAAGATTTACATTAATAGAAGCCTCTTTATGAACATACATGATAGGATAATTTATAGAATGTGAAGCCCCCATGGAAAAAGATGAGTTGAAATTCAAATAACATAAGAAACATATGGAAACAAGAGCCTATTTTTTAGCCATAATAAATAAACTAGCACGAAAATAATTGTTTCTAGTGTCATAACAAAATTAGGTGTCTATAATATCATTATCACTATTGAAAATTTGATCACTGTAGAGGTTATATTAAAATCTACGAAAATAATGGCATGGAAAAGACCTTTTAAGATCCATAATTTTGGGTGGCTTGCTTAAATTTTCCAGTATTAACTTATAGCATAAATTACCAAATGTTAGTTTATAGTAGTATTTTTAATATGTAGGATGCACCTTCAAATATGAAATATACATATACCTTACTTATGCATTTTTTTTTAGTAGTGCACTCATTTGGGCACTATACAACAGAGATTGTTGGCATTGCTGCTCATGCTTTGGAGGAAGCATGTAGCGGAAATACAAATACAATTAAGCGTACAATTAAATTAATGATCACCTTAAGCTGCTATGATTCATGAGGAAAATCCGTCATTGAAATACTTACAACAACACCAATACTTCCTAATACGTATCAAAAAAACACACCTACTTCCCCACAAATGAAATTCATAAGAACTAATCTTCTCTAATTTGAATTTTGATAAACGTTTCTACAACATGGTCAAGTAAAATGCACAACAGACCGTTGAAGACAATACCTTTGATTTTGTAATTATTGTTTTCTTAAATGAAATTGCTTATTTGTGGTGTAATGTTTTGTTATATAAATATTATAATCGATATTAGTGAACAAATCATCACAAATATTGGAGAGCTAGGAAGACTGGGTCAAGCATGCATCCATTTTGTTTTTACATATGTTATGACTATTATTTTTCAAAAAGGCAAACAGCCGCGAATAAGGGTTTTCATTACGAGTTGATTTATTTGAATAGCATCCATCATAACCTAGAAAAGGTCAACTAACATATTTTCCCGCGTCAAATTCTTGTTATTCAATTCAAATATTTCACATATTAATAGTATTAAAACGCGTTACAAATTTCAACATTGAATCATTCATTCTGCATGGCATCCCTCTATAAATATTTCCTTCATTTCTTTCATTCTTCATCTTCATATCCATCCTCACCTGCTAAACAGTATTACATTTCACCTTATCTTACTCAGCCAGCTATCTTTTTGTTGAGTTATTCAGTTGTATCCTGAACAGATTAATTGTCGAAGGCATCTCTGAAGAAGTTAAAATGGCAACAGCAATGTTTATCAAAATCGTGACGGTGCTGCTTGTTCTCAACGTTATATTTGTCGTCAATGTCTCTGCTCGACATAACTTTAAGGAATATGTAAATACAAATGCAGCTAGTGAAAGTCTGTATTCAATTGCGGAGATGTTGGCGCATTGTATTAACTGTGGAACCCATATTTCAAATTCTAACTGCTGCCGAAAATAATATAAGTCTGCATATTGTTCATGCTGATAATTATCCAAAATGAAACAAAGAGGGGAACACACTTGCTAAAAAATGCAGAGACAATGCATAGCATTGAACGACTACAAAAGAATTGAGGTTTAACCAACCTGCGTATGGTGGGAGATCGAAAAGTGTCGATCTGGTGATGCTCGGCTCCCTCGTGATCCGCAAACAGGGAATTCTTTATTTTTATTTTTCATGAACAGATAAATTTTAATATACAATTCAGATTATCATATATATTTGTTTATATTGGACCTTGTGGATGGCTGAAGTAAACATTTTACGTCGGTTTCTTCCATTTAATGTTAACATTGTTAATCCTTGTTAAACTCGCATGCCACCTTCCTCACTCTTTTTCCAAATACGTCATGACAATCAATGAAAATTAAGCACTATATAATTGACCCTATATTAACAACATTGTTGATCCGTTAAATTTATTTTTATTCTAATACTAGTAAGGGAGGAATGATGACTTCAACATGACAGAGTTAGCGATCTCCAAAATCGTTCACCTCTTTATGTATTGGATAGCTACCAAAAGAAGCAGTTTGCTTGTGCATCTGTAATACATTTGGGTTTTGTGATCCAAATAACAACCGTCACTCACACTCAATAATATGACACACTTGCGATAATTTCCACCAAAGAACTGCAAAGTTCTTAAAAGGCTAGATTGTGCCATGTTATCGACACAACCTTTTTTTCCATTTGTCAATTGTTTCCAATTGCCGATGGAAGTATTGTCCCATATGGTTCTGTCTGATAATTTTTCAATGTGCTTTCAATAGAATGGAATTTTCATCGGCATACAATTCATTACACCACATAGTTTTGTCTGAATATAACCCTTCTTTAGCATGGACCCACATTATACCATATCAAGCCGGTGTGGAGCTTAGTGGCAATGCCAACTGGATAAGTAGGTTGGATAGAGTAGTGGAGGGGTGGCATCAAGTAGGTGACGTGCTTCCTTTGCACATTTTAGCACTAACTAGCATTCATTCAACACAAAGCCTACTTTGCCACCACCTTTGAGTTGAGTCGTTCATTAACTACTCTAGGGAAAGCACCCTTTCATGATCCCTTGTAATCACAAGGGGATAATATCATATATGCCTCTAAATCACATATGATTGCAATGTTAGGGGTGCGCAAACCAAATTCAAGCTTCACTAGATCAAAGTGGGAGTTTGAGTTTCCAAACAATTATTCTAATGCCTGAAATCCAAGCACTAGTACTACCAAATCAAGGCCACTCAGGAAGGCAATTAGCATCTTACTAAAGAAATGGATGTAGTAAATGCCTTCTTCCCCCATTATCAATAGGTTTTTAAAGCTCAAGAACCTTCTCCAAAGTGACAAGAAACACATGATCAATGCATTTTCATTGTCCCTTGCAAGCTTTTTCGAGCATAAAGGGTATCATGTGACTGAATGCTTTCAAGTGAATATCTTCATGAGGTGGTTTCCCACATGACTAATGGTAAATCCTCCTAGCTGGGATGGTATTCCTTACGAATATTATTAAACCCTTTCGGGTGTTTCAGAAGAGACCTATTCCATGTTTATCTTATAGATTTTAACTCCGATTTGCTTAGGTGGTTTATTAACCACAATCATATAAAAATCATTCGCAAGATGGTTGACCCAAAGCTTATCTACAAATAGAGGCCAATCACTTTATTCAATGTCTTTTATAAAATAATTTCCAAGGCCTTAACAATACGCATCCAACACTTATGCCTATAACTATTAGTCTAGAAAAAATAAGGTTTATTCAAAGAAAATATATCATAAACAATAGTATTTCTCTTTGGGAAGGTGTGGACTACGCTTGCTGGTCTCAATAAAAATCCTTATTTATGAAAATATATTCTTCAAAATCCTTTGACATGAAAAAATGGCACTTAAATCCGGAAATGCTCAAACCACTTAGTTTTAGGTCATTATTTATCCACTCATTGTCAATGTTGTTTTCAAATGCTTCATCTTATCTCTTTGTTATCGATATCATCTCATAATAGTTTTTCCTCTTTCATTCAATTCAATAGTTCTTTCCTCTTGTACATGTGTTGTATGATTTAGCCACCAAAGGATTTACCTATCTCCTAGCTAATGCCTCTAAGAAAGGGGTGGTGAAGGGAATATATCTTCTAGGATTTCCTCCCATAGAGCTTGCTAATGGCCACTCCGCTGATGATTTGTTTCTAATCTTACGAGAAGATAAGAATAAGTACATGTATCAAGTTATGCACTTCCTTGACATTTATTTCTTAACTTCTAGCTTGAACATTCAATGGAAGTATAACCAATGTAACATAAAATCCTTTCTACCTCCACCTCTATAGTTGGATGTGTTTTAATGGATTAACTAGATTTGACATGGAGAAATATTCTGATTTATAGGAATTCCTTTTTTATATCGAGATACCTTCCCTTTCCTTTAGAAATGTGTAGTTGATGGAGAGGAGAAAAGGCTCTCCAATTGGATCACAAAACCACTTTTTATGGCTAGTAAGTTTCACATTTTCTGCCAAGTCCTTGCTTCCATGAATGTTTATTACTCATCCTCTTGGGATCCAATACTCTTAGAAAAAACTTGAGAAATTGTTGAAAGAATTATTACGAGATAGTTTGAAGCTTGAAAAATATTTTCATATAAATTATTGTGAATTTTTTTTCTACAGTATGAGTTTAGTGGCCTAGGATTGTTGGGCATTGGGTGTCAAGTAAACTCCCTTTAAAAAAAATGGATTATTCACGATATTGAAGGGAATGAAGTTTGTAAAATCCTTCTGCATAATTGTAACTTAGAAGGCTCTCCAAAAAGGCATATGACTTAGAAAGGGTCACGATATCAGAACCTAATCATTATCCAAGATCCAATATAACTAGTGTTCTCATTCATTATTGAAAGCATTTGGAAAAATTAAACATTATCTTTTTTTGGAATGAAGATGATCTCAAAAATGAGCTTTCCATGAATGATCACTTGGTATAGTGATGCCCAATTGTTTGTAACATTCCCATTTTAAGACTTTAGAAACAAGGGGGAAAAATTGCATAAAGTTCTCTCTTATAAATTAACATAAGTAAGAACACATATTTGAAAGCCAATCTATCTCATAACAGAAAACCATATGCAGCTGTAAATGACTCGGTGAACACTGATCTCTCACTTCATGACTCGGTATCATACTGATATCTCATGTTAAATTTATAATGTGTATACTATGTATAATTAATTTTGTTACCCTTTTAGACGTATCAAGTATTTTGTTTAAGAGGCCTATATGAATATTTGTTACTGATACTCATTTGAAATCCTGCTTCTTAAACTAGGTGACATAGGACAACGCAACCAGTAGATTGCGATACTTTGGCCAAAGATTTTAAACATACTGTTAATGTTTATATCCTTAGACAACATACTCGTCAAATAGAATAATCCCTTCACCCAACTTGATATGTTATCTATAATGGTCTTCACTGAGTTCTGTCAGTCCACTCGTTCAAGGTTTAACCCTAGAAAAGGTTAGCAACATGGTCAAGTCTGGAGGAATGCTTATAGTGACTAAGGGTACCTAGACATACTCAATCAACTTATGTTGATTTGGCATGTTTATTTATTCTAAGTCAACCTGAGTTACCCCCGACACTAGATCATGCCCCTATCTTTACCTAGGGAAGAACTATGATCAAATCAAAGTTTATGTTAGTCTAGTTGAACAAACTCTAAAGGGTATTTAAACATTTCAACTACAACAAAGCATCCTCGTCAAGACCCTTGTCATCATGAAGGTACTATGTTGTAATTGGCGTGTGTCAACATCAAAATGTGTTTTCCTCATCTAGATGAACATACCTTAACTAGGAATTTATATCTTATTAATTTCTTCATAACTAATTAATTACATCAACCCTACTGAACAACTAGGTTCTTTAATTGTTAAGCTTCAGAGTTAAAACTACATTACATGAAGTTATGCAGATAAATCTTCTTTCTATCCAACTCACATGCTGTGATTTGAACTATTAACAACCTCATTCCAATTTTATATTAAAGGCCTAGTACACATGGAAGTTTCATTTATTTACTCACTTAATACAGCCCTAGCTTTTATACGTTCTGAGTAGGTCCTTTTTCTATTAAACTTCATTAAAATGAAGTCTAATTCCCTTTTTAATCATCTTTTCCTACATTCCTATTTTAATTAATGAAGTCTACATGAGAATTTAAACATTCTTTAACTACAAATAACAATAAGGATTCATATCAAAAAGGTCTTAAATTAGGACTATGATTTATTTCAATGGAATTTTCTTGCATTACCTTATCAAGGGTTAAATTCTATTATAAACCCATTTTACATTATGAACTATTATCAATGTTTAATTCTAATAAAAACATTTCATTTAAATATAGTCACAGAGATATAGTTGAGTTTCAATGTAAGAAAGTCAACTTTATAAGTTGCATCCTCACTTGAGAGGGTAATACATCTAACACCTCATACTTCTATTTACTCCATTCCAAACCATAAAAATGCTATTGTTTGTGAAATAGAGTAATATTCATTATTTCCACTCATTGCATGCCAAAAGGAATTACATCAAGTACAAAAAAATTTCACTTATCTTTCATTCAATAAGAAGGAAATTATACATTTACATGTCCAAACGCTTCAGATATTACTAATACCAAACAACACTATTTCAATCAATTTCAGATACAAGTCTATTTTCCATCAAATAAATTTCAGTAATGAACCATATTTCATCATAAAAATATCATGTCTCTTTGATAAACAAATGTAACTTCCTAAATATATTTATCATTTCATCACTTATGAAGTCCATCTGCAAAATTACTAGCACGGGTTAGTTCATTAAATTGAGCATGATAAGCACTAAATCATTAAAATGATGTGATTTTAACTAACTGTTTCATAAAAATAACTCTGCTATTATGAAACAGTCCTGAAGCAATTCAGAAAGACATAACAAAAAGGAGTTACAATACTCAAACAAAATAAAGAGAGAAAGAGATATACAACAAATGGAAATTAAGGTTAGGTCATGAAATATAACTACTTCATCCATCCATACTATTGTCTTTTATCAAAATAATATAAATAGTAATTCTGATAAGTAATATTTCAACAAAATTTCACTAGTACTTTCATATATTTCTTTTCATGATCACTCATCCGATTAGATCCGTTTAACATAAAAAGGTAACTATCCTAACTAGCTTTAAGGCATAGTTCACAAGTATATCATTTACAACCATATTCCATCTCAATATTTTGTTAACCTATATCCATCCTAAAATCTGAGTTGCCAACAATTGAACTTCAATATCATAAGAAATAAGTTAAAATAACCAAATCATCATAACGTTTAAGTGTCTTGTTTTAGAGTATCCTAATACTCAAACTCAAAACTAGGAACCAAATCAAGTTAATAACCAAACAAGATAAATCAGACTACTTAATGATGTAATATTACTTCCAACAAGAAAAAAATTTACACTCTAATCTCAAAAAGAAGCATCATTGCAATAATTACCTTAAGTAGTTAAACGTTTAAGTTTTTACTCTATACTAACTCATTAAACCATTCAAATAATTCCATCCTAACAAATTATTCCATCAAATCGAATACTTCCCTAACAACATTCAGTAATCATTCTTACCAGACAGCCAAGAAGTTGCATAACAAAATAGACCAAAGAAAGACAACATCTTCAGCAAGTGCAAAGTTGAAAGAAGAATAATGGAAGGAGAGGGAGAAAGATCACAAACCCTCAACTCTTGTATGATTATAGGTGAACCTAAAGAAACTAATAACCTATATTGACAAGATCATTATCTAGTGTCTCAAACAAAAATCCGAAATGGAGACCTAATTTGGGTTTGAATTGAATAAACAACAACTATCAGATACTAAACATAGCCTTTATTTCCACAAGATAACAAATAAAAAATTACTCAAAAGATGAAAAGATGGAAGGAATAATTTTAACAGACATGAGAATTATAAATTCATTCCAATGAACCATCAGGATCGAATCTAGTCTAAATAGTTGACATGATTTCTTCATGATCTAACTCTCGAACCTTCCAAAGAATTTTCTTATTGGACCCTCGTTGATATCTATACAGCTGAATATTTGTCTCTAGAACTAGATGCGAATATAAGAGTATTTTCATGTGTGTATCAAAGTCTTCAAACACCCAAACAGAGGAGTTTTTTAATGGATACTATCGAAGCCAAGTTCTAGTAAATACCATTGACCCTATAGGGTATTCAATATCTTTGCCATCTATAATAGGAGAAGTCAAATTCTTTCTTCCCTTGATGAAACTACATAAGAAATAGTTTGTTCCATCTTCATTGTCTTCTGTCGCAATAACTGCAAACACATGTCCTACAAAAAAAAAGGTTTCAACTCAAATTTAAATTGTACATATTAAAATTTCAATGGACATAACTCAATACAAAAATTGTAAATAACCATAAATACCTTGTCCCACAAAAATTGAAATTTCGTCAAAGTCCTTGGATGTTGCAACTTCATCTGCAGAAACAAGTTGTAATGCTTATGGAGGTTGATAACTAGGAAGAAGATTTAGAGGCCTACAAATCCATCCATCCACCCATTCTTATGAATCACACTAAGCAAGAAAAAATTGATACAAGATGCACAAAAACATGTCAACTTTATTTTCCATGTGGCCCACGAAGTAGAATTTCAGCTACAAAATGAGTGTATATCACTATACCCAGTGAGTGTCATATAATCCTCCTATTTAGCAATTTTTTGTTCCTCTATCAACCAAAAATATCTGCGAACCATGGAAATTTATTAAGAACCTCAGGCCATGTTGTCAATACACCATTCCACTATGTTATTTTCATCTTTCAATTTAGCACTATCTTTGTACGTCAACTCTTCTCTTGCAAGATCTCTTTTCACACATGCCCCTACACCATCATGCTCTCCTTTTCCATGTCCGACCTCAGTGAAACTCCAAATATGTTGCACACCCATCTTGACGTGCATCCTGCTTATCCAATAAAACATTTATTAATTCTCAAACTCATACGTGTAATTATTTGACCATATATAATGTTGTTTGAAGTGGATGTCCCTATCAGACAAGTTTCCATAAAATAACTAGAAACACCCTTGCCCAAATTCAATAGAATGTATAAATGTTATATGCATATCATTGATATAAAATTGGTACTCTCTTAATAAATTTTGATCATTCTCTATATTGTCATAGGAATGTATAAATGTTATATGCATAAAAATGGAAACTTGTACTAAGTTGTAATATTGTGATTGAACCTCCATTTGTGGTTACAATGTGTAATTCTCTTCAAAATAGACCACTAAAAGAATAGTACCAATAGAAAGTGTGTCTTTTCATATCTTGAAATATTTATCCAACCATCGAGCTCTGTGTGTATGCCTAACATACTCATAAACAATTTCATGCTTAAATTTTCTACTAAATTCGAAAACAAGCATATGTTTTGTAACTAGCTCATACTGTTTATACCCTTTTCCATCTTTCAATTGGTAAGCAGCTGATTTATATTTACCAAACTCAACTAAATTATTTCCTATTGCACCTTCAATTTTCTCACCGATGTAACTTTCCAATTTAGGTAATCCGCCACATGTACCACAACTTCCATCTAAACAATCCTGACTATAAAAAAATTGTCCAACTTCTTTTTCACAAAATATCATAGGAATTGTAATGCCCCAACCAACCTTTTCTCGGTCAACATTATCTGCTGGCTGCGTGGAGGGTGGAGTATTTAACTCTGGCGTGTTGGACTCCTTGCTAGTGGCCGCACCTATTTATTGTCTCTGATTTCCAAATCTTTCCCAGATTTCCTTTTTGCCAGCTGCGTGATGATTGGTGATTGCACAATGACTTTGTGATCAGGGCTCTCTCCTCCAAACTACTCCTGTCCTTGACGTGATCAACTGAGGTGAATGTATCAATCCACTTCATTAATTCTGTGGCAACGTCTGGTTGAGGATCCTTATCTCCTTGGCATCAAATTAGAGCAGATTAGGAAGGATTCTTTAACTGTGACAGCTAAGAATGATCGTTCAAGGTAAAACAGTGGTGATTATGTGATCTGAAATGGGTAAGAACATCCTTGGAAGGTGTTAAATCCGTTCTAGGTAGTCCTCAAGCTTCAGAAGGTGAAAAGCAAGTCTCAATACTTCCTTAACCTCGATCAGCGGTCGTTTTCTAGTCTATACGCTGTAGATTGTATCACAGGGAGCAAACAGATATTTTTCTTGGCGTCTTTCTATCCTGATTCCTCCCTATGTGCACATTTTTGTTTAGACGGAGCTTCAAGCTAGTGTTTCAGACGTGATGCCTCCCTTTTCTTGAGTGCTACAAGGTGTGTTCTTGCCTGGGATCCACAGCAGCGACCCGCAACAGTTCTTATCCTGGCAGCAGACCGGTGGTAGAATGGCTGAATCCTTTGTGAGCACTCCCAGCAAACAGGTTGTCCAACTATGTTGCTTTCTGTTCAGTATAGAATGCATCCTCATATTCGGGTCTCTCTTTCATGATATTTTTATCAAAATCGATTAAGTGACAGTAAGAGTGTTACCAGAAGACCTAATGAAATTTATTGTTAATATTCTCTATTGACTTCTTGTTTGTTCTACGATGTAACTCATGGAAGAGAATCTCATTGGCATGGATCTGTTTCATTTCAGTGTATCCATGAAGCATGATTTGCTTTGCTATTATATGAGCTTCCTCAACGAGTCCCTAAGTTGGCAAACATAAAGGTTTATGTTGGAATTATCACACCTTACAAGCTCCCCAGCAGGTTGGTTTTCCTCCTCATAACTGAAGTTGTTGATTTCGGCCTCTCCTTGTACCTATGTTCCTGTTGTTTAGCTTGAAACCCAATGATCTCCATCCTCTTTGTAAGAAAGCAAAGGTGATTTTTGTTCATGTTCATGGACATCAGTGAGGCCAATCAGAGTAGAGATTGGAATTTGACATTCACCTTCATTCGGCTGATACCCAGAGATATAATCATAGAGAGACCATCTTGCCATCTGATTGCCAGTAACGAAACCTGTACTGATTCCTGAAGCTTGCAGCCTTTCGAATTGGGTACTGGGTTTCTTGCCCGGGGGAAGAGATTGATCTGGGAAAACACATTTCCTCCTGGTGGGAGTAGAATTATGGATCTGCTCTGTAAACCCAGTAGACATAGCACTATGCTTTGAACCATTCTTTCTTCCACCCATTGTAAAGCATTTTTTTTATAGTTGGAACATAGAAATCTTGGCTGAATAAATTTACATCTCTGTTTGTTGCTGAGGTACCAATAACTGGTGTCTGCAGAAGTGCAATGTGGGCAGACTGCCTTGCAAGTTTTGAAGAGAACACTTATTAAATCCTTGTTGGAGAAAATGTCTTCGGAGATGAAGGTAGCAAGATATTTTTTCAGATTCAGAGCATGTACTGAGTGAATGGGAAGGTAAAAGTTTTCCTCTGTCACCATAGTGAGAAGATGGCAATTTCATTTGGATTGTTAAGCCTTCCCCGTGGGACAACTCTCAGAGTTGTTAAGAACCTTAATGTATGTGTTGACTGCCACACTGCATCAGGATTGTCCAAGTTTGTTGCAACGCAAATTGTTGTGAGAAAGGCAAAGCGGTTCCATCACTTTTTAAAAAAAAAAGGAAAATGTTCTTGTAGAGATTATTGGTAATGCCTGCATTGAAGCAATCTAGTGACTGGTTAGCCTTATTTGAAGATGCTGAGTCTAAGGACTTTCTTATGGATATGTGGAAATGGCTTTATAAACTTTCTAGCAAATGCAAAGAGTAGGTGTAAATCCAAACTCCACAACCTTTGATAGCATCTCCACGCCTAGACCGAAGTGGGAGTGTTTGAACAGGGCATGGACGTTCTCCAATGCATTTGAAAAAGAGATTTTTTTTGTTTCTTGTTGTATCTGCTAGTGTCCTGGGTGCATAACTATCTTAAGATGGATTTATACTCCTGATCTGGATGCTCAACAAAGTGTTCAGATGGTTTGGCAAAACTTGAAAGAAATGTGGTCCTTTGGACAGCAATGATTTTTGATTATGGACCACTTAGAACTGGTGCACCCGGATTCCAGTACCTATAGTTCTTATGCTGACCCGTGCAGAGTCTGTACGTCCTGTTGAAGCTAGAGAAACATGCAAGATATTTATACACTTTTCTATTGTTATTTTATTTAAAAATATTGTGAAATCGAACCACTTTTCCTTGCATTGATTTGTCATTTGGATGTCATGATGGGAGATTTCCCTTTCTGTTTGTGTCTTCTTGTTTTACCTTTTATCGTTGACAATATGTGGGTCGAAAGAATGCGTGTGCCCTCTCCTCTGAATGTTATATTACTCGAATGATAGAACTTCATCTGTTTGTTTATGTATTAATTCTTCTCTGCGATCGAGTTGCAAGTTATTATGTTGATCAAGCTAGTATTTTCGATATCATGGAAGTAAGTTTACAATAAATATGAAACCCCCCTTCCTAGCACCCAAGTTTTTCCTTGACATTTTTTGTTAGCTCCTTCGCAAATCCCTTTGATAACCTTTTGGCATCGAGAAAGAAAGGTTGTTGGATTGTGTGAGCAATGCGTGGGCTAGCCAGCTTAGAGTTTTGGTATTAAAACTGGTAGAATGAAAAGGTTTGTTTGCAACGTGTTTTTCCATCTCGCGTGTTTAGAATCTTATACTATCTTTCATCTTTTTTCTAGGCTTTTAAGGCCATCCTCAAGAAGTGCCTTGACCATCCCTATCAACTTGAACCATAACTAGCTTTTCGGATCAACTAAGCTAGAGGTTTCATTGTGTGAATCCTGTACCTCGTTGACACTAGAATAGTTGGTCTAATCCCCTCTCAGAATTATTGCTGATGGCGCTCTTCTATCTTTCCTAACTTGCATTATTTTCTCCCTTGTAATGTTAACGCTATTAATTAATATTGGTCAGTTTTTTTTATGCACGTAATTACCGTAATAGTTTGTGATGGAGATTTCCTTAAATGTGATTGACCTTCGGGAAAAACTCAGTTTTCGTGTGATAATCTTATGAATTCATAGTGGAAGGTTTTGTTTTGATAAAGTCACTTAGAAGTTATGTTTGTATCTTTGTGCAATGGTTGACTGTGTTATCCAGGGTTGCCGTAAAATATGGTTGTTATGGGATGTGGGCAATTTATTTTTAAATTAACCAAACCTTTAGTGTTAAAAAAATTTGTTGATGACATTATTGTATACTCTTGTTGGACGGAACCCCCTTCTTCTCTCGCGTGTTTGCTACTAGCCTGTAAGACTTTGACCCTTCTTGGATGATTGGTAAATCTCCTTGTAGTTAATGGTCAAAACTAGTATACTTTCCTTCGCTTCGAAACTTATGTTGTGTGTATACTCTAATTGATTTCCGGTTTGAAACTCATTTATACGTGACTTTTTGTGTTAAATTTTGAAACCTGTTTTCCCCTTTCTTGGGCCGATCAACTTTTGTTCTTTTAGAAATGTATTATTTTAGCCTATGCGTTGGTACCTTTGATAAAATTCTAGATGGTTGGTCTATTTATATCAAATCTCAATCTTGTAATTATTGTTATTTACTTACTTGATGGGAATTTTGTTCTTTGCTAGATTGTTTATATCTCCTTATAGGGCCAAGGGCCATTCTATTACGATTACTATACCTTCGTTGTTATTACTCCTAACTGAAGTACAAGGTCTTCTCCTTCTTTGATTGGCATGATGAAGACTTTACTTTAACTTGATGTGTTAATAGTGTTTCGAGCTTTAAACCAATTCTTGTAATAAAGTGCTTCCTTTTTTGTGATATTGTTAGATAATAGTTATGGTGGTTTTGTGTAGCCTTATCTTGCTCAGTTCTCACGAACTGACTCTTGTAGAAAATTTGCTGCAGATGGATCTTGCGTGTAGATGAGGGATAGATTTGTAGACTGTTGTCATCAACCTCAGTTGAGAAGTTCCTTTGCTCGAAACCTTTTTTATGTTGTTCAACTGTTGTTAACGCCCAATGGAAAGTTTAAAAGAGGATTAATTTCTTAGTATAATGTATTGTGGAATTGTCATCTAAACTTTGGAAACCTTGTATTGTTTGACCATCATTGAAATTATAAGAAAATTTGGTTATTGTTGTTGAGTGACTTGTAGAGTATCAGTATTTTAAGAAATGATGTAATCTTGTTTTTTTCTCGTAAATGAGTGTTGCTTCAACTTCGCCTTGAGAATAAATTCTGAGTTAAACCTTACCATGACTTAGTAATAAAGTGTCATAAGTAAACTAACATGGGATTGTTAAATACTTCTGGAAGTTAAATTAAAAGTTGCATTCAAATAAAGTAACGTAGGGGTCACCAACTTGAGAGCAAGAAATTCTCTAAATAGACAAGGGCAAGACTATCATTGCAAGTAAACTTTATAACATGATAACCCTAGCTCCTCTTGTGAACATTATGCCTTTCATGGTAAAATTTGTAAAATGACCCTAAGGTGAAATGAACTGTTAATTGTTTGAGGATAATAAGATATAATAAACAAGAGAAAACAATTTTTAAACCACACAATCTATCTCTCAGCCATTTGGAAAGTAAATTCTTTTACTCCTTGATAATACTATTAGCGAAGCCTAAGTAAAGTTGTTAAATCTGGTTAAGAGCCCTAGCTTCAATTTAATACTGGCAATAACTGATGAGGTCCTAAAAATGTTTCATCTCAACCCTCTCCCCCTAACCATTTTTCAAGGCACGTTATATCTCTTCTCTTAAGTGTGTTGAACTTAAAAACCATGTTGTCTTGTGGGCAAGAACGAAACTTAGTAGCATTAGTGGTGAGCAGATGGCCTTGTGGAATTGAAATTCTCATTTTTCTTGATAAACGAATTAAGCAAATAAAGGTCATAATAGAGAAGATTTAATGATAATTACTCTGTGTAAAAAGAGTAAATTTAACTTGGTAAGATGAATTTTATGAATCATATCCCAAGTCTCCTTGAAACCGTAAGCTAAGAATTGCAAAATGTCCTTTTAAAATAAATAACCCTCAAGAATATCTTCTTGTGGTTGGCCATAACTGTAAGTGTGTTCTGTGATTGTACTTCTATGTTGTCTTGTCAAAAAGAAAAGTAAATTGTCCTCATTATGTGTGAACGTTTCCATGCTGCCTTTATGGCCATCCTTGTATCAAGTTGTTCACAGTGTTAGTTGTATACTTGGTGATGACATGTTGCGTCATGTTATGTGTCAAGCAAGTCAAAAATAAAATAAAATTATCCTGTATTTCACTGTGTTGTTCGTGTATGGATTTTTGGGTCGTTACACTTGGTATTAGAGCATAGGTTCATGCTCTCAAACCTATGGGCCGGATTGGTGTTATATGCTGATGTTACATGGTGGTGGTGGTGTTACATGATGATACTGCATGATGATGATGATGATGTTGCATGATGGTGGTAGATATTGGAAGAGTAATGTGCTTTAAGCGTGCTGTGATCCATGTTGTAATTGTGATATTGTGAACGCACATGATGGGTATGTCACCTTGTGCGTGTTTGTGATCATGTTGATGTGTTGGGGATGGGAGTATTCTCTCTCCTTCTTGTGGATTCTATGAAGAGTTCACGTGTGAATTGTTGTTTGTGATGTGTGAAAAGAATTCTAATGTGGATGACGGATTGTTGGAATATTGTGACATATTGTGATATGTAGGTGTATCAATGTGTTGTATGACTAGATTGATGTTGAAAGAGATGAGTTGTATCATGATGTTTTTACCATGTTTTGAAGAAATGCGTGTATCACCTTGTTATGAAGCAATTATTGTTATGTTGTGATGTTATTATGTTCATCGTATATATGAGTTGTGTAATATGTAATGCTTCATGTTGTGATTTTGGGTCATACGGTGAGTGTATGAACCCTATTGTATGGTGCTTGCACTTTGGGTGCAGAATGTGGTAAAGTGATGTGTTACACTCAGTGAATGTATGATCGTGATCTACCCTGTATATGTACCATATGTAAGACATTATGGTAGTTATGTGTGTGCCACCGTTATGTTAGTACTGTAGTTGCATGTTATGTTGTGAACCTTATGCTAACCGATCCTGAGGGAAATCGGTAGAAGTGTATGTTGAGAGTGAGGAATGGTGTACCATGGGTCAATAACTCGAGTCAAAACTCAGTTTAGTAGATAACATGTGATTCTTTCCTCTCTCCCTATGTGGTTGTATGTATGCAACCTTAGTGTATCTATGATTATGTTTAGCCTTGTCGAAGTGGTGGCAGGATGATTCAGATGGAGGTGATGACAGTTGTATTATTGATATGTATTTTATGAGCTGAGGCTCGATGTCCAAGTGCTAGCAACTCATTGAGTACCCCTTTGGTGGCTAGATAAGGCCACATAGTTATCGTAATGTGACATTATTATAAGTTGATTTTATTCATAAATTGAACTTTTTACTTTATTTTGTAAGGACCAGCAGCTTTTCTTGATTGCCATGCTTTACAATTTTGGGCATTTCCTTTGTTTGTGGCATTAGCATGGGGATTCTGATACTAACTATGGCTATTATCCATTTATTTAGCTTGATTTGGGGTCTTCTTTTAAATTTGGAATTCTTACCACCTTGCCCAAGGCTTGTGCTTTGCCACTTGACACTTTGGATTGGATTGTTGTGTTGGTTCTATTGTCGTGATGTGTGGAATAGGGTCATAGGATGCACCATGGATTGGTTGGACCTATGGACCTGCTTCTTTGTATGGGGGTACGCCCCAAGGAGTACATATAACTAGTGGGTTATTGAACCACGCATTATTATGTCACTTGGGTTAGGAGTGTTCGAACTCTATGTGTCTTGGACCATAGGGTCAACCGGCCTCCTTGAGGGAGGCATAAGAGTTTGAGGGAGGCATAAGAGACTTGAGGGAGGCATAAGAGCTTGAGGGAGGCATAAGAGACTTGAGGGAGGCATAAGAGCTTGAGGGAGGCATAAGAGTTTGAGGGAGGCATAAGAGCTTGAGGGAGGCATAAGAGAGTTGAGGGAGGCATAAGAGTTTGAGGGAGGCTTATGATATTTGTCTATATGTTTGATGTTTCAGGATATATGTTGAGTTATGGTGATGTTTGGTAGTGGTCTTTTGATGTATGTGTTACTCATGTCAGATGGATATGTGTTGTGATGTTGTGGTTGTGTCATTGATTCCCTTGTGGACACTATGTACCTGTAGCATGGTTTGGTGTTATGTGAGTTTTTCATTGATGCAAATTGAGGAAATGTTTGGTGGATTGTAGTACTCTTTTGTTTGAGTATTTTGTGTGTCAGTCATTGGTGTGTGACGAGTACTATGTTACGTGGACTGTGCCTATTCTATTCCGTATCTGAGTAACTTGTTGTGGTGTAATACAATCATGAAGTATATACTTGCGTGCTTGTGAATCTGTAGTGTCTTTTGAACCTGATAGGGTGTTGTGTTAGCAGTTCATGTTGGGCACCCACAATAAGGAATAAATCAAAACTCTTCAATGATGATATTTTTTTAAAAAGAAACTAAAACTAGAAATAATGATAATGGAAAGAGACTAATGAAATGATGAACAAGAAAGAACTGCCAATCTTCACAGAACATTAAAAGTTAAAATTTCTACCAAATGTTCCTAAGGATACCCTGTGGCCGTGCTTTAAATTGACTGAAATTTTAAACCATAGGGTGTTTTTTCTTCTTTATCTATCCCTTGTTGTGAACCATTTCCTTTCCTCTGTGTAATGTCGCATCGAGGACGATGCTTTCTTAAGGGGAGGAGAATGTAATGCCCCAACCAACCTTGTCTCGGTCAGCATTATCTGCTGACTGCGTGGAGGGTGGAGTATTTAACTCTGGCGTGTTGGACTCCTTGTTGGTGGCCACACCTATTTATTGTCTCTGATTTGCAAATCTTTCCTAGATTTCCTTCTTGCCAGCTGCGTGATGATTGGTGATTGCACAGCGACTTTGTGATCAGGGCTCTCTCCTCTAAACTGCGCCTATCCTTGATGTGATCAGCTGAGGTGAATGTATCAATCCACTTCATTAATTCTGTGGCAACGTCTGGTTGAGGGTCCTTATCTCCTTGGCATCAAATCGGAGAAGATCAAGAAGGAGTCTTTAACTGTGACAGCTAAGAATGATCGTTCAAGGTAAAACAATGGTGATTATGTGATCTCAAATGGGTAAGAACATCCTTGGAAGGTGTTGAAGCCGTTCTAAGTAGTCCTCAAGCTTCAAAAGGTGAAAAGTAAGTCTCAGTACTTCCTCAACCTCGATCAGCAGTCATTTTCCAGTCCGTACACTATAGATTGTATCACAGGGAGCAAATAGATGATTTTCTTGGCGTCTTTCTATCCTGGTTCCTCCTTTTGCGCGCATTTTTGTTTAGAAGGAGCTTCAAGCTAGTGTTTCAGACGTGCTTCCTCCCTTTTCTTGAGTGCTGCAAGGTGTGTTCTTGCCTGGGATCCGCAGGAGCGACCAGCAACAGTTCTTAGCTTGGCAGCAAACCGGTGGCAGAATGGCAGAATCCTTTGTGAGCACTCCTAGCAAGCAGGTTGTCTAACTATGTTGCTTTCTGTTCAGTATAGAATGCATCCTCAGATTCGGGTCTCTCTTTCATGATATTTTTATCAAAATCGATTAAGTGACAGTAAGAGTGTTACCAGAAGACCTGATGAAATTTATTGTTAATATTCTCTATTGACTTCTTGCTTGTTCTATGATGTAACTCATGGAAGAGAATCTCATTGGCATGGATCTGTTTCATTTCAGTGTATCCATGAAGCATGATTTGCTTTGCTATTATATGAGCTTCCTCAACGAGTCCCTAAGTTGGCAAACATAAAGGTTTATGTTGGAATTATCACACCTTACAAGCTCCCCAGTAAGTTGGTTTTCCTCCTCATAACTGAAGTTGTTGATTTCGGCCTCTCCTTGTACCTTTGTTCCTATTGTTTGGCTTAAAACCCAATGATCTCCATCCTCTTTGTAAGAAGGAAAAGGTGATTTCTGTTCATGTTCATGGACATCAGTGAGGCCAAGTAGAGTAGAGATTGGAATTTGACATTCACCGTCATTCAGCTGATACCCACAGATATAATCACAGAGAGACCATCTTGCCATTTGATTGCCAGTAACGAAACCTATACTGATTCCTGAAGCTTACAGCCTTTCGAATTGGGTACTTGGTTTCTTGCTCGGGGGAAGAGATTGATTTGGGAAAACACATTTCCTCCTGGTGGGAGTATAATTACGGATCTTCTCTGTAAACCCAATAGACATAGCACTATGCTTTGAACCATTCTTTCTTCCGCCCATTGTAAAGCATTTTTTTTTATAGTTGGAACATAGAAATCTTGGCTGAATAAATTTGCATCTCTGTTTGTTACTGACGTACCGATAACTGGTGTCTGTAGAAGTGCAATGTCGGTAGACTGCCTTGCAAGTTTTGAAGAGAACACTTATTAAATCCTTGTTGGAGAAAATGTCTTGGGAGATGAAGGTAGCAGGATATTTTTTCAGATTCAGAGCATGTACTGAGTGAATGGGAAGGTAAAAGTTTTCCTCTGTCACCATAGTGAGAAGATGGCAATTTCATTTGGATTGTTAAGCCTTCCCCGTGGGACAACTCTCAGAGTTGTCAAGAACCTTAATGTATGTGTTGACTACCACACTGCATCAGGATTGTCCAAGTTTGTTGCAACGCAAATTGTTGTGAGAGAGGCAAAGCGGTTCCATCACTTTTTTTAAAAAAAAGGAAAATGTTCTTGTAGAGATTATTGGTAATGCCTGCATTGAAGTAATCTAGTGACTGGTTAGCCTTTTTTGAAGATGCTGAGTCTAAGGACTGTTTTATGGATATGTGGAAACGGCTTTAAAAACTTTCTAACAAATGCAAAGAGCAGGTGTAAAGCCAAACTCCACAACCTTTGATAGCATCTCCATGCCTAGACCGAAGTGGGAGTGTTTGAACAGGGCATGGACGTTCTCCAATGCATTTCAAAAAGAGATTTTTTTTGTTTCTTGTTGTATCTGCTAGTGTCCTGGGCACATAACTGTCTTAAGACAAATTTATACTCCTGATCTGGATGCTCAACAAAGTGTTCAGATGGTTTGGAAAAACTTGAAAGAAATGTGGTCTTTTGGACAACAATGATTGTTGATTGTGGACCGCTTAGAACTGGTGCACCCAGATTCCAGTACCTACAGTTCTTATGCTGACCCGTGTTGTAACGACCCAAAAAAATCCACACACGAACAACACAGTGAAATACAGGATAATTTTTTTTTTTTTGGCTTGCTTGACACATAACATGATGCAACATGTCGTCACCAAGGATACAACTAACACTGAGGACAACTTGATACAAGGATGGCCATAAAGGCAGCACGGAAACGTTCACACATATCAAGGACAATTTACTTTTCTTTTTGACAAGACAACATAGAAGTACAATCACAGAACACACTTACAGTTAGGGCCAACCACAAGGAGATATACTTGAGGGTTATTTATTTTAAAAGGACATCTTGCAATTCTTAGCTTACGTTTTCAAGGAGACTCAGGATATGATTCATACACTTCATCTTACCAAGTTAAATTTATTCTTTTTACACAGAGTAATTATCTTTAAATCTTCTCTATTATGACCTTTATTTGCTTAATTCGTTTATCAAGAAAAAGGAGAATTTCAATTCCACAAGGCCATCTGCTCACCACTAATGCTACTAAGATTCGTTCTTGCCCACAAGACAACAGGGTTTTAAGTTCAACACACTTAAGAGAAGAGATATAAGGTGCTTTGAAAAAGGGTTAGGGGGAGAAGGTCGAGATGAAACATTTTTAGGACCTCATCAGTTATTGCTAGTATTAAATGGAAGCTAGGGCTCTTAACCAGATTTAACAACTTTACTTAGGCTTCGCTAAAATTATTATCAAGGAGTAAAAGAATTTACTTTCCAAATGGCTGAGAGATAGATTGTGTGGTTTCAAAATTGTTTTCTCCTGTTTATTAAATCTTATTATCCTCAGACAATTAACAGTTCATTTCACCTTAGGGTCATTTTACAAATTTTACCATGAAAGGCATAATGTTCACTAGAGGAGCTAGGGTTATCGTGTTATAAAGTTTACTTGCAATGATAGTCTTGCCCTTGTTTACTTATGACACTTTATTACTAAGTCATATCAAGGTTTAGCTCAAAATTTATTCTCAAGGCAAGGTTATAGCAACACTCATTTACAAGAACCAAACAAGATTACATCAATTCTTAAAATACTGGTACTCCAGCAAAGTCACTCAACAACAATAACCAAAATTTTCTTATAATTTCAATGATGGTCAAACAATACAAGGTTTCCAAAGTTCAGATGACAAGTCCACAATACATTATACTAAGACATTAATCCTCTTTTAAACTTTCCACTGGACGTTAACAACAGTTGAACAACATAAAAAGGTTTCGAGCAAAGGAACTTCTCAACCGAGGTTGATGACAAAAGTCTACAAATTTATCCCTCATCTACACGTAAAATCCATCTGCAGGAAATTTTCTACAAGAGTCAGTTCACGAGAACTGAGCAAGATAAGGCTACACAAAACCACCATAACTATTATTTAACAATACCACGAAAAGGAAACACTATATTACAAGAATTGGTTCAAACCTCTAAACACTATTAACACATCAAGTTATAATAAAGTCTTCATCATGCCAATCAAAGAAGGAGAAGACCTTGTACATCAGTTAGGGGTGAAAAGCAACGAAAGTATAACAATTATATGAGAATGGCCCTTGGCCCTATAAGGAGAAAACAAATAATCTAGCAAAAACAGAATTCCCATCAAGTAAGTAATCTAACCATAATTACAAGATTAAGATCTGATATATACACCAACCATCAAGAAATTTATCAAAGGTACCAAACGCATAGACCAAATTAATATATTCCTAAAAGAACTAGAGTTGATCGGCCCAAGAAAGGGGAACCACGGGTTTCAAAAATTAACACAAAAAGCCATGTATAATCGAGTTTCAAACTGGAAATCAAATAAAGTATACACACAACATAATTTTCGAGGTGAAAGAAAAGTATACAACAATGTCATCAACAAATTTTTATAACACTAAATATTTGCAAACCTCCACTACACTACTAATGTTTGGTTAATTTAAAATAAATTACCCATATCCCAAAATAACCATATTTTAATGCAACCCTTGGTAACACAGTCAACCGTCGCACAAATAGATACAACATAAGTTCTAAGTGACCTTATCAAAACAAAACCTTCCGCTATGAATCTATAAGACTATCAATTGAAAAGCTGAGTTTTTTTTTTCCGAAGATTAATCACATTTAAGAAAATTTCCATCACAAACTATTACGGTAATTACGTGCATAAAACCGACCAATATTAATTAATAGCATTAACATTACAAGGGAGAAAATAATGCAAGTTAGGAATAGTAGAAGAGCGCCATCAGAAATAATTCTGAGAGGGGGATTAGACCAAAATATTCTAGTGTCAACGAGGTACTGGATTCGCACAATGAAACCTCCAGCTTAGTTGATCCGAAAAGCTAGTTATGGTTCAAGTTGATAGGGATGGTCAAGGTACTTCTTGAGGATGGCCTTAAAATCCTAAAAACAAGATGAAAGATAGTATAAGAGTCTAAACACGCGAGACGGCAAAACACATTGCACACAAACCTTTTCATTCTACCAGTTTTAATTCCAAAACTCTACGCTGGCTAGCCCACGCATTGCTCACACCATCCTACAACCTTTCTTTCTCGATGCCAAAAGGTTATCAAAGGGACTTGTGAAGGGGCTAACAAAAAACGTCAAAAGACGACTTGGGTGCTAGGGAGGAGCTTCATAGTTATCGTAACTTACTTCCATAATATCGAAATACTAGTTGATCAACATAATAACTTGCAACTCAATCGCAGAGAAGAGTTAATGCATAAACATACAGAAGAAGGTCTATCATTCAAGTAAGAGAAACATAACATTCAGAGGAGAGGGCACACGCATCCTTTCGACCCACATACTGTCATCGATAAAAGCTAAAACAAGAAGAAACAAGCAAAAAGGGAAATCTCCCATCATGACATCCAACTGACAAATCAATGCAAGGAAAAGTGGTTCAATTTCACAATATTTTTAAATAAAATAACAGTAGAAAAGTGTAGAAATATCTTGCCTGTTTCTCCAGCTTCAACAGGTCGTACAGACTCCACACGGGCCAGCATAAAACAATAGCATGAGACAAGGATGTGAGTACTGCTGCTGGCGATGTCAAAGGGCCAAATGTGATAACTGGATAGACAGATGGGGCAGAAAATTTAACAGTTGAGTCCTTTCACAAAACCACCTCACACCGCCTTGTAGTACGCTTCTGCACTGGAAACAACTCGAGGAGATTGTCTTCCATCTTCCCTCGCTTCAGCAGTCCTATGAGATCATCAAGGCTGTTATCAACCAAGTACTCCTTGAAAAAGTCTGTGACGAATAAAAGCACGATGCCCTTGGCCATAAGACAACCCAATTAATCCAGAGGAAAAGACCATACAGAATGACAAAGTCGGAGAAAAGAAATATCAAGAGATGCTCTCCTCGTAGTCTCCTAGCATTGGATTTACTGCAGGCTCATTCTCACATTTCCTGTTCTGCCCAAGTAGCTTTCCATTTCCTTCAAGCAGTACTCTCCTGCTTTTCCCAATCTCCACCTACTCTTCTTCTTGCTTTTTTTTTAATCCCAGAGATGCATACCATACCTCAGATTTGATGAAGTAAACAGCATAGTCCAGTCCTCTTAACATTCAGAAAAGAATACTTTTTCGAAAGTGAAAAAAAAATAAAGTCTGATTCCTTCTTATCGCTGCAAGTTCCATATGATGCACCTTATTATAGTGCAAATGTGCAGCCCATTGCTTACAGCTTGCTTCACTTAGCAGCACCAAAAATCTCCATAAGAACATTGTCATTGTTTAAGATGAGAGAGCTGGATTGCATTACCCACAACAATTTCTCTAGCAATATAATCTTGGAGATAAACTTGGTTGCAGTGTGGCAGTCAACATCTGCTAGAAGGCTCTTTTGAACTTAATATAATAGAGTGTTTCTCCACCATGCTTGTGCCACAGAGACTCGATATCATCATTTCATCTTTGTCCAATGAATTTTCTGGCTTTGCTTCTGCCTCATCTCCAAGTCCAGGCTTCTGAAAACACGCAGAGGAATCCAGGGCTTTTGGTGCACTTATATCTATGCTGCTCTCATTCAACCCGTGAACAGTGTGTGTGGTTTCAGAGTCATCTGCTGCACCTTCCATTCCATCATGGTACAAAACCTCAGAACTCTGTAGCACTCCCAAAGGACTCTTTTGGACAGAGTCAACATGTTCCATGTGTTCCTTTTGGGTGTCAAGTTCCATGATTTGGAGTTCGGACACAAGACATAATGATTACATCACGCTCCTGGCTCTGAAAGGCATCTACTGTTATGATAAATAAACCTTTTTCCTTCATCAGATTGAGGACAGCATCAAACTCTCGGTGTAAACGTTTCAGCTGTGCTTGCAAGGTGTGATAAATCCAACAAAAACCTTTATGCCTGCCAACTTGGTGACTCGTTGAAGCAGCTCATAAAATTGCAAGCAAATTGTGTTTCAGGAATATTCTGATAAGAAACAGATCCACGCCTTTGAGATTCTCTTCCATGAGTTACATCGTAAAACAAGTAAGGTCTCAGTAGAAAATCTCTGCAATAATTTTCATCAGGTCTCCTGGTAACACTCTCACTGTCACTTAATCGATTTGATAACAATATCTTGTAGGAGAATCCCGAATTTGAAGATGCATTCGATACAGAACAGATAACAACGAAACAGCACAAGGAACAAGGACAATAGAAATTTGAAGAAGAAAAATATGCCTCCAAAAAACGTATGCAAGGAGACAGGGTCCACGCAGCGTGTAAAACGTGACAGAATGCCACAAATCGATGGGGGGAAAAGGTAGAAATACACAGCAAGGAAAATTACTTCATCTAGCCACCGTCAGACCCATTACTGCGCTCCACTATAATCTTTTCTCTGAACTTCGCGAGCGGGGGAGGAAGGGAGCAGGAGGCTGCAAACCAGATCCCATGGGCACGAAGTGAAACAGCTGAGATCATTGGACAGGCTGAACAAAACCACGGCAGAGACTCCACCCTACAACTCTCTGCTCTCCAACGCAAGCTTCACACCACTGATCTAGCAACCGAAACCTTCCTGTAAACACCAATCTCCATGCCTCTATACTTGTGCTAACAGCAATACTCCTCTGTCCATTTTTCACAGCACATAAAGAACACAAGGTAATAGAACACACCACGCAGCACTCGAGAAGGTGGAGGTAACACGCCTACTCAACCAGCTATCACGTCAATTCAGACTGCATCTAAAGCATTGAAGGAGGAAATCAAAAAGAGATCTTGGTGAAGGACGTCAAGACTCCACCGACTCCCACTGTCTCACGCCAAACAGGAAGCATAAATTGCCACCTAACTGCCAGCTAACCATAGAAAAGTTTTTATTTTATCTTATTTTTGGAGCCCCACGCTTTGGGGACAGGCCGCTTGCTAGGAGCTACAATGAATGGGCATTACATTCTCCTCCCCTTAAGAAAGCATCGTCCTCGATGCGACATTACACAGAGGAAAGGAAATGGTTCGCAACCAAGGACAGGTAGAGGAGACATTACACCCTATGGTTTAAAATTTAGCTGATTGAAGCACGGTCACAGGGTAGCCTTAGGAACATTTGGTAGAAATTTTAACTTTAAATGTTCTGTGAAGATTGGCAGTTCTTTCTTGTTCATCATTTCATTAGTCTCTTTCCATTATCATTATTTCTAGTTTTAGTTTCTTTTAAAATATCATCATTGAAGAGTTTTGATTTATTCCTTATTGTGGGTTCCCAACATGAACTGCTAACACAACACCCTATCAGGTTCACAAGACCCTACAGATTCACAAGCACACAAGTATATACTTCAAGATTGTATTACAATACAAATGGTTACTCAAATACGGAATAGGATAGGCACACTCCTCATAACATAGTACTCGACACACATCAATGACTGACATACCAAATACTCAAACAAAAGAGTACTACAATCCACCAGACATTTTCTCAATTTCACGTATGAGGATTTTCTATGACTCTTAAAAAAAAACTACATGTACATAGGGCCAACAAGGGCATCAATGACATATCCACAACATCACAACACATATCCATCTGACATGAGTAACACATACATCAAAGACCACTACCAAACATCACAATAACTCAACATATATCCTGAAACATCAACCATACAGACAAATATCAAATCCCTCAAACTCATAAGCCTCCCTCAAACTCTCCCTATCTTATGCCTCCCTCAAGTCTCTTAATATGCCTCCCTCAAACTCTTATGCCTCCCTCAAGGAGGCCGGTTGACCCTATGGTCCAAGACACATAGAGTTCGAACACTCCTAACCCAAGTGACATAATAACGCGTGGTTCAACAACCCGCTAGTTATATGTACTCCTTGGGGCGTACCCCCATACAACGAAGCGGGTCCATAGGTCCAACCAATCCATGGTGCATCCTATGACCCTATTCCACACATCACGACAATAGAACCAGCACAACAATCCAATCCAAATGCCAAGTGGCAAAGTACAAGCCTTGGGCAAGGCGCTAAAAATTCCAAATTTAAAAGAAGACCCAAAATCAAGCAAAATAAATGGCCAAATAGCCATAGTTAGTATCAAAATCCCCATGTTAGTGCCACAAACCAAGGAAATGCCCAAAATTGTAAAGCATGGCAATCAAGAAAAGTTGCTGGTCCTTACAAAATAAAGTAAAAAGCTCAATTTACAAATAAAATCAACTTATAATAATGTCACATCACGATAACTGTGTGGCCTTATCTGGCCACCAAGGGGTACTCAACGAGTTGCTAGCACTCGGAACATCGAGCCTCAGCTCGTAAATACATATCAATAATACAACTGTCATCACCTCCATCTGAATCATCCCGCCACCACTTCGACAAGGCTAAACATAGTCATAGTTGCACTTAGGTTGCATACATACAACCACATAGGGAGAGAGGAAGGATTCACATGTTATCTACTAAACCGAGTTTCGGCTCGATTTATTGACCCATGGTACACCATTCCTCACTCACAACATACACTTCTACCGATTACCCTCAGGGTCGGTTAGCGTAAGGTTCACAACATAACATACAACAACATCACTAACATAACGGTGGCACACACATAACTACCATAACGTCTTACATATGGTACATATACAGGATAGATCACGATCATACATTCACTGAGTGTAACACATCACTTTACCACATTCTGCACCCAAAGTGCAATCACCATACGATAGGGTTCATACACTCACCGCATGACCCCAAATCACAGCATGAAACATTACATATTTGCACAAATCATACATACGATGAGCATAGTACATCACAACATAACATCCATTGCTACATAACAAGGTGGTACACACATTTCTTCAGAACATGGTAAAAACATCATGATACAACTCATCTCTTTTAACATCAATCTAGTCATACAACACATTGATACACCCACATATCACAATATGCCACAATGCTCCAACACTACGTCATCCACATTACAATTCTTTTCACACATCACAAACAATAATTCACACGTGAATTCTTCATAGAATCCACAAGAAGGAGAGAGAATACTCCCATCCCAAACATATCAACATGATCACAAACACGCACAAAGTGACATACACATCACGTGCGTTCACAATATCACAATTACGACATGGATCACATCACGCTTAAAGCACATTACTCTTCCAATATCTACCACCATCATGCAACATCATCATCATCATGCAGTATCATCATGTAATACCACCACCACCATGTAACATCATCATATAACACCAATCCGGCCCATAGGTTCGAGAGCATGAACCTACGCTCTGATACCAAGTGTAACGACCCAAAAAAATCCACACACGAACAACACAGTGAAATACAGGATAATTTTTTTTTTGACTTGCTTGACACATAACATGACGCAACATGTCATCACCAAGGATACAACTAACACTGAGGACAACTTGATACAAGGATGGCCATAAAGGCAGCACGGAAACGTTCACACATATCAAGGACAATTTACTTTTCTTTTTGACAAGACAACATAGAAGTACAATCACAGAACACACTTACAGTTAGGGCCAACCACAAGGAGATATTCTTGAGGGTTATTTATTTTAAAAGGACATCTTGCAATTCTTAGCTTACGTTTTCAAGGAGACTCAGGATATGATTCATACAATTCATCTTACCAAGTTAAATTTATTCTTTTTACACAGAGTAATTATCTTTAAATCTTCTCTATTATGACCTTTATTTGCTTAATTCGTTTATCAAGAAAAAGGAGAATTTCAATTCCACAAGGCCATCTGCTCACCACTAATGCTACTAAGATTCGTTCTTGCCCACAAGACAACAGGGTTTTAAGTTCAACACACTTAAGAGAAGAGATATAAGGTGCTTTGAAAAAGGGTTAGGGGGAGAAGGTCGAGATGAAACATTTTTAGGACCTCATCAGTTATTGCTAGTATTAAATGGAAGCTAGGGCTCTTAACCAGATTTAACAACTTTACTTAGGCTTCGCTAAAATTATTATCAAGGAGTAAAAGAATTTACTTTCCAAATGGCTGAGAGATAGATTGTGTGGTTTCAAAATTGTTTTCTCCTGTTTATTAAATCTTATTATCCTCAGACAATTAACAGTTCATTTCACCTTAGGGTCATTTTACAAATTTTACCATGAAAGGCATAATGTTCACTAGAGGAGCTAGGGTTATCGTGTTATAAAGTTTACTTGCAATGATAGTCTTGCCCTTGTTTACTTATGACACTTTATTACTAAGTCATATCAAGGTTTAGCTCAAAATTTATTCTCAAGGCAAGGTTATAGCAACACTCATTTACAAGAACCAAACAAGATTACATCAATTCTTAAAATACTGGTACTCCAGCAAAGTCACTCAACAACAATAACCAAAATTTTCTTATAATTTCAATGATGGTCAAACAATACAAGGTTTCCAAAGTTCAGATGACAAGTCCACAATACATTATACTAAGACATTAATCCTCTTTTAAACTTTCCACTGGACGTTAACAACAGTTGAACAACATAAAAAGGTTTCGAGCAAAGGAACTTCTCAACCGAGGTTGATGACAAAAGTCTACAAATTTATCCCTCATCTACACGCAAAATCCATCTGCAGAAAATTTTCTACAAGAGTCAGTTCACGAGAACTGAGCAAGATAAGGCTACACAAAACCACCATAACTATTATTTAACAATACCACAAAAAGGAAACACTATATTACAAGAATTGGTTCAAACCTCTAAACACTATTAACACATCAAGTTATAATAAAGTCTTCATCATGCCAATCAAAGAAGGAGAAGACCTTGTACATCAGTTAGGGGTAAAAGCAACGAAAGTATAACAATTATATGAGAATGGCCCTTGGCCCTATAAGGAGAAAACAAATAATCTAGCAAAAACAGAATTCCCATCAAGTAAGTAATCTAACCATAATTACAAGATTAAGATTTGATATATACACCAACCATCAAGAAATTTATCAAAGGTACCAAACGCATAGACCAAATTAATATATTCCTAAAAGAACTAGAGTTGATCGGCCCAAGAAAGGGGAACCACGGGTTTCAAAAATTAACACAAAAAGCCATGTATAATCGAGTTTCAAACCGGAAATCAAATAAAGTATACACACAACATAATTTTCGAGGCGAAAGCAAAGTATACAACAATGTCATCAACAAATTTTTATAACACTAAAGATTTGCAAACCTCCACTACAATACTAATGTTTGGTTAATTTAAAATAAATTACCCATATCCCAAAATAACCATATTTTAATGCAACCCTTGGTAACACAGTCAACCGTCGCACAAATAGATACAACATAAGTTCTAAGTGACCTTATCAAAACAAAACCTTCCGCTATGAATCTATAAGACTATCAATTGAAAAGCTGAGTTTTTTTTTTTTTTTTTCCGAAGATTAATCACATTTAAGAAAATTTCCATCACAAACTATTACGGTAATTACGTGCATAAAACCGACCAATATTAATTAATAGCATTAACATTACAAGGGAGAAAATAATGCAAGTTAGGAATAGTAGAAGAGCGCCATCAGCAATAATTCTGAGAGGGGGATTAGACCAAACTATTCTAGTGTCAACGAGGTACTGGATTCGCACAATGAAACCTCCAGCTTAGTTGATCCGAAAAGCTAGTTATGGTTCAAGTTGATAGGGATGGTCAAGGTACTTCTTGAGGATGGCCTTAAAAGCCTAAAAACAAGATGAAAGATAGTATAAGAGTCTAAACACGCGAGACAGAAAAACACATTGCACACAAACCTTTTCATTCTACCAGTTTTAATTCCAAAACTCTACGCTGGCTAGCCCACGCATTGCTCACACCATCCTACAACCTTTCTTTCTCGATGCCAAAAGGTTATCAAAGGGACTTGCGAAGGGGCTAACAAAAAACGTCAAAAGACGACTTGGGTGCTAGGGAGGAGCTTCATAGTTATCGTAACTTACTTCCATAATATCGAAATACTAGTTGATCAACATAATAACTTGCAACTCAATCGCAGAGAAGAGTTAATGCATAAACATACAGACGAAGGTCTATCATTCGAGTAAGAGAAACATAACATTCAGAGGAGAGGGCACACGCATCCTTTCGACCCACATACTGTCATCGATAAAAGCTAAAACAAGAAGAAACAAGCAAAAAGGGAAATCTCCCATCATGACATCCAACTGACAAATCAATGCAAGGAAAAGTGGTTCAATTTCACAATATTTTTAAATAAAATAACAGTAGAAAAGTGTAGAAATATCTTGCCTGTTTCTCCAGCTTCAACAGGTTGTACAGACTCCACACGGGCCAGCATAAAACAATAGCATGAGACAAGGATGTGAGTACTGCTGCTGGCGATGTCAAAGGGCCAAATGTGATAACTGGATAGACAGATGGGGCAGAAAATTTAACAGTTGAGTCCTTTCACAAAACCACCTCACACCGCCTTGTAGTACGCTTCTGCACTGGAAACAACTCGAGGAGATTGTCTTCCATCTTCCCTCGCTTCAGCAGTCCTATGAGATCATCAAGGCTGTTATCAACCAAGTACTCCTTGAAAAAGTCTGTGACGAATAAAAGCACGATGCCCTTGGCCATAAGACAACCCAATTAATCCAGAGGAAAAGACCATACAGAATGACAAAGTTGGAGAAAAGAAATATCAAGAGATGCTCTCCTCGTAGTCTCCTAGCATTGGATTTACTGCAGGCTCATTCTCACATTTCCTGTTCTGCCCAAGTAGCTTTCCATTTCCTTCAAGCAGTACTCTCCTGCTTTTCCCAATCTCCACCTACTCTTCTTCTTGCTTTTTTTTATCCCAGAGATGCATACCATACCTCAGATTTGATGAAGTAAACAACATAGTCCAGTCCTCTTAACATTCAGAAAAGAATACTTTTTCGAAAGTGAAAAAAAAAAAAAGTCTGATTCCTTCTTATCGCTGCAAGTTCCATATGATGCACCTTATTATAGTGCAAATGTGCAGCCCATTGCTTACAGCTTGCTTCACTTAGCAGCACCAAAAATCTCCATAAGAACATTGTCATTGTTTAAGATGAGAGAGCTGGATTGCATTACCCACAACAATTTCTCTAGCAATATAATCTTGGAGATAAACTTGGTTGCAGTGTGGCAGTCAACATCTGCTAGAAGGCTCTTTTGAACTTAATATAATAGAGTGTTTCTCCACCATGCTTGTGCCACAGAGACTCGATATCATCATTTCATCTTTGTCCAATGAATTTTCTGGCTTTTCTTCTGCCTCATCTCCAAGTCCAGGCTTCTGAAAACACGCAGAGGAATCCAGGGCTTTTGGTGCACTTATATCTATGCTGCTCTCATTCAACCCGTGAACAGTGTGTGTGGTTTCAGAGTCATCTGCTGCACCTTCCATTCCATCATGGTACAAAACCTCAGAACTCTGTAGCACTCCCAAAGGACTCTTTTGGACAGAGTCAACATGTTCCATGTGTTCCTTTTGGGTGTCAAGTTCCATGATTTGGAGTTCGGACACAAGACATAATGATTACATCACGCTCCTGGCTCTGAAAGGCATCTACTGTTATGATAAATAAACCTTTTTCCTTCATCAGATTGAGGACAACATCAAACTCTCGGTGCAAACGTTTCAGCTACGCTTGCAAGGTGCGATAAATCCAACAAAAACCTTTATGCCTGCCAACTTGTGACTCGTTGAAGCAGCTCATAAAATTGCAAGCAAATTGTGTTTCAGGAATATTCTGATAAGAAACAGATCCACGCCTTTGAGATTCTCTTCCATGAGTTACATCGTAAAACAAGTAAGGTCTCAGTAGAAAATCTCTGCAATAATTTTCATCAGGTCTCCTGGTAACACTCTCACTGCCACTTAATCGATTTGATAACAATATCTTGTAGGAGAATCCCGAATTTGAAGATGCATTCGATACAGAACAGATAACAACGAAACAACACAAGGAACAAGGACAATAGAAATTTGAAGAAGAAAAATACGCCTCCAAAAAACGTATGCAAGGAGACAGGGTCCACGCAGCGTGTAAAACGTGACAGAATGCCACAAATCGATGGGGGGAAAAGGTAGAAATACACAGCAAGGAAAATTACTTCATCTAGCCACCGTCAGACCCATTACTGCGCTCCACTATAATCTTTTCTCTGAACTTCGCGAGTGGGGGAGGAAGGGAGCAGGAGGCTGCAAACCAGATCCCATGGGCACGAAGTGAAACAGCTGAGATCATTGGACAGGCTGAACAAAACCACGGCAGAGACTCCACCCTACAACTCTCTGCTCTCCAACACAAGCTTCACACCACTGATCTAGCAACCGAAACCTTCCTGTAAACACCAATCTCCATGCCTCTATACTTGTGCTAACAACAATACTCCTCTGTCCGTTTTTCACAGCACATAAAGAACACAAGGTAATAGAACACACCACGCAGCACTCGAGAAGGTGGAGGTAACACGCCTACTCAACCAGCTATCACGTCAATTCAGACTGCATCTAAAGCATTGAAGGAGGAAATCAAAAAGAGATCTTGGTGAAGGACGTCAAGACTCCACCGACTCCCACTGTCTCACGCCAAACAGGAAGCATAAATTTCCACCTAACTGCCAGCTAACCATAGAAATTTTTTTATTTTATCTTATTTTTGGAGCCCCACGCTTTGGGGACAGGCCGCTTGCCAGTCCAGTGCAATGGAAGAGGTAGGAGGGTGATGTTGAATTTGGAGAAAAAGGCAAGATATTTCTACACTTTTCTACTGTTATTTTATTTAAAATTATTGTGAAATCGAACCACTTTTTCCTTGCATTGATTTGTCAGTTGGATGTCATGATGGGAGATTTCCCATTTCTGCCTGTTTCTTCTTGTTTTATCTTTTATCGTTGACAGTATGTGGGTCGAAAGCATGCGTGTGCCCTCTCCTCTGGGTGTTATGTTTCTCTTGCTCGAATGATAGACCTTCGTCTGTTTGTTTATGTATTATTCTTCTCTGCGATTGAGTTGCAAGTTATTATGTTGATCAAACTAGTATTTTCGATATCATGGAAGTAAGTTTACAATAACTATGAAGCCCCTCCTAGCACCCAAGTTTGTCTTTTGACGTTTTTTGTTAGCTCCTTCGCAAGTCCCTTTGATAACCTTTTGGCATCGAGAAAGAAAGGTTGTAGGATTGTGTGAGCAATGCGTGGGCTAGCCAGCTTAGAGTTTTGGTATTAAAACTGGTAGAATGAAAAGGTTTGTGTCCAATGTGTTTTGTCATCTCGCATGTTTAGACTCTTATACTATCTTTCATCTTGTTTCTAGGATTTTAAGGCCATCCTCAAGAAGTATCTTGACCATCCTTATCAACTTGAACCATAACTAGCTTTTCGGATCAACTAAGCTTGAGGTTTCATTGTGCGAATCTAGTACCTCGTTGACACTAGAATAGTTTGGTCTAATCCCCTCTCAGAATTATTGTTGATGGCGCTCTTCTATTTTTTCCTAACTTGCATTATTTCTCCTTTGTAATGTTAACGCTATTAATTAATATTGGTCAGTTTTTATGCACATAATTACCTTAATATTTTGTGATGGAAATTTCCTTAAATGTGATTAATCTTCGGGAAAAACTCATCTTTCATTTGATAGTCTTATGGATTCATAGCGGAAGGTTTTGTTTTGATAATGTCACTTAGAAATTATGTTTGTATCTTTTGTGCGACGGTTGACTGTGTTACCAAGGGTTGCCTTAAAATATGGTTGTTTTGGGATATGGGTAATTTATTTTAAATTAACCAAACATTAGTATTGTTGTGGAGGTTTGCAAATCTTTAGTGTTATAAAAAAATTTGTTGATGACATTATTGTATACTCTTGTTGGACGGAACCCCCTTCTTCTCTCGCGTGTTTGCTACTAGCCTGTAAGACTTTGACCCTTCTTGGATGATTGGAAAATCTTTGTAGTTAATGGTCAAAACTAGTATACTTTGCCTTCGCTTCGAAACTTATGTTGTGTGTATACTCTAATTGATTTCTAGTTTGAAACTCGATTATACATGGCTTTTTGTGTTAATTTCTGAAACCCGTGTTCCCCTTTTCTTGGGCCGATCAACTCTTGTTCTTTTAGAAATATATTATTTTAGCCTATGCGTTTGGTACCTTTGATAAAATTCTAGATGGTTGGTATATTTATATCAAATCTCAATCTTGTAATTATTGTTTAATTACTTACTTGATGGGAATCCTGTTTCTTTGCTAGATTGTTTATTTCTCCTTATAGGGCCAAGGGCCATTCTCTTATGATTGTTATACTTTCGTTGTCTTTACTCCTAACTGAAGTACAAGGTCTTCTCCTTCTTTGTTTGGCATGGTGTTAAGACTTTATTATAACTTGATGTGTTGATAGTGTTTAGAGGTTTGACCCAAATTCTTGTAATAAAGTGCTTCTTTTCATGATATTGTTAGATAATAGTTATGGTGGTTTTGTGTAGCCTTATCTTGCTCAGTTCTCGTGAACTGACTCTTGTAGAAAATTTGCTGCAGATGGATTTTGCGTGTAGATGAGGGATAGACTTGTAGACTTTTGTCATCAACCTCAGTTGAGAAGTTCCTTTGCTCGAAACCTTTTTTATGTTGTTCAACTATTGTTAACGTCCAGTGGAAAGTTTAAAAGAGGATTAATGTCTTAGTATAATGTATTGTGGACTTGTCATCTGAACTTTGGAAACCTTGTATTGTTTGACCATCTTTGAAATTATAAGAAAATTTGGTTATTGTTGTTGAGTGACTTTGTTGGAGTATCAGTATTTTAAGAATTGATGTAATCTTGTTTTGTTCTTGTAAATGAGTGTTGCTACAACTTTGCCTTGAGAATAAATTCTGAGTTAAACCTTGCTATGACTTAGTAATAAAGTGTCATAAGTAAACTAACATGGGATTGTTTAATACTTCTGGAAGTTAAATTAAAAGTTGTATTCAAATAAAGTAACGTAGGGGTCACCAACTTGAGAGCAAGAAATTCTTTAAGTAATCAAGGGCAAGACTATCATTGCAGGTAAACTTTATAACATGATAACCCTAGCTCCTCTAGTGAACATTATTCCTTTTATGGTGAAATTTGTAAAATGACCCTAAGGTGAAATGAACTGTTAGTTGTTTGAAGATGATAAGATTTAATAAGCCAGAGAAAACAAATTGGAGACCTCACCATCTTTCTCACCGCCATTTGGAAAGTAAATTTTTACTCCTTGTTAATACTTTTAGCGAAGCCTAAGTAAAGTTGTTGATAATTTTGGTTAAGAGCCCTAGCTTCAATTAAATACTGGCAATAACTAATGAGGTCCTAAAGATGTTTCATCTCGACCTTCTCCCTCTAACCCTTTTTCAAGGCACCTTGTATCTCTTCTCTTAAGTGTGTTGAACTTAAAACCATGTTGTCTTGTGGGCAAGAACGAATCTTAGTAGCATTAGTGGTGAGCAGATGGCCTTGTGGAATTTAAATACTCCTTTTTCTTGATAAACGAATTAAGCAAATAAATGTCATAATAGAGAAGATTTAAAGATAATTACTCAGTGTCAAAAGAATAAACTTAACTTGGCAAGATGAATTATATGAATCATATCTTGAGCCTCCTTGAAAACATAAGCTAAGAATTGCAAGATGTCCTTTTAAAATAAATAACCCTCAAGAATATCTCATTGTGGTTGGCCCTAACTGTAAGTGTGTTCTGTGATTGGACTTCTATGTTGTCTTGTCAAAAAGAAAAAAAAATGTATTGTCCTTGATAGGTGTGAATGTTTCCGTGCTGCCTTTATGGCCATCCTTGTATCAAGTTGTTCACAGTGTTAGTTGTATCCTTGGTGATGACATGTTGCGTCATGTTATGTGTCAAGAAAGTCAAAAAAAAAAAAAATTATCCTGTATTTCATTGTGTTGTTCGTGTGTGGATTTTTGGGTCGTTACAAGATATGGCCCTGAAAGAGAATAATATCAAGGAACTTGGAACACCTCCATTCTAAGAGGGATGGTCCCCCAAAGGCAAAATTAACATTTAGAAAAAAGTGCAGATTAATGCATTTTAGGCCTTTTTATTGGAACCAAGTTGCCTGAAAACCTAATAAGTGGATCGTCTAGCATGATTTGGCCTTCAAACAACCCATAGAAAGGAGTTAGGCATGAAGTTCCCAAGGTGTGGGACAACACGTTGACTAATTTTAATTGTCCCACAGATGCTATTCACAAACTAACGGCCTCAAAGGCCAAATGAGTTTGAGTCATAGTGAATAAGGGCTTTGGATGTGTTTACACTCATTAACTAGAACCACATCATGCTGGGAAAATACAATGGTAAATCAATTCCTATTAGGTGAAACTCTAATTTATCTGTGTCAGAAACAGAGGTAACATTAATTGGTCTTAGGACAAATTCAGTATTATGCCCCATGCTTTTCTTAAGATGATTAACAACTAGCATAACTAATGCAAATAGGTAAAAGTGATGATCCAAAGTTATGATGAGTTGCTCTTTATTTAACACATGAGTTAAAATTTCAGTTACTTTCTTTAGAGGTTTACACATACGTTAACTAATGCAAATTCAGGGTTTAACATTAAAATCAAACATTTTTTTTTATATCACAATTCTACTTGACAATCCTCTAGTAACCAATCTAATTCCAGACACGCACTACAATTACTATTGCCTAGTGAGTCTCTTGACACCATTAGTCTGGATATCATCATGAAGGGTCCTGAAAATGGTACAAATTTGACCAGTCTCACTAAATCTACCCAATCCAAAATTGTTGTTAATGTAGGTCTCAAGTTATACCACATGTCATGTAACTGAAGTCAATACCTTGACATCTTTAGGATATCATGTAAAGCCGCATTTACAAAATGATTCATCCCAAATTTACAATGAAGACTAATCTAAAATAACCGTTGAGACTATGTTTATGATATCATTATTTCAAGTAATGTTATAATCATTACAATTTCTAGTAACAATAATTAGGTATTCCACATTTCAAAAAATCCATAACGATCGTCACATTTTGAATCAATTAATAAGCAATAGATCAACAAAGTTTTCAACCTAATTTCATGATTAAATTTCATTCATTCATAATTACATGGATTAATAACATTTGCTAAAGTATACAATAATAATCATTCTTCAAATGTCCACTAGTAATCCCATATTCATCACTCAATATGTGTATTCAACTTTCAATTTTACAGTAGAATGTCTATGATATCTACTAGCACCTTTTTTCCAATTCACAATAGTTAGAATCCAGTAAGATGAACCTCTTCTAGATTCACGTCGATTCGCATTCGTTTACATTTTGAAATCTACGACTAATTAGTATGGTGTATGTAAGTTAAGTGGGCACTTCCCTTTCCCTTCATTTCTAATGACTTCCTCATGGATGTTTTTACTAGAAAAGATGACAAGAAAAATGTCCTCGTAGCAAAGTAGAATCACTAGCTAAATCACATAGTAAAATGGCAGCAATCAGTATATCACATGGTTGTAGAACATTGGACCCGATGCCTGATAAATCTGATTATTGCGAACCCAGGACTCACCCTACGCTTTATAATGCGTACTCAATTGTGTTTCTTGGTTAATCAACCATGAATCCTGCTCTTTGTATGAAATCCTGCACCTAATTGGCAGAAAATATTTGTTCTTTTTGTTCCAACCAAAGCTACGTGAGAAGGATCATTAATGATATCTGTGAAGGGGTCACAGAAACTTGAAATTTTCATCTTCCACGCGAGATAAGCTTGAACAATGCTAGACGATAGTGCCAAGGGACCTGTTGCTCAAAAAAGAGTGCCACCCCGTAGGTGAATTTTGATATTATTCTTGTTATCAAATGTGTGATTTGTTAGTCCCATATCAATAAGATTGATTCATTGCTCACAAATTCATGTACCCTTCAATAATAGGTCATTACTCACGATTTTTTCCCGTGACTCCATGTCCGTTGAAGACTAAAACTGAGTGTTACGTTCTAACAAAATGTGATAAAAACTTAATGAAAATCTTAAGCTTGGGCCAGAAACTTGTTACACTCCAATCATGTGGGTAAAAACACATTAATGACGATCATTCCTCGTCATGCCATAGTTATGGACATGAAAGGACGTCTGGACCGATTTTTCCGAATATTTTTAGGCCGCCAGGTCACGGAAAACGCGCATATCATTGTAAAAAGACATTGCTCAAGAAAAAAATTAATCCATCGCTAAGCATAGACGACGGAAATTCCGAACTGAGCTGATCAAATGGAAAAAAAATTGACTAAGGTTGAAACAGGCAGTCTATACCACAATCTGGGCAAATAGAACACAAATCGGCCGGATAGGTTTTTTCAAAAATTAATTGATAACTTTCATGTCATATAATTTGAATGCTGGGCACCATTTAACTATACTAATCTTGTACGATTACTTTTTAGCGATGTGACTGTTGCATTAGAAAATATTCCAAATGTCCTATGACGGTAATATGCATTTAAATGGGTCTACAGAGTATTTGAGTGCCGCGTATTACTACATAATCCGGCTACAAGTTCAATTTCACTATTTTTTAAATAGGGAACATCAGCAATATGGGACTTTAATTGGGACAAAGGGAATAACGCTCTAATGGACGCAAAAAGGATTTGAATTTTTTCTTAAGGCAGAAGGATTTAAAGTCGACATTTGACCCGTGGATATCTTCAAACGGCCATAACTGTTTGAGTTCCGCAACTCCGATTTTTTTACAAGAATTGGAAGTTCTGGAACGAGCACGACACAATCCTCTGACGCCAAAAATATTGGACATCTATTAACCGATAATGAGGGTAAGATATATTTACAAATAAAGTTGATGGATATTCGGCTCCATGTCAGTTGATGCTCATTCCCGTCAAATGACAGAAAACGCCTGCCAAGACCCAAAATATGCTGCCCGCTCTCAGAAGGCCATAACTTTTGCATTTCTCAACGAATATCGCAAATAAAGTGACATACCGTTGGAATAATGGATCCGAGCCCGATGCATGAATATCAAGAAATTCATGTATTTGTATCACCTAATTGATTGATATTTTTGAGAGGACTTCCAATTCATCAGGGATTTTGTCATAACAATGTTGATAATTGATGGTAGCTGGGAGTGCTTAAGAGGCATCATCATTCTTTCTCTGAATTATGCAGCACATGGGAATTCTTTATCACATGTTTGTAACGACACCAAAAAAATACCAACACAAGGACAACACAGTGAAATACAGGATAACTTTTTTTTTTGACTTGCTTTGACACAACACGACACAACATGTCGTCACAAGGTTACAACCAACACTAGGAACCACTTGTTACGGGGGAGACCACAAGGTCAGCACGGAAACGTTCACACCTATCAAGGACAATGTACTCTTCTTTTGACAAGACAACATGGAAGTCCAATCCACATGACACACTCACAGCTAGGGCATCCCATGAGGAATTTCTTGTTAAATTTTCTTGTTTACTAAAGTGTCTCTTAATTCTTAACTTACGTTCTTATAAAATTTCATGTAATGATTCACACAATTCTTTTCACAAGGGAGAACTTCTTTATTTTCAACGGTTGACTAAATAGCTTAAGGCCAAGCTTTCTAAACTGGGATCATCAATTTGATGTCCAAAACTTTTTATTCATTTGATTTTAGAACATTTTCCATTTCTTACAAGGTTAATTAATCTTACTCAAGCCACTAACACAAGTTCCACACCTCTATTACACAGGTGAAGGCATAAGTTCCGATTGAGGGAAAGTACCGCTTAGGGTTCATAACAATAGCCTTCTTGTTTAAGGATTAAATTTTGACCTTGCTTAAGAATATCACCATGAATCAAGGCATGGGTTAACAGAACAGGACAACAGAATTTAGCTTCAGGGTCACATTGTTTACTATCAGTCTTTCATTGAGGTTAAGAGTTTATCAAGATTGGTTAAATGTTCCATCTAGACTTTACTTAATTAAGTTTGACAAAGGAAAACATTTCAAACGATAGAGAGAGATTTAAGGTTTAATTAATCAATTTCCCTCCTACTTATTAAATCCTATCATCTTCTAAAATCTAACCATTGATTTCACCATGAGATCATTTAAGATTTCACCATAAAAGGATAATGTTTATTAGCTTGGCTTAAATAAAAAAAAATAATAAGTTAGGGTTCATATTTCGTTACAAAAGATAGTTTCCTCTTGATTGTTCCAGGTCTCAAAGGTTATCAAGTAGATCACACCTACATAATATATTCATATATATAAATTTTTAGTTTAACTTTTATCAGGATTATCCAGCTCACTTTATAGTGCTTACAAACTCATTGCTACTAAGCCTTAGGAGGATTTACAACTCAACATTTTAACTCAAGAGCAAAGTTTAACAGTACTCGTTTGTGAAACAAAACAAGGTTATATCAATTCATTCCAACATGATGCACAAATCAAAAGGGACATACCATCTCTATTGAACCATGACTAGGGAACAGGAGAGTAATAACATGGAACATGCCACACTACTATTCTAAGGATTTAAAAATACACTAGAATATCCCATAACCAAGCGGTAATCAAATTTCATCTTTCACATGTTATCCAAACAAGCCAAAGTTTCAACAGTTACAACAACAATACTCTACAATACATTCGACATTTTTACAAGGTACTTCATAAATTGTACAGATGAACCTTTAACACTCTTTTCCTCTAGTCTACTCGCATAATCCATCTGCACAAATATTAACTAAAGTCAGTTCGCAAGAACTGAGCATGTTAAGGCTACACATTGCAACAGTAAGCTAACATTTAACAATATCAAGAAAGGAATGTTCTAATTCAAAAATGGATTAAAACACAACCCACAACTCCAAAATTATTCACATGAGAAAGAAATCTAAACCATCCAACAAGGAGAAAGTCAAAATACCAGTAAGAACAAAATCACATAAATCAAGGCAAGACCTTATGGGTTAGGAACAAGAAAGTCAAGAGTGCTGATATATTTCCTTCATGTAGTCCTATAGATTACGTGATTGGAACCCAATACCCAATCCACCCATCTAAAGAGGTCCAAGAGAAGACAAAACATACTAATAAGGATCGTAGGCGTGAAACAGAATGGTGTTATCCAAATCTCCCAGGGGAAGGCTTCATAGCAATAATTAGGGTTCGATGCCCTTAAAAGAAAAGCAACTATAGTTTCAGTTTTAACCAAGGAGTTTTACCACTACCTTCATGTAGGATTTTTTTTTTAAAACGTAGGACGAGTTAACCAAACAAAACCACTCTTCCAGAAGCGTACAAAGGAGATACAAAAAGGGCCATTATCCTACCAACAACCTTAACCCAAAACGTCAACTCCTCTACATAATATAAGGGAAGGCTAAACCCAAAAGTCGTTAATAATTTTTATATATTTCCAACAATGCCAATAAGTATTAAATAAAAATTGATTTCCTTAACAAGGCCACAAAATGGGACCTTTTAGTAACCAGGTTTGAAGAATATGATATTTGAGTCTGAAAACAAAGGGGATTCGATACGCAGAGGGTAAAACACCAACGATGCCCCAGACTCAAAAGACCCTACCACGAGTGCAAGCACAAAAAAAGGAACCAACACACATATCCATCAGGAAGGTTACGCAGTGCAGTCAGGCCTAGAAGTTCTATGAGCTCCTGGCCAATGGTATAGAAGATGGAAATTTTACCCGATCCATGTGGGCTTATCAAGGACATGTCTAGCAAATATCAAACAGATGAACATAATAACCACCTATTATATATCACTGTAATCAGCTGTCATCTAATAGGAAATGAGTTCCCAAGTCCAATACCATGGATTCACCTACAACTTTTGTTTCAGGTCCAGCTATTAATAACTTGCTTGCGACCCTTAATAAAATTTGTAGAGATTTCATTCAATAAAACTTACAATGTTTCCCCCTTACTTTAATCAAACAAGAGTTTGAACCAGGTAGTAGGTATAGTAAATTTTCTCAACACGTAGAGGCCAAAATAGATGTCAGGTTATTCATCCTCTAGAACTAGGTACCAAAGTCAACCATGTACAGTTCTAAAGCAAAACCCTAATGTCATATTCTAATTAAACAAAAAGTAAGGAATGCCCACAGGCTTAAACAAGTTTTAGAACACAACGTCACTATTAATGTACCTTTAGCAAAACAGGAGAGCCCTAAACAGGAAAATACGTATTTATTCAACCAAAAAGAGATATGAAGGCTTAACCTTCCATATAGTAAGCCTTCAATTATAAATACCATCACAGAATTCTTTTAAAAGAGAGTCATATAAGCAAACAAAACTCAATAATGTTTCCTTCCCTACGAACTAGATTGCATCACTCAAAATTGCAGTAGCCCATTAGACAAGTATAAACAGAGTAAGCTATAAGAGAGGAAAGGAACATTCCAAGCAAAACCAGCGAAATTGGATCAAGATTTAAAGGAACAACCACACAATCAGGTAGTGATATAAACAACTACGAAAACATCTTGTCTAGGCACCATTTAAGAGGAAATAATATTCATTTCAAGATACTGAAAGAAGGTAGAAAACTATTACGAGGAGTAGAATTAACATGCCTGATTATAGTTCTTTCTTCCCAGCTCCTGTTGCTCTCTCTCCCATAAGGCAGCTTGCAGGCATCATGCTTTTCAACATTTGAGAACCAGGGGCTGGATGGCTGTGGGAAGCATTGTTTTCTCTATGATCTGGAATCCCTGATGTAGTCTTCAGATGACTTGGAGAAGGATCAGAGATCTCAGGTTTTTGATCCATCAACTGTAAAGATGAACCCTGCTCTAGCTTACCAAACTGGTGTTAGTTGTAAGTCATATGCCCCTGTTGAGGATGCATGTATTTCTTTTTGCAAATGTTGCTGCTGCTCGGGATAAAGTTGACTTATCCTTGACACCTCCTTTTTCAATGTTTCATTGTGTGCATCCATTAAAAAACAAAACTTTTCTTGTGCAAGAGAAACAATTCTTTGCTTCAAAGCACTGTTATCAACAATTATGATGCACGTTTACAAAACAATTTATGGCCCAAGATTTAACAATGGTGGAAAGATTTTTACTGAACAACCTCATCTTGTACGGACACGAGTGAGACTGGTAAGAGATCTTGAAGGCTTTGAAGAGGCCTGCATATTCCGTCTTAACTTGTTAGGACTTTTTCTAGCTTCCAACAAGTTCCATATGCTGCTCACAATAGCCTTTTACCTGACCCTTGCACCTCCTTTAATCTCTTTACTGCAACAACATTACCATCTTCCAATACGGCTTTAAAAACATATCCAAAGCTACTTTTCCCAAGCATTTCGGCCAAATCTCGAAGAAGATCCTCCAATTCAAACTGTCGAGTTCCCTTAAAGAAAACTAGCTCTCCCTTCTCTGCAGAACTAGATGGATGTTGATATGTGCTTGATGAATACACAATCTTCTCTGAGGCCTTTCCAATCTCTTTGACGGCTTCCCATCCAACATTTTTCTAGAGTATTTTCTCTAGTAATACCAAATGAAAAAGCAAGCAATGAGCAATAGAACCATCAAGGTCCCCAACAACAATAGTAATCACAACACCCCTGCTTAATCTATTGGAGCTCTTCTTTGTGCTTTGAGACGATTCAAGCTTTGAACTTGGTGTGGAGGGCACCACGCTAGGATCCTATTAGAAATTCATCTCCCAAGACATTTTCTCCAACATTGTATAGATCTCCTGTGCCTGTGGGTGTGATCTGTCAGCAACACAAAAAGCATGTTGCCATTACTACAGTAAAGCAAATTGTGCTTCATGAATATTTTGATCTGAAACAGATCAACCTCCAAGAGACCCTCTCCCATGAGCTACATCGTAAAACAGTGAGATCTCTAAAGAGAAACTTGCAAGGGAGTTTCGTCAGGTCTCCTGGTAACACTCTCACTGTCACATAGTCGATTTGATAACAATATCTTGTAGGAGAATCCCGAATTTGAAGATGTGTTGATACTGAACAGATAACAACAAGGTTGTGCAACCTACTTGGTCAAGGCACTCACAAAAGCTTCGAATGTACAGCAACAAGCTTGCTGCCTATCTAATTACTGTGCAGGGCGTTGCTGTGGATTTCAACAAGACCACACCTCGCAGCAACCAATGAAACATGGAGGTAACACGCCTACCTCACTAGCCTGAAGCTTCATCAAACAAAAACACACACAGGGAGGAAATTAGGGAGGAAAAACACCATGACAGAAGGATTTTACTCGCCTTTCTGCCCACGCAACAGGAAAAAATGTCCCTCAACCACTCCACGCGCAGAATATCCAAGGCAGATCTCCAAACAGTCAACAAGAAGCAGGTAAGATTTGTAAATCAGAAGTAAATGAGTGCGGCCAGCTAACCAGGGAGAAAGGAAAATGCGCTTCAACCACTACCAAAGAGAATAATAAAAAAATACAGTCTATATCTCCTTATGTCTAGCCTATCACATCTATAACCAATGTGGGAGGAAACAATGGAAGAAACAACAATTTCACCTCAAAATTTAGCATTACAACGAGGCACTACACTCTCCTCCCCTTAAGAAAAGCATCGTCCTCCATGCGACATAACACAGTGGAAAAGAAATGGTTTGCAACCAAGAACAGGTAAAGGAGAAAGTACACTTTATGGTTTTAAAAATTTAGTTGATTAAAGCACGGTCACAAGGTAGCCTTACGAACATTTGGTAGAATTTTTTTAACTTTCAATGTTCTGTGAAGATTGACAGTTCTTTCTTGTTCATCATTTCATTAGTCTCTTTCCATTAGCATTATTCTTAGTTTAATTTATTTTAAAACATCATCATTGAAGAGTTTTGGTTTATTCCTTATTGCGGGTGCCCAACATGAACTACTAACACAACACCCTAATGGTTCACAAGACACTACAGATTCACAAGCATGCAAGTATATACTTCAAGATTGGATTACACCACAAAAAGGTTACTCAAATACGGAATAGAATAGGCACAGTCCACATAACATAGTACTCGTCACACATCAATGACTGACATACAACATACTCAAACAAAAGAGTACTACAATCCACCAGACATTTTCTCAATTCCACGTATGAGGATTTTCCAAGACTCATAAAAACTACATGTACAAAGTGTCCACAAGGGAATCAATGACATAACCACAACATCACAACACATATCCATCTGACATGAGTAACACATACATCAAAAGACCACTACCAAACATCACAAGAACTCAACATATATCCTGAAACATCAACCATACAAACAAATATCGTAAGCCTCCCTCAAACTCTTATGCCTCCCTCAAGTCACTTATGCCTCCCTCAAACTCTTATGCCTCCCTCAAGTCTCTTATGCCTCCCTTAAACTCTTATGCCTCCCTCAGGTCTCTTATGCCTCCCTCAAACTCTTATGCCTCCCTCAAGGAGGCCGGTTGTCCCTATGGTCTAAGACACATAGCGTTCGAACACTCCTAACCCAAGTGATATAATAACACGTGGTTCAATAACCCGCTAGTTATATGTACCCCTTGGGGCGTACCCCCATACAACGAAGCGGGTCCATAGGTCCAACCAATCCATAGTGCATCCTATGACCCTATTCCACACATCACAACAATAGAACCAGCACAACAATCCAATCAAAGTGCCAAGTGGCAAAGTACAAGCCTTGGGCAAGGCGGTAAGAATTCCAAATTTAACAGAAGACCCCAACTCAAGCTAAAATAAATGGCCAAATAGCCAAAGTTAGTATCAAAATCCCCATGTTATTGCCACAAACCAAGGAAATGCCCAAAATTGTAAAGCATTGCAATCAAGAAAAGATGCTGGTCCTTGCAAAATAAAGTAAAAGCTCAATTTACGAATAAAATCAACTTATAATAATGTCACATTACGATAACTGTGTGGCCTTATCTAGCCACCAAAGGGGTACTCAACGAGTTGCTAGCACTCGGAACATCAAGCCTCAGCTCGTAAAATACATATCAATAATACAACTGTCATCACCTCCATCAGAATCATCCCGCCACCACTTTGACAAGGCTAAAAATAGTCATAGATACACTAAGGTTGCATACATACAACCACATAGGGAGAGAGGAAAGAATTACATGTTATCTACTAAACCGAGTTTTAGCTCGAGTTATTGACCCAGGTACACCATTCCTCACTCTCAACATACACTTCTACTGATTTCCCTCAGGATCGGTTAGCGTAAGGTTCACAACATAACATACAACAACATCGCTAACATAATGGTGGCACACACGTAACTACCATAACGTCTCACGTATGGTATGCATATAGGGTAGATCACGATCACACATCCACAGGGTGTAATACATCACTTTACCACATTCTGCACCCAAATCGCAATCACCATACGATAGGGTTCATACACTCACCGTATGACTCGAAATCACAACATGAAGCATTACCTATTTGCACAGTCATACATACGATGAACATAGTACATCACAACATAACATCCATTGCAACATAGCAAGGTGGTACACACATTTCTTCAGAACATGGTAAAAACATCATGATACAACTCATTTCTTTTAACATCAACTAGTCATACAACACATTGATACACCCACATATCACAATATGTCACAATGCTCCAACACTACCTCATCCACATTAGAATTCTTTTCACACATCACAAACAATAATTCATACGTGAATTCTTCCTAGAATCCACAAGAAGGAGAGAGAATACTCCCATCCCCAACATATCAACATGATCACAAACACGCACAAGGTGACATACCCATAATGTGCATTCACAATATCACAATTACGACAATAATCACATCACGTTTAAAGCACATTACTCTTCCAATATCTACCACCATCATGCAACATCATCATCATCATGCAGTATCATCATGTAACACCACCACCACCATGTAACATCATCATATAACACCAATCCGGCCCATAGGTTCGAGAGCATGAACCTACGCTCTGATACCAAAGTGTAACACACCAAAAAATACCAACACAAGGACAACACAGTGAAATACAGGATAATTTTTTTTTTGACTTGCTTTGACTCAACACGACACAACAAGTCGTCACCAAGGATACAACTAACACTGTGAACAACCTGATACAAGGATGACCATAAAGGCAGCACGGAAACGTTCACACCTATCAAGGACAATCTACTTTTCTCTTCTTGACAGAACAACATTGGAGTCCAACCACAAAACACACTTACAGTTAGGGCATCCCATGAGGAATTTCTTGTTAAATTTTCTTGTTTACTAAAGTGTCTCTTAATTCTTAACTTACGTTCTTATAAAATTTCATGTAATGATTCACACAATTCTTTTCACAAGGGAGAACTTCTTTCTTTTCAACTATTGACTAAATAGCTTAAGGCCAAGCTTTCTAAACTAGGATCATCAATTTTATGTCCAAAGCTTTCTTATTCATTTGATTTTAGAACATTTTCCATTTCTTACAAGGTTAATTAATCTTACTCAAGCCACTAACACAAGTTCCACACCTCTATTACACAGGTGAAGGCATAAGTTCCGATTGAGGGAAAGTACCGCTTAGGGTTCATAACAATAACCTTCTTGTTTAAGGATCAAATTTTGACCTTGCTTAAGAATATCACCATGAATCAAGGCATGGGTTAACAGAACAGGACAACAAAATTTAGCTTCAGGGTCACATTGTTTACTATCAGTCTTTTATTGAGGTTAAGAGTTTATCAAGATTGGTTAAATGTTCCATCTAGACTTTACTTAATTAAGTTTGACAAAGGAGAACATTTCAAACGATAGAGAGAGATTTAAGGTTTAATTAATCGATTTCCCTCCTACTTATTAAATCCTATCATCTTCTAAAATCTAACCATTGCTTTCACCATGAGGTCATTTAAGATTTCACCATAAAAGGATAATGTTTATTAGCTTGGCTCGAATAAAAAATAATAATAAGTTATCATATTTCGTTACAAAAGATAGTTTCCTCTTGATTGTTCCAGGTCTCAAAGGTTATCAAGTAGATCACACCTACATAATATATTCATATATATAAATTTTTAGTTTAACTTTTATCAGGATTATCCAGCTCACTTTATAGTGCTTACAAACTCATTGCTACTAAGCCTTAGGAGGATTTACAACTCAACATTTTAACTCAAGAGCAAAGTTTAACAGTACTCGTTTGCGAAAACAAAACAAGGTTACATCAATTCTTTCCAACACGATGCACAAACAAAAGGGGCATACCATCTCTATTAATCCATGACTAGGGAACAGGAGAGTAATAACATGGAACATGCCACACTACTATTCTAAGGATTTAAAAATACACTAGAATATCCCATAACCAAGCGGTAATCAAATTTCATCTTTCACATGTTATCCAAACAAGCCAAAGTTTCAACAGTTACAACAACAATACTCTACAATACATTCGACATTTTTACAAGGTACTTCATAAAATTGTACAGATGAACCTTTAACACTCTTTTCCTCTAGTCTACTTGCATAATCCATCTGTACAAATATTAACTAAAGTCAGTTCGCAAGAACTGAGCATGTTAAGGCTACACATTGCAACAGTAAGCTAACATTTAACAATATCAAGAAAGGAATGTTCTAATTCAAAAATGGATTTAAAACACAACCCACAACTCCAAAATTATTCGCATGAGAAAGAAATCTAAACCATCCAACAAGGAGAAAGTCAAAATACCAGTAAGAACAGAATCACATAAATCAAGGCAAGACCTTATGGGTTAGGAACAAGAAAGTCAAGAGTGCTGATATATTTCCTTCATGTAGTCCTATAGATTACGTGATTGGAACCCAATACCCAATCCACCCATCTAAAGAGGTCCAAGAGAAGACAAAACATACTAATAATGACCGTAGGCGCGAAACAGAATGGTGTTATCCAAATCTCCCAGGGGAAGGCTTCATAGCAATAATTAGGGTTCGATGCCCTTAAAAGAAAAACAACTATAGTTTCAGTTTTAACCAAGGAGTTTACCGCTACCTTCATGTAGGATTTTTTTTTTAAACGTAGGACCAGTTAACCAAACAAAACCACTCTTCCATAAGCGTACAAAGGAGATACAAAAAGGGCCATTATCCTACCAACAAACCTTACCCCAAAACGTCAACTCCTCTACATAATATAAGGGAAGGCTAAACCCAAAAGTCGTTAATAATTTTTATATATTCAAACAATGCCGATAAGTATTAAATAAAAATTTATTTCCTTAACAAGGCCACAAAATGGGACCTTTTAGTAACCAAGTTTGAAGAATACGATATTCGAGTCCGAAAACAAAGGGGATTTGATACGCAGAGGGTAAAACACCAACGATGCCCCAGACTCAAAAGACCCTACCACGAGTGCAAGCACAAAATAAAAAAGGAACCAACACACATATCCATCAGGAAGGTTACGCAGTGCAGTCAGGCCTAGAAGTTCTATGAGCTCCTGGCCAATGGTATAGAAGATGGAAATTTTACCCGATCCATGTGGGCTTATCAAGGACAAGTCTAGCAATATCAAAGAGATGAACATAATAACCACCTATTATATATCACTGTAATCAGCTGTCATCTAACAGGAAACAAGTTCCCGAGTCCAATACCATGGATTCACCTACAACTTTTGTTTCGGTCCAGCTATTAATAACTTGCTTGCGACCCTTAATAAAATTTGTAGAGATTTCATTCAATAAAACTTACAATGTTTCCCCCTTACTTTAATCAAACAAGAGTTTTAACCAGGTAGTAGGTATAGTAAATTTTCTCAACACGTAGAGGCCAAAATAGATGTTGGGTTATTCATCCTCTAGAACTAGGTACCAAAGTCAACCATGTACAGTTCTAAAGCAAAACCCTAATGTCATATTCTAATTAAACAAAAAGTAAGGAATGCCCACAGGCTTAAACAAGTTTTAGAACACAACGTCACTATTAATGTACCTTTAGCAAAACAGGAGAGCCCTAAACAGGAAAATACGTATTTATTCAACCAAACAGAGATATGAAGGCTTAACCTTCCATATAGTAAGCCTTCTATTATAAATACCATCACAAAATTCTTTTAAAAGAGAGTCATATAAGCAAACAAAACTCAATAATGTTTCCTTCCCTACGAACTAGATTGCATCACTCAAAATTGTAGAAAGCCCATTAGACAAATATAAATAGAGTAAGCTATAAGAGAGGAAAGAACATTCCAAGCAAAACCAGTGAAATTGGAACGAGATTTAAAGGAACAACCACACAATCAGGCAGTGATATAAACAACTACGAAAACATCTTGTCTAGGCGCCATTTAAGAGGAAATAATATTCATTTCAAGATACTGAAAGAAGGTAGAAAACTATTACGAGGAGTAGAATTAACATGCCTGATTAGAATTCTTTCTTCCAACAGCCACGTCGACCAGTTGCTCTCAACTCCACAACCTAAAGTAACTTCTCCTCCATCCACTTGCTGAAGATCCATACCCTGTTGAGAACCAGGCTTGGCATAGTAAAGGCTGTGATTGAAGCATGCCTGTTTGGAATCCTCGGGATGCAACTCTGGAAGATAGAAGCACTCTGATGTTTTTCTCGTGTCAGATGCCCGACTGTGGAGAAGGAAACAGAGATCTCAGGTATTTCCTGATCGCGTAATCACCTGAGTGCGGTAGATGTAACTATCTGCTCATAGCTGTACTAAACTGGTGCTGTTGTATATTCATATGCCCCTCTTGAGGATCCATGCATTTCTTTTTGCAAATGTTGCATCTGCTCGTGATAACAGTTGACTTAGCCTTGACTCCTCCTTTTTCAAAGTTTCACAGTGTTGCCTTTAAAAAATACAACTTGTCTTGTGCTTTATCAACAATTCTTTGCTTCAATGGAGCAATCTGCTATAAGATAAAAGTGGTCTGATTGCAAGCCCGGATGGCTCTATCTTTGTTCTCCCCGTAAGAGGAAAGAGTATAAAGGGTTGTAGTTGCACGTTTACAAAACAATTTATGGCCCAAGATTTAACAATGGTGGAAAGATTTTTACTGAAGAACCTCATCTTGTACGGATCCTCTATTAGTGAGACTGGTAAGAGATCTTGAAGGCTTTGAAGAGGCCTGCATATTCCTGATCTTCTATTAGGACTTTTGTTAGCTTCCAACAAGTTCCATATGGTGTTCACAATGACCCTTTTACCTAACCCTTGCACCTCCTTGTTAATCTCTTTACTAATGAACAACATTACCATCTTCCAATACGGCTTTAAAAACATATCCAAAGCTACTTTTTTTCGGCCAAAGCTCGAAGCCTCCAATCAAACTGTCAAGCCCTTAAAGAAAACTAGCTCTCCCTTCTCTGCAGAACTAGATGGAATATGGGCTTGATGAGTGGACTCCAAATCTTCTATGAGGCCTTTAAAATTAAAATTAGCATCCAAATTTTCAGTTTCAATAGAAGCTGTTGATAGTTGTGTAGGCTTGATGGCCTACACGTGCTGGTCATTCCCCGGCATCATGTGGCTCTACCTCCCTTTTTTCTAGATCTATTTTCTCCAGTAATACCAAATGAAAAAGCAAGCAATGAGCAATAGAACCGCAAGGTCCCCAACATTAATAGCAATCACAGAAATACCCCTGCTTAATCTATTGGAGCTCTTCTTTGTGCTTTGAGACGATTCAGGCTTTGAACTTGGTGTGGAGGGCACCACGCTAGGATCCTGTTACACTTCATCTCCCAAGACATTTTCTCCAACATTGTATAGATCTCCTGTGCCTGTGGGTGTGATCTTTCAACAACACAAAAAGCATGCTCTGCCATTACTACAGTAAAGCAAACGTGCTTCATGAATATTCTGATCTGAAATCCGCCTCCAAGAGACCTCTCCCACGAGCTACATCGTAAAATAGTGAGATCTCAAAATTTGGGCAACTAGTGGAAAGATCTTTGTTGTAGTCCAACTGATAATACTCTTTGGAAGGGAGTTTCGTCAGACTCCTGGTAACACTCTCACTGTCACATAGTCGATTTGATAACAATATCTTACCTAGGAAATTCCCGAATTTGAAGATGCGTTGATAGTGAACAGATAACAACAAGGTTGTGCAACTCGCTTGGTGGAGGCGCTCACAAAAGCTTCGACTGTACTGCAACAAGCTTGCTGCCTATCTAATTACTGTGCAGGGCGTTGCTGTGGATTTCGACAAGACCACACCTCCCAGCAACCAATGAAACGTGGAGGTAACATGCCTACCTCACTAGCCTGAAGCTTCATCAAACAAAAACACGCACAGGGAGGAAATTAGGGAGGAAAAACGCCATAACAGAAGGATTTTACTCACCTTTCTGCCCACGCAACAGGAAAAAACATCCCTCAACCACTCCACGCGCAGAATATCCAAGGCAGATCTCCAGACAGTCAACAAGAAGTAGGTAAGATTTGCAAATCAGAAGTAAATGAGTGTGGCCAGCTAACCAGGGAGAAAGGAAAATACGCTTCAACCACTACCAAAGAGAATAATAAAAAAATACAGTCTATATCTCCTTATGTCTAGCCTGTCACATCTATAACCAACGTAGGAGGAAACCAATGGAAGAAACAACAATTTCACCTCAAAATTTAGCATTACAACGAGGCACTACATTTGGTAAGTCAAATATGGTGTTTGGTTCACACCTTGCACATGGAAGTGTCAGCTAAAATAAAAGGCTTGCAAAAAGCAATTGATTAGACATGATTACTTGCTTTCAAAGCGATAAGAAAAGATATGTGGAACATATAAAATAGAAATTTTTAAACAGGGATCAATGTCGATCCTATAGATCGATTTCGATCTAAACGATCGATATTGATTGTTGATAAAACTATTTTGATCCAAATACTTTGAAACATATACTTATATCACAAAAACAACATCTAAATGTGACATGGATTATAAAAACTTAATAAGGATTACGTACCTTTGAAACTTGATGAAGTTGATCTGATGAGATGTGTAGGATTATTTCACCAAAGGGAATCTGATATAACCAGAGATTTTTTTTATTCGACATTATTTCAATGTAAGAAGGTTGGGGAATTAGACGTGAATTTTGATTGCAGGGTAGCGCTCTGAGTAAAAATTAGGCTTGAACAAATGCTGTTGGGAATTCAGAGTTTAGAAAAATCATAGTCTTTGGGAATATTCCAAGACTTGTTTATATAAGATTGTTTTCATTGTAACTGATCATCGTCGATCTGCATAAATCATTTTCTATTACGGGATCAGTTCCACTTCTTCCCTTTTATGGATTTTTTTTCTCAAATGGGTTTTGTGTTGTTTTTTATTTCAGTGGGAGGGTTTTTTAGGTTGTTTTGATTGTTATAGTTTGTTTGATTTAATATAATTTTTATTGATTTTGTTTCATTTGTGGTTGCAGGAGGTTATGGGTGTAAAATGGTAAATGTAACTTGGTAGAATAGGTAAAATAAATGTGTGAGACTATGAAGGAGTGTCCCCAAAGTGTGTATGAACCTATTTGAATTAGGGTGTCCTAATTCTTGTGTCCGCACATGTTTCCTACTCTAGTATTATTTTCTTAATATGTAGTTTCTCTAGAAATAGAGTTCGAAGATATTCAAAAAATATTACCAATTACCTTTTTATTAAGCTTTAATCAATTATCAATAGTTATTCAATTAATTAAGATGTGGAAATAATATCATTTGTCTTGAAAAGCATACTCAATCCTAATTTTCTACTATCTTGTTACTTATTGGGTAAAAATATCCGATTTGAGATTTCCTTATTCAACAAGAGATTACAATTTAATTTTATGACCACACTTCTTTTGAAATTATAACTTATTTTGTTTTAGAAATAAGGGTTCAGATTTTTAAGTTTTACGCTAAAAACACTTCCTCTCCTCTGGCCCACCTCTATAACCTACATCTAATACCTAATTTAAACTATTAATAAATTAGATCCTTTCACCATTAATTTCTATCGGTATTTTTATTTTTATTTTATCAAATTGAATTAGCTCAACATGAACTCATGTGATAGGATATTTCCTAACTAATGAACTACCGTGTCAATTGAAACGTGGACAAACATAGGCAATACAAAGAACAATTAAGAGTCGAATGGAGAGAATACAAGGTCAAGATGGATAAGGAAATATTGAAGACACCCAATAACAAAAAAAGGAATGGGGGATTCAGTAAGTAAACTTGTGGTATATTACATTCATTTGTAGGATACTAAATAATTACTCCTATTTCACGTTCTAATTTTTTAATATTATATTGTAAATAGCTCCTCCCAATACACCATTCCTAACATAAATACCCCTTATATTACCAGATGTTACATATACATGTATTTTTGGTGACATTTTAAATACCCCTTATTATTTGTATATCTTTCACGTTGAATGTGTTCTTTGAGTTTTAAAACATTTCGTTAATGTTGAGATGTATTGACCTTTCAGAATGATGAAGAAGTCAAATTTAAACCAAACATAAAAAATTGTGTCGATTCAAAGTTTCACATATTGGTGAAATTTATTAAACATTAGCTTACGAAAGTCACAAATTGTTTTGAACCTTGCACAAGAATCAAAAATATCAAGAGCTTCAAGATATGTTGAACACTGATTTTGGACTATGTGTCCCATGATCAATGTGCCAAGCGTACTAGAGTTTATTAACATTTTACACACCAATACAAAGATTAAAACCTCACAGAGTGTAATACATCAATATTTGAAAAGTGTCCATAATTGGTCTTCGATAGTGTTTGACCCTTGTATGAGGATCAAAATTTCAAGGCTATGTGGTGCATGGTTTCCCTAATCAATGACAGGTGATGTCCATTGGCATAATGGAGAACCAAATAGTTTGTAGTGGAGAACCAAGTTCTAAAATTTTTAAAGACACAACTAAACCAACTAATGCCCCCTTCACCACTTATTATATGCCATTATATTGGCTACAAGATTTACATTAATAGAAGCCTCTTTATGAACATACATGATAGGATAATTTGTAGAATGTGAAGCCCCCATGGAAAAAGATGAGTTGAAATTCAAATAACATAAGAAAACATATGGAAACAAGAGCCTATTTTTTAGCCATAATAAATAAACTAGCACGAAAATAATTGTTTCTAGTGTCATAACAAAATTAGGTGTCTATAATATCATTATCACTATTGAAAATTTGATCACTGTAGAGGTTATATTAAAATCTACAAAAATAATGGCATGGAAAAGACCTTTTAAGATCCATAATTTTGGGTGGCTTGCTTAAATTTTCCATATTAACTTATAGCATAAATTACCAAATGTTAGTTTATAGTAGTATTTTTAATATGTAGGATGAACCTTCAAATATGAAATATACATATACCTTACTTATGCATTTTTTTTTAGTAGTGCACTCATTTGGGCATTATACAACAGAGATTGTTGGCATCGCTGCTCATGCTTTGGAGGAAGCATGTAGCGGAAATACAAATACAATTAAGCGTACAATTAAATTAATGATCACCTTAAGCTGCTATGATTCATGAGGAAAATCCGTCATTGAAATACTTACAACAACACCAATACTTCCTAATACATATCAAAAAAACACACCTACTTCCCCCACAAATGAAATTCATAAGAACTAATCTTCTCTAATTTGAATTTTGATAAACATTTCTACAACATGGTCAAGTAAAATGCACAACAGACCGTTGAAGACAATACCTTTGATTTTGTAATTATTGTTTTCTTAAATGAAATTGCTTATTTGTGGTGTAATGTTTTGTTATATAAATATTATAATCGATATTAGTGAACAAATCATCACAAATATTGGAGAGCAAGGAAGGACTGGGTAGAGCATGCATCCATTTTGTTTTTACATATGTTATGACTATTATTTTTCGAAAAGGCAAACATATTTTCCCCCGTCAAATTCTTGTTATTCAATTCAAATATTTCACATATTAATAGTATTAAAACGCGTTACAAATTTCAACATTGAATCATTCATTCTGCATGGCATCCCTCTATAAATATTTCCTTCATTTCTTTCATTCTTCATCTTCATATCCATCCTCACCTGCTAAACAGTATTACATTTCACCTTATCTTACTCAGCCAGCTATCTTTTTGTTGAGTTATTCAGTTGTATCCTGAACAGATTAATTGTCGAAGGCATCTCTGAAGAAGTTAAAATGGCAACAGCAATGTTTATCAAAATGGTGACGGTGCTGCTTGTTCTCAACGTTATATTTGTCGTCAATGTCTCTGTTCGACATAACTTTAAGGAATATGTAAATACAAATGCAGCTAGTGAAAGTCTGTATTCAATTGCGGAGATGTTGGCGCATTGTATTAACTGTGGAACCCATATTTCAAATTCTAACTGCTGCCGAAAATAATATAAGTCTGCATATTGTTCATGCTGATAATTATCCAAAATGAAACAAAGAGGGGAACACACTTGCTAAAAAATGCAGAGACAATGCATAACATTGAATGACTACAAAAGAATTGAGGTTTAACCAACCTGCGTATGGTGGGAGATCGAAAAGTGTCGATCTGGTGATGCTCGGCTCCCTCGTGATCCGCAAACAGGGAATTCTTTATTTTTATTTTTCATGAACAGATAAATTTTAATATACAATTCAGATTATCATATATATTTGTTTATATTGGACCTTGTGGATGGCTGAAGTAAACATTTTACGTCGGTTTCTTCCATTTAATGTTAACATTGTTAATCCTTGTTAAACTCGCATGCCACCTTCCTCACTTTTTTCCAAATACGTCATGACAATCAATGAAAATTAAGCACTATATAATTGACCCTATATTAACAACATTGTTGATCCGTTAAATTTATTTTTATTCTAATACTAGTAAGGGAGGAATGATGACTTCAACATGACAGAGTTAGCGATCTCCAAAATCGTTCACCTCTTTATGTATTGGATAGCTACCAAAAGAGCAGTTTGCTTGTCCATCTGTAATACATTTGGGTTTTGTGATCCAAATTACAACCGTCACTCACACTCAATAATATGACACACTTGTGATAATTTCCACCAAAGAACTGCAAAGTTCTTAAAAGGCTAGATTGTGCCATGTTATCGACACAACCTTTTTTTCCATTTGTCAATTGTTTCCAATTGCCGATGGAAGTATTGTCCCATATGGTTCTGTCCAATAATTTTTCAATGTGCTTTCAATAGAATGGAATTTTCATTGGCATACAATTCATTACACCACATAGTTTTGTCTGAATATAACCCTTCTTCAGCATGGACCCACATTATACCATATCAAGCTGGCGTGGAGCTTAGTGGCAATGCCAACTGGATAAGTAGGTTGGATAGAGTAGTGGAGGGGTGGCATCAAGTAGGTGACGTGCTTCCTTTGCACATTTTAGCACTAACTAGCATTCATTCAACACACAGCCTACTTTGCCACCACCTTTGAGTTGAGTCGTTCATTAACTACTCTAGGGAAAGCACCCTTTCATGATCCCTTGTAATAAGAAGGGGAAAATATCATAACTGCCTCTAAATCACATATGATTGCAATGTTAGGGGTGTGCAAATCAAATTCAAGCTTCACTAGATCAAAGTGGGAGATAGAGTTTCCAAACAATTATTCTAATGCCTGAAATCCAAGCACTAGTACTACCAAATCAAGGCCACTTAGGAAGGCAATTAGCATCTTACTAAAGAAATGGATGTAGTAAATGCCTTCTTCCCCCATTATCAATATGTTTTTAAAGCTCAAGAACCTTCTCCAAAGTGACAAGAAACACTTGATCAATGCATTTTCATTGTCCCTTGCAAGATTTTTCGAGCACAAAGGGTATCATGTGACTGAATGCTTTCAAGTGAATATCTTTATGAGGTGGTTTCCCACATGGATAATGGTAGATCCTCCTAGCTGGGATGGTCTTCCTTACGAATATTATTAAACCCTTTCGGGTGTTGTCAGAAGAGACCTATTCCATGTTTATCTTACAGATTTTAACTTCGATTTTCTTAGGTGGTTTTTTAACCACAATCATATAAAAATCATTCACAAGATGGTTGACCCAAAGCTTATCTACAAATAGAGGCCAATCACTTTATTCAATGTCTTTTATAAAATAATTTCCAAGGCCTTAACAATACGCATCCAACACTTATGCCTATAACTATTAGTCTAGAAAAAATAAGGTTTATTCAAAGAAAATATATCCTAAACAATAGTATTTGTCTTTGGGAAGGTGTGGACTACGCTTGCTGGTCTCAATAGAAATCCTTATTTATGAAAATCTATTCTTCAAAATCCTTTGACATGAAAAAATGGCACTTAATTCCGGAAATGCTCAAACCACTTAGTTTTAGGTCATTATTTATCCACTCATTGTCAATGTTGTTTTCAAATGATTCATCTTATCTCTTTGTTATCGTTATCATCTCATAATAGTTTTTCCTCTTTCATTCAATTCAATAGTTCTTTCCTCTTGTACATGTGTTGTATGATTTAGCCACCAAAGGATTTACCTATCTCCTAGCTAATGCCTCTAAGAAAAGGGTGGTGAAGGGAATATCTCTTCTAGGATTTCCTCCCACAGAGCTTGCTAATGGCCACTCCGCTGATGATTTGTTTCTAATCTTACGAGAAGATAAGAATAAGTACATGTATCAAGTTATGCACTTCCTTGACATTTATTTCTTAACTTCTAGCTTGAACATTCAATGGAAGTATACCCAATGTAACATAAAATACTTTCTACCTCCACCTCTATAGTTGGATGTGTTTCAATGGATTAACTAGATTTGACGTGGAGAAATATTCTGATTTATAGGAATTCCTTTTTTATATCAAGATACCTTCCCTTTCCTTTAGAAATGTGTAGTTGATGGAGAGGAGAAAAGGCTCTCCAATTGGATCACAAAACCACTTTTTTATGGCTAGTAAGTTTCACATTTTCTACCAAGTCCTTGCTTCCATGAATGTTTATTACTCATCTTCTTGGGATCCAATACTCTTAGAAAAAACTTGAGAAATTGTTGAAAGAATTATTACGAGATAGTTTGAAGCTTGAAAAATATTTTCATATAAATTATTGTGAATTTTTTTTCTACATTATGAGTTTAGTGGCCTAGGATTGTTGGGCATTGGGTGTCAAGTAAACTCCCTTTAAAAAAAAATGAATTATTCACGATATTGAAGGGAATGAAGTTTGTAAAATCCTTCTGCATAATTGTAACATAGAAGGCTCTCCAAAAAGGCATATGACTTAGAAAGGGTCACGATATCAGAACCTAATCATTATCCAAGATCCAATATAACTAGTGTTCTCATTCATTATTGAAAGCATTTGGAAAAATTAAACATTATCTTTTTTTGGAGTGAAGATGAGCTCAAAAATGAGCTTTCCATGAATGATCACTTGGTATAGTGATGCCCAATTGTTTGTAACATTCCCATTTTAAGACTTTAGAAACAAGGGGGAAAAATTGCATAAAGTTCTCTCTTATAAATTAACATAAGTAAGAACACATATTTGAAAGCCAATCTATCTCATAATAGAAAACCATATGCAGCTATAAATGACTCGGTGAACACCAATCTCTCACTTCATGACTCGGTATCATACTGATATCTCATGTTAAATTTATAATGTGTATACTATGTATGATTAATTTTGTTACCCTTTTAGAGGTATCAAGTATTTTTTTTAAGAGGCCTATCTGAATATTTGTTACTGATACTCATTTGAAATCTTGCTTCTTAAACTAGGTGACATAGGACAACGTAACCAGTAGATTACGATACTTTGGCCAAAGATTTTAAACATACTGTTAATGTTTATATCCCTAGATGACATACTCGTCAAATAGAATAATCCCTTCACCCAACTTGATATGCTATCTATAATGGTCTTCACTGAGTTCTGTCAGTCCACTCGTTCAAGGTTTAACCCTAGAAAAGGTTAGCAACATGGCCAAGTCTGGAGGAATGCTTACAGTGACTAAGGGTACTTAGACATACTCAATCGACTTATGTTGATTTGGCATGTTTATTTATTCTAAGTCAACCTGAGTTACCCCCGACACTAGATCATGCCCCTATCTTTACCTAGGGAAGAACTATGATCAAATCAAAGTTTATGTTAGTCTAGTTGAACAAACTCTAAAGGGTGTTTAAACATTTCCACTGCAACAAAGTATCCTCGTGAAGACCCTTGTCATCATGAAGATACTATGTTGTAATTGGCGTGTGTCAACATCAAAATGTGTTTTCCTCATCTAGATGAACATACCTTAACTAGGAATATATATCTTATTAATTTCTTCATAACTAATTAATTACATCAACCCTACTGAACAACTAGGTTCTTTAATTGTTAAGCTTCAGAGTTAAAACTGCATTAGATGAATTTATGCAGATAAATATTCTTTCTATCCAACTCACATGCTATGATTTGAACTATTAACAACCTCATTCCAATTTTACATTAAAGGCCTAGTACACATGGAAGTTTCATTTATTTACTCACTTAATACAGCCCTAGCTTAAATCCGTTCTGAGCAGGTCCTTTTTCTATTAAACTTCATTAAAATGAAGTCTAATTCCCTTTTTAATCATCTTTTCCTACATTCCTCTTTTAATTAATGAAGTCTACATGAGAATTCAAACATTCTTTAACTACAAATAACAATAAGGATTCATATCAAAAAGGTCTTAAATTAGGACTATGATTTATTTCAATGGAATTTTCTTGCATTTACCTTATCAAGGGTTAAATTCCATTATAAACCCATTTTACATTATGAACTATTATCAATGTTCAATTCTAATAAAAACATTTCATTTAAATATAGTCATAGAGATATAGTTAAGTTTCAATGTAAGAAAGTCAACTTTATAAGTTGCATCCTCAGTTGAGAGGGTAATACATATAACACCTCATACTTCTATTTACACCATTCCAAACCATAAAAATGCTATTGTTTGTGAAATAGAGTAATATTCATTATTTCCACTCATTGCATGCCAAAAGGAATTACATCAAGTACAAAAAAATTTCACTTATCTTTCATTCAACAAGAAGGAAATTATACATTTACATGTCCAAACGCTTCAGATATTACTAATACCAAACAACACTATTTCAATCAATTTCAGATACAAGTCTATTTTCCATCAAATAAATTTCAGTAATGAACCATATTTCATCATGAAAATATCATGTCTCTTTGATAAACAAATGTAACTTCCTAAATATATTTATCATTTCATCACTTACAAAGTCCATCTGCAAAATTACTAGCACGGGGTAGTCCATTAAATTGAGCATGATAAGCACTAAATCATTAAAATGATGTGATTTTAACTAACTGTTTCATAAACATAACTCTGCTGTTATGAAACAGTCCTGAAGCAATTCAGAAAGACATAACAAAAAGAAGTTACAATACTCAAACAAAATAAAGAGAGAAAGAGATATACAACAAATCGAAAGTAAGGTTAGGTCATGAAATATAACTACTTCATCCATCCATACATTTTTCTTTTATCAAAATAATATAAATAGTAATTCTGATAAGTAATATTTCTACAAAATTTCACTAGTACTTTCATATATTTCTTTTCATGATCACTCATCCGATTAGATCCGTTTAACATAAAAAGGTAACTATCCTAACTAGCTTTAAGGCATAGTTGACAAGTAGATCATTTACAACCATATTCCATCTCAATATTTCGTTAACCTATATCCATCCTAAAATCTGAGTTGCCAATAATTGAACTTCAATATCATAAGAAATAAGTTAAAATAACCAAATCATCATAATGTTTAAGTGTCTTGTTTTAGAGTATCCTAATACTCAAACTCAAAACTAGGAACCAAATCAAGTTAATAACCAAACAAGATAAATCAGACTACTTAAAGATGTAATATTACTTCCAACAAGAAAAAAATTTACACTCTAATCTCAAAAAGAAGCATCATTGCAATAATTACCTTAAGTAGTTAAACGTTTAAGTTTTTACTCTATACTAACTCATTAAACCATTCAAATAATTCCATCCTAACAAATTATTCCATCAAATCGAATACTTCCCTAACAACATTCAGTAATCATTCTTACCAGATAGCCAAGAAGTTGCATAACAAAATAGACCAAAGAAAGACAACATCTTCAGCAAGTGCAAAGTTGAAAGAAGAATAATGGAAGGAGAGGGAGAAAGATCACAAACCCTCAACTCTTGTATGATTATAGGTGAACCTAAAGAAACTAATAACCTATATTGACAAGATCATTATCTAGTGTCTCAAAAAAAAATCCGAAATGGATACCTAATTTGGGTTTGAATTGAATGAACAACAACCAGGAGATACTAAACATAGCCTTTATTTCCACAAGATAACAAATAAAAAATTAATCAAAAGATGAGAAGATGGAAGGAATAATTTTAGCAGACATGAGAATTATAAATTCATTCCAATGAACCATCAAGATCGAATCTAGTCTGAATAGTTGACATGATTGCTTCATGATCTAACTCTCGAACCTTCCAAAGAATTTTCTTATTGGGCCCTCCTTGATATCTATACAGCTGAATATTTTTCTCTAGAACTAGATGCGAATATAAGATCATTTTCATGTGTGTCTCAAAGTCTTCAAACACCCAAACAAAGGAGTTTTTTAATGGATACTATCGAAGCCAAGTTCTAGTAACTACCATTGACCCTATAGGGTATTCAATATCTTTGCCATCTATATAAGGAGAAGTCAACTTCTTTCTTCCCTTGATGAAACTACATAAGAAATAGTTTGTTCCATCTTCATTGTCTTCTGTCGCAATAACTGCAAACACATGTCCTACAAAAAAAAAGGTTTCAACTCAAATTTAAATTGTACATATTAAAATTTCAATGGACATAACTCAATACAAAAATTGTAAATAACCATAAATACCTTGTCCCACAAAAATTGAAATTTCGTCAAAGTCCTTGGATGTTGCAACTTCATTTGCTAGAAACAAGTCGTAATGCTTATGGAGGTTGATAACTAGGAAGAAGATTTTGTAACACACCAAAAATACCAACACAAAAACAACGCAGTGAAATACAGGATAACTTTTTTTTTTTTTGACTTGCTTTGACTCAACATGACACAACATGACGTCACAAGGTTACAACCAACACTTGGAACCACTTGTTACGGGGAAGACCACAAGGTCAGCACAGAAATGTTCACACCTATCAAGGAACAATGTACTCTTCTTTTGACAGGACAACATGGAAGTCCAGACCACATGACACACTTACAGCTAGGGCATCCCATGAGGAATTTCTTGTTAAATTTTATTGTTTACCAAAGTGTCTCTTCATTCTTAACTTACGTTCTTATAAAATTTTATGTAATGATTCACACGCAATTCTTTTCGCAAGGGACAACTTCTTTCTTTTCAACGGTTGACTAAATAGCTTAAGGCCAAGCTTTCTAAACTAGGATCATCAAATTCGATGTCCAAAACTTTCTTATTCATTTGATTTTAAAACATTTTCCATTTCTTACAAGGTTAATTAATCTTATTCAAGCCACTAACACATATTCCACACCTCTGTTGCACAGGTGAAGGCATAAGTTCCGATTGAGTGAAAAGTACCGCTTAGGGTTCATAACAATAGCCTTCTTGTTTAAGGATTAAATTTTGACCTTGTTTAAGAATATCACCATGGATTAAGGCATGGGTTAATAGAATAGGACAATAGAATTTAGCTTCAGCGTCACATTGTTTACTATCAATCTTTCATTGAGGTTAAGAGTTTATCGTGAATGGTTAAATGTTCTATCTAGACTTTACTTAATTAGGTTTGGCATAGGGGAACATTTCAAACGATAAAGAGAAATTTAAGGTTTTATTAATCACTTTCACTCCTACTTATTAAACCCTATCATTTTCTAGAATCTAACCATTGATTTCACCATGAGATCATTTAAGTTTTCACTGTAGAAGGATAGTGTTTATTGGTTTGGCTCGGGAAATAAATAAGTAATCATATTTCGTTACAAAAGATAGTTTCCCCTTGATTGTTCCAGGTCTCAAGGCTATCAAGTAGATCACATCTACATTAATACATTCATATATATAAATTTTAGATTAACTTTTATAAAGACTATCCAGTTCACTTTATAGTGCTTACAACGCATTGCTACTAAGCCTTAGGAGGATTTACAACTCAACATTTTAACTCAAGAGAAAAGTTTAATAGTATTCGTTTGCGGAAACAAAACAAGGTTATATCAATTCATTCCAACAGGATGCACAAATCAAAGGGACATACTATCTCTATTGAATCATGACTAGGGAGCAAGAGAGTAATAACATGGGACAATCCCCGCTACTATACTAAGGGTTAAAATTCACTAGAATATCCCATAACCAAGCGGTAATCAAATTTCATCTTTCACATGATAGCCAAACAAACCAAAGTTTCAACAGTTACAACAACAATACTCTACAATACATTTACTAGGCACTGACCCTTCTTCTAAAATGTCTAAAGGCCCTTTCCAAATTTTATATCATAATACACATTCGTACAAAGGAACATCATAACCAAGATTGATGCAATAATCTACAAGTATTTCCATCATCTAACCACGTAAGCCATCTGCAACAAATTTTCTACAAGAGTCAGTTCACGAGAACTGAGCAAGATAAGGCTACACCAAACCACCATAACTATTATCTAACAATATCACAAAAAGGAAGCACTTTATTACAAGAATTGGTTTCAAATCTCTAAACACTACTAACACATCAAGTCATAATAAAGTCTTCATCATGCCAATCAAAGAAGGAGAAGACCTTGTACTTCAGTTAGGAGCAAAACAATGAAAGTAATAATCGTATGAGAATGGCCCTTAGCCCTATAAGGAGATATAAACAATCTAGCAAAGAACAGAATTCCCATCAAGTAAGTAAATAACAATAATTACAAGATTGAGATTTGATATAAATAGACCAACCATCTAGAATTTTATCAAAGGTACCAATGCATAGGCTAAAATAATACATTTCTAAAAGAACAAAAGTCGATCGGCCCAAGAAAGGGGAAACACGGGTTTCAAAATTTAACACAAAAAGTCATGAACTAATGAGTTTCAAACCGGAAATCCAATAGAGTTTACACACAATATAAGTTTCAAAGCGAAGGCATAGTATAGTAGTTTGACCATTAACTACAAAATTTTCCCATCATCCAAGAAGGGTCAAGGTCTTATAGGCTAGTAGCTAGCATGCGAGAGGATAAGGGGGCTCCGTCACACAAGAGTAAACAATAATGTCATCAACAATTTTTAATACACTAAAGGCTTGCAAACTTCCACAACAATTCTAATGTCTAATTCAGTTAAAATAAATTATCCATTTCTCGAAACAACCATATTTTACAGCAACCCTTGGTAACACAGTCAACGTCACACAAATAGGTACAAGCATAATTTCTAAGTGACTTTATCAACACAAAACCTTCCGCTATGAATTCATAAGATTATCACACGAAGGCTGGGTTTTTTCCCGAAGGTCAATCAAATTTAAGGAATCTCCATCACAACCTATTACAGTAATTACGTGCATAAAAACTGACCAATATTAATTAATAGCGTTAACATTACAAGGGGGAAAATAATGTAAGTTAGGAAAGATAGAAGAGCGCCATCAGAAATAATTCTAGAGGGGGATAGACCAAACTATTCTAGTGTCGACGAGGTATTGGATTCACACAATGAAACCTTCAGCTTAGTTGATCCGAAAAGCTAGTTATGATTCAAGTTGATACGCATGGTCAAGGTACTTCTTGAGGATGGCCTTAAAAAATCCTAGAAACAAGATGAAGGATAGTATAAGAGTCTAAACACACGAGACGGAAAAACACGTTGCACACAAACCCTTTTATTCTACCAGTTTTAATACCGAAACTCTAAGCTGGCTAGCCCACGCATTGCTCGCACAATCCTATAATCTTTCTTTCTCGATGCCAATAGGTTATTGACGGGACTTGTGAAGGAGCTAACAAAAAACGTCAAGGAAAAACTTGGGTGCTAGGACGGGGGTTTCATAGTTAATGTAAACTTACTTCCATGATAACGAAAATTCTAACTTGATCAACATAATAACTTGCAACTCATTCACAGAGAAGAATTAACACATAAACAAACAGAAAAAGTTCTATCATTCGAGCAAGAGAAAACATAACATTCAAAGGAGAGGGCACACACATCCTTTCGACCCACATTCTGTCAACGATAAAAGCTAAAACAAGAAGACACAAGCAGAAAGGGAAATCTCCCATCATGACATCCAACTGACAAATCAATGCAAGGAAAAGTGGTTCGATTTCACAATATTTTTAAATAAAATAACAGTAGAAAGGTGTAGAAATATCTTGCCTGTTTTCTCCAGCTTCAACAGGTCGTACAGACTCCACACAAGCCAGCATAAAACAATAGCATGAGACAAGGATGTGAGCACTGCTGCTGGCAATGTCGAAGGGCCAAATGTATAACTGGATAACAGATGGGGAGAAAATTGAACAGTTGAAATTTATGTGAAGAGATGTTTTTTCTGCGAAACAAGTCTCCACATCTACCTCTGTATATCCTGTGGGTGCTTCGAAAGATATGCAGCTTCACCCATGTAGGCGAGAATCAAGCAAGGATAGATAAATCCTGTGAAAGCTATCTGCCACACAAATCCAAGGATTATTTATCCACCTAAAAGTGTTCAAGCAGTCATTGCACATGTAAAATCGAGAGAATAGATTACCTTGATTGAAAATTGGGAAAAAAATGTCCCAAATCTGTAAACATGGCCTCTGCACCTGTAATGCAAGGAAAATGCCTCCAAGGGACTCCCATCCGGATTTTTTTTTTTGGTTTTCGAAAGGAGATTATACATGTAAAATGTGAAATGGCCCTAAAAACTTTTGGATTCCAACGAGTTATGTTGAAAACACCAATGTCGCTGATGCAGATGAGCCAAGTTATCACAATGGGTGCAAACATAAAGGCAACATTCCGTGTCCCAAAATGTTGTAGTGCAACGAGAGCCACCCAAATCACACAAGCAATTACCACAATGTACCTGTCGTGGAGATTAGTAGCTCTGATTTGAATTTCCTAAACTGCCGAAAGAACAGAAATTGTGGGCATGAGCACACCATCGCCGAAGACCATGGAGGTTCCCAGCAGCACTACCAGCAATAGCCCAATGCGGAACTTATACAGCTTTTCAAACAACGATTTTATCGAACAACCCAGACCACTTTCCCACGCACCTTTTTCCCCCCCCCCCAAAACGCATCAGGAAACAATAGAAAGCCACATCCATATTTTTTGTTAACAGGCCCTCACCCATGGGGCAGAGCAGAAGGAAAAAGGCACGCGAGGAAGGAGAGATTGGATTTGCATGTACATGAAAAGGGGTAGTCGTAAGATTTTGCAACAACTGATCTCGACTGTGGTCACGTGCAACAAGAACATTAGGTTCAACACCAACGGTTCTTTGGGATCACCCTGCAGCAGCTGTCGTACTTAACTCTCTCTGGAGGCCACTAATTTTCTGGGATAAGTTTACTTCTCTACCCTGTAGCTGCTGCATATAGCCAAACACTTCCTCACAACACTCTCCTAGAAAATTTTAGTTCTACAGTCCACTAAAACTGCCTGTACAGCACGATTTTGAGACCCACACCCACCCACGCAACATCAGGGTGACAAACCTTCATTTCACCATCAATGAATCCACTATGCAGAACACGCTATAGACATTCATCTCAAATCCCAACAAGACACTCCTCTCTGCTCACATGGCCAGAACAGGTCAGAGAGAGCAGGTAGCATAAGACGCGTTAGATTTGCAAATCAAAAAAAATAATAAATGAGGCGTGGCTACCAGCAAGGACTACTCCACCGACTCCTCACACAGGGATAGACATGACAGTCTTAAAAGCTGGCAGGTTGGGTGGTTGGGAGGAGGCCAAGGTGGCAGTGGGGGGCAGATAGCAGAGAAGGAAGCCCATGCCCAACGGGGCATTACATAAAGGGTGTTTAAAAATTTCAACTGCAACATAGTATCCTCGTGAAGACCCTTGTCATCATGAAGGTACTATGTTGTAATTGGCGTGTGTCAACATCAAAATGTGTTTTCCTCATCTGGATGAACATACCTTTACTAGGAAGTTATATCTTATTAATTTCTTCGTAACTAATTAATTACATCAACCCTACTCAACAACTAGGTTCTTTAATTGTTAAGCTTTAGAGTTAAAACTGCATTAGATGAAGTTATGCAGATAAATCTTCTTTCTATCCAACTCACATGCTTTGATTTGAACTATTAACAACCTCATTCCAATTTTACATTAAAGGCCTAGTACACATGGAAGTTTAATTTATTTACTCACTTAATACAGCCATAGCTTATATTCATTCTGAGCAAGTCGTTTTTCTATTAGACTTCATTAAAATGAAGTCTAATTCCCTTTTTAATCATCTTTTCCTACATTCCTATTTTAATTAATGAAGTCTACATGAGAATTCAAACATTCTTTAACTACAAATAACAATAAGGATTCATATCAAAAAGGTCTTAAATTAGGACTATGATTTATTTCAATGGAATTTTCTTGCATTTACCTTATCGAGGGTTAAATTCTATCATAAACCCATTTTACATTATGAACTATTATCAATGTTTACTTCTAATAAAAACATTTCATTTAAATATAGTCATAGAGATATAGTTAATTTTCAATGTAAGAAAGTCAACTTTATAAGTTGCATCCTCACTTGAGAGGGTAATACATCTAACACCTCATACTTCTATTTACTCCATTCCAAACCATAAAAATGCTATTGTTTGTGAAATAGAGTAATATTCATTATTTCCACTCATTGCATGCCAAAAGGAATTACATCAAGTCCAAAAAAATTTCACTTATATTTCATTCAACAAGAAGGAAATTATACATTTACATGTCCAAACGCTTCAGATATTACTAATACCAAACAACACTATTTCAATCAATTTCAGATACAACTCTATTTTCCATCAAATAAATTTCAGTAATGAACCATATTTCATCATAAAAATATCATGTCTCTTTGATAAACAAATGTAACTTCCTAAATATATTTATCATTTCAACACTTATGAAGTCCGTCTGCAAAATTACTAGCACGGGTTAGTTCATTAAATTGAGCATGATAAGCACTAAATCATTAGAATGATGTGATTTTAACTAACTATTTCATAAAAATAACTCTAGCTGTTATGAAACAGTCCTGAAGCAATTCAGAAAGACATAACAAAAAGGAGTTACAATACTCAAACAAAATAAAGAGAGAAAGAGATATACAACAAATCGAAAGTAAGGTTAGGTCATGAAATATAACTACTTCTTCCATCCATACTATTGTCTTTTATCAAAATAATATAAATCATAATTCTGATAAGTAATATTTCAACAAAATTTCACTAGTACTTTCATATATTTCTTTTCATGATCACTCATCCGATTAGATCCGTTTAACATAAAAAGGTAACTATCCTAACTAGCTTTAAGGCATAGTTCACAAGTAGATCATTTACGACCATATTCCATCTCAATATTTCATTAACCTATATCCATCCTAAAATCTGAGTTGCCAAAAATTGAACTTCAATATCATAAGAAATAAGTTAAAATAACCAAATCATCATAACGTTTAAGTGTCTTGTTTTAGAGTATCCTAATACTCAAACTCAAAACTAGGAACCAAATCAAGTTAATAACCGAACAAGATAAATCAGACTACTTAAAGATGTAATATTACTTCCAACAAGAAAAAAAATTACACTCTAATCTCAAAAAGAAGCATCATTGCAATAATTACCTTAAGTAGTTAAACGTTTAAGTTTTTACTCTATACTAACTCATTAAACCATTCAAATAATTCCATCCTAACACTTTATTCCATCAAATTAAATACTTCCTTAACAACATTCAGTAATCATTCTTACCAGACAGCCAAGAAGTTGCATAACAAAATAGACCAAAGAAAGACAACATCTTCAGAAAGTGCAAAGTTGAAAGAAGAATAATGGAAGGAGAGGGAGAAAGATCACAAACCCTCAACTCTTGTATGATTATAGGTGAACCTAAAGAAACTAATAACCTATATTGACAAGATCATTATCTAGTGTCTCAAACAAAAATCTGAAATGGAGATCTAATATGGGTTTGAATTGAATGAACAACAACTAGGAGATTCTAAACATAGCCTTTATTTCCACAAGATAACAAATAAAAAATTACTCAAAATATGAAAAGATGGAAGGAATAATTTTAACAGATGGTGAATTCTAAACAAACATTCTAACTCATATACGTATAGGAGAAGAAGTAATCAAATTGATTTAACCTAATAGAAGTAATCATTCTATATTCATGAAGAAAACATTGCCTAAGCTCTGTAAGAACTGAAACTAAGTTTAATCTCCCAAGGCCTAAGAAATAGGCTAACACAATACATCAAAATAATATCGATAGAATTATCAAGAAGTTCAAGTTGATAACGACAACTAAAAAACAATAAATCAATAGCCAAGGGAGTTTTCCCTTTCTAGCACATATTTCGTTAATTTCATAGGTTACCCAATCAACCAATAGAGTAGAAAATTGAATATCATTTCCCTTATGAGCTTCCAAAAATTAAGCTTTCTGAAAATAACAAATCAATTCTAGAGAATAGAAGAAGTATACTTTTGTAGGACTTTTAAAATATTAATCGAAAGAAATTAAACAAGTACATGAAGATGTTTAATCAATTGCAAAGAGAACCCAACAACAATTTATCTTTCCTTAATAATCAGAGGGCCTGAGTCTGCAACCGAAATAATACAAACAAAAACCCAGATTTACAATCACAAACAATGATAATAAAATAGGAACGTTCACCAATTTAGAGCCTTCCAACTATACAAAAATAATATGAGTAAGTAGGCATCATAGAATTTTATCTTCCCTGAAGAATCATGAAGATTCAATCAACAGTCAAGTATTCAAAATAGTTTAATAACTGTAATTTCCCAATACAAAGGAAACAAGACCATTCTAGAACAAGATCCAAATATTAAATAAAACCAAGATACCTACAAGATTTAAAGAGTTAAAAAAATATCACAAACATTTTTTGACTTGATCTCAGACCCGTGCAGAAAGATTAAATCATAACTCAGCTATCAAATCAAGAAAATCGAAAACCCAGATCACACTTTCCATCATTCAAATTGAACCGAAAAATCATTCCCAATAAACAACACAAAAACCTCAAGCAGATAAATCTTATTAGTAGAATGAAAACTAGCCTATTCCAAAGAGAAGAGCTTGTTCTTACGAAAACCTTAAGTAAAAGAAAAAATATTAATGAATAGAGCGTTTCATGCCTAATAGCAGCTTCACCTTCACCGATTCACAGAAGTATCCAAACAGAGCTTCAATCTTCCTTTCGAAATGTAAAAACCACATAAAAAATTCCTCTATCTCCTTCTTATAGTCTCATAGTGCCAACCCTTTCTTCCACACCATGCAAGGAAGGAAAACTTATGCATTGACACATTACATGAAAAAATTGAACTAGAGGTTCGAAAAAAAAAAACAACCACATGTAGAGCTCTAGCTCCAAAACCAAATGAATCAACAAAACTAAACCCTCTATCTTCTTCCTATGTAGTTTCGGCAATTTCCAAAAATTAAATACAAAGTAGGATTTTTAGTCCTTCCTATTTTCCCGCCACCGCCATCTCCAAATTTGGAGTTGACTTAATTCAAACAAAACATGCCTCATAAAACTTTGGCAAAAATTCCAACTCATCCCTCTTAAGTTGGTAACTGCCTTTGCCAAATTTGGATGTAGAAAGAGATGAGGTTTCATAAATTGCCTTAAATTCCTTAAATTTTCTACCTCCCACTTGCCTCTTTTCACATGTCATTTCATTGGCCCCCTTAGGCTAGCCATTCCATTAGTTAGGTTAGACACTAATTTAAGAATCAACATACCTCTATAGGGAGGTACATATTTTTAGTCTAGGTCACTCTTAATTCCTTTTCATCTGAATTTAACAAAAGAACATATGAACTTAGGTTAGGTTTAACCCTTAGGATAGAGTTACTAGTTTTAGAACAAAGTTCTATTATGTCCCAGGTCCCCAATGAAAAATTCATCATACCATAATAGAAAATAAGAATCAAGTTGTTACTTGATTAAATTTGAAGTAGAGATCAATGGAATGGTTCGTTCATAACCTTTGTACATTACAGGTCAAGAACTCTTCCATTTTTCCAAATTGTAAATTATGACAACAAGACATGAAAACTAGAAGGATACCTTTGATCAATGGAATTGATCCTAGGTAATATTGTTTGAATCCCCATAAATTATAAAAACTGAAACTCAAGTTCATAATCCCTAGAAGTGGATTTATTTTACATAAAAGAGATGGATTGATTCATTTTCAATTAATCAAAATCATGACAGAATATACCTATTCCCAAAAAATAACTTCTTATCTTTTGTAAACATGATTTCCTAAGGCATAAGAGTACACCATCTTAAGACAAAATCACATGTCATCGTTTGTACCTTCTATAGTAGAAGTCATCATATGTACCACTCATGTTAGAGGTGTTACATACCTCCCTCCTAGAAAGCATCATGATCCCGATGATTAACTTAGTATAATAATTTTAAACAAGAATTGTAATCCAAATAATAGTTCTTTCATCCATAAGCTCACAACATAACCAGATTTGGAAAATTCAAATTTTCATAATTATTCAGCAATAAAATAGTTGTTTAAATACTAATGAATTTAGTATCTTCCGAAAACTAGCAGGTTTATTGATATAATAAGAATAAAATCTTCAAGTTTTATCAATCAACATAATCAACTCTATTGAAATAAATGTGGAAAAGTAGTTTCATATCTTCGAGGTTTTCCCAAGTTGCACTTTCTTCATTAAACTGGTCCCATTAGACCTTACATTGACTTATATTTTTATTTCTTAAGTGCAGCTGGCGAGTTTCCAACACTTGAATGGGTTTAACCATGATTATTCCTAGGTCTTGTACCTACAAGGAATTCCAATTTAACAAATGTGATATATTTGAAACATATTTCTTAAGTAAATAAATATGGAAAACATCATGCATTCGTGCTAAAGCAGGTGGTAAAGTTAAACGATAAGCTACATGGTTAATTATTTCAACAATTTTAAAGGGTCCCACAGAACGAGGTGATAACTTGGCATCCTTGCCAAAGGTTATATAACTCTTTTCTTGTTTAACCCACAAAAATACCTTCTCACCAAGTTCAAATTTCTTGTCAATCCTTTTTAAGTCTACATAAAAAAAATTCCTATCTATTGCCTCCTTCAAACGTTCACGAATCATTTTAACTTGTTGTTCCATTTTCATAAGGATCTTAGGTCTAATTACCTTTTTATCCTCTATGTTATCTCCACTAACTCGAGTTATGCATTTCCTTAGATGTATAATCCTTCAAAAGGTGCCATATTCAGAGAGGTGTGATACATGTTATTATAAGAAAATTCAACTACTTGAAGGTACTCTTCCCATTTGTACTTTTGATCCATGTAGTGCATTCGTAAAATATCTTCAAAAAAATGATTAAATCTTTGAGTTTGCCCATTTGTTTCAAAATGGTATGCTGAACTAAAATTCAGTTTAGTTCTTAATGCTGCATTGAGTGTTTGTAAGCATCTAGATTTCATCCTTGGAACTGTATATGATATGATCAATTTAGGTACACCGTGCAATCTAAAAATTTCATGCAAAAATGTTTTTGCTAAAACAAGTGAATCATCTTTAATATTACCAGTAATAAAATGTGTTACCTTTGTTAATTTATCAACAATTAGAATAACATCATGCATATTTCTTGACATTTGCAACCCTTGAACAAAATCCATGCTAATTACTTGCCATTTATACTATGATATGCTATGAGGGTACAATAAACTAGCTAGATGCATATTTTCAGTCTTAACACGCTGGCATTCTAAGCAGTGTGTCAAAAAATCAGTTACGTCTTTTTTTATCCCTTTCCAAAAATAGTGATGTTTTATATCAGTAATCATTTTCATAATTTTGGGATGCCCTGAATAAGGTGAATTATGAAATTCAGTTAACAACTTCCTACTTAATTCATTTCCCGAAGGTGTATATACTCTATTATCATATCTCAAGATTCCCTTCTCATCAAAGTGAAAACCTCTATATCTCATATAATTTAGATCTCTAGCAAGTGTTGCTTTTACTTGCTGAAAATAAGAATCAGATTCCATGATACATTTTACTTCATCTTTAAACGGAGTTCTCAACATTATAAGTGCATACATATGTTTCCTATGATTTAGTGCATCTGCCACTCTATTTTTCTTTACCCTTTATATAACTTATATCAAAATCATACTTAGATAGGCATTATAACCACCTTCATTTTCTTGCATTCAAATTTGGGTGAGTGAAAATATACTTCATCCCAAGAGGTTAGTTTTTAATTCAAAAGGTGTCCCTAAAAGATAATGCCTCCATACTTGAAGTGCATGAACAATGGTAGAAAGCTCTAGGTCTTGGGGAACATAATTCAATTCATGTAACTTGATTTTTCTCCTTTTAAATGCTATAACATGCTCATTTTGTAATAAAATACCTCTAACCACTTTCGTGGAAACATATGTTATTACACTAAAGTATCCATTTGGATCAGGTATAGCCAAAATAGATGCAAATGTTAGTTGTTTCTTTAGTGTATTAAATGCATATTCACATTTTCCACTCTACACAAATTTCTTATCTTTCTTTTACAATGAAGTTATTGGTGCAGTGACCTTTGAAAAGTCCTTAACAAACTTTATATAGTAACCAACGAGACCCTTGAAGCTTCTAACTTCATATACATTCTTAGGTGTAGGCCACCTAGTTATTGCAACAATTTTTTTATGGATCTACCGCTATTCCATATTTACTTATGACATGCCCTAGATAGTGCACTTTTGTCTCGTAGAAAGAACATTTAGATAACTTACCATGCAATCTTATTTTTCTTAAGATTTCCAAAATTGTCTTCAAATGCTCATTATGCTCACAAATGCTTTTAGAATATATGATAATATTATCCAAGAATACAAGCAAAAATTTGTCCAAGTATTCTTAAAAGATATTATTCATTAAGATCATAAAAGTTGTAGGTGCATTTGTCAAACCAAAAGGTCAAACTGTGAATTAATAATGTTGATACCTTGTCCTAAAAGTTATTTGATGAATATCTTCATAATTGATTCTTAATTGATGATACCCAGATTGAAGATCTATCTTACAATATACTAATGCACCACACATTTGATCAAACAAATCATCAATTCTAGGAATTGGATATTTATTTTTAATTGTTTCTTTGTTTAACATCCTATAATCAATGCACAATCTAAGTGTTCCTTTCTATTTCACAAAAATTACCGGTGCTCCCCAAGGTGATACACTTGGTCTTATCAAACCTTTAGACAACAGTTCTTGTAACTATTCCTTAACCTCTCCCAGTTCAATGGTAGTCATTTGATATGGTTCCTTGGAAATAGGATCGGTTCCTACCTTGATCTCAATAGTGAAATCAAAATCCTGTTTGGGTGGAAGACTGGGTAGTTCTTCCGAAACACATCACTGAAATTTTGTAACAACGGATATCTTTCCAAGAAATCACTATCCCCTTCAGTTGTTTCAAAAAAATTTACTATATATAGGGTGCAACCTTTGTTTTTGGCCCTTTTAAGCTACATGGTTGATAATTTTCTAACTGAAATCTCACTTTTTACTCCTAGATGTCTATTGCTTTTTGCAGATCATCTAGACAGCTAATATGTCTTTCAAAACAAACAATCTTTTCTTTATGATCAGAAAATCAGTTAACACCTATGATTACATCATAAGATCCCAAAGGAGAAATGTAAAGATAAACTTTAGTGGAAAAAATAGGAAAGTCAAGGACTTCACTAAATAGACACATACTAACTGTGTGGACAACATTATTTCCATAATTTACTACCCATGTTTTATCTATTTTTCCAAATTTTCTTTTTAATTTTGAAGCTAATTTAGTAGAAATAAAGCATTCAGTAGCTTCAATATCAAAAAGTATAGTAACATGTATACCAAGTAACTTACCTAGCACTTTTATAGGCGTAACTTACTTTTCATCTTGATTGTCAGCTATGGTTGCATGTATCTTATGCTGCTGATTGTGGTCATCCTTCCTTAGAGGACACTAATTATCATAATGATTTTTTCCACAATTATAGCAGCCTTTTACATGTCCTTTCTTAAGCTGAAATTTAGTTTCAGCCTTAAAATTGTAATTTTGTCCTCCATAGGACTTTTATCCATTATTATTATTCTTAAATTTTTTTTTTCGGAAAATTAGCAACAGCTTTATTTATTGTAGTTTTCTTGTTATTATCAGCAAAAAAAAAATTATTAGCACCAAATTTTTTGCCACGGTCCCTTTTTTGGTACAAGGGACGACGAAGAATTGGAAATTTTCTTTCTGATGTCCTCCTTATCGGTAGAGATTAGTTTTAATTTCTCTTCCTACCTTATGGCTTTTCCCACAACCCCTTCCATGGTGGTTGGGCTATGAACATCTACTTCACCACCTATAATATGATTTAATCCCATAATGAATTTTTGTATTCTAAAATTCTCTTCAGTTTGATATTGAGGTACGTACTTGAGAAGCTTAGTAAAATTTTCCTAGTACTCTGTTACAATTAGATTTCCCTGAGCTAAGTTATGAAATTTAGTCATTTTCTGATCATAGTAAAGTTGTGGCAGCCATTGTTAACAAAATTAGTTTTTAAATTAATCCCAAGTGACGTTTGTTTCATCAATTTTTAACTCATCCTTACGGCTATCCCACCAAGAAGATGCCTCATGGGAAAGCTGAGAAGATCACCATATTACTTTAGTTTCTTCATAGATGTTCCTTATTGCAAAGTACTCCATTTTTCTAAGCCAATTCTCAACTCCATCTCCTAGTGTAGTGCCATCAAACTTGAGTGGACTTATCCTTTTTATATCAATTGTTAATTCAATTGTCAATCTCACTTTTTTATTCTGAGGCTGATTGGGTACATTTACATTAGCATTGGAAATGGTATTGTTATCAACCCCTAAATTTCCAATATTGGAATTGTCCACAGGAGTTGGCTGATTTTTATTACCAGCATCTTCTTCATCCTCCTCATTTCCCAGTACTTGTTGTTCTAGTACAGCCAGATGATCTCTTGTGTCCAACAGGGAAGTAAGAATCTCATTCAGTTTTTGGGCGGTAGCTACTTCTCCACATTGTGGTGGGTTGTTTGCAGCATTTCCTCTTGTTCTAACAATTTTGTGTTAAAAAGAAAATTTAAATTTTATCATATTATGGACACAATAGGTCCAAGAGCTATAACCTTCAGCTCAAATACCAAGATGTAACATTCCCATTTTTAAGAATTTAGAAACAAGGGAAATTTTGTTTTTTTTGCATAATGTTCTAAATTAACATAACTTAGAACACACATTCTAAATCCAATCTATCTCATAAGATAAAACCATATACATTTGTAAATGACTCAGTGAATACTGATCTCTCATGTTAACTTTATAATCTGTATACTATGTATACATGATTTTATTACCCTTATAGAGGTATCAAGTATTCTCTTTAATATGCCTATCTGAATATTTTTTACTGATGCACATATGAAATATTACTTATTAAACTAGGTGACATAGGAAAACACAACCAACAAGTTGTGATACTTTGGCCAAAGATTTTAGACATACTTTACATGATATATTCCTAGATGATATACTTGTCAAATAGAATAAGTCCTTCACCCTACTTGATCTATTATCTAGAGTTATCTGAGAGAGCTACGGAATGAGAAATAGAAGAGATAGTAATTATCTCATATTATTCTGTCTAGAACAAAGCACACGTATAGTATATATAGGACTGAAATCTGTACTAGACTCCCTAACTAAATGGAGAAGATCCACAATAGTTGCAGAGAATAATGGAAGAAGAGATAACAAGATAACAAAGACAACTAATCTAATAACCAACGTATCCTAACATTCCCCCCCTTATTACATTATTCTTGCAAATGTGACCTCTGAAAGATTACAAATTTCACTTTTCCAACAGATTTAGTGAGAATGTCAGCAACTTGTGCTTCAGTAGGACAGTACTGGAGCTGAATTTGATGGTTCAAGACGTGCTCTAGAATGAAATGGCAGTCAATTTCAAAATGCTTTGTTCGTTCATGAAAGACTGGATTCTACACGAGCTTCAACACACTTTGATTGTCGCAATAGAGAATAGGTGACTATTTTTCAGGAATTCCTAGGTCATCCATAATGCGACGTATCCATAACACTTCGCACATAGCTCCTCGTGCGGTGCGATATTCTGCCTCTGTGGATGAGATAGAAACAACATTCTGCTTCTTACTTATCCACGAGATCGGTCCAGATTCGAGACGAAATATGTATCCTGTAGTTGACTTCCTATCATCAACAGATCTAGCATGGTCCGAGTCGACATATCCCTGTAGAAAGAATTGATCATTCTTTTTATATTCCAGACCATAATTAGTTGTTCCTCTGACATATCTCAAAACATGCTTTGCTGCATTCCAGTGACATTTTTTTGGCTCTTGCATGAACCTGGAAAGATAGCTGACAGCATAGCAGAGATCTGGTCTGGTGTATGTCAAATAGATGAGCCCTCCAACCAATTGCCTATAGAGAGTAGCATCTACTTGAGGTGAGTCCTGGAATCTTGAAAGTTGCAAGACTTTTTCCATGGGAGTGGATATAGGTTTACAGTCGGACATTCTGTACTTTTCCAGGAGTTTCTTGGCATACTTTGTCTAGGAGACAAAGATGTGATGCTCCTTTTGCCATATTTCCAAGCCAAGACAGTAATGTAGTAGCCCCAAATCTGTCATGTCGAAGGTTCTTTTGAGATCATTCTTTACAATATCAACCTGATATTCTGAACTACCAGTGATCACAAGATCATCTACATAAACAACCAGAATGATAATTTCTTTGCCTACCTTCTCTATATACAAATTTGAATCTAAGGGACTACGAGTGAACCCATGCTGCAAAAGGTGATCGTTGATCTTGATATACCATGCCCTGGGAGCTTGTTTCAGTCCGTAAAGAGATTTGATGAGACGACATACCTTTTTAGGCTGATTTTCATCAACAAATCCTTCAGGTTGGGTCATGTATACTTCTTCTTTCAGATCACCATTTAGGAAAGCACTCTTGACGTCCATCTGCTGAAGTCTCCATCCTTTCTGTGTTGCAAGTGCGCAAACTACTCTGATGGTCTTCATCTTCGTAGTGGGTGCAAAGGTTTCTTCATAGTCGATGCCTTCTTTCTGAGCATATCCTTTGGCTACAAGTCGTGCCTTATATTTTTCGATGGATCCATCTGCCTTATATTTTGTCTTGAAGACCCATTTGCAGCCTATGGGTTTCTTTCCTGTAGGCAGATTGACAAGTTCCCATGTCTGATTTTTCATGAGCAAGTCATATTCTATTTCCATAGCTTCCTTCCACTGAGTTTGACTGAGTGCTTCACGAACATTATCTGGCTCGGAGCTATTCATCAGTGAACTCATGAGTGCAAATTTTACCTCATTTCTTGTTTGACTCCTTGTTTTGACTCAAGATGATGTATCTGGGAGTTGTTACAAATTTGAGTCCTTGATAGTTTTTTGTACCCACTTCGGATGAGAACTTGACTGCTTTTGAGAAGAACCGTGTTGTTGCCGTGAGGATTGATGTGGAGTCACATTCTGCAGTTCTCCAAGGTCAAAAAATAGTTCTCCTGGTAGCATTTCTTTTCTCTGAGTAGTCTCCTCCAGCTCATCATCTGATTCAGAGACTAATCGGTGAGATGTGTTTGGAAGTGAATCTTCTGTTGATACTATTGAGTCAAAGGATGACTCGTCACAAACCACATCCCGACTCTCGTATACTTTCTTTGTCTCAGGATCCATAAGACGATACGCCTTCGAGGTAGTACTGTAGCCAAGAAGGATACATGGGAGTGTTTTTGGCTCTACCTTCTTTCTCTTCTAAGCTGGGACATGCATGTATGTTGTGTAACCAAATACTCGCAAATGAGAAATCAATGGTTTTTTACCACTCCATACCTCTTCTAGCGTCTTGTTCAGTAGAATCTGTGTTGGTTCCCTGTTGAGAAGATATACAGCCGTTTGTACTACTTCAGCCCAATAGCGTTCTCCTAGCTTTGCAGTTGATAGCATGCAGCGAGCCATTTCCATCTCTGTGCGATTGCGACGCTCAACAATGCCATTTTGCTGGGGCGTGTAGGGAGCAGTCAGGTGCTGCTTAATGCCGTGATGGTTTAGGAAGGCCAAGAACTTCTTTGATGTGAATTCCCCCCCTCGATCTGAGTGGAGTAGAAGAAGTGGTTGTCCAGACTCTTTGACAACATGATGACAGAAGTTCTGAAAGTGTTGAAGAGCCTCACTTTTCGGCTTTAGGAAATATACCCACATCTTGTGAGAGTGTTCATCCACGAACAACTAGAAGTATTTGTATCCTAAAAACGAAGCAGGCAATGGGCCGTTCAGATCGGTATGAACTACCTCCAGACACTTCTTGGCATGGAAGGTGCTCGCTTGAAATGGATCTCTATGTTGTTTTCCTGCAAGACAACCAGGGCAAATAGGCAAGGAACTGGACAATTTGGGTAGTCCACGAACCATTGCTTTTGAACTCATCTGGTGCAGTGAACCGACTGAAAAGTGTCCATATCTAAAATTCCATAAGGCAGTTGATTCTATTGTTGAAGCAGATAAAGCTACTGCAGAAGATGAAACAGTATCTAAAGCAAATAACTTATCTTTTACAAAGGCTTTAGCAAGAACTGTACCTTGTCGGGAGATTAAGCATGATTTAATGCCATTTTGAAAAAGAAATTCAACCTTAAGGTGATGATTCAAGAGCTGAGTAACTGACAAAAGATTGCTAGTCAAGCCAGGAACATATAGTACCTTTGTAAGTGTACATTTTCGTGGCCCCAGAGGAATGGTCACATTCCCTATTCCTTCTACAATGTACTCTTTGTCATCCGCTATCTGAACTCGATCTCCAGTTGGCTCTTCGTGTAGTGAATCAAACAGCTTCTTGTCACCTGACATATGCTTGCTTGCACTAGAGTCTATCAACCAGACTTTCTTCATGGGCTGAGAAGTTTGAGAGATGAGTACAAGATTCTTACTACAATGGACTCCTTCTGATGTCTCCTCATCAGATTCATCATCCTCTTGTTGGGCTGCAAGATGTCCTTTTTACTTTCTCCAGCGGGGACGTCGTTTAGACTTTTGAAAATCTTCGCGCCCGGATGTGCTTGTATGGCTTGAAGGCCCTTGTTTCAGGCTGTTGTGCCAAAAGTGATCAGTGCCGTGAGTATTGGTTCTGCAAATGTGACACCATCTCTTTGACTTTTGATTTTTCTGTTTGGATTGCGCTAGATTTGGCTTCTCTGGGGACCTTTCCGATTCTTCTAGCCATGATTAGGCTTTGAGAATAAGGCTTTGTCCTGAGACTCCCCATGCGATGAAGTGATAGCTTCTTCTTGCTGCAAAAAATTCACAAGCTCTTCGAATGTCACTGTTTGTTTAGACACATTCAGTGTTGTAACAAACACTCGAAATTGAGAAGGGAGTGCTCTCAAGGTGATTGGGACGAGAAGTTTATCGTCTACCATTTCACCGAGTGCCAATAAATCCGATCTCAACTCAGCCACGTGACGCAAGAATTCCTCCACTTTCTCGTCAGACCCCATAGAGAGGGTGTGCAGCTTCGACTGAAGATGAAGAATCTATGTCTGATTTTTGGCTTCATAAATGGTTGCCAACTTGTCCCAGGCCTCCTTTGGTTTCTCCGCATTCCGAAAATGTGGTTGCACATCATCATTGATACTGAGCATTATCAGCTCAAGGCTTTAGCACAAGCCATGTCATATTTTATTAGTTCATCGGGGGCTGTGAGAGCAGGCACAGACCCTGTGACAATTCCCCATAATCCTTCAAACTAAAGGATTGTCTTCATTTTTGTCTTCCAGGCCGCAAAATTAGGCCCTTTGAGCAACTGAGAATTAGACAGAAGTAACTTCTGAGCAGACATTGTAATAATAAAAAAAATATTTCTTTATTTGAAAATGTTATTACAATTTGGACTCACTGTCGAGAATGACTAGCTTGTAGGTGCTCGCGATATTCGCGTGCTGTGAGATGGCGACGCTTTGCAGGGCATTCTTCTTCGTCGTCACAATCTGCGTCATATCCGGCTTCTAATTCTTCCCGTACTCACTTTGCTTGGCAGCTGACGTCGAAAAGAAAGTACTCAAGGAGTCCTTCTTGAACAAGTTTGTTGAATGTAAGATTTCTGCAATTTCGAAGCTCGTTCAGCAAAGCAAAGTAGAACCTAGAGCTCTCAGGAGCTTCTCCACAGTGTTCTCTGGCTGGCGAGTTGATGTTGTGGCTTTCAGCTGTGGTGACCGTGTTGTTGACGCTTTCAATCGAGTTGTCTACACTCGACATTCGATGTAGTGTAGAAGAGACTGTTGTAGACTCAAAGAACTACCTCGACAGCATTTGAAGGTCTCCACACACAGAAATAAATTCTCTCTCCTGGCGAGATCTCCATTTCCAGCTTGTGGTCTCCAACATGCTCAGACAGTCTCCACGAAAGAGTTGTCTTCAATACGCTCAGGTTTCGAACATGGCTCGGCTGGCCGTGAGTTCGATGAAATTGATTTGAGTATTGCTGAATCCAATCCGGGATTCTGATTACATTTGATTGCTGGGAGAACAGAATCCTGATGTTTCGGCTTTTGATGGCTGCTCAAAGCTCTTCACTCAGACAACAGACCAGCTTCAGAAATCAATCTCACAGTTACTCATACTTTTTCAAGCAACAGCAAGATTCTCCACGTAACAGCTTCCACGTTCTGGAATAGGTTTATCTTCCTCCGTTGCGTGATATACAAAAACTCAGTAGGTACTCACGCCTGTCCTGGAGCCGCGTGTTTTGGCTAAATCACTCCTGTTGTTGGTGAATTCCGTCACGTCCACGTTGATTGCTGGCAGAGTAGGTCGCAGCTTAAAACACCAGGGTAACCCATCAAGGATTCACACATAATGCAGGCAGCCGATCCGTTTGCCATGGGTGCAGGCCACGTGATTCTGCTAGCTGCAGTTGATCCTGGCCTTGTCTACGATATGGAAGCATCAGGTTACATCGACTATTTTTGCAAGCTCAAGTATACCAGCGAACAAATCGCTGTACTCACCAATCCCACAAGGAAATAGTCTCCGGCACGTCAATATCATGTCCGCATGTGGCCGGGCTGACCGTTCTGATGAAAGCAGTTCACAGCGACTGGAGTCTCGTGACGATCAGGTCTGCCATGATGACCACTTCATACACGCTCTGATACCAAACTGAGAGAGCTACGGAATGAGAAATAGAAGAGATAGTATTTATCTCATATTATTCTGTCTAGAACAAAGCACACGTACAGTATATATAGGACTGAAATCTGTACTAGACTCCCTAACTAAATGGAGAAGATCCACAATAGTTGCAGAGAATAATGGAAGAAGAGATAACAAGATAAGAAAGACAACTAATCTAATAACCAACGTATCCTAACATTATCTACTAACTTTTGTCAGTCCACTCATTGAAGGTTTAACCCTAGCCAAGTATATCAACAAGGCAAAGTGTGGAGGAATTTTTATGGTGACTAAGGGTACTTAGACATATTCAATCAACTTATGTCGATTGGGCATGTCTATTTATCCTAAGTCAATGTGAGTTGACCCTGACACTATATCATACCCCTATCTTTACCTTTAAAATAACTATGATCAAGTTATAATTTATGTTAGTCTAGTTGAACAAACTCTTAAGGGTGTTGAAACATGTCAACTGCAATATAGTATCCTCATGAAGACCCTTGTCATCACAAAGGTACTGCGCTACAGTTAAAGTGTGTCAAAATCCAACTGATTTTTGCTCATCTAGATGAACATACCTTAGATCGGAAGTTATATCTTATTAATTTCTTCATAACCGATTAATTACATCAACCCTACTAAAGAACTAGGTTCCTTAATTGCTAAGCTTCAGAGTTAAAACTGCATTAGATGAAGTTATGTAGATAAATCTACTTTCTATCCAACTCACATGCTATGATTTGAACTATTTATAGCCTCATTCCAATTTTCCATTAAAGGCCTAGTACACATGGAAGTTTCATTTATTTACTCACTTAATATAGCCCTAACTTATATAGGTTTTGAGTAGGTCCTTTTTCATATTAGACTTCATTGAAATGAAGTCTATTCCCTTTTTAATCGTCTTTTCCTAAAATTCTATTTTAATTAAGGAATTTTACATGAGAAAGAACACCTTCTCTAACTACAGATAATAATAAGGATTCATTTCAAAAAGGTATTAAATTAGGACTATGATTTATTTCAAGGTAATTGTCTTTCCTTTCCGTTATTAAGGATTAAATTCTATATAAACCCAACGTACATTATAAACTATTATCAAAGTTTAACTCTCATACAAAAGTTTGATTTAAATGTAGTCATAAAGATATAGTTGAGTATCAATGTAAGAAAGTCAGCTTTATAAGTTGCATCCTTAGTTGAGAGGGTAGTACATCTAGTACCTTATACTTCTATTTACTCCATTCCAAACCATAAAATTATGCTACTATTTGTGAAATAGATTAATATTCATTATTTCCTCTCATTACAAGCCAAAAGGAATTACATCAAGTATAACCAAATTTCAGACATCTTTCATTCAACAAGGAGGAAATTATACATTTACGAGTCCAAACTCTTCAGATATTACTAATATCAAACATCACTATTTTAATCATTTTTAGATACAAATTTCTTTTCCCTGAAATACATTTCAGTAATGAACCATATTTCATCATAAAAAAACCATGTCTCTTTGATAAACAAATGTAAATTCCTAAAGGTATTTCTCCTTTCATCACTTACAAAGTTCCTCTGAAAAATTGCTAGCACAGGTCAGCTCATGGAACTAATCATTGTAAGCACTAAATCATTAAAGTTATGTTCTTTTAATTAACTATTTCATAAAAAGAACTATGTTGTTATGAAACAGTCTTGAAGCAATTCATAAAGACATAGCTAAAAGGAGTTACAATACTAAAACAAAATAAAGAGATAAACAAATATAAAAAAAAATAAAAAAGTAAGGTTAGGTCATGATATATAACAACTTCAACCATCCATATTATTGTATTTTATCAAAATAATTTAAACAGTAATTCTGATAAGTAACATTTCATCAAAATTTCACTACTACTTACATATATTTCTTTTCATGATCACTCATTCGATTAGATCAATTTAGAAAAAAAAGGTAACTATCCTAACTATCTTTTAGGCATAGTTCAATAGTAGATCATTTTCAACAATACTTCCATCTCAATATTTCCTTAACCTATATTCATCCTAAAATCTGATCTTCCAACAATTGAACTTAAATATCATAAGAAATAAGTTAAAATAACCAAACCATCATAACATTGAAGTGTTCTGGTTTAGAGTATCCCAATACTCAAACTCATAACTAGGAACCAAATCAAGTTAAAAGCCAACCAAGATAAATCAGACCACTCGAAGATGTAAGATGGCTTCCAACAATTAAAAGAGTTACACTCCAATCTAAAAAAGATGCACCTTTGCAATCATTACCTTAAGTAATTAATTTGTTAATTTTTTACTCTAGACTAACTCATTAAACCATTCAACTACTTCCATCCTAACACATTATTCCATAGAATTGATTTCAACTTCAGCTATACTTCCCTAACAACATTCTCTAATCATTATTACTAGACAATCAAGAAGTTGCATAACGAAACAAACAAGAGAAGTGCAAAATCTTCACTAAGTGTGAAACTGAAAAAAAAATAAAGGAAGGATATGGAGAAAGATTACAACCCCTCAACTCTTGTATGATTAAAGGAGAACCTAAAGAAACCAATAACGTACATTGACAAGGTCATTATCTAATGTCTCAAACCAAAATCCCAAACAGAGATATAATCTTGGTTCAAATTGAATGAACAACAACTAGGAGACAGTAAAGATAGATTTTATTTCCACAAGATAAAAAATCAATCATTACTCAAAAGATACAAAGATGGAAGGAATAATTTTAACACATTATTAAGTCTGAACAATCTTCCTAACTTAGATCCGTATAGGAGAAGAAGTAATCAAAATGATTTAACCTAACAGAAGTCATCATTCCATTTTCACGAAGAAGAAATTTCCTAAGCTCTGTAAGAACTAAAACTGAGTTTAATATCCCAAGGTCTAAGAAACGGAATAACAAAAGACATCAAAATAATACCGATAGAATTATCAAGAAGTTCAAGTTGATAACAACAACCGAAAAATAGTAAACCAATACCCAAAGGAGTTTTTCTTTTTTAGAACATATTTCCATTATTTCATAGGTTACCCAATGACCCAATAGAGTAGAAAAATTAATACCTTTCCCCTTATGCGCTTCCAAAAACTAGGCTTCATCAAAAATAGCAAATCAATTCCAGAGAATAGAAGAAGTATACTTTTTCATGCCTTTTAAAAATAATAATTGAAAGAACTTAAACAATTCCATGAATACATGTAACCAATTGCTAAGAAAAACCCACAACAATTTATCTTTCCTTAATAATCGTAGGGCCCGAGTCTACAACCAAAATAATACAAACAAAAACCCATATTTACAATCACATACATCGATAAGAAAATAGGCACGTTCTCAAATTCAGAGCCTTGCAACTGTACAAAATAATATGAATAAGCAAGAATCATAGAATGTTATGTTCCCTAAAGAATCATGAATATTCAATCAATAATCAAGTATTCAAAATAGTTGAATAACTACATTTTCCCAACAAAGAGAAAGAAGGACAATTTTAGAACAAGATCCAAAGATTAAAGTTAACAAAGCTAACTACAAGATTTAAATAGTTCAAACAAGATCACTAACAGTTTTCGACTTCATATCAAGCCCACGCAGAAGAATTAAAGCATAATGCAACTATCAAATCAATAAAATCCAAAACCCAGATCACACTTTCCATCATTCAAATAGAATTAAAAAAACATTCCCAATAAATAACACAAAAACCTTAAGTAGATAAATTTTATTAGCAAAATGAAAACTGGTCTATTCCAAAGAGTATATTTGTTCTTACGAAACACTTAACTAAACGAAAAAATCTTAATAGATAGAACCTATCATTCCTGATAGCTCTTCTCCTTCACCGATTCATAGAAGTATTCAAGAAGAGATTCAATCTTCCTTTCGAAATGATAAAACCACACAAAAATTCCTCTATCTCCTTTATATAGTCTCACAGTTCCAACCCTTTCTTCCACGTCATGCAAGGAAGGAAAATTCATGCATTGTCACATTGCATGCAAAAAAAAAACTGGAGGTTTGAAAACAAAAACAACCACATACAAAGCTCTAGCTCTAAAACCAAATGAATCGACAAAACCAAACCCTCTATCTTCTTCCTAGGCGATTTCGTCAATTTCCAAAAATTAAATACAAATTAGGATTTTTAGTCCTTCCTATTTTCCCGCCACCACCATATCCAAATTTGGATTGGACTTAATTCAAACAAAACATGCCTCATAAAACTCTGGAAAAAATGTCAACTCATCCATCTTAAGTTTCTAACTTCCTTTTCCAAATTTCACTACAAAAAGAGATAAGGCTTAATAACTTAACTTGAATTCATTGCCTCCCACTTTCCTCTTTCCCCATGTTGTTTCACAGGCCCCCTTAGGTTATCCATTCCCTTAGTTAGGTTAGACACTAGTTTAAGAATCAACATGGGTCCATAGGTAAGTCCATAGTTTTAGTCTAGGTCCCTCTTAATTCTTTTTCATCCCAATTTAACAAATGAACATATAAACTTAGGTGGGGTTTAACCCTTAGGATAGAGTTACTAGTTTTAGAACATAGTTCTATTAGGTCCCAGGTACCCAATGAAAAATTCATCAGAACAAAATATAAAATAACCAAATTGTTACTTTATTAAATGTGAATCAGAGATCCATGAAGAGGTTCCTTCATAACCTTTACACATTCTAGATCCATAACTCTTCCATCTCTCCAAATTAGACATCATGACATGAAAATTAGAAGCATACCTTGGATCAATGGAATTGATCCAAGGTAATGTTGTTTGAATCCCCTTACATTATGAAAACTAAAACTCAAATTCATTATCCCTAGTAGTTAATTTAATTGGCATAGAAGGGATGGATTGCTTCATTTTCAATTAATCAAAATCATGATAGAATGTACCTATTCCCAACAGATAACTTCTTATCTTCTACAAACATGATGTCCTAAGTAATAAGAGTACACCATATTAAAACAAAATCATCTTGCAACGTTCGTACCTTCTATAGTAGAAGTCATCATAGGTACAGTCATGTTAGAGGCGTTAAATTACTGAATTCCATAATGTGTCATTATCATAGGTATCATGGATATATGCCATTAATATATTTAGATGAGGAGTCCACAGAGTACATGATGTCAATTGTAATCAGCCAAAAAATTTAATAACATGGACAAAAGCTAAGCTAAAATTATATTTGGCCACTTGTGATTGGGAATATTTATAGACATTTATTGATACTATTTTAGAGGAAATGTCATATACAATTGGGGTTTCTTTTTCCATTTCACAAAGAAAATATTAGAAACAATGTAACTCCCACGAATTCAGATTTCAAAACCATACTAAAACGTATTAATTTATTGGGGGAAATTTACGGAAAAAAATTGTTTAAGGGGTTGCAAGAGTGATACTTTGTTCACGATTTAATTAATTTCTGATTAATTATTTATCTAGTTTCACAACTTAGGTCCTTAATAAATTTTATAAAACATACTCTTAAGTTAAAGTGGTCCCATTTACCTATGTCATTTATACCCTTATTACACCTTTATTCTAATTAATTAATTTTCATATAAACACTTTCCCTTTTAACCCCTTAATTAATTTAATGAAAAATGTCCCATTAGCCACTTTAGTTTTAATATCTAGAAAAAAAATCATTTACTTATTTATTAAATTCAAAGTGGAAGGGGAGGGGGTCACAACATAGTCTAATCCACAAGTGTAGGTAACCTAGGGCCTTATTTGTCAATTAGATTTTTAACATTTTGCACATACACATTCCCACAAAATATAACATCACTTAAGTGATGTAGGATTCATTCTAAAACATTGGATTAGATCTATCTTGGCCATTAGATCTCAGGTTAGACTAAAACCTATAAATCCTTACGATCTCTCCTATTATTATTTTCTTACCCTATTCTTATCATTTTCACTCTTTTGTTTTGCAATTTTGCGAGAATGGAGGCCATGGATCCAAAGAGATATTGTGAAGTATTGTGCCTTGTCAGAAGGATATACACACCATTTTGGGTATTTATATTATCTACATCCCTTTCCTAGGGTTTGCTTTACATTTTATTTGTTATTATATTATTATTCTTTTTTGGGTTTAACCTATTTGGGTATGGGCATTTTTTCCACATTTTATTTCTAGATCTAATTGAAGTATATACACAATCCAGGTTATATATATATATATATCTATGTATGTATGTATGTATGTATTTATATGTATATGTATACATATACATACATACATATACTAAACTAGGTTATGGGTCGGCCGATCTATATAAAAAAATAGCGCAGAGTATATGTTTAGCAGTTGCAGCTAACAATATGTGCAAGTTTAGGTTTGGGTGGGGGTTGCATCCCACCCCACTCCACAATGTAAAATGGTTTCATGGTGGGGTCATTGCCTTCAACCCTTTGTTTGTTTATCATATATAGAGGCTTGGCCACATAGGCCTATTCGGCCCAATATATAGACAATCCTTTTCTTATATTCGATAAACTACGTTCTATTTAAACTTTTCCCCACCAAACTTTTAATATATAGACATTCCAATTAAAAATTATTAATCTGTGTGTGTGTGTAATATAATATAAATATTGTGTTATATAGATTGATACAATTATAAATTATATAATTATATAAAGTTAGATATATAACTTTATATAATTATAATATTTAATTAATTAATTTTTTATTTTTTTGTGTTTTATTTTATTATAAAAAACAATCAATTCAACTTGTTTGTATAACAACTATAAGGTATAAGTAGTAGTTATAATTTCACATATATTCAAGTATGTGGAAATAGTATAAAATAATAACACCCCCACCCCCCACCCCCTTTTTCTTGTGTTTATAACTATATATTTGCCTAAGAAATTTAAGGAAGTTTCTATACAAGTAAACAGAAGGAAAATTTTCCCTTACAACAAGGTAAAGTTTGATTATAAAATTAACTCAAATTATTTATATTTACATATTCCTTTTTTAATGGAATGAAAGTAAAACATTCATAAATGAAACTTATTCCTTCCCTCTTTTAAGTCAAGTTGCAAATTTTACAAAAAGAGAATGAATATCTACTTTCTACAATACAACCCCATCCTTTTTAAATGAAGATCCATAATACATTTTTGAATCAAATTTTAAATATGAAATAAACTTTTCCATTCCAAATAAGGAAAGTTTTCCATTGAAAATAAAATGCACTCTAGGTATAATTTACAAGTTTGAAGGAGGCATCATAACAATAAAATGCAACTTCTCATACCTCCTTTCCAAAATATGCATTTTTGGATAATCAATACAAATCAATCTTACATAATACATTTACAAGAAGTTGAAACTTTTTAAAATGCAAGTTACAAATCCCTCCACTTACATGGAGAAAACATGACAAAAATTTACAAAAGTAGGAATTCTTCCATGGGCTCAACAATAATTGTCTTCACTCCAAGAGCACCACTTCAGCTCCATAGCTTTTCCTTTCTTCAAATCACAAAGCAAGGGAGGGGGTGTAGGTAACACTTAACTCTATACCTTTATTCCAATGAGGGGAATAATCCCTTCTCCTCATTGGCCCATCTACCCCTATTATTAAATTTTGAGAGATGGGTTGAGTACACAGCAACCAAAATCAATTAAATTAAACTCAAATCAAACAGTTCACAAGACCATCTACCCCTAATAAATTCCCTTTTGTCAAATCCAAAAAATTAGCTTAATTAACATAATTAATTACTAAACAAGGGTAAATTTAATGTACAATACAAAAGTGAAATGTAATGCAATAATAAAATACATACTCACAAATTAATCAGAAGAAAAGTTGAAAGAAGAAAAAAAATATCCCATGGTCACAATTTAAGGTCATCCCACCCCTGGGGACATCCTAACAACATACAACAATAACATAACAGAAAGTTTCCATGGTGATCATCATTATAACCATCAGATATTTCGCTACGGTTGGTCTCCTAACCCCCTTTTGTTTTTTGTGATATAATAACCTAAAAAAATTAAACAATACCTTCATTGGCCTTGTTGCCACATCAAATACATCAACAATAAAATATATGCAGATTCATTAATAAACAACATCATATCATGAAGCTAAGTAATGCTATCATTCATTACAATTTTATAAACCTTTCAATTTCATTAATATCAGTGAGATCACAAGATTAGTTCAAACACCAAAACATGGTCAATATGACAAGAAATAAGAATTTTAGTATATATATAAGCTAACAACATCATATCATCATCAATACAGAATATATATCCATGTCTTTAAGAATCCATACAAACCGCAATATGAATAACAAAATATTAATATTCAGAATATCTCTATCATCTAACATCATGTTTATCCAAAATAACACAATAATGTCCATTTTTATAGTCTATGATAAATCAAAATCATATTATAAAATGTGTTAAGGAGGAGTTGGAACTACATCCCCCTCCCGTTAGACTTGAATTCCTCCATGAAGTCACTAAAATAGGTGTGGAAATTGGGCCCGTAACAAAGTAGCATCCTCCCATGAAGTGGAAGTCTCATCATACCTATCCCATAGGAATCGCATCTTATCAATCTCATGTCCACAAAGGTCTAGGGTATTGTGATCTATAATGCGTATGGGCTCCATAGTCACATTTCCCTACTCCTACACCTGCAATGCAGTCACATCCATTATATGAGAAGGATTTTGAATGTATTTCCGTAATATAGAAACATGGAAAACATCGTGGATGTGAGACAAGATAGGTGGCAAGGCTAGATGGTATGCTAAGAGAACAATCCACTCCAAGATCTCAAATGGGCCCACAAATCTAGGAGCTATCTTATAGCCTTTCTGTAATGGATAGGGCTCTTATGAGGCCTGACACGAAGAAACACCATTGTGTCAACCTCAAAAATGTTGTCTTTCCTCCTCTAATCTCCATACCTATTCTACCTATCCTGAGCCTCCTGCTATCTCTTCCTAATGAAGATAACCTGGTGCTCCATGTCCTCTAACATTGCTAGCACAAGAGATACCCTATCCTCTAACCTATCCAAACTCAATGGTGTCCTTCACTCCCTACCATATAGTGCATGAAATGGTTCCATGCTAATGGAACTCTTAAAATTGTTGTTGTAAACAAAATCAACAGAGTATAAATACTCCTTCCATCTCGACTAATTATCTAAGGTGTACATCTGAAGCATGTCCTCTAAAATATGATTCACCCACTCTATCTGACCATCTGTCTCAGGGTGATAGGTTAAACTAAAAATAATTCTTGTACCTATAGCATGTTGCATGGTAGTCCAAAAATGTGAGGTGTATAAAGGATCATGGTCACAAATAATCTTCCATGGAATCCCATGAAGTCTGACTATCTCATCCAAGTACACTCGCGTGAATGTACTATTTATATAGTTGGTCTTCACTAAAAAAACATGATCCACTTTTGTCAATTTATCAACCATTACCACAATCGCGTCATGGTGATATCTCGAAATCGGTAACCCAAAAATGAAATCCATGGAAATGGTGTCCCACTTCCATTCTGATATGACATTCGGATAAATTGCAACTTTTGTTTCGTTTAACAAAATGTGATAAAACTTATAACATCCCAAGCGTGGAGAAATTTTATACACATTAAAAAATAAATTGATTTCAATATTTTTTGCTATAGTTATGGCAGGAAAATGGAAAGCGCTCAATTTTCTAAATCTGTTTAGACCACTTTCACGGAAAAAATCATTAAAAAAAAAAAAAAAATCTCGAAAAAAAAAAATCCATCCCAAGATAGACAACTACATCTAACTTTTCACCAAAGGAAAAAAAAACAAGATTTGGTCATCCAAGTCATGGGAAAACGGACTACAATCTTATATTTTTTTCAAAAACAAAAACCAAGTCATATAATTTTAAGTGTTTAATATATCTAAACTTGTCTATTTTTTTTTTAAAATAATATTTTAGAAACTAGATTCCGGATGCTATGATTCATATAAATGTTTCTAATTTTGAGTGTGTGTATTGCTAATAATCCCTACAAGTTGTGATTTTACTATTTTTTGCAATATGACGTCCACTTATGACCCCTTTATTGTCCACCAACTTGGTGCACTTACTCTAATCTAGTCAGATTTTAGAAATAAATACATCAACACTTGAACATAAAACAGAGCTTGACCTCATAGTCATGTTTTTTGGAATATTATCTTATAGCACATGATAAATTGATACGTACACTTGAAAATGTTATGTTTTTCTAAAAACACATATTTTTTTATGGATTACATAGTCCAAACCTTAGGCTTAGATATCAAAGCTAAAGAGTGGGTGGCTTCCAAGCCAAAGTAAACAAAAATTTCTCGTGTTATAACATGCTAGATTTATAATGCACGCAAGTTTTGTTTTTCTTAGTGAAAAAATAAAATTTACATAGTAAAAAATGCACTCGCATTATAGGTTTCATAACACGAGCGTGTTATAACATGACCAAACCATAATGCACTCATGTTGTATGGAAAATGGTCGAAAAATGGATTTTGGCCACTTTTTGGTCCCCCATCTCCATGCACATTCCCATTACACTCTTATAACTTCAGTATCACTATTCTATTTGATTCTCTAAGCTTTAATTATTTCCTTAATGCACTATAGAACATACATGTATTTATAGACTTTTTGAATTTAAAGTATGACTATATTGGCATGAAATGCAAGAAAAAATAGAGGGGAAATTGAACCAAAAGAAGTAAAACAATAATACAAATAAGGATAAGGGATTAAGGATCCAAAAAAGGGAAATGAAGCCATTTTGTTGAAATGTGCACATTTTCACATAGGTCAAAATGTGTAAAGGTCTCATAAAAAGTCAAATCTCTAGACAAAACAAAGAAACATGGGATAAGATATAAAAGTATTAAAAAGAGGTAAAATATGGTTCATATGTCATAGGAAAAAATAAAAACTATTGTAAAGAAGGGAAACCATTAATGACAGTCGATAAGGGGTTTAACAAACTAAACATAACAAGAAAATACATGCCTATAAGAGCTTAACTTAGACACATAGTCAATAAACATAGATAAATGCACTAATACCGAAATAAAATTAATAAATCTTGTAAAAATATTAGTTGTCTATATAATGATCCACTTTTGTCGAGTTCTCTCTCTATGTATGTGTATTTAAATCTCTCTCTCTCTCTCTCTCTCTCTCTCTCTCTCTCTCTCTCTCTCTCTCTCTCTCTCTCTCTCTCTGTGTGTGTGTGTGTGTGTGTGTGTGTGTGTGTGTGTGTGTGTAAATTCATATCAAAGTGAGATAAAAAAGTTTACCTAGGATAAATTGAAGAATATTTGGTGATTTGAACTTATGAGGGTTTCTTAGATTCAATATCTATATTATTGTTATATAAAATTCAAAAGAAAGTAAAGGGTATAAATTAAATCTTACAGTCCATCTCCATTGACCTATGGTAAACAGAAAGTGTATGCTTCTCATAATCTTGTGTTGAATACCCTATGCTCATGTGTTTATATTTGTTCTCCATCAAACATATGTAATATAGATCAAATAAAAAATGTGGCACTATATATATATACCGGTAGTATAAAGCACCATCCTCGATAATAGGATAAAGAGTACTGAATATTTTTTCCATATATTGGTTGGCCTCTTAAGTTTTTTCGAGGACTTCTAATTCCTCAGTGATCTTGTCCATATTGGATGTGAAATTGATTGTGTGGAGACTTAACATGTATTCATTGTCTAATTATTCCCACATGATTGATTGTCACATGTTTGGTAAGTTAAATATGGTGTCTAGTTCATAACCTACACCTGGAAGTGCCATCTAACAAAAACAAAGGCTTGCAAATTATTGATTAGACATGATTGCTTGCTTTCAAAAAGATAAGACAAGATATGTGGAAGATATAAAATAGAAATTTTTAAACAGAGATTGATGTCGATCCTACAGATCGGTTTCAATCTAAACGATTGATATTGATTGCTGATAAAACTATTCTTGATCCAAATACTTTGAAACATATACTTATATCACCAAAACAACATCTAAATTTGACATGGATTATAAAAACTTAATAAGGATTACATACCTTTGAAACTTGATGAAGTTGAGCTGATGAGATGTGTAGGAATATTTCTCTAAAAGGAATCTTGGATAACAAGAGATTTTTTTTATTCGACATTCTTTCAATGCAAGAAGGCTGGGGAATCAGACGTCAATGTTGATTGCAGGATAGTGCTCTGAGTCAAAATTAGGCTTGAACAAATGTTGTTGGGAATTGAAATTTTAGGAAAATCATAATCCTTGAGAATATTCCAAGACTTGTTTATATAAGATCATTGTCATTGTAACGGATCATCGTCGATATGTATAAATCATTTTTTATCATGGGATCAATTCAAGTTCTTCCCTTTTATGGAGTTTTTGGTTCTCAAATGGGTTTTGTGTTGTTTTAAGTTTGTGGGAGTGTTTTTTAGTTTGTTTGATTTTTTTAGTTTGTTTGATTTAATTTAATTTTTATTGATTTTGTTTCATTTGTGGTTGCAGGTGGTTATGGGTGTAAAATGGTAAATGTAACTTGGTAAAATAGTTAAATTAAATGTGTGAGACGATTAAGGAGTGTCCTAGAGTGTGCATGCACCTATTTGAATCAGGGTGTACTAATTCTAGTGTCCATACATGTTTCCCACTCTAGTATTATTTTCTTAATACGCCTTTTCTATAGAAATAGAGTTCAAAGATATTCAAAAAATATTACCAATTACCTTTTTGTTAAGCTTTAATCACTAACGAATAATTATTCAATTGACTAAGATGTGAAATAATCTCATTTGTCTTAAAAGCGTACTCAATCCTAATTTTCTACTATCTTGTTACTTATTGGGTAAAAATATCCGAATTGAGATTTCCTTATTCAACAAGAGATTATAATTTAATTTTATGACCATGCTCCTTTTGAAATTATAAGGTTTTTTGTTTTATAAATAAGGGTTCAGATGTTTGAGTTTTACGCTAAAAACACTTCCTCTCCTTTGGCCCACCTCTATAACCTACCCCTAATACCTAATTTAAACTATTAATAAATTAGATCCAATCACCATTAATTTCTATTGGTATAATTATTTTTATTTTATCAAATTAAATTAGCTCAACATGAACTCACGTCATAGGATGTTAGCTAACTAATGAACTCCCGTGTCGATTGAAACGTTGACAAACATAGACACTACAAAGAACAATTAAGATTCAAAGAGAGAGAAAACAAGGTCAACATGGGTAAGGAAATATTGAAGACACCAATAAAAAAAAAAAGGAATGTGGGATTCAGTAAGTAAACTTGTGGTATATTACATTCATTCGTAGGATACTAAAAACTACTCCTATTTCACGTTCTAATTTTAATATTCTATTGTAAATAACTCCTCCCAATAGACCATTCCTATTATAAATACCCCTTATATTACCAGATGTTACATATACATGTATTTTTGGTGACATTTTAAATACCCCTTATTATTTGTATATCTTTCACGTTGAATGTGTTCTTTGAGTTTTAAGACATTTGGTTAATGTTGAGATGTATTGACCTTTCAGAATGATGAAGAAGTCAAATTTAAACCAAAAATAAAAATTTGTGTCGATTCTAAGTTTCACTTATTGGTGATATTTATTAAACATTATCTTATGAAAGTCACAAATTGTTTTGAACCTTGCACAAGAATAAAAAATATCAAGAGCTTCAAGATATGTTGAACACTGATTTTGGACTATGTGTCTATGATCAATGTGTCAAGCGTACTAGAGTTTATTAACATTTTACACACCAATACAAAGATCAAAACCTCACAGAGTGTAATACATCAATATTTGAAAAGTGTCCATAATTGGTCTTCAATAGTGTTTGACCCTTGTATGAGGATCAAAATTTCAAGGCTATGTGGTGCATGGTTTCACTAATCAATGACAGGTGATGTCCATTGGCATGATGGAGAACCAAAGAGTTTGTAGTGGAGACCAAGTTCTAAAATTTTTAAAGACACAACTACACCAATTAATGCCCCTTCACCGCTTATTACATGCCATTATATTGGCTACAAGATTTACATTAATAGAAGCCTCTTTATGAACATACATGATAGGATAATTTGTAGAATGTGAAGCCCCCATGGAAAAAGATGAGTTGAAATTCAAATAACATAAGAAACATATGGAAACAAGAGCCTATTTTTTACCCATAATAAATAAACTAGCACGAAAATAATTGTTTCTAGTGTCATAAAAAAATTAGGTGTCTACAATATCATTATCACTATTGAAAAGTTGATCACTGTAGAGGTTATATTAAAATCTACAAAAATAATGGCATTGAAAAGACCTTTTAAGATCCATAATTTTGGGTGGCTTGCTTAAATTTTCCATATTAACTTATAGCATAAATTATCCCGTGTTAGTTTATAGTAGTATTTTTAATATGTAGGATGCACCTTCAAATATGAAATATACATATACCTTACTTATGCATTTTTTTTTTTTTTGAGTAGTGCACTCATTTGGGCACTATACAACATAGATTGTTGGCATCGCTGCTCATGCTTTGGAGGAAGCATGTAGCAGAATTACGAATACATATAAGCGTACAATTAAATTAGTGATCACCTTAAGCTGCTATGATTCATGAGGAAAATCCGTCATTGAAATACTTACAACAACACCAATAATTCCTAATACATATAAAAAAAACACACCTACTTCCCCACAAATGAAATTCATAAGAACTAATCTTCTCTAATATGAATTTTGATAAACATTTCTACAACATGGTCAAGTAAAATGCACAACAGACCGTTGCAGACAATACCTTTGATTTTGTAATTATTGTTTTCTTAAATGAAATTGCTTATTTGTGGTGTAATGTTTTGTTATATAAATATTATAATCGATATTAGTGAACAAATCATCACAAATATTGGAGAGCAAGGAAGACTGGGTCAAGCATGCATCCATTTTGTTTTTACATCTGTTATGACTATTATTTTTCAAAAAGGCAGACAGCCGCAAATAAGGGTTTTCATTACGAGTTGATTTATTTTCATAGCATCCATCATGACCTAGAAAAGGTCAACTAACATATTTTCCCGCGTCAAATTCTTGTTATTCAATTCAAATATTTCACATATTAATAGTATCAAAACGCGTTACAAATTTCAACATTGAATCATTCATTCTACACGGCATCCCTCTATAAATATTTCCTTCATTTCTTTCATTCTTCATCTTCATATCCATCCCCACCTGCTAAACAGTATTACATTTCACCTTATCTTACTCAGCCAGCTATCTTTTTGTTGAGTTATTCAGTTGTATCCTGAACAGATTAATTGTCGAAGGCATCTCTGAAGAAGTTAAAATGGCAACAGCAATGTTTATCAAAATCGTTACGGTGCTGCTTGTTCTCAACGTTATATTTGTCGTCAATGTCTCTGCTCGACATAACTTTAAGGAATATGTAAATACAAATGCAGCTAGTGAAAGTCTGTATTCAATTGCGGAGATGTTGGCGCATTGTATTAACTGTGGAACCCATATTTCAAATTCTAACTGCTGCCGAAAATAAGATAAGTCTGCATATTGTTCATGCTGATAATTATCCAAAATGAAACAAAGAGGGGAACACACTTGCTAAAAAATGCAGAGACAATGCATAGCATTGAATGACTACAAAAGAATTGAGGTTTAACCAACCTGCGTATGGTGGGAGATCGAAAAGTGTCGATCTGGTGATCCTCGGCTCCCTCGTGATCCGCAAACAGGGAATTCTTTATTTTTATTTTTCATGAACAGATAAATTTTAATATACAATTCAGATTATCATATATATTTGTTTATATTGGACCTTGTGGATGGCTGAAGTAAACATTTTACGTCGGTTTCTTCCATTTAACGTTAACATTGTTAATCGTTGTTAAACTCGCATGCCACCTTCCTCACTTTTTTCCAAATACGTCATGACAATCAATGAAAATTAAGCACTATATAATTGACCCTATATTAACAACATTGTTGATCCGTTAAATTTATTTTTATTCTAATACTAGTAAGGGAGGAATGATGACTTCAACATGACAGAGTTAGCGATCTCTAAAATCATTCACCTCTTTATGTATTGGATAGCTACCAAAAGAGTAGTTTGCTTGTGCATCTGTAATACATTTGGGTTTTGTGATCCAAATTACAACCACCATTCACACTCAATAATATGACACACTTGGGATAATTTCCACCAAAGAACTGCAAAGTTCTTAAAAGGCTAGATTGTGCCATGTTATCGACACAACCTTTTTTTCCATTTGTGAATTGTTTCCAATTGCCGATGGAAGTATTGTCCCATATGGTTATGTCTGATAATTTTTCAATGTGCTTTCAATAGAATGGAATTTTCATCGGCATACAATTCATTACACCACATAGTTTTGTCTCAATATCACCCTTCTTCAGCATGGACCCACATTATACCATATCAAGCCGGCGTGGAGCTTAGTGGCAATGCCAATTGGATAAGTAGGTTGGATAGAGTAGTGGAGGGGTGGCATCAAGTAGGTGATGTGCTTCCTTTGCATATTTTAGCACTAACTAGCATTCATTCAACACAAAGCCTACTTTGCCACCACCTTTGAGTTGAGTCGTTCATTAACTACTCTAGGGAAAGCACCCTTTCATGATCCCTTGTAATCACAAGGGGATAATATCGTAAATGCCTCTAAATAACATATGATTGCAATGTTAGGGGTGCGCAAATCAAATTCAAGCTTCACTAGATCAAAGTGGGAGATAGAGTTTCCAACAATTATTTTAATGCATGAAATCCAAGCACTAGGACTACCAAATCAAGGCCACTCAGGAAGGCAATTAACATCTTACTAAAGAAATTGATGTAGTAAATGCCTTCTTCCGCCATTATCAATAGGTTTTAAAAGCTCAAGAACCTTCTCCAAAGTGACAAGAAACACTTGATCAATGCATTTTCGTTGTCCCTTGCAAGATTTTTCGAGCACAAAGGGTATCATGTGACCGAATGCTTTCAAGTGAATATCTTTATGAGCTGGTTTCCTACATGGCTAATGATAAATCCTCTTAGTTGTGATGGTCTACCTTATGAATATTATAAAACCCTTCAGGGGTGTTGTCAGAAGATACCTATTCCAAGTATATCTTACAGAATTTAACTCTGATTTGCATTGGGTGGTTTATTAACCACAATCATATAAAAATCCTTCGCAAGATGGTTGACCCAAAGCTTATCTACAAATAGAGGTGAATCACTTTATTCAATGTCTTTTATAAAATAATTTCCAAGGCCTTAAAAATACACATCCGACACTTGATGCCTATAACTATTAGTCTAGAAAAAATAAGGTTTATTCAAAGAAAATATATCCTAAAAATAGTATTTCTCTTTGGGAAGGTGTGGACTACACTTATTGTTCTCAATAGAAATACTTATTTATGAATATCTATTCTTTGAAATCCTTTGACATGATAAAATGGCACTTAATTCCGGAAATGCTCAAACCACTTACTTTTAGGTCATCATTTATCCACTCATTGTCAATGTTGTTTTCTAATGCTTCGTCTTATCTCTTTGTTATTGGTATCATCTCATAATAGTTTTTCCTCTTTCATTAAATTGAATAGTTCTTTCCTCTTGTACATGTGTTGTATGATTTAGCCACCAAAGGATTTACCTATCTCCTAGCCAATGCCTCTAAGAAAGGGGTGGTGAAGGGAATATCTCTTCTAGGATTTCCTCCCACACATCTTACTAATGGCCACTCCACTGATGAGTTGTTTCTTATCTTGCGAGAAGATAAAAATAAGTACATGTATCAAGCTATGCACTACCTTGACATTTATTTCTTAACTTCTAGCTTGAACATTCAATGGAAGTATACCCAATGTAACATAAAATCCTTTCTACCTCCACCAATATAGTTGGATGTGTTTCAATGGATTAATTAGATTCGATGTGGAGAAATATTCTAATTTATAGGAATTCCTTTTTTATATCAAGATACCTTCCCTTTCCTTTAGAAATGTGTAGTTTATGGAGTGGAGAAAAGGCTCTCTGATTGGATCACAGAAACCCTTTTTATGGCTAGTAAGTTTCACATTTTCTGCCAAGTTCTTTCTTACATGCATGCTTATTACTCATCTTCTTGGGATCCAATACTGATCTGAAAACGTGAGTTGTATTTTTTATCACTTATAAAAGTTTCCAAAAATCGTGATTTTCTTAACCAATTTTTAAGTATTCTAAACTCCAAAAATTGATTAAATTATTATTATTATGCATCCATAGAATTGTGGAAAACTTGTGTAGCAAATAAATAATCAGAACTGAAAAACATTCAGATAACAAACAAGATTGTTTACGGGGTTCGGAAATTCCTACGTCCCTGGGTTCAGATTGAACCGATCCATTAATAATATTGAAATGCAAGTATAATAACTCTTACAAACAACCAATAATGAATCAAAACCTGCAAATGAGCTGATCAATGTCACAAGAACTCTTAAAAATAGCAGAAACTGTCCCAAGAACGATCCGTGGCTCCTACAGTGTTTTCACAATGTGATCTCCCTACAACTGTGTTAGAAAAACACCTAAAAATGGAGATTTAAAAACATTCTATGAAAAAAAATCATATGTCTGAGATCATCTATAAATTATGAACATTTCTCATGTTTACACCAAGTCACAATTCGGACAAGAAGTGCATTGAAATTCGTGTTTTCCAACTAGCTGTCTTGTAGATCCCTGTTAAAATCTGCATTCAAAACTTCCAAAAATAGGTTAAAACTCAACAAATAATATCAAATCTTACATCGTTGGAATCATCTCAGAATTTCCTTCATTTCATTTTTTTACTCTAAGTGCCCAATTTGAGTGCAAGGCCTTTAAAAATGGCATTCTCTGAAAACTACCTCCTTCTTCCCCTTTGCACAGACCTGTCCCCTTGTATAATTGGAAGCGCCCCATTTTATAACTTGATGTGATCCCTTGGCACAGATTTTGTTTTTTTTTTAAAATGGGATTAATCCCCACGTTGGCTGATTTACATATTTTAATGGGATCAAATCCCAATTGGAGCCGCTTAGCATTTTTAAATAGGATAAAAATCTCACTAAGGTGCTTAATTACAGATATTCCACATGTGATTAAAATCACCATCTAATTTAGAAGAGGCATTGGTTAAGTGGGTAGTAAGGTCATGGTGTAGAGGAATGCAACTAAATTTGGGTAAGATTTTAACAAACCTTACTCTCACCATGTTTAAGTAATGTAGAGGTACCATGAATTAGGATAAACAAATGCTCGCCACCACCACTTCACTCCTCCTCCACATGGAAGTATTATATGTTTGGTGGTTCAATAATACTAGAGGTATAATGATTACTATGCATATACGTGGTTTGGCATATATGCGAGCCATTTGGATAATTTGACTTTCAAAGAATTAAGTGTATATTGTTCCTCACCATAGTTATGTGGCATAGTAACAATTATTTGCATTTATTGCATGGGAAAATTTCCACCATGTCAGTATGTTACATAGTTAAATATGAGTGAATTTGACACATGGTGGCTTCTCAATACCTCCACGTTAGATTGGAAAATACCAAACTGAAAATGCGGTGAGTTAGGGCTCATTCCTCCGTACATAAAATTTCAGCTTATATGTTCCTATGCTCCATTTTTACTCTTGTCGAATGACCGGTCCATCCAAAGCTCTTTCAAACAGAGGCAGACCAGATAGACTTGGGAGAATGTGTCATAGTGCCACTTGTATCCAACCCTAGTGACCACTAAACCAGAGTCAACTATTCAATTCCTGTCTGAACTTTGATCGAAGGCATATGTGGAGCTCCTAAAGTCCGTTTGTCTACGTTCTCATAGAAGATGGGAGAGGATCTCGAGATGATCTTCTGGACTGACACCATTTAGGGATGTGTCCTAATGACAACATTTCAATCTGTAAGGTTTGGGTAATGTAGACCTCCCCACTGGAGATGGGAGAGCTAGTTCTGTCCACACTAAGCTCACTGTGTCAACCCACAACACCATGCTATCTCTTCCTACAGTGCACAAATACATACTAGTTCCCACAATAACTTTTTTGGTCCATTCTAAACTAGCAACTATAGCTCCATTATCCTTGTCACATAACTGACTTCCATAATACATGACACCCAATCTATAGAAAGTGTTCTAACTGAATTGCAGGCGAGAAATATGTACTAAGTCTATGCACAGTTGAGAACTGTCATACCACCCAATCTAATGCCATCACAATAAGGTTGACTATGATCAGCAACACCCATTGTATAACTGTGGGTCCAATTGATCAACTGTCAGTATTGTAATACGGCCGATTATCATAACTTACAATTCCTTTTGTGTCTCATATCAATTTGCAGAGACATCCATAATTATTCCCAATTAGGCTAATTATCCATTGCCCATCTGAGAACTGTAACAAGATGTCAAGAATTTCTCACCTGTGTCTTGGAATGTAATAGACAATCAGATGACCATTAAACTTATTCTATAGTTAATTAATTGAATCAACATGAATATGCCTTTAGATAGACTGTTTATTCTCTATTGTAAGTACTAAGTCAGATAATAACATTCTATACGAGACATGAGATAATTAGTGTCATCAGAAAAATGAAAGTTTGTGAGTACCCCTGTCCTCATTACAACTCACCAAGATTCCTGAGATAATTAGACATGGACTTATAATGAATGAGATGATTCCGATTCCCAATGCCTGTCAACAATGACACTACTCATGTACCAACATGTGAAGACAAAACATGTATCTAAAGATGCAACCTAGTCAGATCAAAAGAATGGCGTTCTGTTCAATTGTTTATATGTTGGGTTATTGCAGAAGGTTAGAGACTGAACTTTGAAACATACAAGTCATATTTCTATCGACTTTAATCGCCTACAATATAGCTCTGTCATTATAACTTATTGGGGGACCTACAATCTCATATAAATAAATAAAGTGCAAATATAACATGTTTTGGAGTGGCGTTCAAGAACCAACTCACATGGGTTTCACACTAAACGACATTACGTGGTTGTATTTACCTTCTCAGTATCACAATGAGTTCTTAGTTAGGTTTCAGCAGATCTTGCTCTCCTCCCCGAGACTGTTCAAAAATAATAATAAAAAACTCGGTATCCAATATTGACTATCCTAGATTCAGGTACGTTGCGTCAAAACTTAACATCAGGAGCAAGTCCTATTGAAAATGGGAAAAAAATTGTAAGCTTCGCTTGTGGGGTAGGAAGTCTGTACCCAAAATACATATTTTGACGGGTCTATTACTATGAGTTATGCATTCCCTTGTTGCATAATATGGATGCCTCCACCAAACTTGTCAGTTCCGCAGCATTCCTCTGGTGCGATGGGTCTTCAAAACCTGCCACACGATCAATTCATGCAGAAGGCATCAACTTCATGTATTCAATATTGTTTTGTCTTCTCATCACTCCCTGCAACAAACATGAGAAGTACCTTCACTTAAAATGTGCAAGAGAAAACAAATTTCAAGCCTACCAAAGTTGTACTTGTGCCAACTGAAAGAGTGTATTACCATAGTTTAGTAGGATTTTATTTGACCATGTCAGTACAACTTCTGGTATAAGTCGTAGGAGGTGGAAGCTGATTACCTCTTTTACCTACTAAAATTGAGAGCCATCTCATTGTTCCTCCTAAAGGCAAGAGTCTTCTCGTTGAATTCTAGTGGCATACGATCATCGAACTGTCTCAAAGCAGGTGTTCCTTCAACAGGTTGTGCAGAGTTTCTCCAATTTCCGATTTCCCACTAGGGCATACACCCAAACCTGGAGGAAGCCCAGGTTGATCCTCAACCTGTACTAGGTTAGCATCACCTTGTCCATTTGTATACCAAGGCTCTTTCCGTTAAATCAGGAAACTTACACAATTAGCTTATACCATCAATTCTACAAAGTGAATTATTCTAACTGACCCAAACGATATACTTTCTGATACTGAATGAGAGAATAGATGCTTAAAATGTACACAACTCACGAAGGGCATTCTGTAAAAGTACCTACATCTTGGTACTTGGCAAGGCTGTAATTTTTAGCCATGAGAGGATTTACATAACAATTGTTGACAAAATCATTAGATCTTGTGCTTATAAGAAACAAGGCTTCATGCGACTATCTTGCTCGCAGTTTCCTTACCAGTCTATGTTTGACATAGCTGCACTTTCTTGGTAATGCCTGAGGATTCTGGCAATTAGATTTTAACCGCAACGATATCCTCTTCCAAGCAAATACAAATTTATCTTTAGAAAACCCAAAGATTCTACATTACCTTTAATCTTAACGACTTAAAATGTATTTAAGATCATCCAGTGTGAAGAAAACACTTGTTTGGATGATTTACAAACCAAAGTTTGAGAGGTTCTGTCGTCGTATCACTGAACCTGTAGCCAAACCAAAACTAGCACACGGTGAGCAATTTCCGTCCTTGGAAATCAGGATCCAGAGATGTCTGGCACACTGACATCCTGAAATTCAATGCTAGTTCGGCTACAGCCAATATTATGTCATATACAATTCAAAAGCTTTGTAATTGGGTTATCTAACAGCTCTAATATCCAAACTGTGATCTCATATTAATTTGTAGAGGTTGTCCATAATTATTATCAATGGTAATTGTCCTCCTTAGAATCCCAAGATGTTCTTAACCAATTTCTCACTTGTGTCTTGGAATCTTGACAAAGATGACATTAAACTTATTCTTGATTAATTCATGCTATCCATAGGCCTTGCAGATAGATGTTTATTCTCTATTGTAGTACTTTTCAGATTTCACTCTAGAACTGAGACCTTAGATACATTCAGTGTCATCAGAACAAGATGGTTTACGTTGGTTTCAGTAATTCCTACGTCCTCGGGTTCAGATTGAACCAAGATTCCATGAGATAATTAGTGAACTTATAAGTACAATGAGACTGATTCCGATTCTCAAGCCTGTCAATGAATCACTACCTACAAATGTAGCTGATCAGTGTCCCAAGAACTCATGTATCTAATAGTAGCAACAGTCAAATCAAGAACGAATCCGTGGCTCCTACAGTTCTTTTTATAATGTTGGGTTATCTCCCTGCAAGTTTAGTAGACTGAACTTAGTAACACCTACAAGTCATATTTCTACGATTATTAGTCATCATTAATCATTGTCTAAATAAATGCATAATTTTATTAATGGAAGAACATACTCTGAATTATGCAAAAGATTTCATGGTGATCCACCAAGTCAGAATGTTCGGACCAGTGAGTGCATTGAAATCCGTAGTTTTCCTGCTAGCTATGTATGTAAAACTCTATGAGAATCTGCATTCATTAGATCCACACTTAATAGGCTAAAATTCTTGTTACCATATCTAATATTTTAAGATATCAATTGGAATTGCCTCAGACTTTCCTCCACTTTCATATTTGTACTTTGCATGCCCAGACTCTAAGCACATACCCCTTTTCTTCCTATATAATCTGACGATTAATCCACTTAACAAATATATCCTTAACCTCCTTTGAACTAACATGTCCCTTTTCTTCGTATAAGTGGAAGCTTCCCATTATTATAACTTGATGTGAACCAACATGACGGGTTGGTTGGTGGATTGGTTTTAGATCCCCTACAGGACTAGGGGATCAAATCTCAACTCACATCATCTGTCTAACAACATGGATTTACACCTCTTTATTATCACAATGGGATTAATCGCCACGTTGGCTGATTTGATATAAGTTACTGTGCTCAGCTCCCAATTGGAGCGGTTATAACATTTTTAAATAGGACTAACAAGGATGCACATTAAGGTACAAGACTAAAAATAGTTTGGGTTGGAATAGTAATCCAAATTTGAAAGTAGGAATTGAATCTAAGTAGGTATAAGGTCCCACATATGAATGCCATTAGCTTTGAAAACAGGTTTTGAATCAGTGTACCTTACTGCTCCTTAGAATAAAATTTTCACATTGGAATTCCATGTAACGACCCAAAAATCCACACACGAACAACACAGTGAAATACAGGATAATTTTTTTTTTTTGACTTGCTTGACACATAACATGACGCAACATGTCGTCACCAAGTATACAACTAACACTGTGAACAACTTGATACAAGGATGGCCATAAAGGCAGCACGGAAACGTTCACACATATCAAGGACAATTTACTTTTCTTTTTGACAAGACAACATAGAAGTACAATCACAGAACACACTTACGGTTAGGGCCAACCACAAGGAGATATTCTTGAGGGTTATTTATTTTAAAAGGACATCTTGCAATTCTTAGCTTATGTTTTCAAGGAGGCTCAAGATATGATTTGTATGATTCAACTTGCCAAACCAAGTTTATTCCTTTGACACTGAGTAATTATCTTTAAATCTTCTCTATTATGACATTTATTTACTTAATTCGTTTATCAAGAAAAGGGAGTAATTAAATTCCACAAGGCCATCTGCTCACCACTAACGCTACTAAGATTCGTTCTTGCCCACAAGACAACATGGTTTTAAGTTCAACACACTTAAGAGAAGAGATACAAGGTGCCTTGAAAAAGGGTTAGAGGGAGAAGGTCGAGATGAAACATTTTTAGGACCTCATTAGTTATTACCAGTATTAAATTGAAGCTAGGGCTCTCAACCAGAACTAACAACAACTTTACTTAGGCTTCGCTAAAAGTATTAACAAGGAGTGAAAGAATTTACTTTCCAAATGGCTGGTGAGATAGATTGTGTGGTTTCAAAACTGTTTTCTCCTGGCTTATTAAATCTTATTATCTTCCAGAACTAACCATAGATTTCCTTTAAGTTCGTTTAAGAATTCCACCATGAAAGGGATAATGTTCATTAGTGTAGCTAGGGGTATCAAGTTATATAATGTTACTTGCAATGATAGTCCTGCCCTTGATTACTCAAAGAATTTCTTGCTCTCAAGTTGGTGACCCCTACGTTACTTTATTTGAATACAACTTTTAATTTAACTTCCTGAAGTATTAAACAATCCCATGTTAGTTTACTTATGACACTTTATTACTAAGTCATGGCAAGGTTTAACTCAAAATTTATTCTCAAGGCAAAGTTGAAGCAACACTCATTAACGAGAACAAAACAAGATTACATCATTTCTTAAAATACTGATACTCCACAAGTCACTCAACCACAATAACCAAATTTTCTTATAATTTCAATGATGGGCACACAATGCAAGGTTTCCAAAGTTCAGATGACAAGTCCACAATACATTATACTAAGACATTAATCCTCTTCTAAACTTTCCACTGGACGTTAACAAAAGTTGATCAACATAAAAAGGTTTCGAGCAAAGGATCTTCTCAACTGAGGTTGATGACAAAAGTCTACAAATCTATCCCTCATCTACACACAAAATCCATCTGCAAAAATTTTCTACAAGAGTCAGTTCACGAGAACTGAGCAAGATAAGGCTACACAAAACCACCATAACTATTATCTAACAATACCGCGAAAAGGAAGCACTTTATTACAAGAATTGGTTCAAACCTCTAAACACTATTAACACATCAAGCTAAAATAAAGTCTTCATCATGCCAATCAAAGAAGGAGAAGACCTCGTACTTCAGTTAGGAGTAATAACAACGAAAGTATAGCAATCATAAGAGAATGGCCCTCGGCCCTATAAGGAGGAAACAAACAATCTAGCAAAAACAGAATTCCCATCAAGTAAGTAATTAAACAATAATTACAAGATTGAGATTTGATATAAATAGACCAACCATCTAGAAATTTATCAAAGGTACCAACGCATAGGCTAAAATAATACATTTCTAAAAGAACAAAAGTTGATCGGCCCAAGAAAGGGGAAACACGGGTTCTAAAATTTAACACAAAAAGTCATGTATAAATGAGTTTCAAACCGGAAATCAAATAGAGTATACACACAACATAAGTTTTGAAGCGAAGGCATAGTATACTAGTCTTGACCATTAACTACAAAGAGATTTACCAATCATTCAGGAAGGGTCAAAGTCTTACAGGCTAGTAGCAAACACGCGAGAGAAAAAGGGAGTTCCATCAAACAAGAGTATACAATAATGTCATCAACAATTTTATAACACTAAAGATTTGCAAACTTCCACAACAATTCTAATGTTTGATTAATTTAAAATAAATTATCCATTTCCTGAAACAACCATATTTTAAGGCAACCCTTGGTAACACAGTCAACCGTCACACAAAGATACAAACATAACTTCTAAGTGACATTATCAAAACAAAACCTTCCGCTATGAATCCATAAGACTATCAAATGAAAGCTGAGTTTTTTCCGAAGGTTAATCACATTTAAGGAAATTTCCATCACAAACTATTACGGTAATTACGTGCATAAAAACTGACCAATATTAATTAATAGCGTTAACATTACAAGGGAGAAAATAATGCAAGTTAGGAAAAAATAGAAGAGCGCCATCAGCAATAATTCTGAGAGGGGGAATTAGACCAAACTATTCTAGTGTCAACGAGGTACTGGATTCACACAATGAACCCTCCAGCTTAGTTGATCTGAAAAGTTAGTTATGGTTCAAGTTGATAGGGATGGTCAAGGTACTTCTTGAGGATGACCTTAAAAGCCTAGAAACAAGATGAAGGATAGTATAGAAATCTAAACACGCGAGACGGCAAAACACGTTGCACACGAACCCTTTTATTCTACCAGTTTTAATACCAAAACTCTAAGCTGGCTAGCCCACACATTGCTCACACAATCCTACAACCTTTCTTTCTCGATGCCAAAAGGTTATCAAAGGGACTTGCGAAGGAGCTAACAAAAAACGTCAAGGACAAACTTGGGTGCTAGGAAGGGGGTTTCATAGTTATTGTAAACTTACTTCCATGATATCGAAAATACTAGCTTGATCAACATAATAACTTGCAACTCAATCGCAGAGAAGAATTAATACATAAACAAACAGACGTAGTTCTATCATTCGAGTAATATAACATTCAGAGGAGAGGGCACATGCATCCTTTCGACCCACATACTGTCAACGATAAAAGCTAAAACAAGAAGAAACAAGCAGAAAGGGAAATCTCCCATCATGACATCCAACTGACAAATCAATGCAAGGAAAAGTGGTTCGATTTCACGATAATTTTAAATAAAATAACAGTAGAAAAGTGTAGAAATATCTTGCCTTTTCTCCAGATTCAGAAGGTTTCAAGGACACCGCCCGGACCAACAACAACCATCCTCAGGTCGAATCTCCCCTTTTTTGGCTGGGCACTCAAGCTCCATTCTGATGTCTGAATTTTCCCACCCAATGTTCTTTGGAAGCCATTTTCAATTCCCCAATCTGCCTGTCACTAGAATATCTCAAGTCTCTAAGACAAGTGCGACTTTCATCAACACGTACAGAATCCCTAGCACTGAGCTGTTTCCCACGCATACAGGTGGGAGATATTTGTTTTTCAGAAAGATGCTCCTCATGCTTCAATCTATGTCTGCTGGATTCTTTTTCTTTCACAGGTGGAACCACAGAAGGTTTAAGGTTAATATCATAACACTTTTTAGAGGAAGCAGCATCAGAATATGACTTAGAAGTCTTGAGACCCTCTGCTCTTATTTGATGAAAAGTTTCAGTATTGGTGGAAGCATTGTCGTTCAGTTTCAGACTCTTGCCTCATAGTTTCATTGGCATTTGTCTCTATACCATCATCTTCTTTATATGTAGGTTTCTGATCATTGTTACCAGCCTGATGCTGTTTAATTGACAATTCATTCCTGTTACACCCTCCATCCTCATGCACGATTATGACTCTAATATTCTTCCCTCCCTCTAGTATATCATGCTGTGACTCACGTTTTATCATTTCAGAAACACAAATTTGAACATCTACATCTTCTTGTTCCTGGCATTTCTCTTGAAGAGACATATCTCTTTCAGATATTTGACATGATTGTTCTTTATGGCTGTTCCCAGAAAAACATTTAACCCTATGCTCAACAGTATCATTTTCTACGCAGCTTCCAACCTTCCCCTGCACCAAATCACTTTTCTGTTCATTGGTCCTTAGAAGAGTTTCTTTCTCGTTACTTTGTTCAGGGAACAAGACCTTTCTATGTGAGGAAGGACTGTGATTTCTCACACTTTTGAATCCCTTTGGTATTTCCACTGGTTTCCTCAAACACTGGAGACGCTTCAACCCTGCGACATCTACGTCTTCCAGTATTCTCAAATTACAGTCGGTAAGACCTTTGATGAGGACTGAAACATGCTCGAGAGTTCCACACAGTCCTGGATGATAAAGCAGAAGTAAAATATGGAAAACTTCGAGTATGAAATACAGTATTTGGATGATTTGAAAAGGATGGAGGTATGTGAACTGTAACAGTGGGAAAAGATAACAATTCCATAAATTCGAGCGGATGACTGTCCAAATACAACTACAGCATCGTCACAAAGCCAAAAGGGTTATGTAAAAAGAAACCAGAGCCAAATTTGAGCCGACACCATCAGATGGGTTTGAGCAAGCAGCAAGGCAATTTGTGCTTCGTGAATATACTGAAATGAAACAGATCCGTCTCTATGAGATCATCTTCCATGGGTTACATCGCAAAACAAGCAAGGTCTCAGTAGAGAATCATTGCAAAACAAATTCATCAGGTCTCCTGGTAACACTCTCACTGTCACACAGTCGATTTTGACAGAAATATCTTGAAGGAGAATCCTGAATTTGAGGATGCGTTCAATACAGAATAGATAACAATGTAGTTGGACAGCCTACTCATTGGAAGCACTCAAAATAGCTTCTGCCTTACTGAAATGCTCCTACCGCCTGGCAATTTACTGTTACAGGCTGTTTGCTGTGGAGATCCGGCAAGAACACACTTCGCAGCACCCACGAAAATGGAGGAAACGCGCCTTCCTCACTCGCTAAAGCTCCACACCCCTCCTCCATAAGGAACCAGTCTCCAGAGGAGCCCACGTGGCCAGGAAGAAAGCTCGAACAAAAAAACCAGACTAAAACCAAATAAAAGACTCCCCAAAACAGGGGTTTCCTTCCCCCAAGATGCGGCAGACAAAGGCATCAGGAAGTCAAAGAAGTAGAGCAGGTCATAAAAAAATACAGGTCTGAGTGGTTGAAAAGTTGTTGGAAGAGACAGGTGGCCAACTGCCCCCCCACTTGGCATTCAAACCAAAGGAAAGACCAATCACGCCTAGACTTTACTAACTCCACCCTCCACACCAAGAAGGAGATAAAGCATGCTGTGTACATTGCTATCCAAGTCCAATAAATGACCAATATTGGTAGGTGCAAAGCAAAGACGCCACAAGGAGCAAATTTCGTGCCAAAATGGAATGTTTGGAACAGCCTGTGGGCATCCATCAAAACCATAATGGAGATGGGATTTTCGTCATATGTTGTATTTGCAAGTGTCCTGGAGAACATGCATGTAAATTTTGGAAGTATACACATGACACGCAAAAAAAAAAAGGCAAGGACGTAACAGCGAAGGTCGATGCCGAACAGGGCATTACATTCCACACATAGGATAAGCATGCTCCCCACCATCGCTTCACTCCTCCTCCACATGGAAGTAGCATATGTTTGGCGGTTTAATAATACTAATGTATAATCATTAATAAGTATATATGTGGTTTGGCATATACGCGTGCCATTTGCAAAGTGGGCTTACCAAGATAATATAATTTCGACCCATATAATGTGGCATAGAAATAATTAACTTAGTAATCTTGTAGTCCACTTGTCATCTCCCGATAGGAAAATTGAGTGAATTTGACACGTGGTGGCCTGTGGACCCACCATGTTGGCGAGAATACCATAGTCCACACAGCGGCCAGGCTCCCCTTCGTAATAAAAGTTTAGCCTCTTGTTCCCATGCACCATTTTTATGCTTGTCGAAGACCGGTGATCGAAAACCAACAAAAAACTCCCTTTTACGTTTTCGCCACATGTTGCAGTGCCATTGGTCCAATATTGACCAGTTGACCAGAGTTGACTTTCTCGTTGTTTGAACTTTGACCAAACATATCTAGAGCTCCCAATGTCCATTTGTCACATTCTCACAGTTGATGGAAAGCTCTCAAGATGATCTTCTACACTGACACCATTTAGGGATGTTTAGGGAAATTTTTCAAAAATTATCCCTTGATCAAATACTCTTAAAAAAAACTTCAAAAATTGTTGAAGGAATTATTATGAGATAGTTTGAAGCTTGCAAAATATTTTCATATAAATTATTGTGAATTTTTTTTCTTCATTATGAGTTTAGTGGCATAGGATTGTTGGTCATTGGGTGTCAAGGAAATTCCCTTTACAACAAATGGATGATTCATCATATTGAAGGGAATGAAGTTTGTAAAATCCTTCTATGTAATTGATACTCAGAAGGCTATCAAAAAACGCATACGACTTAGAAAGGGTCAGGATATCAGAATCTAATCATTATCCAAGATCCAATACAACTAGTGTTCTCATTCATTATTGAAAGCATTTGGATGTATTGGGAAAAATTAAACCTTATCTTTTTTCGAATGAAGATGAGCTCAAAAATGAGCTTTCCATGAATGATCACTTGGTATAGTGATGCCCAATTATTTGTAATGTTACCATTTTAAGACTTTAGAAGCAAGGGAAAAAAATTGCATAAAGTTCTCTCTTCTAAATTAACGTAATTTAGAACACATATTCGAAAGCAAATCTATCTCATAACAGAAAACCATATGCAGTTGTAAATGACTTGGTGAACACCGATCTCTCACTTCATGACTCGGTATCATACGGATATCTCATGTTAACTTTATAATGTGTATACTATGTAGACTTGGTTCTATTACCCTTTTAAATGCATCAAGTATTCTTTTTAAGAGACCTATCTGAATATTTGTTACTGATACTCATCTGAAATCCTACTTCTTAAACTTGGTGACATAGGACAACGGAACCAACAACTTGTGATACTTTGTCCAAAGATTTTAAACATACTGTTAATGTTTATATTCCTAGACAACATACTCATCAAACAAAATAAGCCTTTCACCCAACTTGATCTATTATCTAGAATGGTCTTCACTGACTTATGTCAGTCCACTCATTCAAGGTTCAACCCTAGACAAGGTTAGCAACATGGCTAAGTGTGGAGGAATTCTTACAGTGACTAAGGGTACTTAGACATACTCAATCGAATTATTTCGATTGAGCGTGTCTATTTATCCCAAGTCAACGTGAGTTTCCCCCAACACTAGATCATGCCCCTATCTTTACCTAGGGAAGAACTATGATCAAGTCAAAATTTATGTTAGTCTAGTTGAACAAACTCTAAAGGGTGTTTAAAAATTTCATTTGCAACCTAGTATGCTCGTGAATACCCTTGTCATCACAAATGTACTATGCTACAATTGGTGTGTGTCAACATCCAGCTGTGTTTTCCTCATCTGGATGAACATACCTTAACTAGGAAGTTATATCTTATTGATTTCTTCATAACCGATTAGTTACATCAACCCTACTGAAAAACTAGGTTCTTTAATTGTTAAGCTTCAGAGTTAAAAATGCATTAGATGAAGTTATGTAGATAAATCTTCTTTCTATCCAACTCACATGCTATGATTTGAACTATTAACAACCTCATTCCAATTTTACATTAAAGGCCTAGTACACATGGAAGTTTCATTTATTTACTCACTTAATATAACCCTAGCTTATATACGTTTTGAGCAGGTCCTTTTTCATATTATAATTCATTAAAATGAAGTCTAATTCCCTTTTTAATCGTCTTTTCCTACATTCCTATTTTAATTAATGAAGTATACATGAGAAGTCAAACATTCTTTAACTACAAATAACAATAAGGATTCATATCAAAAAGGTCTCAAATTAGGACTATGATTTATTTCAATGGAATTTTCTTACATTTACCTTATCAAGGGTTAAATTCTATTATAAACCCATTTTACATTATAAAATATTATCAATGTTTAATTCTCATAAAAACATTTCATTTAAATATAGTCATAGAGATATAGTTAAGTTTCAATCTAAGAAAGTCAACTTTATAAGTTGCATCCTCACTTGAGAGGGTAATACATCTAACACCTCATACTTCTATTTACTCCATTCCAAACCATAACAATGCTACTGTTTTTGAAATAGAGTAATATTCATTATTTCCACTCATTGCATGCCAAAAGGAATTACATCAAGTACCAAAAAAATTCACTTATCTTTCATTCAACAAGGAGGAAATTATACATTTACATGTCCAAATTCTTCAGATATTACGAATATCAAACAAGACTATTTCAATCAATTTCAGATACAACTTTATTTTCCATCAAATACATTTTAGTAATGAACCATATTTCATCATAAAAGGATCATGTCTCTTTGATAAAAAAATGTAACTTCCTAAATATATTTCTCCTTTAATCACTTACGAAGTCCATCTACAAAATTACTCGTACGGGTTAGTTCATTGAATTGAGCATGATAAGCACTAAATCATTAAAACGGTGTGATTTTGACTAAATGTTTCATAAAAATAACTCTATTGTTATGAAACAGTCCTGAAGAAATTCAGAAAGACATAACAAAAAGGTGTTACAATACTAAACAAAATAAAGAGAGAAAGAGATATACAAAAAATCGAAAGTAAGGCTAGGTCATGAAATATATAACTACTTCATCCATCCATACTATTGTCTTTTATCAAAAGAATTTAAATAGTACTTTTGATAAGTAATATTTCAACAGAATTTCACTACTACTTTCATATATTTCTTTTCATGATCACTCATTCGATTAGATCTGTTTAAAACAAAAAGGTAACTATCCTAACTAGCTTTTATGCATAGTTCACAAGTAGATCATTTACAACCATATTCCATCTCAATATTTCATTAACCTATATCCATCCTAAAATCTCAGTTGCCAACAATTGAACTTAAATATCATAAGAAATAAGTTAAAATAACCAAATCATCATAACATTTAAGTGTCTTGTTTTAGAGTATCCTAATAATAAAACTCGAAACTAGGAACCAAATCAAGTTAATAACCAAACAATATAAATCAAACTACTTAAAGATGTAATATTACTTCCAACAACGAAAAGAGTTACACTCTAATCTCAAAAATAAGTACCATTGCAATAATTACCTTAAGTAGTTAAATGTTTAAGTTTGTACTCTATACTAACTTATTAAACCATTCAAATACTTCCATCCTAACACATTATTCCATCAAATTGATTTCAACGTCAAATATACTTCCCTAACAACATTTTGTAATCATTCTTACTAGATGACCAAGAGTTTGCATAATGAAACAAACCAAAGATCACAACCCATCAACTCTTGTATGATTAAAGGTGAACCTAAAGAAACTAATAACCTATATTGACAAGGTCATTAAATAGTGTCTCAAACCAAAATCCCAAATGGAGATCTAATCTTGGTTTTAATTGAATGAACAACAACTAGGAGACACTAAACATAGAATTTATTTCCACAAGATAACAAATAAAACATTACTCAAAAGATGAAAAGATGGAAGGAATAATTTTAATAGATGGTGAAGTCTAAACAATCATCCTAACTCATATTCGTAAAGGATAAGAAGTAATCAAAATGATTTAACCTAAAAGAATTCATCATTCTATTTTCACGAAAAATACATTGCCTAAGGTCTGTAAGAACTAAAACTAAGTTTAATGGCCCAAGGTCTAAGAAACAGGATAACACAATACATCAAAATAATATCGATAGAATTATCAAGAAGTTCAAGTTGATAACAACAACCGAAAAATAATAAACCAGTACCCAAGGGATTTTTCCCTTTTTAGCACATATCACCATAATTTCATAGGTTACCCAATGACCCAATAGAGTATAAAATTAAATACCCTTTCCCATACTAGCTTCCAAAAATCAGGATTTGTTAAAACAACAAATCAATTCCAGAGAATATAAGAAATATACTTTTGCAGGACTTTTAAAAATAATAATTGAAAGAACTTTAACAAGTACATGAAGTCATTTAACCAATTGCAAAGAAAACCCAACAAAAAATTTGTCTTTCCTTAATAATCATAGGGCCCGATTCTGCAACCGAAATAATACAAACAAAAACCCAAATTTATAATCACAACAACGAATAAGAAAATATGAACGTTCACCAATTCAGAGCCTTCCAATTGTACAAAAAGAATATGAATAAGTAGGAATCACATAATGTTATCTTCCCTGAAGAATCATGAAGATTCAATCAACAGTCAAGTATTCAAAATAGTTTAATAACTACGATTTCCCAATAGAGAGGAAACAAGACCATTCTAGAACAAATTCCAAAGATAAAAGCAAACCAAGCTACCTACAAGATTTAAACAGTTCAAAATAGATCACGAACATTTTTTTACTTGATCTCAAGCCCATGCTGATGGATTATATCATAACCCAACTATCAAATCTAGAAAATCAAAAACACAGATCACACTTTCCATCATTCAAATAGAACCGAAAAAGCATTCCCAATAAACAACACAAAAACCTCAAGCAGATAAATCTTATTAGCAGAATGAAAACCAGTCTATTCTAAAGAGAAGAGTTATTCTTACGAAACACTTAAGTAAAAGAAAATATATTAATGAATAGAGCCTTTACTACCTGATAGCACTTTTCCTTCACCGATTCACAAAAGTATCTAAACAGAGCTTCAATCTTCCTTTCGAAATGTAAAAACCACATAAAACATTCCTCTATCTCCTTCTTATAGTTGCATAGTGACAACCCTTTCCTCCATACCATGTAATGAAGGAAAACTCGTGCATTGACACATTGCATGAGAAAATCAAACTGGAGGTTCAAAAACAAAAACAACCACATGCAAAGCTCTAGTTCCAAAACCAAATGAATGAACAAAACCAAACCTCTATCTTCTTCCTAGGTGGTTTCGGAAATTTCCAAAAATTAAATACAAAGTAGGATTTTTAGTCCTTTCTATTTTCCCACCACCACCATCTCCAAATTTGGAGTTGACTTAATTCAAACAAAACATGCCTCTTAAAACTTTGGCGAAAATTCCAACTCATCCCTCTTAAGTTTGTAACTGCCTTTGCCAAATTTGGCTGTAGAAAGAGATGAGGTTTCATAAATTGCCTTAAATTCCTTGAATTTTCTACCTCTCACTTGCCTCTTTTCCCATGTCATTTCATAGGCCCCCTTAGGCTATCCATTCCAACAGTTAGGTTAGACACTAATTTAAGAATCAACATAGGTCCATAGGGAAGTACATAGTTTTAGTATAGGTCACTCTTAATTATTTTTCATACCAATTTAGCAAAAGAACATATTAACTTAGGTTAGGTTTAACCCTTAGGATAGAGTTACTAGTTTTAGAACATAGTTCTATTAGGTCCTAGGGCCCCAATGAAAAATTCATAATACCATAATAGAAAAGAGGAGCCAAATTGTTACTTGATTAAATGTGAAGTAGAGATCCATGGAGTGGTTCATTCATAACCTTTACACATTCTAGGTCCTAAACTCTTCTGTCTTTCTAAATTGTACATCCTGACAACAAGACATGAAAGCTAGAATTATACCTTGGATCAATGGAATTGATACAAGGTAATGTTGTTTGAATCCCCTTAAATTATAAAAACTTAAACTCAAGTTCATAATCGCTAGCAGTGAATTTATTTTGCATAAAAGAGATGGATTGTTTCGTTTTCAATTAAGCAAAATCATGACAGATTATACCTATTCCCAATACATAACTTCCTATCTTATACAAATATAATTTCCTAAGTCATAAGAGTACACCATCTTAAGACAAAATCACATGTCAACTTTTGTACCTTTTATAGTAGAAGTCATCATAGGTACCACTCATGTTAGAGGCGTTACATACCTCCCTCCTAAAAAGCATCATTGTCCCGATCATTAAATTTGTATAATAACTATAAACAAGAATTATAATCCAAATTATAGTTCTTTCATCCATAATCTCACAACATAGCCAAATTTGGAAAATTCAAATTTTCATAATTATTTAGCAATAAAATAGTTACTTCAATTCTAATGAATTTAGTATCTGCGCAAAACTAGTAGGTTTATTGATATAATAAGAATAAAATATTCAAGTTTTATCAATCAACAAAATCTAATCTATTCAAATAAATGTGGAAAATTAGTTTTTAAATCTTCAAGGTTTTCCCAAGTTGCACTTTCTTCATTAAAGTGGTCCCATTGGACCTTACTTTGACTTATTATATGATTTCTTAAGTGCAGCTGTTAAGTTTCTGTTAGTGCAAAATCACAGCACCCCTGGACATTGATCAGATTTCTAGGTTGATCACTCTAGCATCTAGTGTGATTGCACAACATTGAATCCTTTCTCCAAGTGTGGGACTCGTGAAAATGAGAAAGGAATCTCTAGAGAAGGCTGGTTCCTGTTCCTAAACTACCTGCCACAAGCTATTCTAGTGCAGGCAAGCTAATCTAATCCTAATCTAACCACCAAGGAGACAGGGAGAGAAAGAGAAGAGAAAAAGAACAAAAATCCTACACTAAAATGGTGATACACCAGAGAAGGAAAATGTTGAACATCTATCAAAACTGCCATGGAACAAGGAGAGGTGAGCAATGGGAAGGATGGACAGATGCATCACAGGCCCAAGGATAGATTTCACACAGAAAATGTCCCAAAACTCCATGAACACGGATCCAACCCTGCAATGAACATTCAAACATGCACAAATACCTGCAATGAAGAGAGGCAAGAAGAAAACAAGTGAAAAATGAGCAAGGATGGACAATGCATCATGAAACACATTTTTGTTGCTTCAGAAGTTTGCACAGAACATCATTTTAATGGTAAAAGGAAAAAATGCCATTATAGAGAAGGGGAGGAGGTTTGAACTCCATTGTCAACCCTGGAGAAGAAAAGAAGGGAGGGCAGAGCTGAAAAGATGAACCACCTTTTTGAAAAATGAGCCAAATCTAGATTTTTACAATGCATGGGTCGAGCCCAAGAGAGAGAAAATGTGAAAAAACGTGGGAGCCATTCCTCATTGAATGCAGAAGCATTAAAATAGCATGGGCATCCTTACAGACCCATGCCCTGACATTTTTGGCCATGCTGGAGAAGAATGCGACCCATTTCGCATTAAAACTGGTTGTTGAAACGTCAATTCTGGCCATTACCACGTGCCAGAGACGTTTCTTAATTTTCTCTCTCCAAACTGAATCAAAATGCAATATTGACCTAGGAATCGTGTAGAGAATTTTACCAGCTTTCCATTGATATAAAGAATGTGAAAATCTAAGCTTTGGATCGAAAGTTATGGCGATCTGAAGATTTAGGGCAAAAACAGGCCAAAACGGATCGATGGGAAAATATTTGAATTTTTTTCGTGCTCTGCCACTTGGATGACACGTGTTAGGCTCTGATTCATTCGTAGGTTCATCCTCTGAAAATTCCTATCGGGCTCTTCCTTAATTTCTTGCCACTTGGACACGTGGCACTATTTTATTGGCTCGGGCCTGAGGGGCGCACTTTGTCCTTTTAAAAATTGGTATTTTTTTTACTTTGGGAAAAATTTCCCATTTCTCCCCCATGCTCCACCACTCAAGTGCCACAAGGCATGATTTCATTGGATGGGGGCCCTTCCTGACCATTTCCCTTTTTTTTTTTTTCTTTGGAAATTTTTTTAAAATTCTCTTTGCCGGGTTGATGAGGTGAAGACACGTGGCGAGATTTGATTCGTTGGCGGCTCTTTCAGCTTTCCGTGTCCCACGCATCCCTCGCGTACCTTTGGCCCAGATGTCCCAAACGAAAATCTCCTGCTTCGGCCGATTCAGGATTTATTGTCCTTCTCTGTGGTGAAGACACGTGGCGAGAATCCATTGGCTCTCGACTCTTTCGGCTTTTCGGGTCCTCCGCGTACTTTTGGCCCAAATGTCCCAAACGAAAGTCTCTTGTTTCGGCTGAATCAGCCGGTTCACATCCTTCACTTACTTTTGGGCCAACTGTCTCGGACTTCCTGGGAAAAATATCTCTGAACCGCCCGATTCGGGCTGACTTGCACCAAACCGTCCGATCTGCGTCCCGCGCATACTTTTGGCCCGGATGTCCCAGACCGAGTGAAACAAAAGACTTAGGCAATTTTTTCCACTTTCCCCTGTTTCAGATTTTTGCGTCCCACGTGTCCCGACGTCCTAACTGTCCCAACTGCTACGTGGACTGCCTGGCAGTTTTTCGGCCGATTCACGCCCCGACATCCCAACTATCCCAAGTGCTGCCTAGGACAAAAATGTCAGACTTAGTCGATTTTCTCTGTATTTCGGCCCCAAGCTTGGCCTTTTTACAATTTTTTCACATTTTAAAAACTTGTTGGGTTTTCTTCTTGGACAGAAGAGTTAGAAAGAAGCCGAGGGGACCCCAGAAACATGATTTTGGGCCTTGAATCAATCTACTTGCTCGGGACTGAATAATCTGATGCATGTTATCAAAATTACCCTGGGGGATGAATTTTGGATAATAATTTGGAGACTCAGCGGGGTCATCTTCTTGCTAGATGAAGTTACCAGTTTCCTGAAGCATCCATTGGGCATGGAGTCATGAGTTGTAACCTCCAACTGATCTGAACTTTGAAAACCTCCTCTCTGAGCCACTTGGAAACCCACTGAAATGGAGTCGTTCTCATCAAAATGCCACTGAAATGGACTGTGCAAGAGCAAAACCAGCACCACCAAAACTATGTACAGAACTGAAAATCATACATGCTCCAAATGGAACATGCAGAGTGTGCAGAAGCACTTCTTTTGCTGAAAGCAAACCTACCTACTCTACCCTAACTGGAAGCAAAGGCAAGCTAAACAAACCCTACAATTGGTTGTGAGAAATAGCTTCCCTTTCTCAAAAGTGGTAGCCATGCAATTGATTTGGAGCTGATCATGGCTCTTAGGATGAGTGGAAAATCAACAAGAAGCTGGTCTTCCACCCAGATCATCAAGGTATCAGCTGAAGGTGAATCCAATACCTCTTTTAGTTTCTCTGCATTTGGATTGAAGAGGTATGACAGCTGATCCTTGGTACTTTGTAGCTCGCCCTCATGCTCAGAAGCAAGCATGACTGGTTGTGACTTCTCCTTTGGCTCCAATGAAGCCAAATACCTGATTGGGCAAGGTATGGTCTATTTGATATGCCCATAGCTTTGATTTTCAACTCCAAAAATGGAGTCTTCTTGTAGACCTTCTTGAATGGATGGTGTGGAAGAAATGGTAGAATCTTTGTGCCCTTTCTCTTCCTCCAATGAAGGACATGAAAGATTAAAATCTTCCAATCTTGGTTCCAAAGAGCTGCTATAAGATGCGGGCTGCTGTAAATGAATGTTCTCCTTCATGACAACAGACTCAAGTGTTTGGAATGTGGATGATGAAAGAGAGAATGGTGGAAACTCAACCGGCTCTTCTCCATCAAAACAGTCCTCCAAATTTGACAAATAAACTACCTCATGGTTGTCTTGCTGCAAATGTTCAACCTCTCCCATGGTGTTCTCTTGATCTGCAACTTGATCACCATGGTTTCTTTCATCCTTCAACATTAAGTTTTAGAGATCAAACTCTTCTTTAGTACTAGAACTCTAGAGAGGTAAAGTCGAAAGAAGAACTAAAGGTTCTCCTATAGCCTGCTTTGTGCTCAAAGCCCTTGGATCTGCAATTTTCTCCTCCACAACTAGAATGTGCTCCTCTTCTTTTGGATCTGGAGCAGCTTCTCCTTTCTCTACTACTTGAAGACAATCTTGCTCTTGATAGAACTCTTCCTCTAGCACGAAGTTTTTCAAGTCAAACTCTTCAATCTACTGCTCTAGAGGACAAGTTGGGACTGCAAGATCTTCTTCTGAGCTTTCTTCCTTTATGGCTGATTGTGCAACTTGAATTGAATCAGCATTCCCTTCAAATAGAGTGCCAACATGGACACTACTTTCTGAGAAAACTGACTGCTGATCTACTTCTTCTTTTTGCTCTTCTTCTGCTGCCACAAAATCAGTCTTAACCACCATTTGTTCAACCTTAGCCTCTCCTGTAGGTTCAACCATCAAGGGGATCTTTGTTCATCCCAAATTTAAGCAGCCCAAGCTCTTCAGACTTTGAATCTGTCATTCATCTTTTTTGTTGGGCTCCTCTTCTTGCTGTTGTTTTCCTTGACTGGCCGACTCTTACAATTTTCATTCTTCCCAACATGGATTTGGGAATGCGAGAGGAGGGAGTGGATTGTAACTCAAATGGCTTGGCAATTTTTTATGGCGGTGGAGAAGGTAGAAACTCTTGTTTCTTTAGAGGAGGGGGTATTTATTTTAGTTCTTATGGAGGGGATGACTGTTTGGAAGGAAAAAGGAAAGAAGAATTGAGGTGTGGTGGAAGACTGAGAGGTGGAGACATGGGATCAACATTTGGGACAACAGATGGAGAGTTTAAAATTTGAAATTCCAAATGAGATGGTGCTGCTTGAGTAATGGGAAGAGAAAAACTAGATGATGGTGTAGAACTTACCCATTGACAAGGTTGTTCAACACCAAGTGTATAGTCCTCTATTTCTGCTGTCCATTGTGCAAGTTGGGGCAGCATCTTCATCATGAAGTCCATCTTCTCCTGAAGGCTGAAGTGTCTTGGAAAAGGGCCTCACCATGGACAAGGAGTCTTTCAACCAATTCTAAAAGCTCTCATTTGAGCTGTTGCTCTGGACTACAATATCTTTACCTCCATCTCTTGGATTTTCTCCAACAAACCAGCATCTTGCATCTGATGGTCCTCACTATATGCATACTCTTGCTCTTGGAAAGCTCCATAGCCAAACTGATTTTGGAATTTCTACTCATATGGGTATGCATGCGGGTTTTGAATTTTTTCAGAATGCTGATTTGGAGGATTTGTAAAACACGTTGGAGGTGGGAAACATTGCTGCTGTTGTTGAAAATGTGAGTTCCATGATGGAAATGAAGTCATGATTGCACAACTTCATGGAATGGAAAAGAATGAAAGGGATGAAAAGAAGAATGGATGGGAATGGATGAAAAACATGTTTGCAACTTCAGAAATGGGTTGCTGATCAAATGGAGTTGCCAGATGTGATTTTGACAAGTGCCGCCAAAGGCTGAAATCTTCACAGGAACACACCAACCTGCAAAAGATGAAGTGGAAGACCTCTAAGGTCCCACTGGGCGTGCCAAAACTGTTAGTGCAGAATCACAGCACCCCTGAACATTGATCAGATTTCTAGGTTGATCACTCTAGAATCTAGTGTGATTACACAACATTGAATCCTTTCTCCAAGTGTGGGACTCATGAAAATGAGAAAGGAATCTCCAGAGAAGGTTGGTTCCTCTTCCTAAACTACCTGCCACAAGCTATTCCAGTGCAGGAAAGCTAATATAATCCTAATCTAACCACCAAGGAGACAGGGAGAGAGAGAAGAGAAAAATAACAAAAATCCTACACTAAAATGGTGATACACCAGAGAAGGAAAATGTTGAACATCTATCAAAACTGCCATGGAACAAGGAGAGGTGAGCAATGGGAAGGATGGATAGATTTCACACAGAAAATGTCCCAAAACTCCATGAACACGGCTCCAACCCTGCAATGAACATTCAAATGTGCACAAATACCTACAATGAAGAGAGGCAAGAAGAAAACAAGCAAAAAACGAGCAAGGATGGACAGATGCATCACGAAACATGTTTTTGTTGCTTCAAAAGTTTGCACAGAACATCATTTTAATGGTAAAAGGCAAAAATGCCATTAAAGAGAAGGGGAGGAGGTTTGAACTCCATTTTTAACCTTGGAGAAGAAAAGAAGGGAGGGCAGAGCTGAAAAGATGAACCACCTTTTTGAAAAATGAGCCAAATCTAGCTTTTTACAATGCATGGGTCGAGCCCAGGAGAGAGAAAATGTGAAAAAACATGGGAGCCATTCGTCATTAATGCAGATGCATTAAAATAGCATGGACATCCTTACAGACCCATGACCTGACATTTTTGGCCGTATTGGAGAAGAATGCGACCCATTTCGCATTAAAATTGGTTGTTGAAACGTTAGTTTTGGCCATTACCGCATGCCAGAGATGTTTCTTGATTTTCTCTCTCCAAACTGAACCAAAATGCAATATTGACTTGGTAATTGTGTAGAGAATTTCACCAGATTTCCATTGATATAAAGAACGTGAAAATTTGACCTCTGAATCGAAAGTTATGGTGATCTGAAGATTTAGGGCAAAAATAGGCCAAAACGGATCGACGGGAAAATATTTGAATTTTTTTCACGCTTTGCCACTTGGATGACACGTGTTAGGCTCTGATTCGTTCATGGGTTCATTCTCTAAAAATTCCTGTGTAAGGATATTACTTGTATAAATCAGAGCATATATAACAGAATAACTTGAGAGAACAGAAAAATATAGATAAATGATGACAATATGCTCATATAATAGCTTTTCCACTTCGAGGGGGTAACCTCCAAACCTGACAATAACACTCCAATACTCAATATCATGATCAACTACAACCTTCTAACCCCTATATATACCATTCTAACCTATGGCCAATACTGTGGCCAACCTCCTAAGCATAATAAATCATAAATGAATGATATAATAAGATAAGGGGATGTGTGCCACATGTCGGCATCTCCATTAACCCATATACATTATAATATTATATCCCCAGGTACATAGCATCCTATCGGGCCCTTCCTTAATTTCTTGCTACTTGGACACGTGGCACTATTTTATTGGCTCGGGCCTGAGGGGCACACTTTGTCCTTTTAAAAATTGGTATTTTTCACTTTGGGAAAATTTTCCCATTTCTCCCCCACGCTCCGCCACTCAAGTGCCACATGGCACGATTTCATTGGACGTGGGCCCTTCCTGACCATTTCCCTTTTGTTTTTTGTCTTTGGAATTTTTTTAAAAATTTTCCTGTCGGGTTGATTAGGTGAAGACACGTGGCGAGATTTGATTCGTTGGCAGCTCTTTTGGCTTTCCGCATCCTACGCATCCCTCACATACCTTTGGCCCAGATGTCCCGAACAAAAATCTCCTGCTTCAGCCGATTCGGGCTTTCTTGTCCCTCTCTACGGTGAAGACACGTGGCGAGATTCCATTGGCTCTCGACTCTTTAGGCTTTTCGCATCCTCCATGTACTTTTGGCCCAAATGTCTCGTATGAAAGTCTCTTGTTTCAGCCGAATCGGCCGGTTCGTGTCCTCCGTGTACTTTTGGCCCAACTGTCCTGGACTGCCTGGGACAAATATCTCCGAACCGCCCGATTCGGGCTGACTTGCACCAAACCGGCCGATCCACGTCCCACGCGTACTTTTGGCCCAGATGTCCCAGACCGAGCGAAACAAAAGACTTAGGCAATTTTTTCCATTTTCACTTGTTTCACCTTTTCACGTCCCACATGTCCCAATGTCCCAACTATCCCAACTGCTACATGAACCGCCTAGCAGCTTTTCAGCCGATTCGCACCCCGACATCCCAACTGTCCCAACTGCTGCCTGGGAAAAAAATGTTCGACTTAGCCGATTTTCTCTGTATTTCGGCCCCAAGCTTGGCCTTTTTGCAATTTTTTCACATTTTTAAAACTTGCTGGGTTTTCTTCTTGGACAGAAGAGTGAGAAAGAAGCCGAGGGGACCCCAGAAACATGATTTTATCTACTTGAATCAATCTAGTTGCTTGGGACTGAATAATCTGATGCATGTTATCAAAATTACCCTGGGGGTGAATTTTGGATAAAAGTTTCCAACACTCAAATGGGTTTAACCACAATTATTCCTGGGTCTTGGACCTGCAGGGAATTCCAATTTAACACATGTTATATATTTGAAACGTATTTCTTAAGTAAATAAATATGGAAAACATCATGCATTCGTGCTAAAGTAGGTGGTAAAGTTAAAGGATAAGCTACATGGTTGATTATTTCAACAATTTCAAAGGGTCACACATAACGAGGTGATAACTTGGCATCATTTCCAAAGGTTATATAACTCTTTTTTGTTTTAACCCACAAAAATACCTTCTCACCAAGTTCAAATTTCTTTTCATTCCTTTTTAAGTCTGCATAACTTTTTTTTCTATCTATTGCTTCCTTCAAATATTCACAAATCATTGTAACTTGTTGTTCCATTTTAGTAAGGATCTCAAGTCTAATTACCTCTTTTTCCTCTATGCTATCCCCACTAAATGGATTTCTACATTTCCTTCCATATAATCCTTCGAAAGGTGCCATATTCAGAGAGGCATGATACATGTTATTATAAGAAAATTCAACTAATGGAAGGTACTCTTCCCATTTTTACTTTTCATCCACGTAGTAAATTCATAACATATGTTCTAAAAATTGATTAAATCTTTTAGTTTTCTCATTTGTTTCGGAATGGTATGCTGAACTAAAATTTAGTTTAGTTCTTAATGATGCATTGAGTGTTGATCTCTATATGATATGATCAATTCAGGTACACCATGCAATCTAAAAATTTCATGCAAAAATATTTTTGCTAAAATAAGTGAATCATCCTTAATATTACCAGTAATAAATTGTGCTACCATTGTTAATTTATCAACAACAATTAGAATAACATTATGCGTATTTCTTGACATTGGAAGCCCTTGAACAAAATTCATGTTAATTACTTGCCATTTATACTGTGATATGCTATGAGGGTATAGTAAGCCCGCTAGATGCATATGTTCAGGCTTATCACGCTAACATTCTAAGCAATGTGTCACAAAATCAGTTATGTCTTTTTTCATCCCTTTCAAAAAATACTGATATTGTATATCAGCAAGCATTTTCATAATTTTGGGATGCTATGAATAAGGTGAATTATGAAATTCAGTTAACAACTTCCTCCTTAATTCATTTCCCATAGGTGTATATACTCTATTATCATATCTCAAGATTCCCTCGTCATCAAGGTGAAAACCTCTAAATCTCATATCATTTAGATTTGTAGCAAGTGTTGTTTTTACTTGTTGAAAATAAGAATTTGATTCCATGATGCTTTTTACTTAATCTTTAAACTGAGTTCTCAACATTATAAGTGAAAAAATATGTTTCCTATGACTTAGTGCATTTTCCACTCTATTTTTCCTTGCCTTTTATATACCTTATATCAAAATCGTACTTAGAGATGAATTATGATCACCTTCATTGTCTTACATTCAAATTTGGGTGAGTGAAAATGCAGTTCATCCCAAGAGGTTAGTCTTTAATTCAAAAGGTATCCCTAAAAGATAATTCCTCCATACTTGAAGTGCATGAACAATGGTAGAAAGCTCTAGGTCGTGAGGAGCATAATTCAGTTCATATAACTTGAGTTTTCTACTTTTATACGCTATAACATGCTCATTTTGTAATAAAATACCTCCAAGCCCTTCCGTGGAAGCATATGTTATTATAGTAAAGTATCCATTCGAATCAGGTATAGCCAAAATAGATGTAGATGTTAGTTGTTTCTTTAGATTCTTAAATGTAGATTCACATTTTTCCACAAAAATTTCATATCTTTCTTTTGCAATGAAGTTATTGGTGCAGCGACCTTTGAAAATTCCTTAACAAACTATGTATAGTAACCAACGAGACCCCTAAAGCTTCTGAATTCATGTACATTATTAGGTATAGGCCACTTAGTTATTGTAACAATTTTTTTTATGGATCTACTGCTATTCCATCTTTACTTATGACATTCCCTAGATTGTGCACTTTTTTCTCGTAGAAAGAACATTTAGATAACTTACCATGCAATATTATTTTTCTTAAGATTTCCAAAACTCTCTTTAAATGCTCATGATTCTCATCAATGCTTTTAGAATATATGAGAATATCATCCAAGAATACAAGCACAAATTTGTCCAAGTATTATTGAAAGATATTATTCATTAAGTTCATAAAATTTGCAGGTGAATTTTTCAAACCAAAAGATCAAACTGTGAATTCATAATGCCCATACCTTGTCGTAAAAGTTATTTGATGAATATCTTCATCATTGATTCTTAATTGATGATACGCAGATTGAAGATCTATCTTAGAATATACTAATGCACCATGCATTTGATCAAACAGATCATAAATTCTAGGAAGTGGATATATATTTTTGATTGTAGCTTTGTTTAACATCCTATAATCAATGCACAATCTAAGTGTTCCATCTTTCCCCCCCCTCCCCCTCTTTCACAAAAATTATCGGTGCTCCCCCAAGGTGGTACACTTGGTCTTATCAAACCTTTAGATGTAACTATGCCTTAAGCTCTACCAGTTCAATGGTAGTCATTTGATATGGTTCCTTGGAAATAGGTTCGACTCCCGGCTTGATCTCAATCATGAAATCAAACTCCCATTTGGGTGGAAGACTAGGTAGTTCTTCTGGAAACACATCACTTAAATTTCATAACAACGGGTTTCTTTGCAAGAAAGCACTATCCCCTTCAGTTGTTCCAGATATTTTTACTGTGTATAGGGTGCAACCTTTATTTTTTTCCCTTTGAAGCTGCATGGTTGATAATTTTCTAACGGAATTCTCACATTTTACCCATAGATGTCTGTTGTTTTTTGCAGATCAACTAGACGACTAATATGTATTTCAAAACAATCAATATTTTCTTTATGATCAGACAACTAATATCATAAGTCCATCTACAAAATTGCTAGCACGATTCAGTTCATTGAACTGAGCATGATAAGCACTAAATCATTAAAATGATGTGATTTTAACTAACTGTTTCATAAAAAAAACTCTGCTGTTATGAAACAGTCCTGAAGCAATTGAGAAAGACATAACAAAAACAAGTTACAATACTCAAACAAAATAAAGAGAGAAATAGATATACAAAAAATCAATAGTAAGGTTAGGTCATGAAATATAACTACTTCATCCATCCATACTATTGTCTTTTATCAAAAGAATATAAATAGTAATTCTGATAAGTAATATTTAAACAAAATTTCACTACTACTTTCATATATTTCTTTTCATGATCACTCATTCAATTAGATCCGTTTAACAGAAAAAGGTAACTATCCTAACTAGTTTTTATGCATATTTCGCAACTAGATCATTTACAACTATATTCCATCTCAATATTTCATTAACCTATATCCTTCCTAAAATCTGAGTTGCCAACAATTGAAATTAGATATCATAAGAAATAAGTTAAAATAACCAAATCATCATAACATTTAAGTGTCTCGTTTTAGAGTATCCTAATACTCAAACTCAAAACTAGGAACCAAATCAAGTTAATAACCAAACAAGATAAAGCAAACTACTTAAAGATGTAATATTACTTCCAACAACAAAAAGAGTTACACTCCAATCTCAAAAAGAAGCACCATTGCAATAATTACTTTAAGAAGTTAAATGTTTAAGATTTTACTCTATACTAACTCAGTAAACCATTCAAATACTTCCATCCTAACACATTATTCCATCAAATCGAATACTTCCCTAACAAAATTCTATAATCATTATTACGAGACAACCAAGAAGTTGCATAACGAAACAGACCAAAGAAAGACAAAATCTTCAGCAAGTGCAAAGCTGAAAGAAGAATAATGGAAGGAGAGTGAGAAAGATCACAACCCCTCAACTCTTGTATGATTAAAGGTGAACCTAAAGAAACTAATAACCTATATTGAAAAGATCATTACATAGTGTCTCAAACCAAAATCCCAAATAGAGATCTAATCTGGGTTTGAATTGAATGAACAACAATCAAGAGACTCTAAACATAGCCTTTATTTCCACAACATAACAAATAAAACATTACTCAAAAGATGAAAAGATGGAAGGAATAATTTTAGCAGATGAATAATTCTAAACAATCATCCTAACTCATATTCATATAGGAGAAGAAGTAATCAAATGTATTTAACCTAACATAAGTAATCATTCTATTTTCACGAAGAAGACATTTCCTAAGCTCTGTAAGAACTGAAACTAAGATTAATGGCCTAAGGTCTAAGAAAAAAGCTAACACAATACATCAAAATAATATCGATAGAATCATCAAGAAGTTCAAGTTGATAACAACAACCGAAAAACAATAAACCAATACCCAAGGAATTGTTTCCTTTTTAGCACATATTGCCATAATTTCATAGGTTACCCAATGACCCAATATAGTAGAAAATTGAATATCCTTTCCCTTACTGGCTTCCAAAAATTAGGCTTTGTGAAAATAACAAATCAATTCCAGAGACTATAAGAATTATACTTTTGCAGGACTTTTAAAAATAATAATCAAAAGAACTTAAACAAGTACATGAAGATGTTTAACCAATTGCAAAGAAAACCCAACAACAATTATATTTCATTAATAATCATAATGCACAAGTCTGCAACTGAAATAATACAAACAAAAACCCATATTTACAATCACAAACAACATTAAGAAAATAGGAACATTCGCCAATTAAGAGTCTTCCAACTGTACAAAAATAATATGAATAAGTAGGCATCACAGATTGTTGTCTTCCCTAAAAAATCATGAAAATTCAATCAACAGTCAAGTATTCAAAATAGTTTAATAACTACAATTTCCCAATAGAGAGGAAACAAGACCATTCTAGAGAAAGATCCAAAGATTAAAGCAAACCAAGATACCTACGATATTTAAACAGTTAAAAAAAGATCACAAACATTTTTTGACTTGATCTCAAGCCCATGTAGAAGATCTAAATCATAACCTTGCTATCAAATCAATTAAATCAAAAACCCAGATCACACTTTCCATAGTTCAAATAGAACCGAAAAATCATTCCCAATAAACAACACAAAAACCTCAAGCAGATAAATCTTATTAGAAGAATGAAAACCAGCCTATTCCAAAGACAAGAGTTGTTCTTATGAAACACTTAAGTAAAATAAAAAATATTAATGAATATATCATTTCATGCCTAATAGCGCTTCACCTTCACCGATTCGCAAAAGTATCCAAACAGAGCTTTAATCTTCCTTTCGAAATGTAAAAACCACAAAAAAACTTCCTCTATCTCCTTCTTATAGTCTCATAGTGCCAACCCTATCTTCCCAAAAATTCAAGGAAGGAAAAATCATGCATTGACACATTGCATGAAAAAATCAAATAGGACGTTCGAAAACAAAAAAAACCACATGCAGATCTCTAGCTCATAAACCAAATGAATCGAAAAAACCATACCATCTATCTTCTTCCTAGGCAGTTTCGGTAATTTCAAAAAAATAAATACAAAGTAGGATTTTTAGTCCTTCCTATTTTCCCACCACCCGCCATCTCCAAATTCTGAGTTGACTTAATTCAAACAAAACATGCCTCATAAAACTTTGGCAAAAATTCCAACTCATCCCTCTTAAGTTTGTAATTACCTTTTCCAAATTTGGCTGTAGAAAGAGATGAGGTTTCATAAATTTCCTTAAATTCCTTGAATTTTCTACCTTCCACTTGCCTCTTTTCCCATGTCATTTCATAGGCCCCCCTTAGGCTAGCCATTCCATTAGTTAGGTTAGACACTAATTTAAGAATCAACATATGTCCATAGGGAAGTACATAGTTTTAGTCTAAGTCACTCTTAATTCCTTTTCATGTGAATTTAAAAAAAGAACATATTAACTTAGGTTAGGTTTAACCCTTAGGATAGAGTTACTAGTTTTAGAACAAACTTCTATTATGTCCCAAGTCCCCAATGAAAAATTCATCATACCATAATAGAAAATAAGAACCAAATTGTTACTTGATTAAATGTTAAGCAGAGATCTATGGAGTGGTTCGTTCATAACCTTTGTACATTACAGGTCCAGAACTCTTCCGTTTGTCCAGATTCTACATCATGACAACAAGACATGAAAATTATAAGTATACCTTGGATCAATGAAATTGGTCTTAGGTAATGTTGTTTGAATCCCCATAAATTATAAAAATTGAAACTCAAGTTCATAATCCCTAGGAGCGTATTTATTTTGCATAAAAGAGATGCATTGCTTCATTTTCAATTAAGCAAAATCATGACAAAATATACCTATTCCCAATAGATAACTTCTTATCTTCTGCAAACATGATTTCCTAAGTCATAAGAGTAAACCATCTTAAGACAAAATCACATGTCAACGTTTGTACATTTTATAGTAGAAGTCGTCATAGGTACCACTCATGTTAGAGGCGTTACAGACTTCCCTCCTAAAAAGAAGCATCATCCCAATGATTAACTTAGTATAATAACTTTAAACAAGAATTGTAATCCAAATTATAGTTCTTTCATCCATAAGCTCACAACATAACTAGATTTGGAAAATTCAAATTTTCATAATTATTCAGCAATAAAATAGTTGTTTCAATACTAATGAATTTAGTATCTTCCCAAAACTAGCAGGTTTATTGATATAATAAGAATAAAATCTTCAAGTTTTATCAATCAACAGAATAAACTCTATTCAAATAAATTTCGAAAAGTAGTTTTCATATCTTCGAGGTTTTCCCAAGTTACACTTTCTTCATTAAATTGGTCCCATTTGGACCTTGCATTGACTTATTTTTTAATTTCTTAAGTGCAGCTTGCGAGTTTCCAGCACTTGACTGGGTTTAACCACGATTATTCCTAAGTCTTGGACCTACAATGAATTCCAATTTAACACATGTGATATATTTGAAACTTATTTCTTAAGTAAATAAATATGGAAAACATCATGCATTCATGCTAAAGAAGGTGGTAAAGTTAAACGATAAGCTACATGGTTGATTATTTCAACAATTTCAAAGGGTCCCACATAACGAGGTGATAACTTGGCATCCTTGACAAAGGTTATATAACTCTTTTCTGGTTTAACTCACAAAAATACCTTCTCACCAAGTTCAAATTTCTTGTCGATCCTTTTTAAGTCTGCATAATTTTTTTTCCTATCTGTTGCTTCCTTAAAACGTTCACGAATCATTTTAACTTGTTGTTCCATAATAGTAAGGATCTTAGGTCTAATTCCCTCTTTATCCTCTATGCTATCCCCACTAACTATATTTATGCATTTCCTTCCGTATAATCCTTCGAAAGGTGCCATATTCAGAGAGGCGTGATACATGTTATTATAAGCAAATTTAACTAATGGAAGGTACTCTTCCCATTTGTACTTTTTATCCATGTAGTGTATTCGTAACATATGTTCCAAAAATATATTAAATCTTTCAGTTTTCCCATTTGTTTCATAATGGTATGTTGAACTAAAATTCAGTTTAGTTCCTAATGTTGCATTGAGTGTTTGCAAGCATCTAGATTTCATCCTTGGATCTCTATATGATATGATAAATTTAGGTACACTGTGCAATCTAAAAATTTCATGCAAAAATATTCTTACTAAAACAGGTGAATCATCGCTGATATTACCAGTAATAAAATGTGCTACCTTTTTTAATTTATCAACAACTAGAATAACATCATGCATATTTCTTGACTTTGGCAACCCTTGAACAAAATCCATGCTAATTACTTTCCATTTATACTGTGATATGATATGAGGGTACAGTAAACCTGCTAGATGCATATGTTCATCCCTAACATGCTGACATTCTAAGTAGTGTGTCAAAAAATTAGTTACATCTTTTTTCATCCCTTTCCAAAAATATTGATGTTTTATATCAATAAGCATTTTCATAATTTAAGGATGCCCTGAATAAGGTGAATTATGAAATTTAGTTAACAACTTCCTCCTTAATTCATTTCCTAAAGGTGTATATACTCTATTATCATATCTCAAGATTCCCTTGTCATCAAAGTGAAAACCCTCTATATCTCATATCATTTAGATCTGTAGCAAGTGTTGTTTTTACTTGCTAAAAATGAGAATCAGATTCCATGATACTTTTTACTTCATCTTTAAACTAAGTTCTCAACATTATAAGTGCATAAATATGTTTCCTACGACTTAGTGCATTTGCCACTCTATTTTTATTTTCCTTTTATATAACTTATATCAAAATCATGATTCGATAGGAATTATAACCACCTTCGTTGTCTTGCACTCAAATTTGGGTGAGTAAAAATATACTTCATTCCAAGAGGTTAGTTTTCAATTCAAAAGGTGTCCTTAAAAGATAATGCCTCCATACTTGAAGTGAATGAACAATGGTAGAAAGCTATAGGTCATGGGGAGCATAATTCAATTCATGTAACTTGATTTTTCTACTTTTATATGTTATAACATGTTGATTTTGTAATAAAATACCTCCAAGTCCTTTCATCAAAGCATCTATCATTATATTAAAGTATCCATTTGGATTAGGTATCGCCAAAATAGATGCAAATGTTAGTTGTTTCTTTATAGTCTTAAATGTAGATTCACATTTTTCACTCCACACAAATTTCTTATCTTTCTTTTACAATGAAGTTATTGGTGCAACAACCTTTGAAAAGTCCTTAAAAAACTTTCTATAGTAACTAGCAAGACCCCTGAAGCTTCTGACTTCATGTACATTCTTAGGTGTAGGTGACTTAGTTATTGCAAAAAAAAATTTTATGGATCTACTGTTATTCCATCTTTACTTATGACATGCCCTAAATAGTGCACTTTTGTCTCGTAGAAAGAACATTTAAATAACTTACCATGCAATCTTATTTTTCTTAATATTTCCAAATCTGTCTTCAAATGCTCACCAATGCTTTTAGAATATATGAGAATATTGTCCAAGAATACAAGCAAATTTTTTTCTGAGTTTCTTGAAAGATATCATTTATTAAGTTAATAAAACTTGCAGGTGCATTTGTCAAAACAAAAGGTGAAAATGTGAATTCATAATGCCCATACCTTGTCCTAAAAGTTATTTGATGAATATCTTCATCATTGATTCTTAATTGATGATTCCCAAATTAAATATCTATCTTCAAATATACTAATGCCCCACGCATTTGATCAAACAGATCATCAATTCTATGAAGTGGATATCTATTTTTAATAGTTGCTTTGTTTAACATCCTATAATCAATGCAAAATCTAACTCTTCCATCTTTCTTTTTCACATTAATTACCAATGCTCCTCAAGGTGATACACTTGGTCTTATCAAACCTTTAGACAACATTTCTTGTAACTATGCCTTAAGCTCTACTAGTTCAATGGTAGTCATTTGATACAGTTCCTTGTAAATAGATTCGGTTCCCAGCTTGATCTCAATTGTGAAATCAAAATCCCATTTGGGCAGAATACCGGGTAGTTCTTCCAGAAACACATCATTGGAATTTCATAACAATTCCCAACAAATCGCTATCCCCCTTTAGTTGTTTCAGAATTTTTTACTATATACAGGGTGCAACCTTTGTTTTTGGTCCTTTTAAGCTACATGGTTCATAATTTTATAACTCTATTCTCACTTTTAACCCCTCGATGTCTGTTGTTTTTTGCAGATCATCTAGACAACTAATATGTATTTCAAAACAATCAATCTTTGCTTTATGATCAAAAAGTCAGCTAACACCTATGATTACATCATAAGACACCAAAGGAGAAATGTAAAGATCAACTTTAGTGGAAAAAATAGGAAATTCAAGTACTTCTCTAAATAGACACATACTAACTGTGTGGAAAACATTATTTCCATAATGTATAGCCCATGATTTATCCATTTTTTTGGATTTTCTTTATAATTTTGAAGCTAATTTAGTAGAAATAAAGCATTCAGTAGCTTTAGTATCAAAAAGTATTAGTAACATGTATACCAAATAACTTACCTAGCACTTTTATAGGTGTAACTTACTTTTCATCTTGTTTGTTAGCTACAACCGCATGTATCTTATGCTTCTAATTACATTCATCCTTTCTAAGAGGAAACAAATTATCATAATGTTTTTTTCCACAATTGTAGCAGCCTTTAATAGGTCCTTTCTTAGGCTGCAATTTATTTCCGTCCTTAAAATTGTAATTTTGTCTTCCATGGGACTTATATCCATTATTATTGTTCTTAACAAAATTGTTTTGAACATTCGCAACAAGTTTATTTGTTGTAGTTTTCTTGTTATCATCAGCAACAAATTTGTTTTTAGCACAAAATTTTTTCCATGGTCCCTTTTTGGGTACAAGGGATGAATAAGAATTAGGAATTTTCTTTCTAATGTCCTCCTTATGGGTAGAGATTTCTTTTAATTTCTCTTCCTACCTTATGGATTTTTCCACAACCCCTTCCATGGTGGTTGGGCTATGAACATCTACTTCACCACCTATAATATGATTTAATCCCATAATGAATTTTCATATTCTAAAATTCTCTTCAATTTGATACTAAGGTACGTACTTGAGAAGCTTCATAAAATTTTCCTAGTATTTCTTTATAGTTATATTTCCCTGAGCTATGTTCTCAAATTTAGTCATTTTATGATCATAGTAAAGTTGTGGCAGCCATTTTTGCCTCAATTAATTTTTAAATTAATCCCAAGTGACATTGGTTTCATCAATATTTAACTCATCCTTACGGCTATCCCACCAAGAAGATGCCTCATGGGAAAGTTGACAAGATCACCATATTGCTTTAGTTTCTTCATAGAAGTTCCTTATTGTAAAGTACTCCATTTTTCTAAGCCAATTCTCAGCTCCATCTCCTAGTGTAGTGCCATCAAACTTGGGTGGAATTATCCTTTTTATATCAATTGTTAATTCAGTTGTCAATCTCACTTTTTTATTCGTAGGCTGATTCGGTACATTTACATTAGCATTGCCAGTGGTATTGTTATCAACACCCAAATTTCAAATATTGGAATTTTCTACAGGAGTTGGCTGATTGTTATTACCAGCATCTTCTTCATCCTCCTCATTTCCCATTACTTTTTGTTCTAGTACAGCTAGACGATCTCTTGTGTCCAACAGGGAAGTAAGGATCTCATTGAGTTTTTGGGCAGTAGCTGCTTCTCCACCTTGTGGTGGGTTGTTTGCAACATTTTCTCTTGTTCTAACGATTTTTTGTTAACAAGAAAATTTAAATTTTATTAGATTATGGACACAATAGGTCCAAGATCTACAACTTTCAGCTCAAATACTAAGATGTAACATTCCCATTTTAAGAATTTAGAAACAAGGGAAGCTTTTTTTTCTATAATGTTCTCTATTTTAAATTAACATAACTTAGAACACAAATTCCAAATTCCATCTATCTCATAAGATAAAACCATATACATTTGTAAATGACTCAGTGAATACCGATCTCTCATTCCATTACTCGGTATCATACTGATCTCTCATGTTAACTTTATAATTTGTATACTATGTATACTTGGTTTTACTACCCTTTTAGAGGTATCAAGTGTTATGTTTAAAAGGCCTATCTAAATATTTGTTACCAATGTGCATATGAAATATTTCTTCTTAAACTAGGTGACATAGGACAACACAACTAGCAGGTTGCAATACTTTGGCCAAAGATTTTAAAACATACTTTACATGTTTATGTTCCTAGATGACATACTTGTCAAACGGAATAAGTCCTTCACCGTACTTGATATATTATTTAGAATTGTCTTCACTGACTTCTGTCAGTCCACTCATTGAAGGTTTAACCCTAGCCAAGTTTAGCAACATGGCCAAGTATGGAGGAATTCTTATGGTGACTAAGGGTACTTAGACATATTCAATCAACTTATGTCGATTGGGCATGTCTATTTATGCTAAGTCAATTTGAGTTGACCCTAACACTATATCATACCCCTATCTTTACCTAGGGAAGAACTATGATCAAGTCAGAATTTATGTTAGTATAGTTGAAAAAACTCTTAAGGGTATTGATACATGTCAACTAGAATATATTATCCTCGTGAAGACCCTTTTCATCACAAAGGTATTGCACTATAGTTGAAGTTTGTCAACATCCAACTAATTTTTGCTCATCTAGATGAACATACCTTAAATAGGTAGTTATATCTTTTTAATTTACTCGTTACTGATTAATTACAGAAACCCTACTAAACAACTAGGTTCCTTAATTGTTAAGATTTAAAGTTAAAACTACATTAGATGAAGTTATGCAGATAAATCTGCTTTCTATCCAACTCACATGTTATAATTTGAACTATTAACAACCTAATTCAAATTTTACATAAAAGTCCCAGTACACATGGAAGTTTCATTTATTTACTCATTTAATATTGCCCTAGCTTATATAGGTTTTGAGTGGGTCGTTCTTCATATTAGACTTCATTAAAATGAAGTCTAATTCCATTTTTAATCATATTTTCCTACATTCCTATTTTAATTAAGGAAGTCTACATTAGAGAAAGAACACCTTCTCGAACTACAGATAATAAATCAAAAAGGTCTTAAATTAGGACTATGATTCATTTCAAGGGAATATTCTTTCCTTTCCCTTATTAAGGGTTAAATTGTATATAAACGCACCGTACATTATAAACTATTATCAAGGTTTAATTCTCATACAAACATTTTATTTAAATATAGTCATAGAGATATAGTTGAGTATCAATGTAAGAAAGTCAACTTTATAAGTTGCATCCTCACTGGATAGGGTAATAAATCTTGTACCTCAGACTTTTATTTACTCCATTCCAAACCATAAAAGTATGCTAATGTTTGTGAAATAGATTAATATTAATTATTTCCTCTCATTGCATGCCAAAAGGAATTACATCAAGTAAAAACAAATTTCACACATCTTTCATTTAACAAGGAGGAAATTATACATTTAGTCCAAACTCTTCAAATATTACTAATATCAAACATAACTATTTCAATAAATTTCAGATACAACTTTCTTTCCCCTCAATTACATTTCAGTAATGAACCATATTTCCTCATAAAAACATCATGTCTCTTTGATAAACAAATATAACTTCCCAAATATCTTTCTCCTTTCATCACTTACGAAGTTCATCTGAAAAATTGCTAGCATAGGTCAGTTCATTTAACTAAGCATGGTAAGCACTAAATCATTAAATTTATGTTCTTTTAACTAACTATTTCATAAAAAGAACTATGTTGTTATGAAACAGTCCTGAAGCGATTTGGAAAGACATAGCCAAAACGAGTTACAATACTCAAACAAAATAAAGAGAGAAACAAATATACAAAAAATCAAAAGTAAGGTTAGGTCATGATATATAACAACTTCAGCCATCCATATTATTGTATTTTATCAAAATAATTTAAACAATAATTCTGATAAGTAACATTTCATCATAATTTCACTACTACTTTCATATATTTCTTTTCATGATCACTCATTCAATTAGATCCGTTAAACAGGAAAAGGTAACTATCCTAACTAGCTTTTAGGCATAGTTCAACAGTAGATCATTTACAACAATACTTCCATCTCAATATTTCCTTAACCTATATTCATCCTAAAATCTGATCTTCCAACAATTCAACTTAAATATCATAAGAAATAAGTTTAAATAACGAAATCATCATAACATTTAAGTGTCCCGATTTAGAGTATCCTAATACTCAAACTCAGAACTAAGAACCAAATCAAGTTAAAAACCAACCAAGATAAATCAGACCACTCAAATATTTAAGATGACTTCCAACAAGAAAAGGAGTTACACTCCTATCTAAAAAAGATGCACCACTGCAATCATTACCTTAAGTAGTTAAATGGTTAAGTTTTTACTCTAGAATAACTCATTAAATCATTCAACTACTTCCATCCTAACACATTATTCCATTAAATTGATTTCAACTTTAGCTATAATTCCCTAACAACATTCTACAAGCATTCTTACTAGACAGTCAAGAAGTTGCATAACGAAACAAACAAGAGAAAGACAACATCTTCACCAAGTGTGAATCTTAAAGCAGAATAAATGAAGGATATGGAGAAAGATCACAACCCCTCAACTCTTGTATGATTAAAGGAGAACCTAAAGAAACCAATAACCTATGTTGATAAGGTCATTATCTAATGTCTCAAACCAAAATCCCAAACAGAGATCTAAATTTGGTTCGAATTGAATGAACAACTAGGAGATGGTAAAGATAGCTTTTATTTCGACAAGATAAAAAATAAACCATTACTCAAAACATACAAAGATAGAAGGAATAATTTTAGCATATTGTTAAGTCTAAACAATCTTCCTAACTCATATCTGTATAGGATAAGTAGTAATCAAAATGATTTAACCTAACAGAAGTCATCATTCCATTTTCATGAAGAAGACATTTCCTAAGCTCTGTAAGAACTGAACCTGAGTTTAATGGCCCAAGGTCTAAGAATTAGACTAACAAAATACATCAAAATAATACCGATAGAATTATCAAGAATTTTGAGTTGATAACAACAACCGAAAAATAGTAAACCAATACCCAAGGGATGTTTTCCTTTTTAGCACATGTTCCCATAATTTCATAAGTTACCCAATGACCCAATAGAGTAAAAAAATTAATATGCTTTCCCTTATGGGCTTCCAAAAATTAGGCTTTGTGAAAATAACAAATCAATTCAAGAGAATAGAAGAAGTATACTTTTGATGGCCTTTTAAATATAATAATCGAAATAACTTAAACAAGTCCATGAATACATTTAACCAATTACCAAGAAAAACCCACAACAATTTATCTTTCCTTAATAATCACAGAGCCCAAGTCTACAACCAAAATAATACGAAAAAAATGCATATTTACAATTATAGACATCGATAAGAAAATAAGCACGTTCTAAAATTTGGAGCCTTCCAACTGTAGAAAAAGAATATGAATAAGTAAGCGTCACAAAATGTTATGTTCCCTGAAGAATCATGAAGATTCAATCAACATTCAAGTATTCAAAATAGTTTAAAAACTACATTTTAACAATAGAGAGAAAGCAAGACCATTTTATAACAAGATCCAAAGATTAAAGTTAACCAAGCTACCTACAAGATTTAAATAGTTCAAACAAGATCAAAAATAGTTTTCGACTTGATATCAACCCCATGCAGAAGGATTCAAGCATAACCTAGCTATCAAATCAAGAAAATCATAAACCCAGATCACACTTTCCATCTTTCAAATATAATCGAAAAAAAATCATTCCCAATAAACAACACAAAAACCTCAAGTAGAGAAATTGTATTAGTAAAACAAAAACTAGTCTATTCCAAAGAGTATATTTTTTCTTACGAAACAATTAAGTAAAAGGAAAAATATTAATGGATAGAACCTATCATTCCTGATAGCACTTCGCCTTCACCAATTCACAGAATTATCTAAGAAGATCTTCAATCTTCCTTTCGAAATGATAAAACCACACAAAAACTTCCTCTATCTCCTTTATATAGTCTCACAGTGCCAACCCTTTCTTCCATATCATGCAAGGAAAGAAAACTCATGTATTGACACATTGCATGCAAAAATCAAACTGGAGGTTTGAAAATTAAAAAAACACATACAGAGATCTAGATCCAAAACCAAATGAATCAAGAAAACCAAACCCTCTATCTTCTTCCTAGGTGGTTTCGCCAATTTCCAAAAATTAAATGTAGATTAGGACTGTTATTCCTTCCTATTTTCCCACCACCACCATATCCAAATTTGGATTGGAATTAATTCAAACAAAACATTCCTCATAAAAATTTGGTAAAAATTCCAACTCATCCATCTTAAGTTTCTAACTACCTTTTCCAAATTTGGCTGTAGAAAGAGAATAAGGCTTAATAAATTGCCTTGAATTCATTTTCTCCCACTTTCCTCCATCCCCATGTTGTTTCATAGGCCCCCCTTAGGTTAGTCATTCCCTTAGCTAGGTTAGACACTAATTTAAGAATCAACATAGCTGCATAGGTAAGTCCATAGTTTTAGTCTAGGTCCCTCTTCATTATTTTTCATCCCAATTCAATAAAAGAACATATTAACTTAGGTTAGGTTTAACCCTTAGGATAGAGTTACTAGTTTTAGAACATAGTTCTATTAGGTCCCAGGTACCCAATGAAGACTTCATCATACCATAATAGAAAAGAACCAAATTGTTACTTGATTAAATGAGAAGCAGAGATACATTAAGAGGTTCATTCATAACCTTTACACATTCCAAGTCCAATACTCTTCCATCTATCCATATTGGACATCATGACAACAAGAAATGAAAATTAGAATCATACCTTGGATCAATGGAATTGATCCAAGGTAATGTTGTTTGAAGCCCCTTAAATTATGAAAACTGATTTACTCAAATTCATTATCCCTAGTAGTTAACTTATTTGGCATAGAAGAGATGGATTTATTCATTTTCAATTAATCAAAAACATGAAATAATGTACCTATTCCCAATATATAACTTCTTATCTTATACAAACATGATCTCCTAAGTCATAAGAGTACACAATATTAAGACAAAATCACCTATGAACGTTTGTAACTTCTATAGTAGAAGTCATCATCGGTAGCAGTCATGTTAGAGGCGTTAAATTATTGAATTCCATAATCTGTCATTATCATAGGTACCATGGATATATGTCTTTAATATATTTAGATGAAGAACTCACCGAGTACATGATGTCAATTACAATCAGCCAGAAAAATTGTTATCATGGCAAAAAGCTAAGCTAAAATTTTATCTGGCCACTTGTGATTGGGAATATTTCTAGACAATTTTTGATACTATTTCAGAGGAAATGTCACATACAAATGTGGTTTATTTTTCCATTCCACAAAGAAAATATTAGAAACAATGTAACACCCACAAATTCGACGTTCAAAACCGTACGAAAACGTATTAATTTATTGGGGAAAATTTGCAGAAAAAATTTGTTTAAGGGGTTGAAAGACTGATACTTTGTTCACGATTTAATTAATTTTTGATTAATTATTTATGTCGTTTCACAACTTAGGTCCTTAATAAATTTTATAAAACAATTCTTAAGTTAAAGTGGTCACATTTACCTATGTCGTTTATACCCTTATTACACCTTTATTCTAATTAATTAATTTTCATATAAACGCTTTCCCTTTTTAGCCCCTTAATTAATTTAATAAAAAATGTCCCATTATCCACTTTAGTTTTATTATCTAGAAAAGACATCATTTACTTATTTATTAAATTCAAAGTGGGAGGGGAGGGAGTCACAACATAGTTTAATCCACAAGTGTAGGTATCCTAGGGCCTTATTTGTTAATTAGATTATAACATTTTGCACATACACACTCCCACAAAATATAACATCACTTAAGTGATGTAGGATTCATTCTAAAACATTATATTAGATCTATCTTGGCCATTAGATCTCAGGTTAGACTAAAACCTATAAATCCTTATGATTTCTCCTATTATTATTTTCTTACCCTATTCTTATCATTTTCACTCTTTTGTTTTGCAAGTTTGGGAGAATGGAGGCCATGGATCCATTGAGAGATTTTGAATTATTGTGCCTTGTTAGAAGGATATACACACCATTTTGGGTATTTATATTATCTACATCCCTTTCCTAGTGTTTACTTTATATTTTATTTATTATTATATTATTATTATTTTTTGGGTTTAACCTATTTGGGTATGGGCATTTTTGCCCCAATTTATTTCTAGATCTAAATGAAGTATATACACAATCCAGGTTATATATATATATGTCTATGTATGTATGTATGTACTAAACTAGGTTATGGGTCGGCTGATCTATATAAAAAAATAGTGCAGAGTATATGTTTAGTAGTTGTGGCTAACAATATGTGCAGTTTTAGGTTTGGGTGGGGGTGCCACCCCACCCCACTCCACAATGAAAAATGGTTTTGTGGTGGGGTCATCGCCCCCACCCCTCTGTTTGTTTATCATATACAAAGGCTTGGCCACATAGGCCTATTCGGCCCAATATATAGACAATTGTTTTCTTATATTTGATAAACTATGTTCTATTTAAACTTTTCCCTGCCATTTTTATAATATAAAGACATTCAAATTAAAAATTATTAACGTGTGTGTGTATAATATAATATAAATATTTTGTTAAATAGATTGATACTATTATAAATTATATAAAGTTAGATATATAACTTTATATAATTACAATATTTAATTTATTTATTTTTTATTTTCTTGTGTTTTATTTTATTGAAAAAAGGAATCAATTCAACTTGTTTGCATAACAACTATAAGGGTATAAGTAGTAGTTATAATTTCACATCTATTCAAGTATGTGGAAATAGTAGAAACTAATAACACCCCCACCCCCACCCCCTTTTTCTTGTGTTTATACCTATATAATTGCCTAAGGAATTTAAGGAAGTTTCTACACAAGTAATTAGAAGGAAACATTTCCCTTACAATAAGGTAAAATTTGATTATAAAATTAACTCAAATCATTCATATTTACATATTCCTTTTTGAATAGAATGAAAGTAAAACATTCATAAATGAAACTCATTCCTTCCCTCTTTTAAATCAAGTTGCCAATTTTACAAAAAGAGAATGAAGATATACTTTTCACAATACAACACCATCCTTTTTAAATGAAGATCCATAATACATTTTTGAACCAAATTTTAAATATGAAATAAACTTTTCCGTTCCAAATAAGGAAATTTTTCCATTGAAAATAAAATTAAATCTAGTAATAATTTACAATTTTGAAGGAGGCATCATAACAATAAAATTCAACTTCTCATACAACCTTTCCAAAATATACATTTTTGGATAATCAATACGAATAAATCTTACATAATAGATTTACAAGAATTTGAAACTTTTTTAAATGCAAGTTACAAATCCCTCCACTCAAGTGGAGAAAACATGACAAAAATTTACAAAAGTATGAATTCTTCCATGGGCTCAACAATAATAGTCTTCACTCCAAGAGCACCACTTCAGTTCCATAGCTTTTCCTTTCTTCAAATCACAAAGCAAGGGAGGGGGTGTAGGTAACACTCAACTCTAAACCTTTATTCCAATGAGGGGAAGAATCCATTCTCCTCATTGGCCCCCTATCCCCAACCATATGAAATAAACTATGTTTGCAACCAATAGAAGCTTTAAAAAATGCTTCCACATTACAATACACATACAAAAAGTCATTTTAAAAACACAAACAAGCACAAAACGGCAGCAAGAATAACATGAAACTTTAAACACACAAGGATTGAAACTCGAGCCAATGGAGCACAGAAATATGGGGAATCACTTATACCTCCCAATGGCTTAAGTTTCCACCTTGAAGCCTCCAAAAATAGAAAACAACCCATACAAGACTCTTATGCCTCCTTCAAATCTCGTATACCTCCCTCAATCTCTTATACCCCCCTCAATATCTTATGCCTCTGTCAAGTTAAATATACAAGAAAAGTAATAATTTCTCTTATCTAAAAAGGTGGGACACCGAACTGAAACTCCCTTGAAAATATGCAACAACAGTCTTGTGCCTTCATCAAAATATCCGAATAAAACTTCTCCTACACACTACTTAAGGTAATTCTACCCAAGGTCTCAAAACAAGAATACACACAACCATTCATTTACATATCTCACACACACACACACACACACACACACACACACACACACACACACACACACACCATTCATTCATTTACACAACCATTCGTTTACATACATACATATATATATATATATATATATTACATAGTTGTAGTTCCTACATGGCCATTGCAAGAAACTTGATCACAAAATCACAACTCCAAGATTCTTCCAATCTCAAATCCAAATCAAAACAAGATCTGAGACTCCTAAGAAAGAAAATCAAGCTAAAACTTCAAAATACCAATGCACAACATTAACCCTCACTCCACACCTATAAAGGACACCATTGAAAAATCATGTAAGAAAGTGCAATAATTTAAAGGTTTTGCTTTCAAAATCATATAATGGGTTCTAAATTTGACCCCTCACCCAATACGTATAGTTGGTGGATGAAATTAAGAGGTGAGGGACAAGCTTAACTTCTCCCACAAGCCTCCAAAATTGGCTTAAAGGTCAAATTTTAGATTTTGAGAGATGGGTTGAGTACACACCAATCAAAAATCAAATAAAATAAACTCAAATTAACAAGATCAAAAGGACCAACTACTCCTAATAAATGTCCCCTTTGTCACATCCCAAATATTTAACTTAATTAACATAGGTAATTACTAAACAATGGTACATTTAATCAACAATACAAAAGTGAAATACAATGCAATAATAAAATAAATACTCACAAATTAATCAGAACGAAAGGTGAAAGCAACAACACATATCCCATGGGCACAATTTAAGGTCATTCGCCCCCATGGGGTCCTCCTAACATCCTAACCACATACAACAATAACATAACACAAATTTTCCATGGTGGTTGTTGTTGCAAATATCATATATTACTGCTACGATTGGTCTCCTACCCCCCTTTTATTTGTTGTGATATAATCACCTGCAAAATCAAACAATACCTTTATTCGGCCTCATGGCCGCATTAAATACATCAAAAATCAAATACATGCACATCCATCAATAAACATCGTCATATCACGAAATTATCATGAAGCTAAGCAATGTTATCATTCGTTTACAATTTCCTAAACATTTCAACTCTACCATTTCATCAATATCAATGAGATCACAAGATTAGTTCAAACACCAAAACATAGTCAATAGGATGAGAATTCAAGAATGTCAGTACATATATAACCTAACAACACATCATCATCATCAATAGAGAATGTCTATCCATGCCTCTAAGAATCCACACAAATCATAATATGAGTCACAACATATCAATAGCTCAAAATACCTCCATCTTTCTAACATCATGCTAATCCAAAATACATATGTAATAATGTCCATGTCTATAGTCAACATGATAAATTGAAATCAAAAATATGTATAATGTGTTGAAGAGGAGTGGGCACTACATCCCCCTCCCCTTAGACTCGAATTCCTCATGGAAGTCACTAGAAATAGGTGTGGAAACTGGGCCCGTAACAAAGTAGGTGTCCTCCCATGATAGTGTTAGTCTCATCATACCTATCCCATTGGACTCACACCTGATCAATATCGCGGCCTCAAAGGCCTAGGGTCATGCACTCTAAAATGTGTATGCACTCTACAATCACCTGTCTCTGTTCCTGTACCTACAATATGGTCCAATCCAATGTATGAGAAGGATTTGGAATGTATTTCTCGTAATACAGAAACATGGAAAACATCATGGATGTGAGACAAGCTAGGTGACAAGGCTAGATGATAAGTTAAGGGACCAATCCACTCCAAGATATCAAATGGAACCAAAAATCTAGGGGTTATCTTAGAGCCTTTTCTATAACGGAGAGGGCTCTAATGAGGCCTGACACGAAGAAACACCTTTGTGCCAACCTCAAGCCTCTATTCTGTCCTCCTTTGATCTACATATTTCTTCTACCTATCCCGAGCCTCCTGCAATCTTTGTTTAATCAAGATAACCTGTTGCTCCATATCATGCAACATGGCTAGTCCAAGAGATACCCTTTCCTCCAACATGTCCCAACTCAACGACATGTCCTGCATTCCCTACCATATAGTGCCTGAAATGGTGTCATGCCAATGGAAATCTTGAAAGCTGTTGTTGTAAGCAAACTCAACCAAGTACATATACTCCTCCCATATCGACTGATAATCCATGTTGTACATCCAAAGCATGTCGTATAAAATTTGATTCACCCGCTTTGTTTGTCCATCTGTCTTAGGGTGATAGGTTGTATTAAAATTAATTCTCATACCAAAAGCATGTTACATGGTAGTCCAAAAATGTGAGGCATACAAAGGGATCGCGGTCACAATTAATCTTCCATGCAAAATCCCATGAAGTCCTGAATATATCATCCAAGTACACTCATGACACCGCACTAACTATATAGGTGGTCTTCACCTAGAGAAAAATGAACCACTTTTGTCAATTTATCAACCGTGATCATAATGGTGTCGTGGTGATATCTCGACATCGGTAACCCAACAATGAAATCCATGGAAATGGTGTGTACCGCTTCCATTCTGGTATGACATGCAGATAAAGAAGGCCAATGGGATGCTGATGCTCAACCTTCACCTTCTGACACTCAAAACATCGAGACATATACTGAGCTATGTCTCTCCCAAGTTCTCTCTAGTGATACAACTGTCTCAATGTGGCATGTACATCTTCTTCACCCCATGATGGGATAAATAAGGTGCATGATGAGCCTCCACCAATATATCATGTTGCAATCCACCATCTCTAGGTACATATATCTAACCTTTGTGTCTGAGGAATTCCATTTGGCTCTAGTGTGAATCCCTCAAACTTCCCTTCAAGGGGTCTCTGAGACTCAATCTCTTTTCTAGATGATAGGTAGAAAATGTCATGAAGAAGATGCTACAAAATTCTAATCCACAAGTTTGTATCTACTGAAGTAGCCATAGCCAAATGCCTCTGACGGCTCAAAGCATCTGCAACCACATTATCCTTGCCCTTTACATGCTCAATCTCTATGTCATACTCACATAGAAGCTCCATCCAACACTGTTGATGGGCATTGAGATTGGGCTGTGTGAATAGATGTCATAGGATGAAGTGATCAGTCCTAAGAATGAACCTGCTGCCCAACAAGAAAATGGTGTGACCAAACTAAAGTATGCACCAATGTCGTAAGATCAAGGTCATGAGTCAGATAGTTGAGCTCATAATCCTTGAGTTTGCGAGACTAAAAAGCAACCACAACACCATCTTGCATCAAAACTCCTCTTATCCCTGCCAATGAAGCATCTATGCAAACAAAGAAGTCCCTCTCTGGGTCTGACACTGCTAAAATAGGAGTTGTAGTGAGGCACTCCTTAAGGTCCTGAAGGCCTGCTCACTTTTGTTTGTGACAAATAAACTTTCTTCCCTTTCCACTGAAAGGGAAGTGATGGGATGAGCAATGTGTGAGAAGTCCTGAACAAATCTCGTGTAGTATCCTGCCAATCCCATGAAGCTGCGTGCCTTTGTCACATTAGTTGACATTGACTAATCAACGATAGCCCTAATTTTGGAAGGATCAACTATGATACCTTCCCCAGATATGATGTGACCTAAGATATTGAACCTCTTTTCTGAAATAATGCACACTTCTCTAGGTTCTCGTAAATATTCTTTCTCCCGAAGAAACTACAAAACCTGTCGAAGGTGCTCCTCATGATCCTCATGCACGTGCATGAGGATATCAATATGTCATCTGGAAACATGAGCATGAAGTGATCTAAGAATTTCTTGAATACCCGATTCATCAAACTCATGAATACTGTAGGGGCATTCATCAAACCGAAGGGCAGCACTGTGAACTCATAGTGGCCATATCTCATGCGAGAAGATTGTCTTATGAATATCTGCCTCCGTGATCCTTAGCTGATGGTACCTTGACTTAAGATCTATCTTTGAAAATACCATCACCCTCTTCATCTGATAAAAAAAGTCATTAATGCATGGAAGGGGGAAATGATTCTTAATTTTTACTTTGTTCAGTTGTTTGTAGTCAATACACAATCTCAAGGATATGTCCTTCTTCTTAACAAAAATCACCGGTGTACCCAAAGGGGATACACTAGGATGAATTAGACCCTTCTCAAGAAGGCCCCTCTATTCTGTAACTTGAGCTCACAAAGATCAGGGGTAGTCATCCTATATGGCGCACGTGTGAGATAGAATCTACTCCAGGAACCAAATGTATATGAAAATCTATCTCATGTGGGGGTGGTATACCAGGTAGCTTGCCGGGAAAAAACACCTAAAAAATTATTGTAAAATGGGGTGGTGATCATCAAGTGAAGGTGAACTCATCTCATCCTCTGATCTGTCACTAACAGTAATAACATACAACTGGCATCCCCGACGTGCGCACCACTTCAGCTACATAACAGATATGGTGTGAATAGAAATATGCCTCCTAACTCTAGCTATCACCAACTCAAACCCAAATTGTATGCAAAAGATATAACCTTGTTGTAACAATATACTCTAGCTTTGTGTGCAGATAACCAATCCATGCCCAAAATGACTCCATAAGAACTCAAAGGAAGGATGCAAAGTATCCAAGGTTATGGTGAAGGGTCCTAGTTCAAATACACACTCATTAACTAAGGAGTCCACTGAGAGCTTAGCTTTAGAAGCCATCTAAACATCCCAACTAAGGACCCTACCTAACTACCACCAACCTGCATCGCTCTACTAATGATGGAGAAATAAAGGAATCATAAGAGCCTGAATAAAACAAGATAGAGGTAGAAATACCACCGATGCTACCTGAAGTCTCAATCACTGTGCCCTGGTGCTATACCTGGTGCTTCTCAACCACTGTATAAATCCTGTGGCTCCTAGCCATGTCACCAATTGTAGGCTCTGAAATGGGTCCCTTACCCTTGTTATTAGGGTTATGTGGACACTCTCTCTAATGATGTCCATGTACACCACATCCGTAACAACCACCTGGTCCCCTCCAATGAGATGTGGTTCCTATAAGTACTCTAGTGGTCTGTGTTGTGGATTCTGATGATCCTGCCATGGAATGTTGTGGATGTTTTCTACCAAGCTCTACTAGACTGAGCTCTTGGTGGTGCCTGAGTCCTAACGGGTCCCCTAGGAGGTGGCCCCATATCCCATCCCCTCTGAGTATCAAATCTCTGTGGAGGTCTCTATGGTGGATGAGTATGCTACTATTTCTATTGATGTGGCTACTAAGGTGGCCTAAAAGAAGATTGTGATTGAACCGTGTCTACCACGAGGAGGAGGAGATGACATCCTTGACCAACTATCCTGCATCTAACTGAATACATCTCCTCACTCTATCTCTAGCATGTTGTGTCTTCCCCATGGTATCCTCTGCAATGTAGGCCTTCTCAACGGCCTCAGCTAAGGTTTGCGGACAATGAATGTGTACTACACCTCCCAAATCTAAGTTCAGGCCCTTGATGAACCTGTGAATCTTGACCTTCTCATCCTACATGTAGTCTACATACTAAAGCAAGTCTAAAAAATGACTCTCATACTCAACCACTGTCATAGATGCATGTCGCAGGTCATGAAATTTATAATTCCTCTACTGGATAAATCATCTAAATAAGTATCGACTCCTGAATCAATCCTCAAAGAGCTCCCATGTAATAGTCTTTGAATCTACGTGGAGCTTATGATCCTATAGTCCTCCACCAAACTCCCGCTCCATCTCTTAGAAGGGGAATCACAACACGAGTCTTTGTGTTGCTAGTACATGGACATAGTTTGAAGTATCCACTCAAGCTCACTAACTAAGCCTCTTCCAGGAATCCTCTTGTATCACCAGCATAATGGGATGGATGAAGCTTAAATATCTCTAAAATTTTATCTACCGCTGATGTCTATCGGCACTTAAGTCTCTCACACATGATCATCGCCTCGGCCTAGGTCTCCTAGATCTATCTCTATGTCTTGTAGCCCTATCTCCAGGTCCTCTTTGTGGTGAATTTGGTCTAGTTGACTCCATATGGGAGTTCTTTTATCTATACTCCTCACTATATCATGAAGGGATACAAGCCTCTATTGATGGATATCTATTATACTGGCTAGATCATTCCCCTACTGCTCCACCTCATATAGCTGTATTGACCTCCTGTAAGATCTGTAGGATCTACATCAATATAGGGGTAACTATTTGTTCTAGGGGTGGTATATCTAACTCCAAGAGAAAGATCCCCTCTTTTGGTTCACATCTCCTACACAAACTAAGACAAGAGTCAATTCATCATCATTTAGTTTTATTTTAGTTTTCTAAGTTTTCTATGTTTTTAGTTATCAGCAATATCATGTGTTCTAAGTTAGAGTTGTGTAAAATTTACTATTTGTGTTTCCATGTGTACCCAAGGTCTAAGCATTGAATCTAAGGATCTGATACCAAGTGAACACCAAAACATTTGACGTTCAAAACCATAATAAAACCTATTAATCTATTGGGGAAAAATTAGGAGATTTATTTTTGTTTAAAAGGTTGTAAGAGTAAAACATTGGTCATTATTTAATTAATTTCTGATTAATTATTTATCTCAATTGACCACATAGGTCCCTAATAAATTTTATAAAACAATTATTAAGTTAAAGTAGTCCAAATTTACCTATGTCGCTGTAAACCCTTGTTATACCTTTATTATAAGTTAATTAATTTTCATATAAACATTTTTCCTTTTAAACCCTTTAGTTAATTTAATTAAAAATGCACCATTTAGCCACTTTGGTTTTAATAACTAGCACACACATCATTTAATTATTTATTATTTTCAAAGTAGGAGGTGAAGGGGGTCTCAACATAGTCTAACCCACTAAGTGTAGGTACCCTAGGGCCTTATTAGTTAATTAGATTTATAACATTTTGCACATACCTATTTCCACAAAATATAACATCACTTAACTGATGTAGGATTCATTCTAAACCATTGGATTATATTTGTCTTGGCCATTGGATCTTAGGTTAGACTAAAAAACCCTATAAATCCTTATGAGCACTTCTCTTATTCTTTCTCTCACCCTATTATTATGATTTTCTCTATTTTGTTTTGCAGGTAAATGAGAAAAATGGAGGCCATGGAGCCAAGGAAAGATTGTGGAGGATTTTGCTTGGTTTGGAATGGATATACACACCATTTTTGGCTGCTTGTTTTTATTTGTATCCCTCTCCTAGGGTTTGTTCAAGAGTATTAATTTTTGATTATGTATATATATTTGTTAGGAAGGGTCTTACCCAAATACAGGTTATGGGCACTTTATTTACCCATTTTGTTCTTTACATCACAACAAGAAGTATATACACAGAATCTATGGCTTGTATGTAAATACACATTTACATGTACATATGCATATAAAAATACACCCATTTATATATTGCATTTGTTTTAGAACTTTATTTTGGAAATACCTATGATTTTTAGATACTGGTTTCTGGATAGAATATCGGGACCTGTGTGTGTGTGAGGCTAGGTATAACAGTGGTTTGGCCGAACGATCTGAATATGTGTGTGTCCGAGTATAAAATAAATTGGCCCGTAGAGCTTAAACAAAGTACATGGCTACTTGTAATTGTGGTTGGCTGTTACCATTTTTTTAGTTTTTATTTGGGATTGTTTATTTTATTTTTTGGGTGGGGCTAGTTGCATCGCCCCACCCCAACCCATATTGCTTAATATAATCCTATTCAAGCTGGGGCGATGCCCTCCCCCCTCCAAACCCAGTGAGCATGGTCGTGTCAAACCCATACGGGTCCATTGTTAAACATCATCCTTTTAATTATAATAGCCTTCTACTTATATACAATATGCGGCCAAATTTATGATTGGTATTTTATAATATATAACTTTATAATTATATATAGATTATAATATTATATATATATTATTAAAAGGATTTAATAATACAAAAACAAATTATTTTATAGTATATACATAATAAATGATATTTATATAATTGTATATATTTCTTTGAGTTTAATTAATTTTAGGCAACCTTATCAAATCCAAGTTTAGTTGTTTGAAACAAATCATAAGGCCTATAGTTGTAGGTGTACAATTTTTACTATAGTACTGTGACTAAGTGAGATAAATGAGATTCATTATGGGAAATAGTTGTGTTCAAACTAGCCTTGCAAATAAGGAGATTTAAACTATATTTCATTATTGCACACACTAAATGTCATAAGAACATTTCCCTCTTAACATTGGGCTGATAAAATTAGTCTACAACACCATGTACTTATATTACTCTAGTTTACAATGATGAGAGAAATGTGAAGGGAACATAAAGTATACACATGTTTAAATAGAACTCCCTTCTTTTTATTTTCCATTCAGATTTACCGATAGCAATACTAATAAAAGGGATCAACATACACCTTCCATGTAAGAACACTATTCTTTTAAAGTGAATACCATAACACAAATTTTGAGTCGAATATTTAAACTTTGAAAATATAAATGTTTCCCATTCCATATAAGGATAATATCCATTAATAAATCTAATGCACTCTTGGTGTAAGTTTACAAGTCTGAAAGAGGTATACTAATAACAACCAATGCACATCTTCACATGCCTCCTTTCCAACATATACACTTTTTCAATAACCAATACAAATTAGTTTTACATAATACATTTACAAGAAGATGAAACTTTAAAATGAAAGTTACAAATCCCTCCACTTAGGTATAGACAACATGGAATATTTTTACAAAAGTATGAATTCTTCCATGGGATCAACAACATTAGTTTTCACTCCAAGAGCACCACTTCAACTCCACAACTTTTCCTTTCTTCAAATCACAAAATAAGGGATGGGGTGTAGGAAGAAATCACCTACCAACCTTAATTCCAATGAGGGGAAGAATTCATTCTCCTCAATAGCCCCTGAGCCCCAACAATAGTGAAATAAACAATGTTTGCAACCAATGACAACTTTAACAAATGCTTCCACATTACAACACAGATACCAACAATCTTTTTAAACACACAAACAAGCATAAAACAACAACAAAAATAACATGTAACTTTCAACACAAAAGGCTTGAAACTCAAGCCAATGAAGCAAGGAAATATGGGGAATAACTTATACCTCCCAATGGGTTAAGTATCCACCTTGAAGCCTCCAAAAAAATGAAACACACCCATACAATACTCTTATGCCTCCCTCAAATCTATTATGCCTCCCTCAATATCTTATACCTCCCTCAATCTCTTACGCCTCCCTCAAGTAAAACATACAAGTTAAGTAAGAATTTCTCTTTTCTAGAAAGGTGGGAAACCCAGCCAAAATCCCTCAAAAAAATGCAACAATACTCTTATGCCTCCCTCAAAATATCCCCATAAATCTTATCCTACACCATACTTAAGTCCATTATACCAAAGGTCCCTAAACAAGCACACATAACCATTCATTTACACACACACACACACACACACACACACACACACACACACACACACCCACACACACACACATATATAAACATGAAAATGAATAGGTGTATCTCCTACCTTGTAGTTGCAAGAAACTTTATCCAAAAATCACAACTCTAAGCTCCTTCCAAGCTAAAATCCAAATCCAAACTATCTCCAAGACTCCCAAACAAGAAAATAAAGCTAAAAATCCAAAATACCAATGCACAAAAAAATGAATTAACCCCAAAACCATCAAATAAACTTGCATAAATAGAAAAGGAGAAGAGGATGGTGAGGTGGCTCCATGTAGGATTCAACATAAATTTTCCTCAACTCCATATCACCAACTCAAATTTTTATCCAATTCTTCCCCTCAGGTGAAATTTGACAAACAAGAACTTACACACAGAGAAAATGGAGGAGTTGATTTGGTCATGTGAGCTTACATTTTGGAGTTGGTCCAAAAGGTTGAAGCAGGCCCAAGTAAGTTACAAATTTTTCAAGAATGGAAGAAGTATGAAATTTGGGTTTCAGCCTTCAGAGGTGGAGCTTTTTGAAGGTGGGATATGGAATATTTTTAGGTTTTAAAGTTCTCGACAGCCAAAGTTAGAAAAAAGGAAAAAAGTTTCTAAAACTTGAAACTCCAAAAGTCCAAAATTTTAGACTTTTTTGGTTTCAGGGTTTTGGGGTTTCGGAACTCTCAGGCGCGAAGTTGGAAAAACAACCCAAAATTTTTGAAATCCCAAAGTCTATATGTCCAAAATTTTGGACTTTCAGGTTTCAGGGATCTCGTTGAGTGGGAATGGAAAAAGAAAAGACAATTTACGAAATTCCAAATTCTGAAAGTCCAAAATTTCAAACTTTTGGGTTTCAAACTTTCAAAGATTCAGAATTCGGGGTTTTGGAACTCTCAAGCCCCAAAACATAAAAAAACCTAACTCAATGTGCAAAATTTTCAATTCTGAAAGTCTAAATTTCAGGATTTCAGAGAATGCATGTATTTTGGACTCTGAGGAAGGAAGATCAGCAGTTCGTCGTTGCTGCTGAATGTCACCCCGACCTTCAAATGGCCATAGCTTTTGACTCTGAGCTCAGATTTGCACAAGAAAGGACATTTTTGAAATATCTCAGCCTCCTCTATGCAACTAGAAATACAAAATGACTTTTTGAAGGGATTTTTTTGAAATATATCTTAAAATTAGTGGGACTAAGTTTTTCAAAATGAAGAAATACATTTCACCATTTTTTAAGGTGTCGGGCTTCCCACCTACCACAATAATGAGGTATGGGCTTGATTTATTTCCCAAAAATGAATAGTACATGGAGGCATGGGTTTTGTAGTGTAACCCATCATTGTGGAAGGTGAATTCAATGCATTTTTGGGTGGTTGAAGTAAGAATTCAAATTCTTCTCTCCCCCTTCTCTAATTTTCTTCCTGTATATTGTAAGGTGGAACTTTTTTCAAAAGGTTGGATAATTTTTCTTTGCACACTCCCTTGTTCTATGGCCTGTAAGTGGATTTTTGGAGTTAAAACCTCCCATTCAATTTGTAATGCAAGTTTTTGCCTCTTGGCCATTATAGTGTACTGTATCAAATTTGTGGACAAATAATACATACATGTGGATAATTTTCTACCCTCTATTATGTTCATTGCATCTATCTGATCTCTCACTGCAATATTTTTTATCTGTGTTTGGTGGTTGTATTACATACTTCATGGTTTGTGTTTAAAGGAAAAGAAACTGTTCAACATTCCTTTGGTACATCACCTTTGTTAGTTTAGGTTTATTTTCTTACATCTTCTTAACCTTGTCTTCTTGGAAAGTTAGAGTAGGTTTTAGAGTAGATCCTCTATAGTTTTAATGTGTGCATCTGAACAGAGGAATATGAACTGGCCTTCATCTGGAGATCTTTCCCGATTGAAAAGTTTGACACTTTGGGAAAATATCCATGTTATGTAATCACACTGAGAGTTTAAACCCATCGATTTGTAGACATTCAGGGGTGCTGTGATTACGCATTAACACAAACATCAAACCCAAGGCTGATAAATTTATGGTTGAGGATATGAAAACCCTCTTACACACACTAACCCTCACATTATACCTCTAAACAACAAAATTAAAAAATCATGTAATGAAGTGCAATAATTTCACCTATTTACCTTCCAAATCACATAATGGGGTCTAAATTTGACCCCTCATCCCATAGCTATAGTTGTTGAGTGAATTTAATAGGTGTGGGACAAGCTTAACTTGCCCCACAAGCCCCTAAAAATGGCTTAAAGGTAAAATTTCGAATTTTTAGAGATGGTTTGAGTACACACCAACCAAAATCAATTAAATTAAACTCAAATCAAAAGGTTCACAAGGACCATCTACCCCTAATAAATTTCCTTTTGTCAAATCCCAAAAATTAGCTTAATTAACATAATTAATTACTAACAAGGGTAAATTTAATCAACAATACAAAAGTGAAATGCAATGCAATAATAAAATACATAATCACAAATTTATCAAAAGAAAAGGAAAAATAAGCAACACATATCCCATGGTAACAATTTAAGGTCATTCCCCCATGGGGACCTCCTAACATCCTAAAAACATACAACAATAACATAACACAAAGTTGTCATGGTTTCCGTCAGTGTAACCAACAGATATTTTGCTATGGTTGGTCTCTTAACCCCCTTTTGTTTGTTTTGATTCAATCACCTATAGAATCAAAAAATAATTCATTCGACCTCATGGCCGCATCAAATATATCAATAATAAAATATATGCACATCCATCAATAAACATCATCATATCATGGAATCATCATGAATCTAAGTAATGATATCAATTGTTTACAATTTTATAAACCTTTCAATTTTACCATTTCATCAATATCAATAAGATCACAAGATTATTTTGAACACCAAAACATGGTCAATACGATGAGAATTCAGAATGTCAGTATATATATATATATATATATATATAAGTTAACAACACATCATCATCATCAATACAGACTCCCTTTTTATGCCTCTAAGAATGCATACAAACCATAATATGAATCACAACATATCAATAGTCAGAATATCTCTACTATCTAACATCATGGTAAATAAAAATAACATAATAAGGTCCATGTCTATATTCCATGATAAATCAAAATCATATTATAACAAGTGTTGAAGAGGAGTGGGCACTACAAATAGTTTCCAGATACACCTTTGTTAATTGACTCACCCCAAAATGGCCATGAATTTCTAATACCCAAGTTTCTCACGGTGGATAAATTCTTATTTTTCATTAGTCTCTATTATCTTTTGTACATTTTTTGAAATGTAGACTTTTTACTATATGTTCTATGATTTCAGAGCCCAATATTTCTCACTTAGTTTAGTGTCTTATTTACTAGGGTTTACCACTCAAATGCTATCTCATTTATTTAGGAATTGTGAAACCTCATACATGATAGGATAAGTTGGACACCTTCCTATTTTCTTAAATATTAGGGATAAAATGTAGGCTTTCACAAAATAGGTAGCTACCAAAGGTTCTCAAGTAGCACCATTCTCATAATTCTATAGGATAGTAATTATAACCCTAAGGTAGTTATATGTTTCAAATGCCTTTACGTAAGAAAAAAAGAGGTATCATACTAGGATTTAGAATAAGAGTAGATAGAGAGATGAATAAATCCAAGGGAATAACATAATAAGACAAATAATAGATCAAACAAAACGTACATCTCACCTAACCTATAGAAGTTAATGACCAAGTATCCACACAAAAATAAACATGCCAACAAATTACAAATAAGCATAATAGATACATGTAGTGCAATTTTTGATGCATAATCCTCCCCAAAGACCAACACTGAGATGGAATCACTATGGGTGGAGAAGGGGAAAAATAAAAAAGAATACTTCTAGTCCTAACTCAATGTGCTGACATAAATGCAAAAGGGAAATTTCCAAAAACCTTAAGTATAATAATTAGGTACGATAATATGCACAAATTCCCAATGTTCAAGAAAAGTGAAGTGTTTTTGAATGATGAGTGAGTGATGATAAAAAACAAGAATGGTCAAGTATAAATAAATATTTTATCACTCGTGGGAGATAAAATTTTCCATACTAGAAACAAAACTTGACACAATCACCCATGTCTAACGGCATAGACCTTGTAGTGTTAACACTATAATTAAATTTACGTGTTATAGGAATGCACGAAATTGAGAAGGACTACTATCTATATAGCCTTTGAATATCAACTATCTATATAGCCCTCTATCTTTATAAGCATGTAAATTTTTACGCATGGCATTATTATGAATAATTAACTTCCAACATTAACCATTTACAACCAGAATAATGCATTAAAAATTGTAAATACTAATAAAACGATAAGTAATAGTTGAAATACACAAAGGAGAAATAAAATTAGTAATACATGTCAAAGAAGGGAAAATTTGTATGTACATACTTATGAAACTAGGAGACTGAAGACTAGAAATGATTTGACATATATTCTAGTTCTTGGAAACTAAGAATAGGAAGGATCGTAGAACTTCGATACAATCTAGACTATGATTTTATAATCTTGACCTAAATATGTATGGTATTATAACCTTCAACATTCTAGGTTTGAAACTACTTATTTACTTTTTTGTCCTATAAATTACCTTTGTATTATGTCACTCTTCTTTCTACAATGTTGAGATGACTTTTAATCACCTAAAATAAAGTGCAAACCCTAATATAACTGTTGTATATATATTTTCCCCCGGTAGATATAGACAAGCAGGAGAATGGAGAAATCAAAGAAGCTCAAATCCCTAACGATGCACCCTTGGCACACAGAAGTGGATGTCGACACACACACAGATGCGCCCAAGGTGCACCTTCAGGAGGCGCAACATTTTGAGTGCTGACAGGAAGCAGACCCTGGCGCATATATTTAGATGGCCATAACTTTTGACTGGGAGCTCGGATTCATGCAAGGTTGGAATTTTTGGAAAGATTACGAGGTCCTCTATCCAACTACGACTAGATATCTTTAATTGGGTGAGAAAAAATTCTTAAAAATGCAAAATACAGTTCGCCACTTTTGGGTTTGCTGGGGTTCTCACCTACCATCATTATGAGATGAGTTAAGTGCATTCTAGAGGTGGTTGGGGTAGATTTCGAATTCATCTCTCTTTCCTCTCTCATTCTTCCTATAAATTTTAAGGAGGGGCTTCTTTCTAAAGGTTGGACATTTTCTGTTTTGCCCCTCCCTTCTTCTCTTTGGCAGGTGAACTTGTGGAGTTAAAACCTCCCATTTGAAACTGTAATGCAACCTTGCCTCTTGGCATTTTGCAATGTGTTGTATCAATCTTTGGAGAAAATTAATGCATGTCTGTGGATGATTCTCAACCCTCTCTATATTCATTTGCATCCCCTTGATCTTTCACTGTGGATCTGGCTATCTGTGCATGATCTTGCATTGCATTTTAATGGTCTGTGTTTATTTGGCAAGACAGGTGTTGTTCATTCCTCGGTTCATCACCTTTGTAGTTTAGGTTTTATTTTATGCATTTTATTACCATGTCTCCTTGGCAAGTTAGATTAGGTTTTTAGTAAACCCTTCGCATTTTCTACGTGTGCATCTGAATAGAGGAATAGGAACCGGCCTTCATCCGGAGAGCTTTTCCGATTTCGCAAGGTCCCAAGCAGACATTCAGGGGTGCTGCGATTCAACATCAATAGTTTTGGCATGCCCGATGGGACCAAGAGGTCATTATACAAGATTTGAAGGGATTTTCAAGAAATTCAGACTTAAAAATTGTAGGTTTTACAGTTTCAGTTTTTTCACCTTCTAGGCTAAACTTTGAAATCAATTTTCAAGCGCTTAACTTGCTCAAAACAAGTCAAAATTTCACCAGTTGATATATCGGGGGATAATATTCAAAAGGGTATTCTTAGATTTTTGATATTTTGACTTTCAAAATTTCATGGTTTTTTGGTTTTCAGATTTCAAGTTTTCGGAAGTCTGGCATTTTTTATTTTCGGGACTGTCATTCCAAATCAAATTCCAAACTCTAAACTCTCAAAAATACAGGGCTTTCAAATTTAATTTTTAAATATTTTCAGGTTTGGTGTGTAACTTGGCAAAAGCTAGCCTTTTGAGGCTCATTTTTCTAACACATTTGGCGACTCCGAAGTGATAGAATTCAGCGGTGTAGCAGCACAAGTTTCCCAGGCACATGAGAAGAATTCGAACCAGGTCGAATAGTCGAGAAGAGGGGCTATTTGTCCACTTACAAATATCGCCAGGAAGAGGAAGAAGACCACAAAGATCACCATCTCCACCTAACAGGTCTTTGTCTATACCTCCACCTGGTAGGCCTTTTCTCGCATCGACCAGGGTTCTTAGGCCAATCATAATGGCACATCTACCACCGAATCCCTTTGTCAATTTCACGGGTAGTATTCCACTTTCCCTAAATGCTCAAAATCGAATTCCAGTTGCAGCACTAAAGAATATACCCTATTTTACAGGAGAAAATCATACTACTCCTATTAATCACATCCAAGTTATTGCTAATGCATGTGTACTTCACGAAATAAATGAAATGGATGTTGCAGTCAAGTTGTTGGCTTCATCTTTCAAAGGTAAGGCCTTACAATGGTTTAGGAGCCTTGCAGCAGGGTCTATTACGAATTGGAACCAACTTTGTTCAGCTCTTTGCAACCAGTTCGGGGAGAGGGCAGACAATTTGTCCTTATTGGAACAATTGACAACAATCAAAAGGGCTCCTAACGAACAAATGACAGATTTCAACTTCAGATTCCAACGGACATGGGACAGGACTCCAATAGCTGTTAGACCAATCGCCTAAGGAGCATTCTTTTATTTCTTAAAGGCTATAAATTCAGACATAGCCATGATAATCCAATCAATGGGAGGAACAATGCTGCCAGGGGCCTACGACATAGCTATCAGAACAGAGAACTATTTGATCCAAGCTGGCAAGCTTACACCAAGGCCACCAATGCCTCTCTATCTAGATATGGGAAATCCTACAACCAGTCAAGCACCAGAGTTGAATCCAATTCCAACTCCTAGAAATCAAAGCAATAATGGGGCATCAACTTCTTCAAATACTTCAAAGGAATTGCAGGAGGTTATGAAACAGCTACAGAACCTTGGAAATGAGCTTGTGACTATTAAAAGATAGCAAGCTCAAAGTGCTAGACCGTATCAGCCTCAAACACAGTACCAAGCTAGGCCCCCATACCAACAAAATAGATCGCCACCTCAGGCTAAAAATCAAAACCAAAACCAAGGACAACCTCAAGCTGCCATGCCATTTAGACCATATGATCCAAATGCAACGATGTCCTCAAGAGTTTTGGTCCCGACACAAAATAACATGGCACAGGAATACGACTGGTGTTACCCTTGCAATCTACCCCACAATCAGTCAGTGTGTTTCAATGGTGCACTAAATCAGGCTTTGATGGTGCAAACCATTAGTGTGCCTCAAGAACCAAGCCAGGAGGAGAATCAATAGCAAAAAACGCAACAAGAAGGACCTCCAACAGAAACCACATTGGCCAATTGGCAAATGGAAGACTTCGGTGGAGTTAACCAACAACCTTTTCAAGGCGTGGCTACCAACACACGGTCAAAGAAGAGAAATATAGGAGAGGGACAACTGTGTAATCCAGTTGTTTCTCAGTCCACTTCTAGACAACAAGGGGTCAGTAGACCAAACACAGCTCCAAATGTGCAAAATCAGCCTAAGGTACCTGTTGTAGCAACACACGCACTTGTTCAAGCTCCAGAAAATGCTGTGCCAAACAAGGGACAACAAAAGGACAATTCATCCCCCTTCAACATCATTGATCAAATGAAGAAGACAAATGTGAACATTTCCATGTGGGAATCACTTGCGATCCCAGGGCAACAAGATTTATTGCAAGCTGCAATGGCTAATTGGTCTACCACAAATGTGTTAAACCAGAGACATGAGAAAGTTCTCACTAATGCAGTGCAACATGATGGGGGACAGATGAGGAAAAATTTGAAGCCTCCACCATTCTATGTTTTGTTGATTGTTGGAAACCACTTGGTACACAACTGCATGATAGATTCAGGAGAAAGTAGTTCAGTGATGCCAAAGCAAATAGCGGATCAACTGGGTTTGAAATATGAGCCAGTGCTGAAAGGAGTAGTATAGCTAGATGGAACAGCAGTAGGAATTGTTGGAGTCATCAAGGGGTTAAGCCTAACACTACATTCCTATCCTAATGTTACAGTTCTACAAGATGTGTTTGTGATTGACCTTCCGCCACTCTTTGCATTATGTCTTATCAAGAGACTTCACTGCAAAAAAATCAGTGGATATTTATCTACAGATTGGTCCACACATGATTTTTAGGACAAGGTATGGAGCCAAAGCAACAATCAGGTTAGAACCAATTGCCAATTTCCATATTGAGCCTCATGTATCAAGTCCTATCAATGCAAATTGCTCAGCTTTTTGATCAGGAGGAGTGTTCAAGTGATCTAGAAACAGGTACTAAGGCTGAGGGAATTCCAGATTTAACTTTGGATGAATGGGAAAACAAGAGTCATGAATTTTGACCCATAGAAGGAAATTGAAGAATCTGAATTGGGCGTGTATTGTATACAAGAAGAAAATTCACCCATTCCCGACATCATTCAGCCTGAACAAAAGGATGAAAACAAAGTTTGGAAATTATTTTTCAATGGGTTCGAGAAGCAGACAAGGTGCTGGAGGTGGTGCAATGTTGATTTCACCACAAGACATCAAATATTTTTCAAATTTTTCATTTCCAGTTTTACTGTTCAAATAACACGGCTGAATAGGAAGCATTGATTCATGGAATTCATTGGACCAGGAAAAGGGGCATAAAAGAATTTGTAGGTGTTTGGAGATAGCGAGCTAATCATCAACCAATTTAGGGGACAAACATGCTACAAAGAACGATTTGATAAGGAGCTACAAAAAATAGGATCTGGGACCTCATTGAGGATTTCGAAGCTTTCAACATTGTGTCCATACCCAGGAAGAAAAATGAAGTTGCAGACAGGCTCGCAGCAGTTGGAGCAACGTTTTGATGCGGTTGACAACATCAGAAGGGGAAAAACATAGCCACATATCCATGTGATTGTGAGGCCAGCAATTCCAGATAATAACACAAGCTGGTAGGTTGTTTGACAAAAAATCAACAAATCATCAATTTCTTACAAGAAGAGGCTGACTTCTCAGCTAGGAATAAAGACAGGTTAGAGCAGTAGTATGGGGATCAAGTAGTGCAGTTGTGAACAAACAAGCTTCTTAAGGGTTTAGTAACATTGGAGTCTATCTTCAATCCTACCGACCAGTTTCCGTAAGGAAAAGGCTAACATACAAGTCAAGAGAGAAGATTTAGAGCCAATTCTGGTTGGGAAAGGCAAAACACTTCAAATTTGGTAAAGTGGCCACTGAGCAGGAGAAATCGGATTTCATACAGCTTTTCCAAGAATTTTCCAGATGTCTTTGCTTGGAGCTATGAAGACTTAAGAGGATTTGATCCAAATTTGGCACAACATACCATAGAATTGGATCCAGATGCTAAGCCCCATTAGGCAGAAGCAGAGACCAGTCAACCCTCACATTGAACCTCTAATGAAGAAAGAGCTAAATAATCTAATAGAGGCAAGCATTATATTCCCAATCAAGCACTCAAGCTAGGTTGCAAAATTGGTTCCAGTAAGGAAGAAGAGTGGAGAAATCAGGGTTGTGTGTGGATTTCCGAGACCTAAACAAGGGCATATCTCAAAGACCATTACCCACTTCCTTCAATGGAATAAATATTACAAGTAGTATCTGGTTCAGAGAGAGATTCTCTCTCCTAGATGGCTACTCAGGGTACAATCATGTGATGGTGAAATAAGATGACCAATTCAAGACGGCTTTCTCACCACCAAATGGGGGGACTTATGCCTACAAGAAGATGCCATTTGGGCTATCAAATGCTGGGGCCACTTTCCAAAGGGCAATGGATATGGCATTTAAAGGGGTTGATCAATAAAATAGTTTTGATATATCTTGACAACGTCACTGTATTCTCAAAAAAATGCAGCGGATCACCTCTGTCATTTGAGGCAAGTATTTCAAAGGTGTAGAAGATTTGGAGTATCATTGAATCCCAAAAAAATGTATATTTGTGGCTCACGAGGGAAAACTTCTAGGCCATATTGTTTCAAAGGAAGGGTTAACGATTTGACCTAGAAAGAGTTGAAGCAATTCGAGCGTTGCTATTTCCAAGTCATAAGAAGGCTCTTCAAAGCTTCTTAGGAAGGATCAATTTTGTCCGTAGGTTTGTTCCAAATTTTGCTGCTCTTGTGAAACCAATAACGTTGATGTTAAAGAAGAGTATGGCATTTAAGTGGACATCTGAAAAGCAAGGCAAGTTTTGAGGCAATAAAAGAGGCTATATCTCAAGCTTCAACTCTCGTCAATCCAGAACTTCTCCAAGGACTTCGTGATATATGCCTTTGGTGGTGGGGACATGATTTCCTGCAATCCTAGTACAACAAAACAAAGGAGGATTAGAACAACCAGTTGCTTTCTTCAATCAAGGCTTGGAGGAATACAAAACTAGGTACTCTTTCATTGAAAAGCATGTCCTTGCAGTAATTAGGAGCTTAAAGAAATTTCAAGCACCTAGTCTCAAATAACAAGATCTAATTATTGGTCACTCATGCGGGAGTCAGGGGCTGAGGGACTTCCTTCTAAAACAAGGATCTAAATGAGAAATGTTCAGGATGGATAACTCCGTGTCATGGAATATGACATCGCGATCAAGGTCACCAAACTAGTACGTGGGAAGGGGACTATGTGAGCAGCCTAGCCTTGAGTCAACAAGTTGAAGCAGGTAATGAAAAAAGAGGCTGTCTTGGTACTATAGGATGATCAAGAACAAGGAAATGATGATGTGCCTACTCCTTATTTGGACTCAGAATATGATACACTTCCTATAGACAGGCCTATGCCCCCCAGAAATGAGCAAAGTAAAGAGGAGATACTTCAGATTACAAGCCATTCCATATGTGCTTGTTGATGGTGTTTTGTTTAAGAAAGACATCAATGGAGTTCTATTGAGGTGCATTGGGGACAGCTCAAATTGAGATGGTGTTACAAGATTTTCATGATGGAGATTCTGGAGGACATTTCACCCCATGAGTAACAACTCTCAAGATAATGAAGGCAGGGTATTATTGGCCGACAGTCTTCAGTGACTGTTATACATGGATAAGAAAGTAACAAGAAACGTGTACTCTTCACAGGCAAAGAAAGACTAGCAGCACTTCCATTGCATCCAATTCTGGTTGACACCAAACCATTTATGCAATGGGGATTGGACTTCGTCGGGGTCATCAATCCAAAACTCAAGCGAAGGCCACAAATGGATTCTCACGGCAACGGACTATTTCACAAAGTGGGACTGAAGTAGTAGCATTCAAAGAAGCAAATGAGTCTAAACATACTAGACTTTTATGAAGGAATAGTGACCAGGTTCGGTGTGCCGGCCACTATCATATCAGAAAAATGCATTGGCATTTATAGGTTCCAAGATTACAGAATGGGCTATCAAGAATGGATTCTATTTGAGCACCTCTTCAAATCATTACCCACAGGGTAATAGACAGGCAGAGTCCACGAACAAAATTTTTCTAAGAATCATCAGAAGGACTCTGGATGAAAATCAAAGAGCATGGCATACCAAGCTAAAATCAGCATTATGGGCTGATAGAATAACACCAAAGAGGTCTACAGGTAATTCCCCTTACAAGTTGGTCTATGGAAAAGAGGCAGTATTGCCTATATCATTAGAACTACCTACATTGGAGTTCATGAAGCAATTGGAGTTGGCTGAGTTTCGAACCAATGGAGGCCAGGTATGTAGAGTTGATGGAATTGGAAAAAATTAGAGAGCATGCAATTCAAAACAATTGAAAAAGATCAGGCCTTAGTAAAAAGATGGTTTGATAAGAAAGCAAGAGCAAGGACCTTCCAGTAAGGGGACCTAGTTCTGAAATGGGATGCAGATCGGGAAAAACCAGGAAGGCATTCCATGTTTTGATGCCCATTTGGAGTGGCCCCTACATGGTTATAGGATGTAAGAATAGCAATGCCTTCCAATTGTCTACTTTGGATGGAGAAGAAACTCCCGATTCCGGTTACCAGAATATATCTTAAACATTGCTACTGAAAGGAAAAGGTTTACCCTTGTAAATATTAGCCTAGATTTCAATTCCTCTAAGTGCGTATGCACATTGTCTTGTTGTAGTTAGGTTTCTATTTCCCTACAGTGCTCTAGCACAGATTTTTGTTGCTCTCAGGTCGAATTTCTACAGTTCCGAATGTTGTCAGAGAAGAAGTTGCGGTATCAAGTTCGGGATCAGATATCAGGTTGGTTTTAGGTTATTTTCTTATGACTCCATGCCCAATGGATTGCTAAAAGGCCACTAATCTTCTACCTCAGTAGGTAGGTGATCCCATTGAGCTCGCCCAAATTTTTGTATATATCTTTTCCCCGGGTAGATATAGATAAGCAGGAGAATGGAGAAATCAAAGAAGCTCAAATCCCTAATGATGCACCCTTGGCGCACAGAAGTGGTGCACACAACAATGGATGTTGACAGGGAAAAATGATGTGCCCTTGGCTACACATAAGTGGATGTCGAAACACACACCAGATGTGCCCAAGGTGCACCTTCAGGAAGCGCAACATTTTGAGCGCTGACAGGAAGCAGACCCTGGGCGCATATATTCAGATGGCCATAACTTTTGACTGGGAGCTTGGATTCTTGCAAGGTTGGACTTTTTGGAAAGCTTACGAGGTCCTCTTTCTAACTATGACTGGATATCTTTAATTGGGTGAGAAAAAATTCTTAAAAATTCAAAATACAGTTCGCCACTTTTGGGTTCGCTAGGGTTCTCACCTACCATCATTATCAGATGAGTTTAAGTGCATTCTAGAGGTGGTTGGGGGCAGATTTCGAATTCCTCTCTCTTTTCTCTCTCTCATTCTTCCTATAAATTGTAAGGAGGGGCTTCTTTTCTGAAGGTTGGACATTTTCTATTTCGCCACTCCCTTCTTCTCTTTGGTAGGTGAGCTTGTGGAGTTAAAACCTCCCATTTGAAACTGTAATACAACCTTGCCTCTTGGCATTTTCCAGTGTGCTGTATCAATCTTTAGAGAAAATTAATGCATGTCTGTGGATGATTCTCAACCCTCTCTGTATTCATTTGCATCTCCCTGATCTTTCACTGTGGATCTGGCTATCTGTGCATGATCTTACATTGCATTTTAATGGTCTATGTTTATTTGGCAAGACAGGTGTTCTTCATTCCTCGGTGCATCACCTTTGTAGTTTTAGGTTTTATTTTATGCATTTTCTTACCCTGTCTCCTTGGTAAGTTAGATTAGGTTTTTAGTAAAACCTCTGCATTTTTCTACGTGTGCATCTGAACAAAGGAATAGGAACCCGGCCTTCATCCGGAAGAGCTTTTTCCGATTTCACAAGGTTCCACACTTGGGAAAATCTCCATGTTATGCAATTGTACTGAGATTCTCAACCCATCGTGTTGCAGACATTCAGGGGTGATGTGATTCGACATCAATAATAACCCTTCATTAGAGTATTAAAAATAAAATGGAGAAAACATGTGTGTGTGGTTGAGTTTGAACTAACCTTGACGGTCATACCTCAACTATAGAACTAATCCATTTATTATAATACATACCCTTTCTATAAAATATATCCTCATGTATTTCTTGTAGGTGCTTGTATAAGTGTGACTGCAAACTAGTTAAGCCCCCTAGGGGTGCCCTCATGTCTCTTGACACCAAGATAAAAGTTTAAATATATAGTATATAACTTACCTAGCATGGTATTAGTTTGATGAGGTATGCCTTACCTATAATACCTAACCCTTTATTCCTTGAAACAATTGAACAATACCTAGAGTGAATTTTTTTCTTACTAACACATGGGTGTATGACCTTTGCATGCTTGGAAATGGAGTTCCAATCTAGATATTATAGCTTGGTTTAGTGCTTTATATTTATATTAGGGACTACTTTTAATTGACGTGTATCTTATTTTTGCATGTTTATTAAAGCCTTGAATTTTTTTGGAATTATTAGTTTTTAATAGGATCTTATAAGAGTATCATATGAATTATAAAGTTACATTGAATTTATTATATAACCTTCTATAGGTGAAATATTCTAAAAAAGGCTGACCCTAGTGATATGAAATGACCCCAATGAAGATATTTAAATTGAAAATTAGAGTTATAAACAACAAAGGGTCAGGACCATAGGTTGACCACAAATGGAACCCACATCTTCAATCTTAATGTGGTTCTAGACAAAGAAGATAAAAATTTAAATATGAAGTTTGTGATATGAAGTACATAGGTTGTATTTATTATTATTAATATGATAATATTTTTTTGAATTTATGAAAAAGCAAAGTGTGTGAAGATAAGAAAGTCATGAAATATCTTGAGAAATATATTTATTGGATTTTAGAATGTGAGCATTTTTCCTTAGGAATGGAGCATAATCAAACTTGATACTACAAAAGGGAAAGTTACAAAAATTTAATTTCTACACATACCCCCCTTCAAGTATGTAATTGAAAATTACATGCTTAAATTGAAAGCATACTTGAGATCTACAAAAATAAAATATTTTTTATAGGATTGGTTCTTTGATATTTTATTGTTGGCATACTCCATGATAAATCCTACAACATGTAGTGTAGTCTAATTTATATGATAATAATTACACCATAACTCAAGATATGTATAATGAACAAGTAACTTTGAAATTTTATAAAAATAAGTAAAGAAGATGCAAAACATGGAAGGAATACATTTATTTATTTTACAAAGGGAGAATATCCCACTATTCTTTATCCTTAGAGACTTGGATTTGTTTCTCAAATGTTGTAGGATTAGGGGTGATCAATCAAAATTCTGTTCCAAGGAAGATACTAGAGTGTTTGGTGCAACCCAACACTAGAGATAAAGATAAGATAAGATAAGATAAATATATTAATGTTCAACAAATGACCACAAAAGTACATCAATGGGGCTGCAGCCCAAACAATATACAAAGTGTGAGTGGGGAAAACTCAAATAAGTTCCCAAAAATAGAAAAGAAGAGAAAATATAGCAGAAAGGAAACCCGAAGCTAAAAGCCCCCCACAGGCAGGGGAAAAGGAGAAAGCGAGGGAGAAAAAACGATGGAAGCAAAGAAGAGAATGAAAGGGGGGGGCAAATGAGTACTAAAGGTCTAATCAGGAATGGTAGCCACACCCCTCCTAACATTAGAGGCCAAAGAAAAGAAGCTCCTAATGGATTGGCTACCCGAAGAGGGGGGGTGAGAATCTCCCTCCCCCTGCTACGATCTGAGACTTAAGCAATGCCTAGGGGGATGAATGGAGCTAGAGCTGTCCTCTAGTATGTTTGTCGATCTGATGTTTTTGGTGGTGATCGAGGGAGGTGTGAAGTTCCAATCAGGGATGAACTAATCTATGTACTAAATCTGGGCCAGAAAGGCTAATATCATTTAGTTCCTCCACTAGTGGGTAGAACCAGAAAGAAGGTTGTAATTCATCTCATGGGAGCGACTCACAGAGGGGGATGAAGAATTCATTATTGTAACAACAAAGACTCACGAATGTAGAGCGAAAGACACCACTGGTGGATATATCTGAAGAAGAATAGGAGAGTCTGAATCCCTCTAAAGAGACAATGAAATTATCCTCTGATCTCATAGTAAAATGGGGTAGTGGAAGATGAAATGAGTCTCAGTATCCACCTCATGAAGGCTACAAAAGCCTACAAATTCTATCCACCTGATCAATGTGGTGATTAGTCTCGCAACATAGTTTATGAGATCCGACTCAAAATTTACCCAAAGGTATACAGAAGGCATGCATTCAGTGACGAGAGGTGTACAAAGGGGCATATGATGATCCCATATTTGATTTCAAGAAAAGTGCTCTGCATAAAAAATACATCTTAGGGCACAAAAACCCCCTGGGGGGGTTCACCAAAGTAGTATGAATGAAGATCATGTAGATATCCTCTTGGATGGACCTATTCAACACTTATTTGGTGGGCAAAAGATGACTGGGAGCATTCAGAGAATACTGGAAGGGGGGGAATGATCAATCTAGATACCAAATGACTCCAACAAAGTAGAAGTATCGCCAAACCAAAAAATGGCTCCCATCTTGGGAAAATAATCATAGAGGAACAATAGGTAAGATATGGATACCTATCCTTCTCGTAAAAAAATATCACCAAACCTTCCGATACGGTGAAGAAAGGATGATATTTCAAATATAGTCTCCAGACAGAAAGGTTGAGCTCTGAACCCTACCAAAATAATATGCTAGGGGACCAGAGAAAGTGAAGAGGAACCAAAGTTCCCCTTTTTGAAACATTATAAAGATGATGGTTATCTAGAGAAAAATTCATTTGATTTGATACCCTCCATATTTGAGAATCTGGTGAGAGATTAGGAAGTAAATCCTATATATAACTGATCTACTTCAACACCTTCCAAAAAACTCACATACCATTTCATTGAAAATGGATATAGGTCCAATTTTTTAATATTGTAAATATTAAGTAATATTAAATCATGAAAATAATGAACATTTACATGCCCCATTCAGGTGTTTTACTAATGATATTGAATGAATAACTTCTGAAATTTTATAGGGGATACGGATGCCCATGTCCCCAAATACTATTCTTGCGATGAACTATAATAAGTGCAGTGGAGAAGGAATGAATTATTGATATCCACTATGTCATATTATGAAATGATTCGTTATATCTTATATTGTATAGAAATCTTGTGTATAGCTGATTAAATTTTATAAAATTAAAAACTTCAAATATTGTGCTCCCTATCTGTAAATTTTCATCATGGTCAATATTGTACCAAGTTTCTAATTATACAATCTCAATTGTCAATTTATAGAGTGTGTTAATGAAAAAGAAGATGAAATTAAACGTCCAATTTTAAATCTTTATGTCATGGTGGAAGAAATATAAAATGTGAAAGCTTCTGAAGATATTCTGATTAACTATATTTTAAAGGAAAAACAACACCATCAATATTAAGGGAAAAAATGTTGACAATGATGATTGATATGTGTGTGTGTTGGATTTTTGAAAACCATTTTTTTTGCCACAATTGAGTTTCTTATAGTATTTTGAAAAAAATATAATATAATATTTTTTAGATTATATAAAATATTATTTATTTTATATTGTATTAATTTTAAAAAATTGAAGAATGTGGTGATATTTTTTTTAATTATTTGTATATAAATATGATGAACAATAAGATTTTTTTAAAAATTTAAGAATTATTTATGTTATAGAACATCACTATCATTATGTTTTGATAAGGTTCCTCCACCATCCCCTGCACCACTTTGAGCATCACCTCCTCCTTCACCACATCTTTCACTTCCATGCTCTCATAGAAAAACCATGGGAATTACTAGCACAAAATCACAGCACCCCTGAATGTCCTGGGTGTGAATTAGGGCATTCAGTGTGATTGCATAACATTGGACCATCTCTCACGCTATGGGACTTGTAAAACTTCAGATGGACCTCCAGAGAAATCCATTTCTTGCTTCCTAATCTACCTACCACAAGCTACTCGAGTGAAGGAAGAACCTAATATAATCCTAATATAACCGTTCCAAGGGGACAAGGAGAGACAGAGAGGGTGGAAGATCCTACACTAAGCGGTGATACACCAGAAAAGGAAGTGGCTCATCATAGACCCAAACTACCTGAAGTGGAGAGAGGTGAGTAGAGGAGAGGGTGGTAAATATGCACCAGATACCAAAGATAAATGTCACACAGACACCACTTCAAGACCCATTTAGCACAGCTCCCATAACCTTCAAAAAGCATCATAATATGCACAATATACCCTGCAACGATGAGAGTTAAGAAGAGACAATAAAATGAGCCAATGATGGATAGATATATCACGAAACATATTTTATTCCATCAAAATGTTACACAGTACATCATCAGTGGGAGAGAGGAAAGAAAATTCCATTACAGAGCCATGTAAGGAGGCTTAGACTTTACATTCTACTCTAAGGAAGAAAGAGAGAGGGGGCAGCAGAGAAAAGACGAAAAACCATTTGAAAACACCCCTGATTTATAATATATAGAAGAAGGAGAGAGAAAGAAGGAGGGAAAATCAAGCTATGTTCCAACCACCCCTGCGACACATTGAATCCTACTCTCAAAGCTCAGCCACCATCCCTCAATTCCCGCTATAGATCCACCCACAATCTGACAAGTCTAGTTCCCTATGTCTGTTTGGCATGTTGAATAAGGAATAATGATGGATCAGATCAAATCTTATCTGGTAGCTAAAGTAATTAGATTCTGCATTAATCACTTGAAATATGTTTTTACCATTTTTCACCCACCTAACCTCATCAAAATTAACATTTCAAGCTCCTATGGTGTAGACGAGGTTGAGACCTTTCCAACGGTGCCAAATTCATTGAATTTATGGCACTAGATCGAAATATATGTCCATTTGAATGTTTGAGTTGGGTCTACATAAAAAATGGCAAAAACCAGTTAGCAAAACAGGTCCGCAGGCTTGAAATTCACTTTGCACCTTTTGGAGCTAAAAATACAAAATGCAAAAATTTTCCTTCAGCCCCGTGATTCATTTTTCCAAAAAACCATCTTCGGGCCCGCTGATTCGTATTTTCTATTTGGGTGAAAAGTCACTCCAACACCCGCCACCCAGCATGTACTTTAGTCTTGACACTTGGCTCCTCTGGGCTTCAGTGGAGGTGTGGCTCATTTTTACACTTTATGCCTTCTGGGCCAAAAAGTTTGAATTGCCTCTGACGGACTCGCCTTCCTACCTTGACTTGAAACATGGCCACGTGTAGAGCTAGCACACATTTGGGGAATGCTTTTGGAATTTTTTTTTGAAGTTGTGCCGAGAAGACACGTGGTGCCTTCCACAAATTTTCCTTATTTCCCTTTGTTTTGGCGAAGTCCCTTTTGCTTTACGGGGCCATGAGTCTAACCCTGGACACATGGAAGCTTCACACTTGTTTCGAAACCCGCTCTGAATTTTACCTTTGAAGTAGCATCGTGTTGACACCTGGCTCCTTCTACTAGCCTATATCTACTTTAAAATTTCAACCATCGACTCTATCCCTTTTCAGACCTGGGACACGTGGAAGGCTAGCACTTGTCTAGGAGACCCACTTTTAGATTTACTTTTCAAGTTACATTGAGTCAACACTTGGCACCTTCCACTGAGTCGAAGACTTTTCAGTGTCCGTGTGATTTTTGGGGAACTCTGAACATGTGGATGCTCTAGGCTCGCTTGATACTGGCCCTCCAATTTTACCATTGAAGGTGTGTCATTAAGACACTTGCAGCTTCTGCTGACTCTTCCATACTTAGCCAATTTGGGCCCACTTTGAATCGTTTGTGAAGCCTGAAGACTTTCAACCTTTTCCTCATTTCTCTCATGAGACCCTCTAGTTTTTTTACACTATTTTCCTCCTTAGCCGACCCTACCTCTCCATTTTCGAGCCCATCTTCAACCTGATTATTAGATTTGAAATGTGGGTTTGTGCGACGGAAGTGACCCTTATATGTTCTAATGTGCGGGGTCTTGTTTGACCAATTTTATCTAGGGGCGGGGGGGGGGGGAATTGAGATAACATGAACAAGAAATGGCAATGTTCAAGTGTCTATTGTGACTCCTTTCAGATTTTCTTTTACAAGGTGTTTTTCTTTACCTTATACACTACTTAAACATATTACATATCCTTTAAACTAATTCACCCTTAGACCACAATAGTCATGATAAAAATTCATTGAATAAATTAATGAAGGAATACCACCACCTCAATCTCAATGAAATGAATTTTCCTTGTAATATTATTGTATAAAATAAAAGATAAAAAAGTTATATATCCATCTTGTTATATGTTACCCATGGGTTGTAATATGACATTATTATTAGTATTATTTTGGGCATAAATATATATAAATGCCATAATTTTTTCCCTACTTTTAATATAGCATGTTCTCATTTCTTTAACAAGTTAAGTAGTTTGCACAAAATCATAATGGTTGCATTGACTATGGTATCCTTTTTACACTAGCTGTCTATTTTTACAAACGTGTGTGTAATAAGAACACTTTGTATGATTATAAGGTTTAGAGGAACACATTAGTTTTTGTATTGTTTGTCGTAATCTTTTGTACTTTCCTTCACAGTTAGTTATTATCGAAAGTGTATATATACAAGGTGTTGAGGATCTAACTTCATATTGGTTTAACCCTTTTAAAGAGATCATTGATGTGTGTAGGGAGTATTACTAAGTTTATGTTATCCAAAATGAGCTCATGTTTATTTTTGCTTAACTACACCTTTTTTCCTCCTTAAGTGCTTCAATCCAATTTTTAGATATTTTAAGTACTTAAGGTTTATTGAAAACACATTCATCAGATTGGAAATTTCTTACCATTTCCAAAAATGTAAAGAAGTCCTTCTAACTCCTCATATTTTGCAAGTTGCGGGAAAGCGGGGACGTCGGGCCTAGGGAAGATTTTTTTGCCAAGGGAAAATTGCGGACCAGTGGGCCTAGGGAGATATCTTGACACTTTGCGCCTCTTGGAAAAAAGTTTAATTTACAATTACGGGCCCATGAGCCAACAGAGGATTTTTGTGTGAGGAAATGAAGGAAATATGCTTAAATCCTACAAAGGGACACGTCGCCATGTTTTAAGTCTAAGATCGGGAAAGGCTGGCATAAGCCTCCAGGTTTCATCTCATTATAACTTTAAAGGAAGAATCAAGAGTGGATTCCAAAATGAGTGCGGGTTCTCCACGTGGTCAGAGTCAAAGAAGGGGGTGGAGTGGGCCCGAATCGGCTAAGTATAAAAAGAATCGGCGGAAGGTGCCATGTGTCGACTATGTGTAACTTCAAAAGTAAAATCCAAAAAAGGTCCCCAAATGCATGCCAACTCTACATGTGGTCATGTTTCAAGTCAAAGTGCGAAGGCAGGTTGTTGTAGGTAGTTTGAATTTTTTTGCTTTTGTTTTGAAAAAGGCATAAAGTATAAAAGTAAGCTGCACCTTTGCCGATGCCCAGAGAAACAACGTGTCAATTCTTTGTCAGCCGCAAGAAAGTCGGCCGTTGGGGAAACTTTGGAATTTTTACAACTTTTACAAATGGCACAATTTGCAAGCATAGTCTTGCGAGCCCGAGGAGGTTTCTTCTCTAAATCAAAGATGTGGAGAAGTGGGCTTGCTGGCCATTGGGGGAAAGTTTTATTTTTTTCCACTTTCCCAAAAAAAACGTAATTCCAATTTTGGGCCCGCAAAGGCTTTTGGGAAAAAGTGAGTTTCGGGCCTTCGAGGCTGCAGGAGATTTTTTTATTTTTGTATCTTTTCACAAAAAATCACAAGTTGTAATTTTGGGCCCGCGAATCCATTTTGCGAGATTGCATTTTTGTCATTTTTGCACAGTACCGACATAAAAATCTTCATACGGCCATATCTTTTGACTAGAAGCTCAGATTTGAGCAAAAGAAGACTTTTTGGAAAGGTCTTGACATCCTCTATGCCATGGAATCCCAAAAAATTAATTTTGACTAGGATAGGTCAATGAAAATAAGAAAATGTCTTTCATGTCATTAATGTATGATCCAATTTCCTCAATAACCAAATCAGATTCGATTTGATCTGCCATTCTTCCTTCTTCAACATGCCAAAAGGAAGTCATGGAGATGAAAAATTGACAAATTGTGGGAGGATTTACAAACATTAATAGCTGGCAGTTGAGCTTCCAAATCATATTTCCTGCCTTCTTTTCTTCTCTCTTCGCTTGATCTATAAAACATGGAGCTTGGCTCATTCTAAAGGGGTGGGACATTTTTGTTTTGCATCCTCCCTTCTTCAGTTTCTGAAAGTGGATTTGTAGAGCTCAAACCTCCTATTCAAAATGTAAATGATATCTTGCCTCTTGGCCATTGTAATGATTTGTATGAACTTGTGAAGCAATAATATATGTCTGTGGATGATTCTCAACCCTCTCATGTGTTCATTGTTGTCTTCTGATCTCTCATTGCAGTTTGGTTATCTATGCATGGTGATTGTATTTTTTTTATGGTTTGTGTTTATTGAAAAGAAAGTGTTCATAATTCCTTTGGTGCATAACCTCTGATAGATTAGGTTTTATTTTTTGTATTTCCTTAACCTCGTCTCCTTGGAAATTTAGGATAGGTTTTAGAGTAGATCCTCTACATTTTTTTGTGTGCATCTGAATAGAGGAATAGGTATCATCCTTCATCTGGAGAGCTCTCTCCATTTCAAAGTACCACACTTTGAGATATACTCAATGTTATGCAATCACACTAAAATTATTAACCCATCAAGTTTAAGACATTCAGGGGTGGTGTGAATTTTCACTGACAGTTTTGGCATGCCCGGTGGGACTAAGAGGTCTCAATTTTTATTGCAGTAATATTGATGTTCACTTGTTTTAACTTTTGTTATATTTTAAGGAGATTTTAAATTACACATCTATTGACTCCAAAGAGGTAGAGTCCACTGGTTATAGCAATCCAAACTTGGCAGATTTATGAGAATAGTTCAGACTAGATCAAGAACTAGAGAAGAAGGATTGTTTTTTCTATCTGCACTTGTCCCTACACAGAGAAAGGAGAGGAAGAAGAGCTCAAAGGACTTCATCTCCACCAAATAGAAATTTTTCAACACCTCCCCCTGGTAGGCCTTTCATTCAATCAACAAGGGTTCTTAGGCCAATCAGAATGGGACAACCCAATCCCTATGTCAATTTCACCGGCAGTAACCCACTTGCTCTCAATGCAAAAAACCCAGTTCCAGTTACATCATTGAAGAACATTCCATATTTCACTAGATAAAACCAAACAACTCAAATTGATCATATTCAAGACATTGCAAATGTCTATGAAATCCATGAAATCATTGAGATGGAAATTGCAGTCAAATTGTTAGCCTCTTCATTCAAGGGTAAAGCTTTGTAATGGTTCATAGGTCTAACATCAGGCTCTATCCAAAATTGGGACCATCTGTGCACAACCCTTCACAATCAATTTGGATATAAAAGGGGATAATATGTCTTTATTGGAATAATTGACAATAATCAAGAGGGATCCTAATGAACAATTGAATGATTTCAACTTCATATTTCAAAGGACACGGGATAGGATTCCATTTACCATGAGACCAATAGATCAAGGTGCTTTCCTATACTTCCTTAAAGCTTTAAATTATGATATTTCTATATTGATTCAATCCATGGGAGGTGTAACTTTACCTGTAGCCTATAACATTTCCATTAGATCTGAAAATTATTTAATTCAGGATGGTAAACTTGCACCTAGGCCACCTATGCCTCTATATCTAGAATTAGGAAATCTCTAAGCACTAGTCAAACACCCACATTAGCTTCCATTCCTGCTCCAAGAAATCAAGATTTCAACTGAAGCTTCTACTTCATCTTCCAGTGTCTCAAATGAGCTCCAAGAAGTCATGAAGCAACTGTAAAATTTGGGTAATGAGTTGGTGACACTTAAGAGGTAGCAAGCTCAAAATTTTAGACCTCTATATCAACCTCAAACTCAACCCAATAGACCAACATATCAGCCTAATAGGCCACCTATTCAAGCTATCTAAATCAGAACCAACTAAAACCTCCTAATAATATACCATTCCAGCCTTACAATCCTAATGTTGCATCCACATCTAGAGCCTTGGTACCAATGACACAATAACATGGCTCAAGAATATGACTGGTGATTCCCATGTAATCAACCTCATAACTAGTCAATGTGTTTCAATGGTGCTTTGAATCAAGCCCTTATGGTGACAACAACTGGTGTGGAACAAGACATGGGCCAAGAAGGAAATGAATAGCAGGGATCATCTCAGCAAGAGGCACCTCCAAGTGAGACAACACTTGTCAATTGGCAGGCTGAATATTTTTGTGGTATAAATCAAACCCCTTCTCCAAGTATTACAACTAATAGATGGTCCAAGAAAAGAAATATTGGAGAAGGAAAATCATCAAATCCAATTAATCTACAGCCCTCTATTCCTCCTAAAGGTGTTTGCAATCAAAGTGTAGCTCCCAATGTGCAGAGTCATCCCAAGCCACATTCTAGACCAGCTCAAGTGCCAGTTGTAACAAATCATGTGCGAGAGAAGAGTATGCAAGGAAAAGGGAAGCAGAAAGATAGTTTATCTCCATTCAACATCATTGAGAAGATGAAGAGGAAAAATGTAAACATATCAATGTGGGAGTCATTGGATATCCCAAGGCAAAGAGACCTATTGCAAGCTACTATGGAAAATTGGTCAACATCAAATCAGTCACCCAATCAGCAAGAGAAAGTGCTTACCAATGCAGGTCGTCCTAGAGGAAATCATGGAGGACTAACAAGGTAAAAATTTGAAGCCCCCACCATTCCATATCTCATTTATCATTGGAGATAAATTGGTACATAATTGCATGACTGATTCTGGAGCAATTAGCTCTATAATGCCAAAACAAATAGTTGATTAGTTGGGTCTTCAATATGAATTAATCTTTAAAGGTGTGGTGAAATTAGATGGGACAATAGTAATAATACTTTGAGTAATCAAATATTTGAGCCTCACATTACATGCCTGCCCCAATGTGACTATCTTGTAATATGTATCAGTCATAGACTTGCCACCACTCTTTGCCTTGTTCTTGTCAAGAGACTTCACTACCAAAATTGTGGGTTATTTGTTTGTTGATTGGTCAGACATGTTGTTTAGAACAAGGTATGGAGCTAAGGCTACAATCATATCTGAGCCTATTGCAAACTTCCACATTGAGTCTCATACACCGAGTCCAATTAATGAAAATTCTTCAATATTTGATCAAGAGGATCTTCCAAGCACTTATGAAATAGATACCAAGGTTGAATGCATACCATACTTGACTCTTGATGAATGGGAAAATAAAATACATGCTTTTGACCCTTATAAACAAATGGAAGAATCTAAACTAGGAGTCTATTGCTTGCATGAAAAGAATCATCCTCTCCCTAGCATCACTAAGCCAAACCACAAGGATGATAATGAGGTATGGAAGTTATTCTTTGATGGTTCAAGAAGTAGGAAAGGTACAGGAGGAGGAGATATGTTTGTTTCACCTCAAGGTAGAAAATATTACTCACCTTTTCGCTTTCATTTTTCTTTCTCAAAAAACACAGCTGAGTATGAGGCTTTGATTCATGGACTTCATTGGGCAAGGAGGAGAGACATTAAGAATATTTAAATATTTGGTGATAGTGAGTTGATTGTGAACTAAGTCAGAGGACAACATGTTGCAAGGAATGATTTGTTGAAGAGTTACAAAAATAGGGTATGGGATCTTATTGAAGATTTTGAAGCTTTTAGCATCAATTCCATTCCAAGAAAGAAGAATGAAGTAGTAGACAGACTGATAGCAATTGGGGCAGCATTTGATGTTGTAGAAAGTATCAAAATTGAGAAATCCCATCCTCATATCAAGGTGGTTGTGAGGCCAGCTATCCCAGACAATAACACAAGTTGGCAAGTCTTCGAGAATGACCAACAAATTGTCAATTTTCTACAAGAAGAAGTTGAGTTATCCTCTAGAAACTATGATGAATTGGAACAAAAGTATGGTGACCAAGTGGTACAGCTGAGAACCAACAAATTACCAAAATTTCTTATGACCTTGGAGTCAATATTCAACCCAAATGATCATTTCATGAAGGAAAAGGAAAACATTCAAGTAAGGGGAGAAGATTTAGATCCCATTTCAATAGATGGAGGCAAGACATTGCAAATTTGGAAAGTAAATACTCCATAAGAGAAAGTTAAATTTGTTCAACTTTGTCGAGAATTCCCAGATGTCTTTGCATGGACTTACAAGGATTTAATAGGTTTGAACCCAAGATTGGTTAGGTACACAATTGAATTAAAACCTGAATCCAAGCCTTTGAGACAAAAAAAAAGGCCAGTAAACCCTCACATTGAACCTCTCATGAGGAAGGAGTTGAACAAGCTAATTGAGGCTAGCATCATCTTCCTTATCAAGCATTCAAATTGGGTTGCAAACTTGGTGCCTGTGAGGAAAATAAATGGAGAAATTAGGTTGTGCCTAGACTTTAGTGACCTAAATAGAGCATCACTAAAGGATCACTATCCACTTCCTCTAATGGAACAAATCTTGCAGGTTGTAGCTGGCTCTAAAAGGTTTTCATTGTTAGATGGATACTCAGGCTATAACTAGATAATGGTGAAAGAAGAAGATCAGTTCAAGACAACCTTCACCACAAAATGGGGTACATATGCTTATAAGAAGATGCCATTTGGACTATCCAATGTTTGAGCAACATTTCAATATTCTATGGACATGGCATTCAAAGGCTTAATAAATAAGATAATGTTGGTGTATCTAGATGACATCACTGTCTTCTACAAAATTTTGTAGACCATCTCTTTCATCTTAGGAAAATATTCCAAATATGTAGAAGGTTTTGGGTGTCATTGAATCCAAAGAAGTGTGTATTCTTGGCACATGAGGGAAACTTGTTGGGCTACATTGTCTCAAGAGAAGGGTTAACAATTGATCTTGAAAGAGTTGAAGCCATCCAAACACTTCCATTGCCACAACATAAGAAATATCTTCAAAGATTCTTGGGAAGAATAAACTTTTTTTGAATATTTGTGCCCAATTTTTCCACTCTTGCGAAGCCTTTGACAATGATGTTAAAGAAGAGTCTTGCATTCAAATGGACAATATAAGGAAAAGAGAGTTTTGAAGCCATCAAGCAGGCAATATCACAAGCTCCAACTCTTATCAACCCAGACTTCTCAAAGGACTTCATGTTGTTTTATTTTGGAGGATCAAACACAATCTCAGCTATCTTAGTACAACTGAATAAAGAAGGATTAGAGCATCCCATAGCATTATTTAGTCATAGCTTGGAAGACTATGAAGTAAGGTATTCTTTTATTGAAAATCATGTCCTTGTTGTCATTATAAGTTTGAATAAGTTTAGACAATTGGTCTCAAACAACAAGATCCAACTGTTGGTGTCTCATGTTGGTTTCAAGGATTTTCTCCTAAAAAAGGACTTGAATGAGAAGAGAGCAAGTTTGATCACCCGTGTAATGGAATATGACATTGAAATAAAAGTGACCAAGTTGGTTAGTGGAAAAGGTTTGTGTGATCAACTCACTTCTAAACCACATCATGATTCAAAAGGAGAAGAAGAGGTTGTCCTGCTACTACAAAATGATCAAGAGAAGACATCTAACAATGCACCCATTCCATTTTGGAATCAATCCATGGTGCATTTTCTCCAAATAGGTTTGTGTCCTCCAAAATGGAACAAAGAAAAGAGGAGATACTTTAGATTGCAATCCATTCCATATGTGCTTTTCGATGGTGTTTTGTTCAAAAGGGACATCAATGGTGTTCTATTAAGATGCATTGGAATATGTCAAGTGGAGAGGGTGTTGCATGAGTTCCATGATGGAGAAGCAAGAGGCCACTTATCTCCTTAAGTAACAGCTCTCAAAATCATGAAAGTTGGTTACTATTGGCCTACAGTGTTTAGTGATTGCTACTCATAGATCAAGAAATGTAGGAAGTGTGCATTCTTCATAGGCAAGGAAAGGTTAGCAGCACTTCCATTGCATCCAATCTCAGTTAACCAACCATTCATGCAATGGGGATTAGATTTTATTGGATAAATTAACAAAAATTCAATTCAAGGCCACAAGTGGATACTTATAGCAACAGAATATTTCACCAAGTGGACTGAAGCAGTGACACTTAAGGAGGCAAATGAATCCAATATCTTGGATTTCTATGAAGTGATAGTCACTAGGTTTGGATTCCCTACCATTATCATGTTAGATAATGCATTGGCATTCCTTAGTACAAGGGTCACTGAATGGGTTGTCAAGAATGGTGTATACCTCAGCACTTCATCAAACTATTACCCTCAAGGTAATGGTCAAGCAGAGTCCACAAACAAGAACCTACTAAGAATTATTAGGACTCTTGATGAAAATCAGATAACTTGGCACACAAAGCTCAAATCAGCTCTATGGGCTGATAGGATCACACCCAAGAGATCTACAGGTAATTCTCCCTATAAGTTGGTCTATGGGAAAGAGGCAGTGTTGCCTATATCATTAGAGCTTCCCACATTGGAATTCATGAAGTAGATACAGTTGTCTGAGTTTCAACCCATTGAAATATGGTATGTAAAGTTAATGGAAGTAGAAGAAGCAAGAGAACATGAAATGTAGATCATGAAGAAAGATCAAGCATTGATCAAGAAGGGATTTGATAAGAAAGCAAGAACAAGGACCTTTCAAGAGGAGGACTTAGTTCTAAAGTGGGATGCATATCGGAAAAAACTAGGAAGGCATTCCAAGTTTGATGCCATTTGTAGTGGCCCTTACATGGTCACAAGATGTAAAAGTAGTAATGCCTTCCAATTATCTACATCATATGGTATAGAATTGGAGATTCTAGTCAATGGGATCTACCTCAAACATTGTTACTGAAAGGATAATTTCTCACCCTTGTAAATATTAGCCTAGCTTTTTAATTTCTCCAAGTGTGTATGCACATTGTCTTGTTATAGTTTAGGTTTCAATTTCCCTAAGTGCTGGTGCACATGCTCTATTGCTTTTGGTGTATGCTTGTTTACAATTCATCTCACTCATGGAAGAGACTTGTGGCCACAAGAAATTAAATATGCATAGTATCCACATTGGAGTAGCTCTGGATGTCTCATTGCACTCCAATAGATCAAGTTTGTAGAAAATAAAGTGAGAGAGAAGTCTCCAATTTTCAGACAACTCTCTACCCTCACAAACCTTGAATCCAAGGTTTTCTTGCAAAGATAAGAGTACATGTAGTGGAGGGAAGTTCCAAACAAAATTTGAAATTACCAAGTAGACTCCATTCCTAATGGATTACTATAAGAAACTATTCTTTCCACCTAGCAGGTAGATGTCCCATACGAGTCACCAAATTGTTATCCAAAATGAGCTCATGTTTATTTTTGGTTAACTACACCTATTTTTCCTCCTTTAGTTCTTCAATCCAATTTTTAGATATTTTAAGAACTTAAGGTTTCCTAAAAACACCTTCATGAGATAGGAAATTTCTTCCCCTTCCAAAAATGTAAAGAAGTCCTTCTAACTCCTCGTATTTTACAAGTTGCGGGGAAAGCAAGCCTTGGAAGGATTTTTTGCCAAAAGCGGGCAAGAGGGCCTGGGGAAGTTTTTTTCCTAATTGTGGACTGGAGGGCTTAGGGAGATTTCTTGGCACTTTTTACCTCTTGTAAAATAGTGCAATTTACAATTGCGGACCCATGAGCCCGCAGAGGATTTTTGCGTGAGGAAATGAAGGAAATATGTTTCAAGCTCGCAAAGAGGAATGTGGTCATGTTTAAAAACCAATCTTAGAAAATTCTGGTGAAAGCATCCACATGTCATCTTGGAATAACTTCAAAGGAAGAATCAAGAGAGGATTCCCAAATGAGCACTGGTTTGTCACGTGGTCAGAGTAAAAGAATGGGGCAGAGCGGACCTGAATTGGCTAAGTATAAAAGAACCAGTAGAAGGTACCACATGTTGACTCAGCGCAACTTCAAAAGAAAAATCCAAAATCGGTCCCCGAAGGTGAGCCAACTCTACACGAGGCCATGTTTCAAGTCAAAGTGGGAAGGCAAGGTCATCAGAATTAGTTTGAATTTTTTGACTTTTTTTATTAAAAGGCATAAAGTATAAAAGTAAGCCGCACCTCCACCAATGCCCAAAGAAGCCACGTGTCAATTCTTTGTCATCTACGGGAAAGCGGGCCATTGGGAAAACCTGGGAATTTTTGCAACTTTTACAAATGGCACAGTTTGCAAGCACTAGCCCATGAGACCGAGAAGGTTTGTTTGCCAAATGCAAAATGTGGAGAAGTGGGATTGTGGGCCATCGAGCAAAAGTTGGATTTTTTGCCACTTTCTCAAAAAAGGGTAATTCCAATTTTGGGCCAGCGAAGGCTTTTGGGAAAAAGTGACTTTCAATCCTTCACGACTGCAGGAGATTTTGTGATTTTTGCATCTTTTTGCAAAAAGTCACAAGTTTTAATTTTGGGCCCGTGGATCCATTTTGCAAGATTGTATTTTCATCATTTTTGCACAGTCCTAATGTAAACATTTTCAGATGACCATATCTTTTAACTGGAAGCTCAGATTTGAGAAAAAGAAGACTTTTTGGAAAGGTCTCGACCTCCTCTATGCCATGGAAGCCTAAAAATTTAGTTTTGACAAGGTTAGGTGGGTGAAAATAAGAAAACATATTTCATGCAATTAATGTATGATCCAATTTCCTCAACAACCAGATCAGATTCGATTTGATCCTCTCTTTATTCCTTTTTCAACATGCCAAAAGGAAATCATGGAGAGGTAGAGTTGATAGATTGTGGGAATATTTTCAGACATTAATAATTGGTGCTTGAGCTTCCAAATCAGATTTCCTGCCTCCTTTTCTTCTTCGCTCTTTGCATTATCTATAAAACAAGGAGCTTGGCTCATTGTAAAGGGGTGGGACATTTTTGTTTTGAATCCTCCCTTCTTCTCTTTCTAAAAGTGGATTTTTGGAGCTCAAACCTTCCATTCAAACTGTAAATGCAATCTTTCCTCTTGGATATTGTAATGATCTATATCAACTTGTGAAACAATAATATATGTTTGTGAATGATTCTCAACCCTCTCATGTGTTCATTGTTGTCTTCTGATCTCTCATTGCAGTTTGGTTATCTATGCATGTTGATTGTATAGAATTTTTAATGGTTTTTGTTTATTTCAAAGCAAGTGTTCATCATTCCTTTGGTGCATCACCTATGATAAATTAGGTTTTATTTTTTGTATTCCCTTAACCCCTGTCTCCTTGGAAAGTTAGGATAGGTTTTAGAGTAGATCCTCTGTAATATTTTGTGTGCACCTGAACAGAGGAATAGGAACCGGCCTTCATCCAGAGATCTCTCTCCATTTCAAATTCCCACACTTTGAGAGATGGTCCATGTTATGCAATCACACTGAAATTTTCAACCCATCGAGTTGCAAACATCCAGGGGTGCTGTGAATTTGCACCAATAATTTATTGATAATGGAATTTGAATTGAACATTTGGGTATGAGAGCCTTGTTTCAAGGATTTTTTTTCTTTCATTATGTAAGGATAAACATGTCAACGTGTTCTTTTTAATACTTTGATATTTATATGGATTTAATAATAAGGTTATTTAAAAAATCTTTATTGATCGAAAGGTTATAATTAAATAGATTTTCATATGGTAATGTTTGTACCCTTGAAATAAAATATTACACGCCCATATGTTGTAAAAGGAGCATTTTTCTATTCAATATCAATCACCCTTTTTGTTATGGTTTAAAATGTCTATCATAGTAATATTTACACCAATAGGTGTGTTTACTAGCAAATTGGTTTGCTACATTATGAGATAAGTGTGTTTTTTTCTATTTTTAACTTCCCATATCGTCCTTTTTAGATTTATAATACCAAAATAAAAAACCCATTCATTTTCAATAACCATCATATAAAATTTCCTTTAGAGGTGAGGTAATCTATAAAATTTAACCTTGTGTTTAAGAAGTACCTCACTTGTTTACATATGTTTCCATATTCAATCTCCATAATTACTCCTTTATGATATGATCCTTAAACTAAGAGTGCTAGCATCATAATGGAAACATTCCACTATCTATCAAATTATTGATTAATGTTAATATTATTTCAACTTTCTTGACTTTCCCCTCTCCTCTTATGTGGCATCATAACACCAAAACACACCCATTATATTGTATCATTAAAACATGGCTTACTACATTATGTGGGATATGCATTTAAGTATATCTTTAAATTTCTTCCATAACTCTAAAATCCTCATTAATTCAAACAATCTAATCATATATTGGATGGTATACATTTTTTTTGGTATCATACAAACTAAAATATACCATGACCATTATACCAATTAGGATGACACCATAATGGTAGTGGCATAAATCTATTAACATAATCACTCCATTATGTTTGAAAACATAAGTTTCCTATAAAAATTAATTACTAGATAGGGTCAATCATCAAATTCAACCTAGTTCAAGAAGACTACATCAGTCATATTCCTTTTTCATTTTTGATCTCTTTTATTCTAACTCATACATCAATCATACTATGATATCTATATGGTAATCAGGTTTGACATCATAATGTCAAATTTTTCCTTTTACGAATTAATTTTTTAGTAGTTACAAGATAAATATGTTTACTTTCTCTACATCATACTCCACTCTTCTATGACCTCATAATACCAAAAATTCCTATTACATTATGTATTTTATAAATTCCATACTACACCATGTGGGATATTGTTGTAAGTGCATCTGATAGTTTCTTCTATCAATCTAAAATTGTAATTCATTTAAACAATTAAAAAAAAATTGGTTATCTTGTTCAATTTTATTTGATTGCGTCATTGTCACATAAAAAATACTTAATGCGTAGGGTTGATAATCAAATGTAACACGATGTTATAGGAGTATGTGATTCATTGACCTATAATTAGATTTTGAATCCCCACAATTCTAACTCAATTGAGTTATGGTCCTTATAACAATGGGGTTAACACCATAATGAAGGTGGTTCTCCCATTAGTATAATGGCTAATTAGTTACATTACAAGATGAGTGTGTTTTCTTATTCCGATTTCCCTTCTCCTCCTTTTTTGGTTCATAATACAATAGAAAAATATCATTAAATTGTGTTTAAGTACATAAATGTCATAAAAAAACCTTGATGGATATGGATGAACATAAAAATTAACCTTGTGTTATATAATATCTCACTCATTGACCTAGGTTTCCATACTTGATCTCCATTATTACTCCATGTAGATAAATATGTAATTAGATAGATTATAAATTTATGTTTTTTTATAAATTTTGACAGTGGCACAAATTTGATGTAAATAACATCACTTTTGCACCAGATTTACACTAAAATCACCTCTAACTTAAAAAATAAACATAAAGTGGGACATCAAAATTCCCTCCTACTTTATTTTGATTAATTTTAAGAGTGACAAGAGGATAGAAGAAAGAAAAAATTAAGAGGATGGGAGAACTATATTAGAAGTGAAAAGGGACAACAAAAAGGGTGAGTAAAAATAAATAGGATAACAGAAAAGGAAGAGGATAAAGGAAAAAATACAACACAAGGGACATTAGAGAAAAAACAACAAACCGACGAAGATATCGACTACAAGTAAAACATATAAGCCAAGAAAACCCTTCATTGTAAAAAGAAGAGTATGTAACAAATCCCAGATTATATGTGTATAGTTTTTCATTTAAATTTGATTAATAATGTATGTGAACCCTAGGAAGTAAAAGATAAATCTTAGGATAAATTGTCTAAACTCTATGATAGATTTGAAGGAAAATATTTAAACCTTAGATAAGTTATAAAAAACCCTAGGATAAATTATGAAAACCATAGAAAACATTATATAAACCCTATGGTAAATTGTGTAAAAACCTATGGTAAATTATATAAACCCTATGAATCATATATAATTGAGATAATTATGGAAATGGGGAATGTGAAGCATAATCCAAAAACCTAAGGAGTGGGAAACATAATACCACTAGAATTTAATATAATTAGAACAATAAAAATATTTTTTTATGGGGATTAGGACCTTCCTAAGCTATTCTTCAAACTAGTTATAATGAAATCACAAGTATAAAACAAACGAATCATCACATGAAATAGCATTTAATGTATCATAATAATCTAACTCTTTATAGAGAGAATAGAGACAAAAAATAGAAAACATAAAATTTGAATACGAGAGATCATTCCTCCAATCCTTGTTTTCTTAAACCACTCATAAAATTTTTACTACTTTAAAATCCTAAGATTTCCTCCTTATATCCACTTTTTTTCTCCTTGAATTTTCTTAAAATCTAATTTTGGATTCACCAAAAGTGGTAGGTGTATGACTTCTCCTTTATTTTTAGGGAAACCTCCACTCCTCCCACCCTATGGAAGAATGACAATTATCCCTTTACATGGATTTGTACATATCATTAAAGTATTATCATACCAAAATTTTTAACCAAATTTACTTAAGGCATTCAAAAAAGTATGTCACACTAGAGACTTTCTTTCCCCTTAATTTTATCAAGCTACATGTAACTATGGATGTCTGTAATGCAGTAAATGACACCAAAATATCAGAACATATGTTCCTAAGATTACCCTAATTTTCAAGGCTTATATATTTAGTCATAAAATATTCCTAAGGGTCAATGTGTGCCTCTTTTCATCAAAATCTTCGAGCTTGGACACTGGTGCCACTTATTTTTAATTTCTCCCACTCTGATAAAATTACACATAGGAATTTAAAATTCCTTGGTGGAAGGGTGAATTGTTAAAGAATAATTTAGAGTGTTAAGGTTGAAAATCACACCTAACTAATATTAGTGACAAAAATTAGTAACAATAATCACTATGATGCATACTCCTATTCCAACTCAATTATTTTTGGTAATCTTGTGATCAACATTATCCCAAATCCTTATTTTTCTTACATGTCACATGTACACTATAGGAACAAATAAATTTTTTTGATCCCCAATATATTTAAAGCATAAAAAGATGAATAAAATCAATAGCGGATAGTTATTATGTTACATTAAATATAATTACAAGTTCAGATAACAACATCCAATTTTACATGTTTCATTTAGCTCAAACATCCATATCTATGTATAACCAAAATAGAATGATAAATATTGTTAGAAGGATTTTATGTTATTTTACATTTTCATAAATGTCCCAATGGACATGTTATAAAATATACAATAATTAGGGAAAATCACCTATCAATAAGGTGATATTATTATGCGTTTGAGAGGGGTAGGTACTTTGTATGATGGGGATAATGGTATTTTGGTAATTTTAACCATAAAAGTACTAAGGAGATAAAAATGGGAAGGAGAAAGATATGATAAAGGAGATAAAAGAAGAGGAAATGAGAAACATGTTATCCAATTCCACCTAGAAAAATTGGATAATTTACAAATTTGGACTTGGGAAAATTTGGTGGGATCTTGGTGAAGAATTTGGAAATCAAGGTAGTTTTCATGTTATGGGAATTTACAATTTCCTTGTGGGACTCATAATTATTTGGATACATTCCTCTCCTTCTCTCCAGGATTAAAACATCTAAAAGCTTAGACAAAATAAGAAGAAATTGTAAAAAAGTTTGCTTCTGTAGTGTTTTGTGGGTTTTACAGGTCTGGGAGGAATAGGAGGAGCTATTTCTTAGTTCCTCTTGTTCCTCGATTTGTCAATTTGGCTGCACAATAATGATTTGGTTAATGAGATATTGTATTGTGGTTTGGGAGGAGGTGTGGAGAACAAGTGTGGATGGGGAAAAGTTCTCAGGAAAGTTTGATTCCTCACAGAGGCTTGCGAGCTAATGAAAAAAGAGGCCAAAGTGGAGCATAGTGTTGTGCGAGTGAAGCAAAATGCAGGAGAATGGATCAGGTGTGGAATGGTTTTGTGGAACATTGAGTTCCCCGTGGATGCTTGGGAGTTACAAATTAAAGGAAGGGTGTGCAGTGTTTGGCAGATTTGGAGTGATGCAGAGGAACAAGAGGTTGTGGCGACCAACAACCTGGATGGAACTGTTCCACAGTTCCATCTTAGGCCTGATAAATTGATTAACACACAACCTTGACCACTACAGAGAAAGTGGAAAAAAAATGACACAATTGGAAAAATTTCCATGGTTCCCCAAGTTCCACAAATACCTAATTCATCCTCGAAGAAAAGGAAAAAATTAATATAATTGTGGACTGGTCATGCACACAGGGAACCCGTGTTCTTCCCGACTACCCTAGATCTACATAGGCATTACGATTTCCATGGGTGTCTAAATTTTATAAAATTTATATCACTATAAATGTCTCTTCATCCTCTACACCATGGAAATATAAAATCTTGATTTAGGTGGGGGGAAAAGAGGAAAACACCCTCAAAATTTAAAGATGCAGTCCTAGGTGGTTCAACCACCAAATTTGATATGAAATAGTGCCTTGGATTCTCCAACAAGCAAAAGATCATAAAGGAATAGATTTTGTAGGGTTCGCATACGACTTTTCAGTCATTTAATGCACATTGTTGGTGGGTGAATGGATAAATTCGAGTTTCCTTCTTTCTCCTCTTCTTCTTCTCCCATTTTCTATATAATGTAATAAGATATTCATTGGTAATGTTAGAGACTCTTGGGTTGGATCCTCTTGTAATGTTGTTACAACCTATTACAAGTGTGGGCTTTAAGATGCATGCCTTGGATTCAGACATCTTGAATGGTGATCCTTTCCTTTCTCCCTCAATGAAATGGATTGTGCATATTTGAAGCAATAAAATTACTTGTTTTGTGGCTTTCTTCTTCCCTAGATGTGTCCTATTGCATTTTATCCTTTCATTGCATCTGCAGGTATATTGTGCATCTTATGTTCTCCTTACAGGGTCTAAATTTGTTTTTCTCCATGGAAATGGTGTCTTAAATGATGTTTTGGACTGTGTCACTCATGTCTCCCCTCTCCATCCTCATTTTTCTTCCTTTTCGACTCATCTGAGAGTGTCTCGCCCCCTTTTTATGGCTCTATCACTACCATTTTAGCTTAGAATTTCCCTTATGCATCTCCCTCTAACCATGGTCCCTCAAAATGTCAGTTTAGGATTACATAGATTCATTTCCAACAATAAGAGTAGCTTAGAAGTAGAAATAGGTAAAGGAACCAGTCTTCTCTAGAGGTATGTGTCACAGTGTAAGTCCCATAACTTGGAGACAATCCCATGTTGCCTCAAAATCCTGGGTGCTCTATGAATCAGGTTAGGGTGTAATTTGAGCTCCAACAATTTTGGCACACCCGGTGGGACAGGTATTGAAATATTTATAATTCATTTCATCAAGTTTGATGTTCTCTTCGTGATAGTTCATCCTTTTGAGGAATTTTCAAAGATATCTCATGACTCTACTAATTCAAGTAACCCATTATCTCAGTTGCCAACCTTTCCTTCCATTCATTTCCATTCATATTTCCCTTTGATTTTTTCATTTTCCTTTCATTTATGAATTTGTGCAATCATGACTTCATTTGCTTCCTGGAATTTTCATTTACAGCAGCAACACTAGTTCCCTTCATCCCTATATTTTCAAAATTCTCATCCAAATTAGTGTTATGAGCCCCATCATGAAGAATATGCATATAACCCACCCTCCACTGACCCATATGGTTATTATCCTAACAAAAATGTTTACCAAGAACAAGGTTATGTAGGTGATGGTAATAATATCATGGAAGATACTGATTTATAGAGATAGATTCAAGGAATGGAGGTAAGCATGGTGTAGATCATAGCTACTTATGTATTAAAGGCAATCAAGATTGGTTTCAGGGTCCCTTGTCCATGGGATGACGCTATACCAAACTATTTCATCCCTCCATTGAATATGGAATTCATGGTTAAGATGATTCCCAGAATTAAATAATGGGTTGAAGAAATATAGGATTACAAATCTAGTGTTAGGCATACCTATCAATGTGGATACTCTATACTACCATGTAACATCCCTAATTTTTACTCTCCCCAACTTGAACCATCTCATCCTAATTTTCACATCCCTAGCTTTCTAATTGCTCCCATTGAGAATTTCCATCTTCTTCCCTTCCATGTCACCTTCATTTCTCTGCCATTATCCCTCCCAAATTTCTATATCCTCCATAAGAAATTATTCCACTTCCTCCACCATCTAAACCTTTACAAAATAAGCTAAGAGCTCAATATTTTCCCCACTTTATAAAATCTGATCTACATATACCTGAGATTCATGAAGAATTATTTGAAAATCATGAGGTAATGGAACTTAACCAATAGAATAAGGGCCCAATTTCTTGGTTTCCTTAGGATTCATTCCTCACTAAACAATATCTTGAATATTTCATAGCAGCAAGGTTATAACTTCCTTCTTCTGAACAACAGGATGCAAATGCAGACTAAGAGGGGCAAGTTGGAAATGAGAAAAATAGATCACATCATATTCAGAGCTTCAAGTGTTGGAGCCACAAGTTTGAATCCAAAGGGGTTCATCACCAAGAACCTGACAGTCATCCTTCTCCAAGTTCTTAAAAATCAGCTAAGGTAAGTCCCATTCTTGAAAATCCTGAAATACTTATTAAATAATGGACTGATTCTGAGAGTGTAGTGGATGAAGAGGTAACCTAGATGATTGTATAAATTAATCCTGTTTTAGTTGAAAAATATGAACTCGGGGAGATTAAAACTAAGGGTTTTAATGCAAAGGAAGAGAAACTTCCAAGTGAGCTATAAATTTAGTTGAATGTAGTGACCCCCATTGTCTTGCATGTTTAGAACTTTTTGCAATTTTGGAAGGTTATGGTGATCCATGAATATCATGAAGTACCGCAACCACACGTGACGATATTCATGCCAAAGAGGAGGGAAAATTAGGTTCAGAGGTTGTGAGTGAAGAACAGATCATAAATGAAACTTAGAATATTTCTTCCTCTTCATCCTTACAAGAATTTGATTTTGTGGGTGATTTTTATCTGTCAAACATTATGTTTGAGGATGAGGAGACGCATGGTGAACAAATTTTAGAATCAGAAATCAACATGGAGGAGGTAGAGTATTTTGCGGAGTTGTTTGTTGAATCACCAAAAGATTCAGAACATCTTACAAATAGTCACCACCTTCAAGAGGAAAGTCTACAGGAGGACTCTATTCATGGGAATGAACTTCGATGAAACCAGAAAATCACAAGGATCAAGCCTTGCATAGTCAGATATATTGCTATTTTAGAGCCACCCAAGGAGTTGTAGCCTGTCTTGTTCACTTTAGAGAATGAGGATGATCATAAAATCACAAAAGGTTAGCTGTAGTGCCTCCAAAATCTAAATATATAACATCTAAAGTAGGTATTCTTCTTGTTTCCAGTTGATACTTTTATGAGAAGGTTGGAACACCAACTGCAATATATTTTTTTCACTATTGTTAAATATCATGTCCACTACAAAATCAAATGCATGGTCCCAATGTGTAAGAAAGGGAAGATATTTCTCCCTTCATGTTTCAAGATTTTTTAGCTTCTCATTTCTTTTGGTTAGATTAGGGTAGTGTATGTTTTATTTCAATAGAATAAGTTCTTGTGCACACTCTATATGTTTCCACTTGGAACATGTATGATTTTCCATGTTTGTATATAGTTTTTATAGGTTTTGGTTGTTGTGCACAATTCATTTCAAGGCCAAATCAAAAAAGTTGGGAAATTTATAAGTTTTATTCAGAACTCATGAGATCAATTTAGTCCATTTGAGGAAGAGTGTTCAAGATAAAATCAGAGAAAATGTGGAAGGAATAGTTCCAAGTGCATCCTTCATCGACATGTGATTAAAAAAACTTGGCAATGCTTCATCTTTACCAAGAAATCAGTGTTTTGGTCTGATTTTAAAAAAACATTCAACTCTTATAAGGACTAATCTCTTCAACTTCTTCAAACTTGGAAAAATCAAATTTTGGGACAGTTTTCAGTGAGTGTTCATTCAATCCAAACAGATCAATTGTAGAGGAAAGGAGGTGAAATTTCATATTCAAAACAATTTTCAACTCTCCTAAAACCTAATTCAGAAATTTTTATAATGAGATGGTCAATTCAAGCTTTAGATCAAATTCAGGTCTAGGTAGTGCTTTAGGAAGATTCAGGGATGAGTTTCAAGTTTTGGATCAGTTTTAGATTATCATGTTGACCCCATGCCCAATGGATTCTTCAAGGCCACTGATCTTTTCAATCTAGAAGTTATATTACCCCGTGAGTCACAAAATTGTTATCCTATTTTTCCCCCTTGAAAAAATTGGCTAACTACAAATTTGAACTTGGGCTGATCTAAAAATGGTACTTAGTTTTTCAACAACACTTAGAAAATTTTAAGATTCTTAAAAACTTGACAACTGATTAAGAGTATTAAATCAATTTGTTGGACCTCTTGAAACCCAAATCCTTAAAATCTTCTAAATAATCAATTTTCTTAATTTTTAACTTAAGTGATTAAACTATATCTATTACCAATCAATTTTAAAAATCGCAAGTTGATTTTCAAATCATACACTCAAACCAAATTCTTGAAACAAAATTTGATAAGTGCATTCATATTTTGTTGTGGGTTATGGACACTAAAAATTTTCCTTGAATCCAATTATCCAGTTGTTATTGCTTTATCAACTAATCAAATAAAGTAACTTTAGATATATTTTTATCTGATCAATATCTTCAAAAAATGGAATAAATCCACACAACACAAAATTTATGACAAAGTTCACCCCAAAAGCTACGTTACCATATTCAAATAAAGTGAATCCGTCTATTAAACTTTCAATGAAGTATAATAACCCTTCAATAATTTCTAAACAGATCAAAAACTTGTAAATGAGTTGATCAAGGACATTGGAAACTCTACAATTTACCATAAACTATTCCCAAAATGATCCATGGCTCCTATAGTGCTTCCACAGTGTGATCCCCTTGCAAATGTGACTAAAAAAACCTACAATTGGAGATTTATAAATACTACATGAAAAAATATTATATATCTGGAAATCTTATGAAAATATAAACAACTTCCCTTTTTACTACGTGGCCTGGTTTGGACCAAAAGTGCTTGGAAAACTCAGATCTTTTGTCTACTCCTCATGCTTGATCTGTGAAACTGCGATGAAAAATCACCTACACAAGAAAATCCACATAAACTCATGAAAAAAAATTTACATTTATCGAAATCTCTCAGAATTCTAAACAAATTTTTAGTTTACTTCGAGATCTAAAAACTCCATTTAGTGGCTCAAATCAAACAAATACGAGAAACTACTCTTTACATAGTCATTTGTCCACCATCCAATAAAATCAAATATGCCCATTGAATAATATTTCCAAAGGCTGTGGTCTAACAAATAAGTATATATCCTTTTTACCAAGGAGATCACAGTTCAAATCCCACTAATATCTCCAAAAATCACAACCAACATTCTTTTAAATAGCAAAACATTTAAATATATTTTATCTTGCCTGTTCATATTGGTCAATCGCTTGATGTGTGGAAGAGGATGATGATTTAACTTCTAAAAGACATGACACATGTCACAAAATGAAAAATTCACATTAATGCCATGTGTCAGCATGTGGTTATTCCACGTTATAATTGTCACATCACCATTTTTCTCAGATTTGACCATGACTTTGATTGCCGATAACTTTTTTCATACGGACTCAGAATTGGCCCCATTCGAAGTGTGTAGGAAAGCTTGCAATAAGATATACACCATGGAACTGATTTTGAAACATTCCAAGACCATAAATTTTATACTTTTACCAGATTTGACCGATTTTTGACTAATCTTTTACTATAGTTGACCAAAACTTGGACCACCTATAACTTTTCCATACAGACTCAGATTTGGTCCATTATAAAAACATCGCAAAGCTATTAATGATATCTATACCATAAAAAAAAGTTTAGGGATAATTAGGGAAGATTATATATTATGAAAATTCCTCTGGATCATGGGGAAAAATTGATGAGATATTGGTGAAGAATCTGGGAATTTTAGGTATTTTTCATGTTTTGAACACTTACAGTTTCCTTGTGGGTTTTAAAAATATTTAGATTCATTCCTCTCCTTATCTCCAGGCATAAAATATCCAAACACTAAGAAAAAAGAGAAGATATTATGAATATTGGGTTTCTGTAGTGATTTTTCAGGATTTGCAAGTCTGGGAGGAACATGAGGAATAATTCCTTAGTTCTTCTTGTTCCCCAATTTTATGATTTTTCCACACAACCAGGATTTGTCTAAGGAGATAGTGTAATGTAGACTAAGAGGTGGTGTGCAGAATAAATGCAGTTAGGTAATGGTTCTCGAGAATTCTCAGTTTCCCGTGGAGGCTTGGGAGTCGATAAACAAAGAAGCCTTAGTGGAGTAGTGTTATGCCGGTGGAGTGAAGTACGAGATAGTGGATCATGTATGGAATGTTTCTATTACTATGAAATCACAACACCCCCAAATGAGTTCTATAGATCTACTTTTGTAAGGCAGAGTCATTTGGTGTGATCCTCATAACATTGAGCTTTCTGTAATGTGTGGGACCTTGCAAAATTGAAAAGCTATCCAGATTAAAGGTTGGTTCATATTCCTCTATTTAGGTGCATACGTGAGAGCTTACAGAGGATCTATCTCTATACCTAATCTAAAATTTACCAAGGAGACATGGGTAGAAGGGATAGAGGAAATCAAACTAAACCTAGAAGGTGATGCACCACTAGAATGATGAACATTCATTTTGCTAATATACACAAACTGAAAAAATGCATACAATAATCAACGCAAAGATAACCAAATTTATAACAAAGACCAGATGAAAGAAAAACAGAGAAGAAAGGATCTAGAATCGATCACAGACGTATTTTATTGAGCTCTCCAAATTGATACAATGCATTACAAAGTGGCTAAGAGGTAGGAAATGTGTTACAGTATAGTGGAATGTCTAAAACCCCCACGAGTTCCTTTGCCAAAAGAAAAGAGGAGCCTACAAGATAGAAGAAATTTCCAACCCTTTACAATGATTCTTTCCCCTACATTTATAGATTCAATCAGAGACAAGAAAGAAAGAGAGAGAAGTGGAAAAATTAGGGTTGAAGCTCAACCACTGCTACTAATGCATCCTACAAAAATCTATCCCCAAATCTACCTAGATTGTGTTGATAATTGGTTTGGTGCCTTGAAGGAAGAAGAAATGGAAGAAAGTATTGAATCTGATCTGGTTTTTGAGGTAGATATATCCACATTGATGGCCCTGGAGACATTTTCTTCATTTTTATTTACCTAACCTCTCCAAACTTAAAGTTTCATATCTTCATGGTGTGGGTGAAGCCGAGATATTTCTAGTGGTGTTAGATTTACAATAATTCGAGCCCTGAGTTGAAAGATATGCCCCTTCGAAGTTTGTATCGGGTTCGTACAAATGGGAGGGAAAACAATTTAAAAAAATGGGTCTCCTTTTAAATATGGGGCACGTGGTAGGAAGATTAGAGTAAAATCAAGTTTGTGGGTCCGTGATTTATATTTTTCCCCCTTTTCCCCCTTTTCTTCAAAATACAAAAACTCAAAAACCTCCATGGACTTGAAGCTCCACTTGGACGTGGCACCCTTTGGTTGGCTGGGGAGGTGCACTTCAATATTTTCCCCTGACCCCTTTTTTCAAAAGGAAAATTTTCACCTTTTCCTCCGACTCGCCGCTTTGGCCTTGAATCTGGCTCAAACGCTGAATTTTTCCTTTGGGTGGAGTTACAACCCATTTTACAACTTTTACACCTTTGAAATAACAAGGGGTAGAAAACAAACTTTCCCCCTGACGGCCTGCTTTGACCCACGACATGTGGTAGTCTAACGCTTGTTTGAGAACCCTCTCTCAATTCGATCCTTGAATTTGCATCGTTCGGACCTTGGCACTCTCCATCAGCTTTTTACTATGCATTGACTATTCAACTTGACTTTGTTCCCTTCGAAGAGACTAGACATGTGGAGGCACTATGCTCGCTTGAAATCCCGATTCAAAATTTTCCTTTGAAGGAGCATCGAGTTGACACTTGGCAACCTCTCGCAGGTCTATGGACTATTCAATGGTCCCCTTTTATGTTTTTTCGGGCCTGGGGCTACGTGGCGAACTGGTGTGATTTTGAGCACCCACCTTTGGACAAAGTCTTGGAGATGCGCCAAGCTAACACTTGGTGACCTTCGCTTGCACTTTATACTTAGCCAATTTTTTAGACCTGCCTTGGCTGCCTTTCGACCCTGTTTGACAATTTGCTATGTGCAGGGCTGGCAAAAGTTTGAGTCACTACCCTGGGATCTCATTTCTAATTTCTACTAAGCCGACACCTAGCACCTTCTTTCTTAGTTGAACATTTTTCAATGGCCCTACAACTTTTGGGGTTCTGGACGTGTGGAAGCCTGGCACTCGTTTGAACCTTCCTTTCCTAGGTTCAACTTTTGAGAAGTGCCATATAGAAACATGGTTCTTTTCACTGCCTCCTCCATACTTAGTCAATTTTGGACTCTTTCCTGGATGGTCTCGACCTTGAAATACTTCGAAACTTCACCATTTTCTCCCTATCTTGCTCCTGGTTCCTCTGCAAGCACTGCCCCTTCTTTTTTGACCTTGTTATTCCATTTTTGAGTCTTCCTACAACCTATTTACAAGATTTGAACAAGATTTCTAAAGGTCTCTCTATGTAAATTATAGATAACAAACTGGTGACTCACAGGGATATTTTCCTTCTAGTTGAAAAGACCAATTTCCTTGTCATATCCGTTGGGCATGGAGTCGAGAACAACAGTCTGATACTTATTCTATCGCTGATTCATGAGTTCAACTGTCAGCACGCCCAATTTTCATAAGAAATCTCGAAACAAAGGTTTCTAAGAGTAGAAAATTGTTTTGACCTAGGGTTTCACCTATTTCTGAATGAGCTATGCAAGAGCAACAAAACAAACACCACAAATATATACAAAGCTTGAAATCATACATGCCCCAAATAGAACATCCAAAGCATGCAAAACACTTAGGAGATAAGAAATATAACTGACAGCAAGACAATGTGCACAAGCACTTAAAGGAATGATAAACTAAACTAATATATACATGGTGAGAACCTTCCTTTTTGTAGCAGTTATTACGATAGATTCCATTTACTAGAATTTTCAACTCTTCACCCTCTAATGTAGAAAATTGAAAAGCATTGCTACTTTTACATTTTGTGACCATGTAAGGGCCACTCCAAATGGCATCAAACTTGGAATGCCTTCCTGGTTTTTCTCAATCTGCATTCCACTTCAAGACTAGGTATCCTTCTTGGAAGGTCCTGGCTCTTTCCCTCTTATCAAAACATCCTTTTATTGTGGCATGATCCTTCTCTATCGTTTGAAGAGTGTGTTCTCAAGCTTCTTCCAACTCCATCAGCTCTGCATACCTAGCCTCCATTGGTTCGAACTCAGACATCTCCCGTTGCTTCGTGATTTCCAATGCTGACAACCCAAGCGATATAGGCAACACTACCTCTTTCCCATATATGAGTTTGAATGGAGAGCTACCTGTAGACCTCTTAGGTGTTGTTCAATCAGCCCATAGGGCCGATTTGAGTTTTATGTTTTAGTTTCTATGATTTTCATCTAGAGTTATTCTGATGACCTTCAGTAGGTTCTTATTTGTGGACTTAGCCTAGCCATTACCCTGAAGGTAATAGTTTGATGAAGTGTTCAAGTAAGTTCCGTTCTTAACAACCCATCCTATGATCATGGAACCTATGAATGCCAATGCATTTTCTAATATAATGGTGGATGGCACTCCAAATTTGGTCATTATCCCTTCGTAGAAGTCTAATATGTTGGACTCATTAGCTTCTTTGAGTGTCACTGCCTTGGTCCACTTGGTAAAATAGTCTATTGCCATCAGAATACACTTGTGGCCTTGGCTCAAATTTTGGTTAATGACCCCAATGAAATCCAACCCCCATTGCATGAATGGTTGGTCCACTGAAATTAGGTGCAATGGGAGTGCTGCTAGCCTCTCCTTGCCTCTAAAGAATTCACAGTTCTTGCACTTTTTGATCCATGCATAACAATCACTAAACACCCTGGGCCAATAGTAACCAACCTTCATTATCTTGAGTGTTGTCACCCATGGAGCAAAATGACCTCCAACGGCTTCATCATGGAACTCTTGTAACACTCTCTCAACATGATTTGTCCCAATGCACCTTAACATAACACCATTGATGTCCGTCTTGAACAAGACGCCATCAATAAGTACATATGGGATGGCCTATAGCTTGAAATGTCTCCTTTTTGCTTTACTCAATCCTGGAGGACACATGTCCATTTGTAGGAAGCGTATATTGTTCTGAGTCAAACAAGGAGTGGGCACATCCTTGTTTTCTTCCTCTTGATTATCTTGTAGCACCATAACAGCTTCCTTTTCATCACTTCCTTCTTCTTGTTGACTTGAGGCTAGCTGTTCACACAACCCCTTCCCATGGACCAGTTTATTGGCCTTGATCTCAAAGTCATAATCCATGACATGAGTGATCCACCCTGCATTCTTTTCATTCAGGTCCTTGCTGAGAAGGAAGTCTTTAAGCCCTTGCATGGAAGACCAATAGTTGGATTTTGTTGTTTGATACCAAATGATTAAACTTATTTAATCCTCTTATTAATGTTAGGACTTGCTTTTCAATGGAGTATCTCACTTCGTAGTCTTCTAGACCTTGACTGAACAAATAAATTGGCTGTTTTGTACCTTCTTTGTTCTGTTGAACCAAGATTGCAGAAATTGTGTCACTGCCATCGAAGGCATACAGTATGAAGTCTTTAGCAAAATATGGATTCATGAGAGTTGGGGCTTGTGATATAGGTTCTTTGATGGCCTCAAATCTTTCCTTTCCTTTAGTTGTCCACCTGAATGCCAAGCCCTTCTTTAACATCAACATGATTGGCTTGACAAGGGCAACAAATTTTTGTACAAACCTGCAGACAAATTTTTTTTTTCCTAATAAGATTTGAAGAGCCTTCTTATGGCTTGGTAGTGGCAACACTCTTATTGATTCAACTCTCTCTAGGTCAATTTCCAAACCTTCTTTTGACACAATGTGGCAGGTAGAAGCCTACCCTCATGGGCCAAGAATATTCACTTTTTAGGGTTTAATGATACCCAAATCTTCTACACTTTTGAAACACCTGCCTTAGGTGAAAAGGTGGTATGCTGCATTTATGGAGAACACAGTAATGTCATCTAGGTAGATCAATACTATTTTTTTTATCATCCATTTCCATGCCATATCCATTTCCCTTTGGAAAGTGACTCTGGCATTTGACAATCCAAATGGCATTTTTTTGTAGGCATAGGTAACCCATTTGGTGGTAAAATTCATTTTGAATTGATCTTCTTTCACCATGATCTGGTTGTACCTTGAGTAGCCATCTAGAAGAGATAATCTCTCTGAGCCAGAAACTACCTGCAAGATCTACTCCATTGAGGGAAGTGGGTAGTGATCTTTAAGGGAAGCTTTGTTCAAGTCACGAAAGTCAACACACAACCTAATCTCCCCATTATTATTCCTGACTGGGACCAAGTTTACAACCCAGCTTGAGTGTTTGATTGGAAAATTGATACTTGCCTCTATCAACTTGTTCAGTTCTTTCTTAATCAGAGGCTCAATATGTGGATTGACTAGTCTCTGCTTCTGCCTGATGGGCTTAGCATTTGGATCTAACTCAATGGTGTGTTGGGATAACTTTGGATTGAACCCTGCTTAAGTCTTTATAGCTCCAAGAAAATACATCTAGAAACTCTTGGCAAAGCTGTATGAATTCATAACTTTCTTTCTTAGTGGCCACTTTTCTAACTTGTAGTGTTTTACCTTCTCCAACTAGAATTGGCTCTGAATCTTCTCCTTTGATCTATATGTTAGCCTTATCTTTTCTAAATTGATCATTAGGATTGAAGATAGACTCTAATGTCACTAAGCCTCTGGGAATATTGTTTTTATACAACTGTACTATTTGATTCCCATATTGCTCCTCTAATTTGCTTTGATTTCTAACTGAGAATTCAGCTTCCTCTTGGAGAAAATTAATGATCTGTTGATCATTCTCGAACACCTGCCAGCACATGTTATTATTTGGCACTGTTGGCCTCACAACTACATGGATATGTTTCTTTTCTCTATCCCTCTTGATGTTGTCGACAACATCAAAGAATGATCCAACTGTTGCAAGTCTATCAGTACCTTCATTCTCCTTTCTGGGTATGGACACAATATTGAAGGCTTCGAAATCCTCAATGAGATACCATACCCTACTCTTGTAACATTTTAACAGGTCATTCTTAATAGAATTCTATCCTTTGACTTGATTGGAAACCAGCTCAATGTCACCAAACACCTCTTGGTTCTTGATTCCTCATATTCTAGCCCAATGCAGTCCATGGACCAAAGCCTCATATTCAACAGTGTTATTTGAGTAGGAAAACTAGAATCTGAAATATGAATAATATTTCATACCTTTGGGGAACACAATCATAGCTCCTCCTCCAACTCCTTATCTACTCCTTGAACCATCAAAGAACAACTACCATACCTTATTGTCATCTTTATATTCTAGCTTAATTAGGTCAGGAAGAGGATGATTCTCTTCATGTAGACAGTAGACACCTAGTTTAGATTCTTCCATATCATTAGGGGTCAAAACATAAAATTTTTTTAGCCCAATCATCGAGAGTCAAGTCTAGGCTACATCCACTTGGTATCTCTTCACAAATGCTTAGGAGGGTCTTCCGGATCAAAAGTAAAAAATTTGCATTGATTGGGCTAGAGCATGTAAGATTAAATGATCATCAGCAATGGGTTCGATCTGATTGGGGGCCTTCACTACCACCTTTTATAAAGAGCATTTGCGACAGTAGTCAGCATACACGTAGCCTCTAATTTTGGCAGTGAAGTCCCTGGACAAATACAACACAAAATGTTGGGGGAAGTATATGACTGACACATTCTACAAAACAGTCACATTAGGGCAGGCATGTAGAGTGAGACTCAAATCCTTGATGAATCCAACAGTGGTCACTGCTGTCCCATCCAATTGTACTACTCCTTTAGAGATGACTTCATACTAGAGGCCCATTTGGTCAGCTTGCTAAATCAAAGAAGCAAGAACTACCACCTGAAATAGTTCTACAATTTAGCTAAAACAAAGCATAAACACCATCATGATAAGAAATTAAATAAGGGTTAGATGCTAGCATTCATCAATACAAACTTTGAAACTAATAATGCTAAATATCTAAACTCCTCTATATTCTCTAACAATAAATAAAATGAATGGACCTAAGTAAGCTCCATGGCTATCAAAAATAGTTGTCCTTAATGCTCCAAGAACCTAGGAATGGGGGCTAATTAAAGTTGGGCTACAAGACCCTTTTGACACCTCCCATATGACCCAAGCACTTTAAGAAAGAGGCTTAACTCTTCAAGATGATGATGAACTCTCAAAAGGGCAAGGTGCAAGCTCTTAGTCTCTTTGCTATATGCTTTGCATTTTCTCTCTTAGAAAGTTTAGGTGTAAGTAAAAAGGTAGGTGTAGGGCTCTTTATATAGCCCAAAGGATAAAGGATTCAACACATTCTCATGAATGTGGGATAAAGGTAAAACATGATTAGGAATGGATAAGGTTGCTTTATTAAAGGTAACCTTACTTTAGAAGGGTTTAATACATGTTTAACAAGTCATGGGAGTTGGGGGGTATTTTAATTAATCAAAGGTGATTAATTAATAGGTAGATGTAAGCTTATAGAAGCTAATTAGAGGAATATCAGTACGATTTAGGCTATTATAAGGGGATTAAATCAATTAAATATTGATTTATTGGTTAAATGGAAGGGAAAGCTAATTAATTAATAATAATTAATTAGTCTAGGTAGAAGGGGTGATTTATTAACGAAAATTCGTTAATTAGGGAATTTGTTGGATAGGCAACTTAATTAATTAGCTTAGTGTAATTAATTAATGATGATATGAGGGAAAATGAGTGCTTTTGACGATATGTCATTGATTTGTGAGAAAGGGGATAATTAGCACAATTTAAGTATTTAAATTGCTTGGGCGTAATTATAGGTGTCTACATTTGCCCCTCTTTGGGGTGGCGTAAGTGATGGCACTTCAAAGATAGTAGACATAAAATATTTTGAAGAGATAGAAGAAAAATTAGTAGGAGGGAGAGATGCCCCCTCGAGTGTCGATGGGGTGATGAAGGAAGCCGATCGACGATTGAAAATAATGAGAAGTAGGCAGAAGAATGGGGACGAGGCAGGATGCCCCGAGGAGAGGGAGAATTAGGGGTGAAAGGGAAATCGTGTAGAAGAAATATGGATGAGGGGAGAGAAGAGCTTAGCCTCTAGCTGCTTATTTGTTTGGAACAAATTTGATGTCATCATATTGCCATAGAAACTACATCATCGGTCCTTATGAAAAATATAAGCATACGACAAAAGGTAGAATGACATGAAAAGCCATACTACGAACAATTGTCCATTGCTGAAAGTACCAACTCCACGCAACATACAATAATGCAATGCAATACGAGAAGGAAACAAGCTCATATAACAGGGAAAACAAGTACGAACACACATATCTAACCCAACAACGGTCAAGACAGTTGTACAAATGTTTTGTTATCAGTGCTGAAGAGATCCACAAGTTCGTGATTGACGACAAGGGTTAAAAATGATGCCCCAAGAAAGGATACATGCAAGGGGAAATGAAAATGGACACGGGGTCCATGAAAAGCATTTGTGCGCAACGAAACATCACCAGGCAACCAAAAGTGCCCCAGAGTACAGACGAAGCAAGCAACTAGCTTTTGTGAATGGTTGTGAATCCAGTGATCCGCGAGTCGTATTAATCGGGGAAGATGTGAGACAAACCAACAGGATATGGAGAAAATACCATGCGCAAGACACAAGTTTCAGCCGTAAGAAGCAAGTTACCATTTTGTAGGGTGTTTTACTTTTTAGGAATTTTTTGAAAATTTTTGCCTTGTTTTTAGATTTATATATATATATATATATATTGTATTTGTATTTTCCCTCGATATAATATTCTATTGTTTATATGTTGTCTGTTTTTTGTGTTTGGTGAAAACAATTTTCTATTGTTTCTGTTGTTTTCTCAAAACAATGTTCTATTGTTTTTGTGTTTTTGTCTGAAACAATTTTCTATTGTTTTTGTGTTTTTGTGAAACAATTTTCTATTGTTTTTATGTTTTCTCAAAACAATGTTCTATTGTTTTTGTGTTTTGTGAAACAATTTTCTATTGTTTTTGTGTTTTGTGAAACAATTTTCTATTGTTTTTGTGTTTTTTGAAACAATTTTCTATTGTTTTTGTGTTTTCTTCTCAAAACAATGTTCTATTGTTTTTGTGTTTTGTGAAACAATTTTCTATTGTTTTTGTGTTTGGTGAAACAATTTTCTATTGTTTTTATGTTTTCTGAAAACAATTTTCTATTGTTTTTGTGTTTTGTGAAACAATTTTCTATTGTTTTTGTGTTTTGTGAAACAATTTTCTATTGTTTTTTTTTTTTGTGAAACAATTTTTCAATTTGTTTTTAATAGTTTTCCAAAGCTATGTGCAGGTAACCAAGAAAGCATGGATGCCCCCAGCGTTAGGTGGGGAATATACAAGGGTAGAAGCCACGCGCTTATGAACAAGAAGGTGAAGTCATTGAGTTGCCCCCAGCGTAAGATGGGAAATAACGAAAGACCACGTCCCTTACAGACGAATAGAAGAAGGCAAAGCCGGATCAAGGCTGGACTAGATGGTGTGCACAAGGAAACTCGAAGGTAGAACCAGGTCCAGGACAAAGACAACTACCCTTCTAATACAGAATGCTTGTGAACAACGAATCCTCCCGAGGCACCGGAAACCGGTTTTCACCCAAGGACTTGTCCAAAGTGCCACAATTGCGTGGTTTTCACTAGTGGATGACCTGTTTTCTCTTTTTCTTTTTTTTTTATGTTTTTGATTTTTTGTTTTTTTTTTTTTTTTTTTAATATTTTTGTGATTTTTATGACTTTCTTGTGCCATGTTTAGGCATAAAACCTCTTAAGATGCATGGAATTCATGGGCTCCTAGAGCTCATCACCATTGGGGTGAGCCAACTTGTATGCCCCTGTGCCATACTTGGCAACTATGACATAGGGTCCTAACCAGTGTGGTTCAAACTTCCCTTTCTTTTCTCGCTCTGCTCTGGTGTTGAACTGGTTCTCCTTCATAACTAAATCACCCACCTCAAACTGGTGAGGGATGATTCTCTTGTTGTAGTTGCGGGAGATTCTGTGTTGATATACTTTCAGGTGATTAAGAGCGCGAATGCGCCTCTCATCCAGGAGCTCTAACTCAGCCAATCTTGCCACTCGGTAATCTTCATCCTTATCCAAATAGTCCCGAAGAGAAATTTTGCAGGGATGGGAGTTCAATCTCTAAAGGGATGATAGATTCTGTCCCGAACACGAGGGAATATGGCGTCACACCCGTAGGAGTGCGAATTGATGTTCGGTAGGCCCAGAGGGCTGGGTGGATTTGTAGGTGCCAGTTTCGACCAGTTTTGCTAACCATCTTCTCCATTATCCTTACCAAAGTCTTGTTTGTTGCCTCAGCTTGTCCATTACCCTGAGGGTAATATGGCGTGGACCATTTCAATCTGATTTGGAACCGTTGGCAAAGACCTTTCACAGTTTTGTTCTTAAATGACTTCCCATTATCTGTGACAATGGCTGCAGGGATACCATATCGGCAAATAATGTGATTCATGATGAATTTAGAAATCTGTGCTCCTGTGACATAGGTTAAAGGGACAACCTCCACCCATTTTGTAAAGTATTCTGTAGCTGTGATGATATGTGTATGACCATCAGATGAGGTAGGAGTAAGCTTCCCTATTAGATCAAGTCCCCACTTGGAGAATGGCCACGGGGTAGTGATTGGTTGCAATGGTTGCGATGGAGCATGGATGAAATTTCCATACTTTTGGCATAGCACACATTTTCTAACATAATTACAACAATCAGTTTCCATGGTGGGCCAATAGTAACCTACTCTTAACAGTTTCTTAGCCAAGACCATTCCGTTTGTATGTGCTCCGCATACTCCTTCGTGTACTTCTTTAATTGCCTGGATTGACTCCGGCACATCCAGACAACGTAACAGATTCCCATCGTAGCCATGACGATAAAGTGTACCTCCTAACAGGGTGTAACGGGCTATCTGGCGAATTAGGCTCTGCTTTTCAGAGCGGGAGATTTCGGGAGGGAATGTACTGTCCTTAAGATAGGTGAAAATGGGTTCATACCATGGTGAATGGGGACCAACAACCTCACAAGCCAAGCAAGATTCTGGCATGTCATACGCGGGTTGGCATAGATTTTCTACAAAGAATGGCATATCATTGTTCCCTGGCAGAATACGAAGCATAGATCCCACCATTTCCATAGCATCTGCCGATCTATTCTGTGCTCTTGGGATTTGCTCAAAGGTAATGCGCACAAAATACTCCTTCAGAGTTTCCACCAACTTCTTATAAGGTATGAGCTTGTCATCCTTAACTTTATACTCATCATTAACCTATTTGATGATTAGCTGTGAATCACCTACAACCTTCACATGTTGAATATTCCACTTGATGGCTAGCTTCATCCCTGCAATGAGTGCTTCATATTCCACAATGTTGTTTGTGCAAGGGAAGGCCAGGCGGAAAGCCTGTGGTATAGGATCACCTGAAGGAGTAATAAGGACCACTCCTGCACCTGAACCATGAAACGTAAAAGATCCATCAAAATGTATCTGCCATACGACAGATTCTTCAATGTAGAGCAAAGATGCATCTGGCAGATCCAGACTCAAAGGTTCTATGCTTTGTAAAGGTGCTTCCGCTAGCTGGTCAGCAAGTACTTGTCCTTTAATTGATTTTTGATGGACAAATTCTATATCAAACTCACTGAGTAGAATGATCCAATTAGCCATTCTACCTATGAGGGCGGGTTTGGACAACAAATACTTGAGTGGGTCGACCTTGGATATGAGCTTGGTCTTAGTATTTAGCAGGTAATGGTGAAGTTTCTGAAAGGTAAAAACAACAGCCAAGCAAGCCTTCTCAATCTGAGGATAATTACATTCATAGGCGATGAGGGTGTGACTCAGATAGTACATTGCTTTCTCTTTATGGCTAAGGTCATATTGGGTGAGCAGTGCACCAATAGCATATTGCGTAGCGGAAATATAGAGCAAAAGTGGTTCTCCCGGAGTGGGAGGCATGAGGACAGGTGGATTAGCCAGGTACTGTTTAAGCAAAGCAAAGGCTTGTTGTTGCTCAGGTCCCCAGATGAAAGTGATGTCCTTCTTAAGAAAATGAGTGAATGAGTGACATTTATCTACAAGCTGGGAGATAAAGCGATGAATGGCTTGAATTTTCCCTTGCAAGCTACGCAGTTGCTTGATATTCTCAGGTGGAGGCATTTCTGTGATGGCAGATACTTTAGCAGGGTCTACCTCAATACCTCGTCTTGACACGATGAAGCCTAATAGTTTCCCAGATAGCACACCAAAGACACACTTCTTTGGATTTAGCCTGACTTTGTATTCACGTAGGCGTTCAAAGATACGCCGCAAAATGATAGGATGTTCCTCTCTTGTTTTGGACTTTCCCAGGATGTCGTCTACATAGTCTTCCATGATGTCATGAATCATATCGTGAAATATTACTGTCATGGCCCGCTGATAAGTTGCTCCCGCATTCTTAAGGCCGAATGGCATCACCTGATAACAGAAGGTGCCCCAAGGAGTTGTGAAAGATGTTTTGTGTTGGTCTTCCTCAGCGATCTTAATTTGATTATAACCCGAAAAGCCATCCATAAGTGATAGCATTTCATACCCTGCGGTTGAGTCAACAATCATGTCAATGTTGGGCAACGGAAAGTCATCTTTAGGGAAAGCTTTATTGATGTCCCTAAAATCTGTGCAAATTCGGATACCAATAGGTTTCTTCTGGACAGGAACAATGTTCGATATCCATTCAGAATAATCAATTGGCCTGATGAATCCTGCTGCAAGCAACCTTTCCAACTCTTTTTTAACTAACAAGGCCACTCTTGGGTGCATCTTTCGAAGCTTCTGTTTGATAGGCTTAGCGTCTGCGTGCACAACCAAGTTATGCACGACCAAAGTTAGATCTAAGCCGGGCATGTCTTTGTAAGACCATGCGAACACATCAATAAACTCTCGCAGTAGCATAGTGAACGTCTTTTGTTCTCTGGCTGAGAGTGATGCTCCCAATTTTACTATCTTGGGATCTTCTTCAGTACCAATATTGACATCAATGGTTTCTTCAACTAACAATTTTGATAAATCCTCCATACACGTGGGATCAGGAGGTAGGTTGAGATCTTCATCCAAGGATGTCTCTACGAGATTTTCATCCTTGGCGTGGTCACTTTGTTTGTCCTTTGATTTTCTTATTTGTTTGTCAGCCAATGCCTCAAAGAGGTTTTCACTGTGTGACTTGGACTTTGATTTTTTTCCGAGGCTTTTCTTTAGAACTCTTGCCCTCACTTTTCTTTAAATTTTGCTAACCATGAAGTTCAGCCTCCTCCCCGAAGTAGGCGCAGGTGTCTAAGTCGATAACGAAACCCTTCTTGTGATCTCCAATGGGAATTGTATCCCTTATGCCCATGAACTCTGCAATAGCCTCGTCATTCTCGCATAAATCTAGTGGCATGTGACGTTGTTGGTCCCATTCAACAAGGGAGGGGTATAAAAGGTCAAGGGTTGGTTCATTGGGGGTGATGGTTAGGACAGAATTATTCATGAAAAGGTTCGTGGAGGCCAAATCCTCATATTGGCTACAACAGGAATCCATATCGTTGTCTACATAATCAGAGCTATCCTCATGCTCAGAACAAGTCGCATCTTGATCGTTGGGGTGTGCTCCATAAGGGTGAATCCCAATGCCATATCTTTCTGTTTTGAAATGGGGAAGAGGGACTGGTTCTCTTTGTCCTCGTTCATTCCTCCCACATCCTAGGCCTTTGTAGCCCATGGAGTACATCATTCTGCTAGATTTTTCATATTCTAGGGTTTGATAACAAGATGGCTGAGTGTCCTCAGGGACCCAAGTAGTAGGTGGATCAAGTAATTTTTCCTCAGCTAACAAGCCTCCAGGTAGGAACGACCCAACAGTATGTTCCTCTCTAGGTCTCCTGAAGCGGTAGTTGGGTCGACCTCTAGTCTTGGGCGACAAGGAGAGTTCAGAAACCAAGAGAACTTGTTGTACATTATACTCCCCACAGCCATATTCCAGAATTTTCATCTCCCATGAATTAAATGGAGATGTTGAAGTAGATGCCCCATGAGTGCAAGAACTAAGAGAATTTGAATCTACTCGAGATTCCATGGCCTCAGAATGAAGAGGGATAGCTATATCTGTGGAGGGACATGCATATGTTCCCTTTCATGCAAAGCTATTAAGAGCTCTGCAATGAGCAAAGGGATCTGAGTCTCCTGGTATTTTTACTGTATGTCCCTCATGCTTCAGCTTGATGCATTGATGAAATGTTGATGGCACTGCTTGCATGGCATGGATCCATGGTCGGCCTAGAATCCTATTATATGGAAGTTCCAAGTCTAAGACGTGAAACTTTGTCTGATGGCAAGTGGGGCCCACCTCCATTGGCAGCGTAATGGTTCCTGCTGACTCTCTTTCCGCATTGTCGTATGCGGTGATAGTGATGATATGGGACTCAAGATCTTCTTCCGTATGTCCCAATTGTTTGACTAATTTAAGCATGCAGATGTTCAATCCAGATCCGTTATCCACAAGCACCCGTTTGATTTTCCTGCGGGTAACAACTACCTCAATGTATAAGGGAAGATTATGTGTAGGATTCTTGGTAGGGACCTCCCTATGGTTGAAAGTGAGATGCTCACTGGGTGTAATATTTGCCACCGCGGCTTGAAGGTATGCAGGATCGACTTCTAAAGGCAACTCCTGACCCCTGAAGAGTTTGATACAAAATGTCCTTATGCACATTGGATATCTTGAGAAGATATAAGATCGAGATCTTAGCAGGTGTCTTCTCAAGTTGTTCTAAAAGGTTATATTTACCAGTTTACGGGGTCAACAGAGAGGGTTCTGGAATCATGAGGCGGGCATGCCTTGTTACCGCAGTGCAGTCCTTTCCCTTGATCCGGATGGTATTGACATGGTCAGTAGGGGAGTGAATACATCCGATAAGTGAATCGTAATGATTGTTATCTCTCTTGGTATACAAGTAATTCGTGGCTTTATAGGTTTGGGATGACTCTCCCCGATCCGGTTTTTCCTTTTCCGACTTATCATGCTTGGGGAATGGTTCCTTATAAATCCCCATTTTCTCGTTAGGTGTTTGCATGTGGCTAGGGTTATCCACCTCTATCTCCCCATTGTCAATGAGGTCTTGAATATAGTGGCAAATTCGCAAACATTTGTTTGTTTTATGACCTTTAACACGATGCATTTCACAGTATTCATGCTCCTGATACCATGAAGGTTTAGGAGTGTTGTCATCAAATGGTTGTGTTGTAGGATAGGTCATCATGTGGGCCGCATCCAACTATTTTAGTATGACAGATAATGACTCATTGAGGGAGGTGAATGTTCTTCACTTTGGTGGTGGTTGAATTGGGCCCTTGGTCAGTTTAAAAGGTTGACTGGTTTGGACCATTTGAACACGTTTGGAATCAGTGATTCCGTCTCCCACCACGTTTTTGTTTTTGTTAAAGATCTTTGGCTTTTCAACGGGTTTGACACTTTGGTTGTCTTTAGATTGGGTTTTTGAGGGTGCCTTTAGCAATGAGAGCCTTTTCTATTTGAATCCCTTTCTCGATAACCTCCTCAAAGGTGCGGACACAATGCATTTGGAGGTGGAAAGCTATATCTGGGTTGAGATTAGGGATGAAAATACTGACTAGCTGCTTCTCAGGGAAAGCGCAAGGGAAGCGACTAGCTATCCCTCTCCATCGTTGGAGGAAGCTGGCGAAGGTCTCATTTGGGCGTTGTTTTGTGCCACACAAGTCTGCCATGGTGACATCACTCTCTATGTTATATGAGAAATGACGCACGAATCTTTCCGCCAATTCTGGCCAGGTGAAAATTGATCCTCGTGGCAAGCGCGGTAAACCATTCTAATGCTTGACCTCCGAGACTCTTAGGAAAAAGTCTGATGAGGTAATTATCACTATAAGACACCTCTTGACATGCCATGTAGAAATATTTAACATGATCCCTTGGGTCTCCCTTTCCTTTTTATTTTTCAAACTTTGGCATATCAAATTTCTTTGGAAAGGGTTGAAGGGTCATTGTGTTGTCAAAAGGATAGGGGCATAGTTCTTCATATTGGTATTTCCTAATACTCCCTATATTGCTTTCTTGTATGCTCGCAAGCGTTGCTTTCATAGATTGTACTTCTTGTGTGAGCAATTGTTCTTTAGTGGGAGAAGCGGGTACGTGTACACGATGGTACCCTCATGTCCTTCTTCTCCTTGGTTTTCTCAATGGAGTTTGTGGATCCTAAACTTAGGATTTTTACTTTTGAACGTTCTTGTTTGTGTCTTTCTGTACTTGGAAAGTAAGCAAAGCTAGTTTTTCGGCTTAAGTTACTGAGTTGTTGTTGGATTGTGACTTGGTTTGTGTCTTCTTCTTCTAAAGGTTCCTCCTCTTCATATTGTGGAGGTTCTTCCCCTGTCTCATGTTCTATCTTGTTTCTTCGTGGCACTTTGATGAGGGGGTATTCTATGCCCTACCACTTTATCATTTTCTGCGTAAGAAGTGGAAGCATGTCCGCCTGTTAAAATATCTTCCATATTGATAAGGGGGTGTTCCTCCTTAGTAGTGTCATTTTTGTAGTAATATTGGTTCCTTCTCAATGGGCAATTTGGCCCCTAATTCCATGACCCGTGCCAAAACTCTATCTTTGTTTCTAAGGAGAAAAAACTCATCTAGTAGAGTGGGGTCAAAATCAAAGTTGCGTGTGGTGATTCTAATTCATTTCCACTATGATCGACCATCTCTTCTGTTTTCCTTTTCTGCAAAATAGAAAATAGTGGTCCTAGATCGTGTCCAATAAATGGGTTTGACCCTTGTCTGTTAGAGGTTTCCCAAGCTTGCGCCTGTTGTTCCTCATATGTTTGTTCTTTAACCCTAGACGCGTCTTAGGAGCCATGTTTTCGTGATAAGTTTCACTAAGGTAAGTTGTAGATTTGTTCAAAATTCAATGACTACCCCCCTAAGTGAAACACAAGATGTACGTGTTAAGAGTAAATTAACAGTGTGAGAATACCAATGTGATAGAGTGATAAAGTCACCAATGAAACAATCGTTTGGTATCAAAACTTAATCAAATGAAGTACCTCCTAGATACGTTTTAAAGTAATTTACGACGCCAGATGATTAACAAGATGTCTCCACTTATGCCAAGTTCAAAGGAATGAACAAGACGTAAGTAAATACATGAAGTTAATGCGATCTCCCAATCAAGATATACGATGAGCAAGCTCAAGTCTGATTAAGACCTATATCTCAAAAAGTGTCAATTACGATTTGTGATGACACAACAATATCACCAAGATATGTTAACCCACTTTGCAAGAAAGTGGAGTATTGATATCGAGGTGTTATTGATATAACACGCACAAATGGTAGTTCCTAACACCTTTTGAAATCGAGGTAATAATAAAAAACTGAACAAAAAAAAAAGCTCAAAGTATAGCTAGGAATAGTTAAGAATGTGTGCAGCGTAACCGTACAATATAGGTATTTATGTCGAGTTTACAAGAAACAAGACGTAAATATCGAAATTGTAATGATACGAGACAAACAAAAACTAACTCCTCTATGGAAGTCCGCAGTGATGAACCACGCCTAACTACAATGACGATCTTGACGTGGGTATCAAGATCACAATGGCTACCAAATGACGTGAAAACGCCTCCACTCACTTTAGACGTTTAACTAACCCAGCCGCAAACATGGATGGGCGTAAACGGACATAAAAGTGAGAGAAACAGTCGAATGGCAACACAAAGGTAATCACACCTCTTTTGATCAACAAAGTGTCAAAAGAATATGAAGGAAATAAATCAAGAAAAAATGACAAAAAAATGCTAGTCTTACTTCGGCAGAGTTTTCGCCTCGCCCTAAGGCAAGTAAAAACTAGGCGAAAGTAATACGTCACACGTTTCTCAAAAAGAAGGTTCACAACTCAACACTGTTTTTAAAGTGGTCAAAGTGGGCTCCTGGCAAAGTATATTCTCCTAGGTGGTTCTCTCCCTAGGTGTTACAAAGTTGCCACGAGCGAGCGCGATTTACCCAAAAAGTCGCACTGACTAGTTTGGGAGTATCTCGGCTTTACTTTACCCCCTTCAAGAACAGTAGGCAACTAGTGCGTCTACGTGTACTATCACTGGGTCGCCACAACGGACAACCTGTAACTCTATCTCACAAAGGAATCACTAGTCAAGTAGGTAGTGCGGAGCACTTCCCGTTTCGTCCACAAGGTTCCCTCTTGCGTGGACTACTTTGGGGTTCCTGGAACCACCCCCATTGTTGTAGCTTAAGGCGTTATGCCAAAGGGGTTATGTTCCAGTTGAGCGGAGAGGGGACGTACCCTTTTCGAAACCTGCAATACAGTGTTTTGAATATGTTGTTCTTTTTTATCTTGTTTAATTAGGTGTGGTTTGCTTGAACACCTTTTGGCAACCTGTATAACAACTGTATTAGTAGTTTTTTTGATTTCGTTTTGATTCCTCCTTTCTTTGACAAGCGTTTTTTAGGTCCTGCACTCAAGCGTTAGTAGTTCTCCAAGAAAAAATCACATTATTTAAAAGAGGATTAAAAGAGTTGCTTTTGATTCTCAAGATCATCCAAGGATGCAAGAGAAGAGCATACACAACAAATAATCCAACTAAAAAGTAAATAAAAATCTTTTCAATCAATGAACCATACAAAATTTTTGATAAATGTTCATTCCCTTAAACCAAAAAGTGAAAGATGAAGTTTCCAATTTACCAAATGTTATAAAATGAAGAAAAGACTAAAGTTGCTTTTGATTCTCAAGATCACCCTAAGGTGCAAGAGAAGAGATCATACACAAAATTTAGCCCAACTATATAGAAATGGAAAACTTCCAAATCAAGGACCGTTGAAAAATGCTTTGTAAAAAGGTTCATTCCCTTAAGCAAAATGAATAATTAAATTTCCAAGTTTAATCCAATGTTAAAAAGATATAGAGCAAAGTTGTTTTTGATTCTCAAGATCACCAAAAGGTGCAAGAGAAGAGCATACACACGCTTTGATCTAAATCTAGTAAGCATGGAAATACAACATTCATCAAAACATTAGACAATGTTGAAAATACCAGTTTTAAAATAACAGAAAAACCTGCAACTTCTATAATTTAAATCCGAATTTATGTTTTCATTGCTTAGTTAACTTCAATAACTTTCCAACGCAAAAAAAATGGAGTCATTTCGAGGTCGGAGCAAAAGTTATGGCCTTCGAAGATGGGTTACGCATATGCTCTTATGCTCATGGGTATGCACTTGACATGCACTTAAAAATGTCAAAAAAACGTCCCCTTAATATGCAAAATGGGCAAATTTTTCCAACCAAGATTCAATTTTGACAACAACCCATCACATTAATATATGAATATAAGACTCAACGCTACCAAACATTAACATACATGCTCAAGAATTTAAGATTTTCAAGAAATTGACAAAACTAGCATGTAGAATGATGAAAAAGTAAGCTCTAAAAATGAAAACATGATGAAATCTTGAAATTTTCTCACCAACATTAAATTTTGACAGCAACCCACCACATTAATGTGTAAATATAAGACTCAGCACTATCAAACACTAACCTACATGCTCAAGAATTGAAAATTTTCAAGAAATTGACAAAACTAGTATGTAAAATGTTGAAAAAGTAAGCTTAAAAAATGAAAACATGATGAAATCTTGAAATTTTCTCACCAAGATTAAATTTTGACAGCAACCCACCACATTAATATGTAAATAGAAGACTCAGCACTATCAAACACTAACCTACATGCTCAAGAATTTAAAATCTTCAAGAAATTGACAAAACTAGCATGTAGAATGTTGAAAAAGTAAGCTCTAAAAATGAAAACATGGAGAAATCTTGAAATTTTCCGCTCAATTCCAAATTTGACAGCACTTCACCTCCTTCATACCTACAAGGAAGACCCAATACATGCAAACTCAACAAAACATGTTAAAAAAAACAAGTTAGATCAACATGTGTAAAAGAGGGTAAGTAACCAAAAATAAAACTTAACTACAAAAACTTGAAATTAAGTGCAAAGGACAATGGAGTATGTCCCACCAGGCGTGCCAAATGTGTGCATGTATACTTTGCTTAATGCTAAATCAAATGAAGCAAGAACTACCACCTAAAATAGTTCTACAATTTAGCTAAAACAAAGCATAAACACCATCATGATAAGAATTAAACAAGGGTTAGATGCTAGCATTCATCAATACAAACTTTGAAACTAACAATGCTAAATATCTAAACTCCTCTATTCTCTAACAACAAATAAATGAATGGACCTAAGTAAGCTCCATGGCTATCAAAATAGTTGTCCTTAATGCTCTAAGAACCTAGGAATGGGGGGCTAATCAAAGTTGGGCTACAAGACCCTTTTGACACCTCCCATATGACCCAAGCACTTTATGAAAGAGGCTTAACTCTTCAAGATGATGAACTCTCAAAAGGGCAAGGTGCAAGCTCTTAGTCTCTTTGCTATATGCTTTGCATTTACTCTCTTAGAAAGTTTAGGTGTAAGTAAAAAGGTAGGTGGAGGGCTCTTTATATAGCCCAAAGGATAAAGGATTCAACACATTCTCATGAATGTGGGATAAAGGTAAAACATGATTAGGAATGGATAAGGTTGCTTTATTAAAGGTAACCTTACTTTAGAAGGGTTTAATACATGTTTAGCAAGTCATGGGAGTTGGGGGGTATTTTAATTAATCAAAGGTGATTAATTAATAGGTAGGTGTAAGCTTATAGAAGCCAATTAGATGAATATTAGTGTGATTTAGGCTATTAGAAGGGGATTAAATCAATTAAATATTGATTTATTGGTTAAATGGAAGGGAAAGCTAATTAATTAATAATAATTAATTAGTCTAGGTAGAAGGGGTGATTTATTAACGGAAGGTCGTTAATTAGGGTATTTGTTGGATAGGCAACTTAATTAATTAGCTTAGTGTAATTAATTAATGATGATATGAGGGAAAATGAGTGCCTTTGACAATATGTGGTTGATTTGCGAGAAATGGGATAATTAGCATAATTTAAGTATTTAAATTGCTTGGGCATAATTATAGGTGTCTACAGTTTCTCTCAGGTTGAGCTACATTGGTAAGCACTTCTTCTTTCCGGTTAGGGGTGTGACTTGAGCTTGATCAATTTTGCATGGCAGTCTGCAATAGATCCCTCTTCTTGGGAATATCCAATGACTCCTAAAGTGAAATGTTCACATTTTTCCTCTTCATTTGCTTGATGATATTAGATGAACTATCATTTTGCTGCCCCTTCCCTAGTGCATTTTTCTCTTGCACATGGGCTGTTATAACCGATGCCTGAGTAGGTCTAGAAGGTGGCTTGAATTCACTCTACACATTGGGGTTGTATTTTGAATGCCAACACCCTGCTGAGCAACCATGGGTTGAGGATCACCTGAGATTGGTGAATGTCCTTCTCCAATATTTCTCTTCTTAGACCATGTATTGGAAGCTATACTTTGAGAAGGAGTTGGATTCATTCCACATAAGTCTTTAGCATGCCAGTTGACAAGTATAGTTTTGTTTGAGGGTCCTTCTGGATGAGCTCCTTTCTACTGAATTTCTTCGTGGCTAGGTTCTCATGAGACACCAATAGTTTGCACCAGCAAGGACTGATTAATTACACCATTAAATCACATTGATTGATTATGTGGCTAATTTCATGGGAAACACCAATCATTTATTGTGCCATATTGTTTTGTGCTGGAACCAATGCTCTTGATGTTGAAGTTGTATTTGGATGATATAACCTAAAAGGTCTAGCAGCTTGAGATTGTCCTTGGTTTTGGCTTTGATCTATAGCCTGAGATGGTGGTCTATTTTGATGATATTGGGGTCTAGCTTGATACTGAGCATGAGGCTGATATAGCCTAGTACTCTGAGCTTGTTGCCTTTTCATAGTTACTAACTCATTTCCCAGGTTCTAAAGCTGCTTCATGACTTCCTGAAGCTCTTTTGAGGTGTCAGATGATGAGGTGGAGGATTTAGCTAAACTTTGACTTCTAGGAGTAGGTATAGGAGCTATTGTGGGTGTTTGGCTGGTGCTTGGGTTCCCTATTTCGGGAATAGAGGCATGGATGGCCTAGGAGCAAGATTACCATCCTGAATCAAAAAATTCTCACCTCCTATGGAAAAGCTATAGGATTCAGGTAAATTTATGCCCCCCATTGACTGAATCATCAAAGAAATATTACAATTTAAAGCTCTGAGGAAGTATAAGAAGGCACCTTCATTAGTGAGCTTTACTGGTATTGGAATATTATCCTAGGTCCATTGAAATTTGAGGTTGAAGTCTGTCAATTGCTCATTCGAGGATCTCTTTATTGTTGTCAGTCACTCCAACAAAGATAATTTTTCACCCTTTTCTCTAAACTGGTCATGAAGATCTATGCACAGTTGGTTCCAATTTTGAATAGAGACTTCTTTAAGACTCCTGAACCATTGTGAAGCTTTACTTTTGAGTGAGCAGGTAAGAAACTTGAGGAGGTAAGAAACTTGACTGTAGTGTCCATCTCATGGATTTCGTGAATTGTACAGACATTTACAATATCTTGGACATGATCACCAAGAGAAGTCTAGTTTTCCCCGGTGAAATATGGGATGCTCTTTAATGCTGCTATCAGGACCGAATTTTGTGCATTCAAAGAGAGTGGGCTGTTGGTGGTTAAATTGATAGAAGGATTTGGTTGAGCCATCCTCATCGGCCTGAGCACCCCTCTTGATTAAGAGAAAATCCTATTGAGAGGAGGTGTTGATAAGGCTCTATTTAGTGGGAATATAGACCTTTGGAATCTTCTTCCTCCCCTCCTTCTGTTTGGGGATAAGTCTAGATAGACAAATAATCCCTCTTCTTCGGTTCTTGACCGTATTTGTATTCTTCTCATGAACTTGCTTAGACTACTAAAACAAGTGGATTTATTTCTTTTGGAGTCACCAGATGTGTAATTTTTAAGAGCTTCTTAAAAGTTAGAATCACAGAAAGTGCACATCAATATTACTGTAATAAGATGGAGACTTCTTTGTCCCACCAGGCACGCCAAAATTGTTAGTGTGAAATCACAACACTCTCAAATGAGTTCTATAGATCTAGTTTTCTAAGTTAGAGTCATTTGGTGTGATCCACATGACATTGAGCTTTCCCCAAGTATGGGACTTCGAAAAATGGAAAATCTCTCTAGATTAAAGGTTGGTTCCTATTCCTCTAGTTAGGTGCATTCATGAGAACTTGCAGAGGATCTATCTCTATACCTAATCTAAAATTCACCAAGGAGACAGGGCTAGAAGGGATACAGGAAATCAAATTAAAGCTAGAAGGTGATGCACCAAAGGAATGATGGACATTTGTTTTGCTAATAAACACAAACCAAAAAAATGCATACAACAACCAAGCATAGATAACAAGATTTATAACGAAGACCAAATGAAAGCAAAATAGACAAGAAAGGATCTAGAATCAATCATAGACATATTTTATTGCTCTGCAGATTGATACAATGCATTACAAAGTTGTTAAGAGGTAGGAAACATGTTACAGTATAGTGGAAGGTCTAAAAACCCCACGAGTTCATTTGCTAAAAGAAAAGGGGAGCTTGCAAGATAGAAGAAATGTCCAACCCTTTACAACAAGTTTTGCCCCTGCATTTATAGATTCAATTAGAGAGAAGAAAGAAAGAGAGAGAAGTGGGAAAAGTAGGGTTGAAGCTCAAATAGTCTTATTAATTCCTCCTATGAAATCTACCACCAAGTCTACCTAGATTGTGTTGATCACTAGTTCGGCACATTGAAAGAAGAAGAAATAACAGAAAAGATCTAATTTGATCTGGTTGTTGAGGCAGATAGATCCGTATTCATGTCCCCAGAGATATTTTCTTCATTTTTCTTTACCTAACATCTCTAAACTTAAAGTTTTAGATCTCCATGGTGTGGAAAAAGATGAGATCTTTCCAGCGGTGTCAAATTTGTAAAAATTCGAACCCTGAGTTGAAAGATATGCCCCTTCGAAGTTTATATCAAGTCCGTACAAATGGGTAGGAAAATAGTTTGAAAAAATGGGTCTCCTTTTTAATATGGGGCATGTGGCAAGAAGATTAGGGTAAAATCGGGTTTACAGGTCCATGATTTATCTTTTTCTCCTTTTCTGCAAACTACAAAATAACTCAAAAACCTTCATGGCCCCGAGGCTCCGCTTGGATGTGGCACCCTTTAGTTGGCTGGGGAGGTGCAGTTCAATCTTTCCCCCTGTCCTTTTTTGTCAAAAAGAAAATTCTCACCTTTTCAAACAACTCCTCGCTTTGGCCTCTACTAAGGATCAAACACTGACCTTTTTCTTTGGATGGAGTTACGGCCCATTTTGTAAATTTTACACCTTTGGAATAATAAGGGGAAAAAATGAACTTTCCCCCTAACGACCCGCTTTGACCTGGGACACGCGGTAGTCTGGCGCTTGTTTGAGAACCCTCTCTGAATTCGATCCTTGAATTAGCATCATTCAAACACTTGGAGATCTTCTTCGGCCTGTTACTATGCATTGACTATTCAACCTGACTTTATCCCCTTCGAAGAGACTGGACACATGGAGGCACCGTGCTCGCTTGAAATCCCGATTCAAAATTTTCCTTTGAAGGAGCATCAATTTGACACTTGACAACCTCTGTAGGTCTGTGGACTATTCAACGGTCACTTTTATCCTTTTTCAAGCCCAAGGCTACGTGGCGAACTGTTGTGAGTTTGAGTCCCCACCTTTGGACTAACTTTTGGAGATGCATTAAGCTGACACTTGGTGACCTCCACTTTCACTTTATACTCAGCCAATTTTTTAGACCTACCTTGTCTTCCTTTTGACCCTGTTTGACCATTTTCTATGTGGAGGGATGGCGCAAGTTTAAGTCACCACCCTGGGCTTCCATTTCTGATTTACGTCAAGCCAACACCTGACACCTTCTTTCTTAGTCGCAGAATTTTCAACGGTCGCACAACTTTTGCGGTTCTGGAGGCGTGGAAGCTTGGTGCTCATTTGAGCTTCTTTTCTTGGGTTCAACTTGGGAGAAGTGTTGCATAGACACGTGGTTCTTTCTGCTGCCTCCTCCATTCTTATTCTATTTTAGACTCTTTCCTAGACAATCTCGAGCTAAAAAAAACTTTGAAACTTCACCATTTTTCCCCTTTCTTTATCCTAGTTCCTCTACAGCACTACCCCTTCTTTTCTAACCCTGTTATTCCATTGTTGAGTCTTCCTGCAAGCTATTTACAAGATCTGAATAAGATTTCTCAGGTTCTCTCTATGCGGGGTCATGGTTGATCCAATAATTTTCCCGGAGAGGGTGAATTATGGATAACAGGTTCCATGGAATGTTGAGTTCCCCACAGACACTTGGGAACCACAAAGAAAAGGAAGGGTGTGCAGTGTGTTGCATAGTTGGAGCAATGCAGAGGAATAAGGGATTGCGGGGACCAATGGACCAGATGGAACTGTTCTATAGTTCCATCTCGGGCCCGATAAACTGATTAACACACAACCCTAACCACTGTAGAGAAAGCAGACAAAAACGGAACAAGTTCCATAGTTCCTGAGTTCCCCAAAAAACTGATTCATGTGCAAATAAAAGTATAAAATTAATTTAATTGTGAAGTCTTCATGCGCACAGGGACCTATGTTCTTCCTAACCCCCTAGATCTACATGGGCATAAATTTTCCCCTGGGTGTCCAAATTTGATAGAATTTATATCACTCAAAATGTCTCTTCATCCTCTACACCATGGAAATATAATATTTTATGTTAGGTGGGATTAAGTGGTGGAAAAAGAGGAAAACATCCTTATCATTTAAAGATGTAATCCTAGGTTATTCAACCAGCAAATATTATATGATATGGCCCCTTGGCTTCTCATGCAAGCAAAAGCTTTTGATGGAATGGATTTGAAAGAGTGCACATGCCTGTTTTCCATCATTTAATGGACATTGTTTATGTGTGAATGGAGAAATTTGAGTTTCATTCTTTTACCTCTTCTTCTTCTCTCATTTTCTATATAATGTAAAATTATGTTCATTGGTAATGTAAGAGACTCTTAGGTTGGACCCTCTTGTAATGTTTTAACAGCCTTCTACAAGTGTGGGCTTTAACTTGCAGGCCTCATATTTGGACATTTTGCATGGCGATCCTTGTATTTCTCTCTCAATTTAATGGATTGTGCATATTAGAAGAAATAAAATTACTTGTTTTGTTCCTTTATTCTGCCCTAGTTGTGATCTATTGCATTTTATTTTATTTTATTGCATCTGAAGGGATATTTTACATTTTATGTTCTCCTTGCATGGTTTAAATTTGTTGTGCTCCATGGAAATGGTGGCCTAAATGATGTTTTGGACTGTGGCACTCATGTATGCCCTCTCCATCCTCATTTTTCTTCCTTTTCCAGTCATCTGAGAGTGTCTCACCCCCTTTTTATGGTACTATCACCACCCTTTTAGCTTAGGATTTACCTAATACATCTCCTTCTAGCCTTGATTTCTTGGAATGTCAGTTTAGGATTAGATAGCTTCATTTCCAGAATTAGGTGTAGTTTAGTAGCAGAAATAGGTAGAGGAACCAGCCTTCTCTAGAGGTCTGTCTCACAATGAAAATCCCACAACTTAGAGAAAGTCCCATGTTTCCTCAAAATCATGGGTTTTATATGACACGAGTTAGGGTGAAATTTTGAGCTCCAAAAAAACCCTATAACAAAATAAAAATAGAGAGATCTTCTTAGATAACTATTAGAAAACATAAATGGAAAACCTATATGTCTCATATGGAAAATAAAACTCCACGGTAGTTACAAATGGGATAGGTATCTATCAGAAGAACAAATTATTTTCAGTTAATGAGTTGTTTGGATATGGAAATAAAATCCAAATATAGGAATATGTAGCACAAAGCTTGCATATTAATGCATCACACACAATGAATTAGCATTTAAATTGCATCTCCGATAATGAATAGTAAACAAAGTTCACAATTGACAGATGATAAACACAAGAAACTAGTTCTCATTCCTTGTTTTACATTCTATAATTTATGAAATATGGTAGAAATAGATATACACAATTTCATAGCAATTTATTTACCAATTCATAGAAAAAGAGATAAAAATGGCCATCCTTTTTACAATTGTGTTCCAAGTATTTAATAGGCACATCCCAATAAGTATTTATATAGCTACTTTATGACTTAACCCACCCCTTGAGTTAAGTTTACACAACTTGAGTTCACTTGATAATATTAAGTAATTTAAAAACTAAAATGATTAATTATAATTCCATGATTTTAATGATTTCTTGATGACATTAAGAAGTACGTATAAAATATTCAATAACATCCAAGTGTTGATAATGGAGCACGCTTATTTCTAGAACTACCATAGGAAAAAAAGTACCTAGAGTTTAAATAATCCTTTTTTTCTGGCTTAAAGTAGCTTATGAACATGAGACTCACACATGAAACCAAAATTTGTCTTCATGAATCATGATTTAGTCCTATATGGAACTTTGACAAGAAGCTTCAATTTTTTTACAATCAAACCATGTTATCATTAAAAATAGGTTCCACTCAATAAAAACATCCTCCAATTTTATTAATCTTGTATCACATCCAAGAGGTGGAGAAATGAATATGTAATCATCAAATATTATCATCCATGTATTTAATCAAACACTTTTTGGACATTCATTCCATGTTTGATAATTCCTTGCTTCTCTTAGTTCTCACCACTTCGTGACTACAAACATTAGAGAAATGAATGCAATCAGCATTAAAATGTTTATGATGCCATGAAAGTGTGGAAGAATTAAAATTATATGGTTTTAAGTTCCAATTTATTTGCAAACACTTTTGAATAAAAACAACTAAAATTTTCCATGAAACCGAGAATGAAAATTTTCAAAAAAATTGGTTTCAATAAAATAATGAGTTATAAGAAAATCTTCGACTATGGAGGCATGGGAGAGAGAAAAATTAGTATGGCTATGTGGATAAAAAAAGTTAGTTTATATTTGAAACTAATTAAAATAACCACTAAATTCTTCGTATGGCATATCCTTTTGAACATAGAGAACACATTTTCAAAGTTTTATGGATTATTATTTTAAATACCAATAAAAATCCCTCTCCCAATACATATTCCAATGTCAAAATGTGGATGAAATAAATAAATTTCAAGTGGAAAGCACATAACTTACATTTTAGGACCAACATAATGTACTCAATGCACCAATCTAGACCCATATATAGGAACCTTTATGCATGTTATAATACTTTTGGGAAATAAACTAGCAATCGCATGACAAACCATGCAATGTGGACATCGTAAGGGATCCGAGGAGTTTTATTGGATTTTTTCCATAATTTGCTTTATATTTGCATGCAAAGCAAAACAAAACATAGATATGATATGTTTAAGCAACTGTATATATAAGCATTTCACTATGAATATCGTGCATGCTGAAAGCTAATACTAGGTAGTTGATGCAAGATATAAGCAACATTGAAATATGCAACAGAATTTGGACATTGCGAAATACAATCTAAACAACAATTTTGTAAAAAGGTTACCGAATTTCGTTGTTGTCAAGTATTACAAGTGACTTCTCCATAGTCTCTAGAATCTCAAAGATGTGACTAAAACCTACATTTAATATTGAAAACATGTTAATAAAACTGTGATATATTTAATTGTGTCTTTATGTATTTTGCAAATCTCATTCAAACAGTTTTTTGTCAAGGAATACTTACATGCATGAAATCACAACAAGAGTAATAAGGTGAAATAAAAACCCCTTTGAATATCCAAGGGATAATGGGATAATCCAATCAAGACTAGGAGTCTTCGATGAGGAGAAAAAACACTAACCCCGTGCCACTCGATTTTACCATCACAAAGAAAAACTAGACACCAAGAAACCATTCAAGAATATTAACAAAAAATTCAAAAAATAATTTTAATAATACCCCAAATCATGACATTGTAGGTCAAAATTGAGCCCCAAATTGCATGAAAGATGAGCTATAACCTCCACCAAAATCAGTAAACAAAAATTTACGAGAACCTTAGGGGTTGAGATAGTAAACCCCATGAAAAATACCATATCACATAAACATTAAAAATCCATTCATTTCTATTGACAATGAAAACCCTATAAAAAATTAAAAAATAAAAAATCAAGTGTTCTTGAATAGCAAAAACACAAACCATGTGCAATCCAGTTTCACTGTTCCAAAAAAAAATAGACACCAACAAGCATGTGAAGCATATTAACAAAAAAACAAAAAATTAAGTAACATAAATAGAATAACAGAGTTTTAAAGCCTTACCGAGAAAGAACGTTATAATTATGAAATAGTTGGTATGATAGCACACATCGAATTAACAACACCACAAACATCTAAGAAAAACAAGAAAAAACCCTTTCTAGGATACAAAATTGTGACAGTTAGAATCCCTAGTAAGTCTGGTTTGAACAAAACAAAAATCAAACCAAGTTTTGTGTTTGTTTTAAGAAGGGAAGCACTTTGATCTTTAATTTATATAGAATTTAATAACAATAAATTAAATATATATAAAAGACATCTAAGAGATGAAATTATCTATTCTTTTTATAACAAAAAATAAATTGAAAATGTATTACAATAAGATTAGTTTAAAAAATTTGCAGACATGCAGAGTCATCAATTTCTACAAGAGTGAAGAACAAACAAATAATCAACTAAGAAAAACAATAAAACACTTTCTACGATACAAAATTATGATAGCTAGAAACAACCAATCTAAACATCCAATCTATATGTTTGACCCCAATTGCAAATACAAATAACATTGATATTGCAATGGACATCAAGATATAGAATATCCCTGAAGTAGAAGGGTGTCATTAGAACAATTTTTGGGTATATTGGTTATTTGTCAAAAAAAAATCTAGTTTTGTTCTATTGAGATAAGAATTTTTCCCTCATTTGTATATGGTAAATCAACCCCAATCCATTTTTATAAATTGAGTTGTGGAATATATGAATACATTTCCAACACTAATTTTAACTATCTATAGCACCTACATGAGCGGTTCTCAAAAAACAGTGAATCTGACAGGTTCATCACATTCAAGGAAAACACCTAACTGATTGCATAATATTTAATGATAAGCATGTGTGCCCTAGAAGCTCTTAGAAACCCTGCATAATCCTTACTTGGGAAAGATTTAAAATGAATCCTAATGGAGGATTTCTCTATTCAACATGCAATAAAAATCGTGAACTTGTTATGGGCTTCATATTATATGTGAATCCTTGCAACCTAATTTTTGCATACAATCTTTAAACTTGATTAATTCAAGCTTGACCACCAAAGAAACAAACTCAAATTGTGACTAAATATTAAATTGGTCATCAAGAATCAATCCTCGGCTATTATTTACTCAAAATAGATTTATGATTTCAATGTCATAAGGCGTTGACTTATGATCAATCAACAAGGTAAGATAAATCACAATATGGGTATAGTCAGAATAAAGCATAGGCCATCCTTTGAACCCAAAATATATTTCATATGTTGGAAATACCATTGTGTGTGGAATAGTGAACAAGAAGAATAAGGTACAAGTAATCATAAAATGGTTACAGCTACAAAGAGAGGCTAGTGGCTAGTTGATCTGGATAAAAATAGTCATAGGACACTAACCCATTTCATTTCCTTCAAAAAGGAGTAGAACCCATAAATCAAAATATCAGAGATGCATGATCATGATGTGAACCATCTCAAAAAAAGAAGAATGACTGCAATAACATCATATAGAAAACCAAGAAAAAAAATCCATTGGTTAACTCGATACCTTAGGGTTAGAATGGGGCAAGTGCTATCGGTTTGTTATCAATGTGTTTTTCCACCATCTCTAAGATCATCAAGTCTTCAAAGAATCAATTTCTATTACTAAATGTATTGAGCATAACAGAAAAAACATGATGACACAATAGCCAGGTTTTTTGTTGGAGCACAAAAGAGTAAGGAGGAAAAGGGTCTTTCGCCTTCCCATAGACCTATGAGGGAAGATGCCATTTTTTAAACAGAAAAATACTTCCAGATATGAGAAATATATGATAATCAGGTTACAATAAACCATGCAAACATATTTGTATCCACACGTTTATTATTTTATAATTTCTAATTTTTATTAATTATAATTTTTAATTTTTAATATTTATTATTTAATAATTTTAATTCTGAATTTAAATTTTCATTTTTTTATCTTTTATTAATTTAATCATTATTTTATTTATTATTTTTAATATATATTTTTTCTTAGATTTAATGTTTATTAATTTTAAATCATTAATTTTTATCAATTTTTAATTATGAAAAGGCCTATTAGCCTGTTAATATCACCTTTAGTGATATTGCTAGTTGTATCCACACATAAAATCATTCAATGTCACTTAGCATCTCACATTCAATTTGCTGCACAAACATGAGTACTAATTACTTTTTAAGTGTGTAATAAACAATGGGTTACACTCGCAAGTCACCGGATTTTTCATGGGGTTTGAAACAACCGGGAACATGGAGGATATCGGGAGGATCCTGTAGATGTAAATCACTCAGAATGATCATACATGACCATGCCCTAAATGTGTGTCCCAAATCCTAACAATCCCAAATTATTTTTTTCATTAAATTTATGTTTTCATTGTTCATTATGCATCACAAGTATGTTGTGGGCTTCTTTCAATGCACTTATCAAGATGAAAATGACTAATTTTAGGAACCTAACAGAGCAGTCCTACCTAATATAGTTGAATAGAGTGTTCATTTTGGATTGAAAGAAATGGAATTAAGCAACCAACTACCGACTATTACCTGGAACACATCAAGGCTTCAAAGAATCAATTTCTAATACCGAATGTATTTAGCATAACAGAAAAAATATAATGGTTTGAGCACAGAAGAGTGAGGAGGAAAAGGGGCTTTCACCTTCCCATAGACTTGAGGGACCCTAAAAACTATTACCAGGAAATGATACACCAACATTTCGAGCTAAAAACAATTAGAAATGGCCATTCGTATATCACAAACATTCAATGGTCGTCTTGTATAAAGTTATTAATCACCTATAGCATTGCCGCCCACCGTTGAGGCATCCATTAAATGTTACATCCTCCTCCACTTTTCCAGGTTCCGCCACGCCATGAAAGCACGGGTTTGGCTAAATAGTGAATAACCCGCGTTGTAATTTCATTCAGCCAAGAATTTTGGTGTCTTTCTCTGATGCACGGTTTCCCAAATGAGGTACATCTCCCACTATAAAGAAATCGATGGCTATAGTGTATCTTATTACGCTGAAAGGCGTTCCTTTAGTTGGGTTGAAGCTGAGGGGGGTCTGACGCATGTCAGAAGCATCGATGGCAAGGATTAAGGTGCAGAGAGGACATTGAATACGAAATGTTTGCAGCCGTTGATTTCTGGGAAACTGAATTTGCAGCTATCTTGTCGGATAGACATACTGCAGGATTTTCAGAATTGATGATTTTTACGCCGAAGGTGGTTCTTACAGTGAGAAATTCCTTTCGGTCTTTGACGCCTGTCAGAACATCGGCAGCCTGCATTGAAGCGTACATCGACGTCCGCATCCAGCGGTTCATCTGCCGCTATGGCGCTCCCTCAATTTTTTTCTTTTTTCCCTGGTTATGTAACTCAGTTTTATGGATGCAAGGGTTCCTCTACAATCCCTTGTTGTGCTTATGGTTGAAGATATCCCTCTCATTTCCGCTGCCCCGCTTCATTGTGGCCACATCTTCCAGGGGACTTCTTTGTTGCGTCCGGGACGAGCCAGGGTGGAAAGCCATACTTTAATGCAACCCCTTGACACACAATTTCGCCTTCTTCCCCTCCACATTGAAGGAGTGTTTTGTTCCTTTTGTTGGCTTCGCCCTCTACACAAGCTCGTGCTCACCGAAGACGATTTGATATCCCCCTTTGCCATCAAAAATCTGAGCACGGAAGTGTATGATTCGTGTTATGGATGGTGGACAATGTCGAAAGCGTTGCCTCGGCTGTGCAACTTGGAATCAGGTAAGATGACTTATTCCGATGGTTTCTTGTATTGCATGAATTATAGTCCATTTAGTGTGTTGGCTTGTGATATTAGGCAAGGGGTGAGGAGTAAGATACATGCACCCATGAGCAATTTTCTTAGGACCCCCAATCTGGTAGAGTGGCACAGAAGGCTCATTTTGGTGGCTGCCATTGAGAAGAGCAAGCTCAATGTACCCAAGAGCATACAGATGTGGGATCTTAAGCATTCCAGGAATGCGTGGATGGAGTTAGAGCAGACACCCCACCCCCTCTATCCTGATTTCATCAGGGTTTCTGAGAATGAAGAGGTCGAGGTCGACGGATTTGGTGATACAGAGGGAAATTAAAACGTGTATATGCGCATCAACAAAGCACGCAGGGTCGTTTCTATGTCACCTCCATCGAATGTCCGATGCAATTTCTTCTGAAAAGACGTCAACGTTTCTGCAAACCCCCGATGCACAGTCGAGTTTGTTGATTTTTTCCACTGGTGTTACCTAAAATATCAATATCTACTTTTATTCTTGATTTTCTGCCTGTTCGGGGCATTCCTTTTACATCCAAGGTTTGTGCATTGGAATTTTTTGTTCTTCCTTGGAAGGATAATCTTTCTAAAAGTGATAATTTTTCATATGCACGATGAGTGTAGATGAATGTGTAAACCACTTTAAATGCATGTGCTGTTATTTTTTTATTTTTCTGGTGTCCGCAACGTTCCGTAAATACCTTAGAACATGTCGAAGGTTCAGTCCTTCTCTGTTTCCTAGAAAATACGTCGAAATATGAATTATGGGTTGTCCATGTGTCTTTCCATTGACTGCATAAGCTACACAATAGATCTGGGAAATTTTCCTATGTATGTGTCATCTGTTAGCTTCTAATTCACGTTAACTCTTGGCAGATGTCCCTTTCTCTGCAAATAGTTACCCTGTACATGAAACCTTGTGAATAAGTGCACGATCCATATCTTTGTTAGAAATAGAATGGAGTCCTTCAACTAGATTCGTGACTCACATACAACAAATTAATTATGCTGAAGTTGTGCACAAGTTACGCTGAGTCCTCTCGGGGTACAAATTGGCAATTTGACTTTTGTGTATGATCGACATATTCATATTTTAATTCTTCTACATTCCTCTATTTTTTCGTCAACATATTACTTTTAATATGAAATAGTGCATTGATAGTTGTAGTGTCGCACTCCTACCTGCATGTGCAATACGGCTGGCATCGTCTACCGTGGGAATGGTGCAACAAAGGTTATAGTGCACGTAGCACACATGTGTTCATAAACAGAAGAAGCAAAATAAATATAACTAGACATTACGCCCAAATGACACACATCCTTATCCTCAATCTTCTTCTTTTTTTTCATACAACAAACAAAATGATGAAAATATCAACATTGACATGATATATTGTGCAACTCTACAATGGCCCCAATTAGGGATGATAATAATTATAAAATGACTTAAAATTAGTTGTCATTATTCTAAGTCGACGAGCTTCATTGTAAGGGAGGTTAGTTTCATATAAATTGTATTTCCATATTTATCTTTTGTCCGTAATGTTGGGTTGAGTGGTATTTATGTTAAATATTACTACAACTGTCAAATAACTGTCTAATAATACAACAGTCCCATTGGATTTCTAACGTGGCTAACACCTCCAAATCTCAAATAAAGGTGATAATCGTGCAAGTCTAAAAGGCCATTTTCTATAAGTGTTACTATACATATTCTAATTTGAGAGTTTTGAAGTAGATGCTTAACCCGGTTGGTAGGATTATTAGTACGGGGATGGGCACAATACTTCCCATGTAATATCCATGGAGTATTACTTACATGTACGATACTATTTTAAGCTAGCCAATTAATATGATATCGTTATTGAAATTAAATCTTATCGCATTTTAGTAAAACACTATTTCAAAATGCCTTTATAAAAATAACTTATTTAATATGCATCCTAACTTAAGCAGGGGGTATCCTAAATTAATCCTAGATTAAACTCCTGTACTTATCTCCTAGGCTATAATTGACGGGAATGAGCATCCAGGACTCGCCATAGAATCTACAATGTCTATAACCTGCAAACCCTAAAGTTCCATTGTTGTACTTGTCATGATCAAGGTAAGGAGAGAGTTTTTTTATCAAAGCTTTACAACATGGCGACTTTTCTATAATATGGATTTTATCCCTCTAGGTTAAATAATGACCTTTGGATTTTTAGTCTTTTACCACTCGTCGGATGAAAAGTAAGGTTCCATGAGAACCGCCAATATACACTCTATGTTCTATTTGTACTCACTTCAATATAAGTCTTCTCACGGAAATCTCTAATGGGGCACCCCTCTTTCCGAAACAAAACATAGGGAGGCACAATTGATACGTTTTGACCCCAGTATCTGCTTAATTTTATTTAATTCCTTTTTTTCAATCTCTTATACATCATCTATAAGACGAAAGGAGGATTACTCAAGTGAATGTTATCATATTTCAAAGGTTAATATATCTGAACAGCACGATCTGGAGGACTACCTTCACATATATAGATTTTATTAGTCCAATGCCATGAAATAAATTCAAGGTTCTGGGTTAACCATATATGTTTATATATATTTTAGATTTATTTTGCAATCTTTGTTACTGGGAAGCCACATTAGGATCGGGGTAAAAACTTGTAGAGTCAGTTGACCCCAAGGTAAAGGGCACGGGTCTGAAACAAAAGCAATAAGACAGCGAGGGCCGTGCCCAACTATGATCGAGATTTCAAATTAGAACAGGTTGTTGAAAAAGGGTGGGGGTCTAGTACCAATGATAAAATTATCCATTATATTTATCTAGTCGAGTTTTCAGTTATAAATATATATATTCACGCCCAAGGCATGTCAGAGTTGTGTCTGGGGTATCAGGATTTTCTGATGGGAGAACATGTTGTAGCCCACAATGTCATGATTGTTCTTCAACACCCTACGTATCGTTCACTTATATGGAGCAGCATCATTGGTTTCTTGAAATTGGAAATGTCGTTTAGCGCAATCCTTGTGCATAAGCATAGAAGAGCATATGTTGACATGAATTTCAGTAGACTCGTCACTTCTAGGTGTTGATGACAAGGTTGTCATCTCATGGCTATGGTCCGCATAAGAGTCTAAACTTTCCATTATGGAAAGGGCTGACTAATGTTATCCCCTATAGAATTTACTTCCGGTAATTTTGAATGATCGCAAAGGTCATCAATTGGTCTATAGTAGTGTCCAAATCTCCTAGCTCTACCACCATGCCACATCCACATTATATGTATGACTTTCGTTCAACTATCTCAGTGGGGCAGAAGTTATGTTCGTAGATAAAATGAAGCTAGAGTGTTTTGGATTGGTAGGATGAAACTTAAGAGATTATGGAGAAAAAAAAGGTCAAGTGGAGATGTTGGCATCTTCCCAATGACGTATTCTAGAGTGAGGGAAATACTTGGTTAGCAATTAATAGCGTGTCAGACGATCCAAGGGACAAGATAGGTTCTATTTTTTTTGTTTGTACATGCACATTGAAATAATTAATCTCAGCCTTCCATTTCACTCCCCCCCTTCTCCGCTAACGTCACTTTCATGTAACACATTTTGTGTGTAATGCCCCGCTAGGCATCGGATTCCTTTTCTACCTGCCTCCACTGCCAACTTGGCCTCCTCCCAACCACCCAACCTACCAAATTTTAAGACTGTCATGTTTGTCCTTGCGTGAGGAGTCGGTGGAGTCGTTTTTCTTCACCATGATCTTTTTTGTTGATTTCCTTCTTGAATGCATTGAGGTGGAGTGTTGGGCACGTTTTTCTTGGACTGCGTGTGGCGTGTGAGAGGTGTTCTTCTTGGTCACGTGGGTAGAGAGGCCAGCAAAATCTCTGTCATGCCGTTTTTGTTCTTCTTCCTCGCTTTCCCTCCCCCTGCTGGCCGAGTGGGTTTGATATGGTGGTTTTAGATGAAGCTATAGTCGCAGGCGCGTTACCTCCACTTTTATTTGGGTGCCTCGAGGTGTGTTCGGTTCAGGAATCCATAGCAACAGCCTACAACAGTAGGATTAGCTAGGCGACAGGCAGGTTACAGTTGGTAGAAGCCTGTTTGAGCCCTCCAACAAGCAGGTTGTCCAGCTTTGTTGTTGTCTATTCAGTATCGACTGCATCCTCAGATTCAGGTTCCTCCTTCAAGATATTTTTCTCAAAATCGTGCTGCACAGGCAGTATCAGTGGAGCGTAGAACTGAAATTCTCCTAGGAAAGTGTCGTGAGGAAGTATTTGGCTTTATGCAGCAGCTACAGGGTAGAGAAGTAAACTTATCTCAGAAAATCAGTGGCCTCCAGAGAGAGTTAAGTGTGACAGCTGCCACAGGGTGATCCCAAGAAAACGTTGGTGTTGATCCTGTTGTTCTGGTTGTACGCGACCACAGTCGTGATCAGTTGTTGCAAAATCTTGCAGCTGTAGTAGAAGAACGAGATAAGGTTTTAGTTGAGCTGTCTTGCCTTTTTTTTTTGGAAAGTCGCTTCTTTCCAGGTGGTGTTCTATATGGTGGGAAAGTACATAAAACATCTCGAAGGAGGAGGAGTCCGAGTCCACGAAGGAGAAAGGGTAGGAGGAGCAGATCTCACAGTTGGTCACCGAGGAGAAAAAGGAGCATGAAGCAGGACACCTCCACCTATTTTCAGGTGTGGCGATGAACATGTGGAGGGAAGAAAGAGGAGGGGCATAGGAGATCTATGCAATGTTGGAGAAAATGTCTTGGAAGATGAATATTATTGCAGGAGTGCATCATCTATACCATCCAAAGGATCTCAGGACTTTGACCGATTGGATGAGGAGCAGCTCATGTCAATGTTTGCTGATGTTGAGCTGTTCAATAAGAGTCAATCAAATCAATCTTCTAATCCTCCTACTCATCAGACATCTACATTGGATAACAGATGTTCAGATCAGACAAGCAACTTCCGAGAACCCCTCCACTCCATCTGATCACAATAGCATCAATGAGCCTTCAATGGAAGAGAAAGTAATGACTGTATCGGGCCAATTCAAAAGTGAGACTCAGAAGTGTTTGAAGTGTCAACAAAAGTGGACCAACCACTCCATGACTGCCAAGACTGAAATGCCCTCATCATCAGCAAGGGAGCACGACCCAAACATGGATTGTGGAAAACGGTTGCAACTGAATCAAGTAGCGAATGTAGATGCTCGGCAATCTGCTTAAAGATCTAGAGTGAGATAAGCTGCAATACATTTCAGAGTTTGAAAGAAGCATCAATGCCTTGCACACATAAGTGTTGACGTTGTCTCCTCAAGTTTGACATTTTTGGATCCTCATCAAAGAGTTGCTTATTGAATGTTGATAACAGTGCTTTGAAGCAAATAATTGTTGCTCTTGCATAAGACAAGCTTTTTAAGGATGCACACTATGAAGCTTTGAAAAAGGAGGTGTCAAGGCTAAGACAACTATATCACGAGCAGCAGCAAATTTTGCAAAAAGAAATACATGCATCCTCAACAGGGGCATATGACTTACAACAGCACCAGTTTGGTAAGCTAGAGCAGGGTTCATCTTCTCAGATGATGGATCAAAAACCCGAGATCTCTGATCCTTCTCCAAGTCATCTGAAGACTACATCAGGGATTCCAGACCATAGAGAAAACAATGCTTCCCACAGCCATACAGCCGCTGGTTCTCAGATGTTGAAAAGCATGATGCCTTCAAGCTGCCTTATGGGAGAGAGCAACAAGAGCTTGGAAGAAAGAATTATAATCAGGCATGTTAACTTTACTCCTTGTAATAGTTTTCTACCTTCTTTCAGTATCTTGAAATGAATTTTCTTTCCTCTTGAATGGCGCCTAGAATAAATGTTTTCGTGGTTGTTTATATCGCTGCCTGATTGTGTTGGTTGTTCCTTTAAAATCTCGTTCCAATTTCGCTAGTTTTGCTTGGAATGTTCTTTTCCCTCTCTTATAGCTTACTCTATTTCATATTTGTCTAAATGGGCTACTGCAATATTGAGTGATGCAGTCTAGTTCGTAGGGAAGGAAACATTTTAGAGTTTCGTTTGCTTATATGACTCTCTTTTAAAAGAATTCTGTGATGGTATTTATAATTGAAGGCTTACTATATGGAAGGTTAAGCCTTCATATCTCTATTTGGTTGAATAAATACGTATTTCCTATTTAGGGCTCTCCTATGTTTTGGCTAAAAGGTACATTAATAGTGACATTGTGTTCTAAAACTTGTTTAAGCCTGTGGGCATTCCTTACTTTTGTTTAATTAGAAAATGGCATTAGGGTTTTGTTTCAGAACTGTACATGATCGACTGTTGTACCCAGTTCTAGAGGATTAATAACCTGACATCTATTTTGGCCTCTACGTGTTGAGAGGATTACTATACCTACTTCCTGGATTCAAACTCTTGTTTGATTAAAGTAAGGGGGAAACATTGTAAGTTTTATTGAATGAAACCTCTTCAAATTTTTTTAGGGTCGCGAGCAAGCTATCAATAGCTGAACTGAAACAAAAGTTGTAGGTGAATCCATGGTATTGGACTCGTGAACTCGTTTCTGGTTAGATAACAGCTGATTACAGTGATAATATAATAGGTGGCTATTATCTTCATCTATTTGATATTGCTAGACATGTCCTCGATAAGCCCACATGGATCGGGTAAAATTTTCATCTTCTATACCATTGACAAGGAGCTCATAGAACTTCTAGGCCTGACTACACTGCGTAACCTTCCTGATGGATATGTGTGTTGGTTCTTTTTTTTTTTTTTGCACTCGTGGTAGGGTCCTTTGAGTCTGGGACATCGTTGGTGTTTTACCCTCTGCGTAGCGAATTCCTTTGTTTTCGAACTCGAATATCTTGTACTTCAAACTTGGTTACTAAAAGGTCTGATTTTGTGGCCTTGTTAAGGAAATCAATTTTTATTTTAATGCTTACTGACATTGTCGGAAATATATAAAAATTATTAACGACTTTTGGGTTTAGCCTTCCCTTACATTATGAAGAGAAGTTGATGATTAGGGTAAGGTTTGCTAGTAGAATAATGGCCCGCTTTGTGTCTCATTTGTATGCTGTTTGGAAGGGTGGATTTGTTTTGTTAACTAGTACTACGTTTAAGAAATCCTATAAGGAAGTAGTGGTAAACTCCTTGGTTAAAACTGAAACTATAGTTGTTTCCTTTTAGGGCGTCGAACACATATTACTATGAAGCCTTCCCCTGGGAGAATTGGATAACGTCGTTTTGTTTGTGCCTACGATCATAATTAGTATATTTTGTCTTCACTTGGACCCCCTTTAGATGGATGGATTGAGTATTGGATTCCAATCACGTAAACCATAGGATCACATGAAGGAAATATCAACCCTCTTGACCTTCTTGTTCCTAACCCATAAGGTCTTGCCCTGATTTATGTGGTTTTGTTCTTATTGGTATTTTGACTTTCTCCTTGTTGGATGGTTTAGATTTCTCTCTCATGCGAATAATTTTGGAGTTGTGGGTTGTGTTTTAATCCATTTTTTTGAATTAGAACTTTCCTTTCTTGATATTGTTAAATGTTAGCTTACTGTTGCAATGTGTAGTCTTAACATGCTCAGTTCTCGCGAATTGATTCTAGCTAGTATTTGTGCAGATGGATTATGCGAGTAGATTAAAGGAAAGAGTTGTAAAGGTTTCATCAGTGTAACTTATGAAGTTCTTTGTAAAAGCGTTCTATGTGTTTTAAATTGTGTAACATTGCTTGCAAAGAGTTTTATATGACCTCTTGCCTGGAATTGTTTGGAAAATTCGCGAAGAAATTGTTTGTCTTTTTTTTGTAATTTGGCTGGTAACTCTTCTTAGTGAGAAATATTATTCAATCTTTTCACTGGCATAAGCATTGTAAAACTTTGATCTTGAGAATTAAGTGTTAATTTAAATCTTTCTAAGACCTTGTATTGATGGGTTATATGTAAGCTTTAATGGGGTGTATTTTCCTTACAGAAGTTACCTAGAAGTCTTGTTCAAAGAAATATGGTGTGGTTTAGATCCCCTTGAAAACAAACAATGCCTTAAGTAATCAAGAGTGAGACTATCCTTGCAAAGTGATTTTTTTTATAACGTGGTATCCCTAACTGAACTAGTAAACACTACTCTTTTGGTGAACGCTAAAGACAAGCTTAAAGGAAAACAATGGCTAGTTTCTAATAAGATTTAACAATTAAGAGAAGAAAATTTTGAAACTACTCAATTTATCTCCCAGCCTATTTAAAAGTAAGTAGCTTCCTCTTGATAAGCTAATTCGGTGAAGCCTAAGTAAGAGCGTTAATAATTACGTATAAAACCTCAAGCTCCAATTAAACCTCAGTAAGAACTAATGATGTCTCAAGGATGAACTCAATTGACCTTTTTTCCTTTAACTGTATCCAAGGTACCTTGTAATTTTTCTCTTAAGTGTTGAACGTGAACCGATGTTGCCATAAGGGCATGAACGAGTTCTAGTAACGTAAGTGTGAATAGATGGCCTTAAGGAATTAAATTACCATCTTTATCAAATAAATATATAAAACAAATAATGGTTATAAAGGAGAAGACTTTAAGTGAACTACTCTACAGTGTATATGAACATAACTCAGTTGGTAAGATGATTTTGTGTGAATCATGTATTGAATCCTTCTGAAAACTTAAGTCATGAGTTAAAGGGTGTCTTATCAAAATAAATAACCTCCAATCATTTCTTATTGTGGCTTGCCCTAGCTGTGAGAGTGTCATGTGGTTGGGCTTCTATGTTGCTCTGTTAAAAAAAAAAGAAAAAAGAAAAAAGAAAAGTAAATTGTCCTTGAAAGGTGTGAACGTTTCTGTGCTGCCGTTAGGGCCATCCTTGTATCAAGTTGTTCACAGTGTTAGTTGTATCCTTGGTGATGACATGTTGCGTCATGTTATGTATCAAGTATGTGAAGTCAAAAAAAAAATTATCCTGTCTTTCACTGTGTTGTTCATGTGTGTGATTTTGGGTCGTTGTTACATCGTGCATTCGCTATGTATGAACCCTGAAAGTATCCAAGTATCTCTCTTCCACATCATCAATATTTTTTTTGTCGACAATGTTCACATTTGAACTTTATTTCAGAAAGGATGAACAAGAACAGGAGAAGCGGATGCCAGTGAAAGGTTTTCCATCGACTAACATAGATTCCTACAACAATGCTTCACTTTAACTATTAGCATGGAATATTTCATAGAGGATATGTCTTCTTGCATTACAGGTGGTCGCCAGTTTAATTACCCATAGGCGTCGGTGCTAGGTACTCTAGATCGGGGATTATTATTTTTGTTAAATAATAGAGATGGGAAAAAACATCATTTAAGAAAAAATAAAAGTAAGCACATAAGATTCTCCTCGTCACTACTAAAATGGTCATCTTTTTCCATTGTATTTAGTGTGTCACTATAGTACCAAACACCATCACATAAACCCATCAGGATGACATGGCCATTCAAAACCCTTATACGGAGAGAGATTCCACAAATATGTAATGGGACCATGTTAGCATCATCATTGAGTTTAGTATATGCACATGAAAATGTCCACAGAGGTTTTAAAAATTGGATTCAAACAAAATACGGATCAAGGACCTCATGTAATGTTACTTAAATTTCGTTAAAAGATAAAATATCTTATATCCTAGTGATGGTTTGTTGCATTGTAACAAAAACTCATTTCTATTTTGATGTATCGTGTTACTCATTACTTCTTTCAACACATGTGTCCCACACTTGTTTCACGAATCAATAAGAAATTTTATGTGTGGGAACCTTAATCGCATTCTCAAAATATGAAGAGAAACCATTATCGTAGATGAACATGAATACAAAAACATCATGAACCCTCAATGCAAAATTTTAGTTTCATTAAAAAAATTTGACTTCCACATTCATCCAAAAAAATCAAGTTTTCCTTTCAACTATTCTTTTACAACACCTTTCTTGTTAAGATATCTCCACACTATGTTTCCACGACACCTTATACGTCATAACCCACTTATTTTTCAAACAATTAACAAAATCTACACATTATATATATCTTCCTCCTTAAAAAAATGTTAGCTTCCACTAATTGTTCCCGCCACGACCCCCGCCTCCCCAACATTATACTCTCCCAATCCCTACTCCTCCCTCCAATCCCCTCTTCTACAACCCTATTCCTCATTTTATATTTGGGTCCCTCGAAATAATCCTCATTGTAAACTTCCCCTTCGGCATCCACATCACACATTTCACGTGTGATTGCTAGTCTCATTAACGGTCGGATTTATTCCTCACCAAGCACAATCAGTGTGCTTCGTTTTGATTGGTTGGCTTACCTCTACTGTTGGATTTCAATGCATATGTTAGCATTCTTAAGTGTCATCACATTTATTAGTCCCATTAGGTTAACTACAAGAATGCCTTACCATCTAGAGGTAAACCTAGGAATTATCATTTCATTCCACATGTTATCACCGAATCCAGCACCCCTGGATATCATTGCACTCTAAGCATCCAGACTGGGTACTATCTCCAAGTTGTGGGAAGACAGACCTCCAGCCTTGCTTACTACCTGCCACAATCTACTCTAAAGGAGAAACTATATTGGGACCAAGAGAGAGAATGCATAAAATGAAAGCCTACACTAAAGTGGTGATACACCAGAAAAAGAGGGTAGGAATCTCCAAATGAAATACAGAGGCAAAGTGCACACTAGAAGAGGTGATGACATTCTCCATTCCAGCATGCATTCACAGTAATATTTCAAGCACACACAATGATAATGAATTCCTGCCTAATAGATAGACCAATATTCTCATAGAAGGATCAAAGGGGCAAGAAGAATGTAAGAAAGCACAGCAGGGGAAGATATATCCATAAACTGGTATTTTATTGCTTCATGATATGCAAGAGGGGGCCTGGAGAAGGAGTCCACTATAGAACACACTGGCTTCACAAAGCAATTTTGACAGAGCTTTATTACCCAAAAACTCCCCCTTTTACAATGAGCCCAACACTTTTCATCTGTCCTTCAACCACCTGTAAGAAGTGGAATGGTTATACATTACTTGGAAATCCCCATACTGTCCCATGTGCTAAGAGAAAGAATGAGGCCATGCCTCTTAATTTCCCAGCTACCAAATAAAACACTGTTTGAACCTGGCCACGTTTCCTCAAAAATCTCAATCAATTTTTGATCAAATCCAGAATTTCTTGATTGCTGTGCTTCGGAACCACGATTCCAACGATACCAATTTTGTGTGATTTTGTTGAGAAATATTATGGCAAGCATTTTAGGTCTGGCAGGCGTCCATTTGACGGGAATGAAAAAGCTGAATCTTTTACATCATTAAAAATAAGAAATCCGCGTACTTTTGGCCTACGCGTCCCATTTGCTTCTGTCTGGGACAAATTCAGCCGATGGTTCGCGTACTTTTTGCCCGCGCGTCCCTGACTGAAAGTTCTCATTTCGGCCGATCTGGCCACGCATACTTCGTGTACCTTCATTTTGTTTGTGCTGACACCCGGTTCGGCCGGTTTTTTTGGCCCGCTTGTCCCAAAGGCTTCAACAGTTAAGCCAATCTCTTTTGGCCAGATCAGCATTTCGCGCCCGCCGTGTACTTTTGTCCCAATGTCCGAATTGCTTCCGGGGCCGCCTATGCTCATTTCGGCCGATCCGCGCCTTTTTGTCCCACTTGTCCCAAATGCTTCTAACTAGGACAATTTTTCCTGGCCCGAGCTTGTTTTGCAAATACATTTTCTCAGAACTCCTCTTCTACTTGGACAGGGGAGTTAGAAAATCCTGAAGGGATATGATTTTTGCTCTGAAACAATCAATTTGCCTACTTGAATATTCTGATCATGTTATCAAAATTTTGGGGGTGAATTTTGGATAACACCATTCTTAGGAACACTCCTCCTCTTCATAACCCATTAATTTTGGTGCAAGAGGGAGACAATTGCATGGAAAATGGGAACAAATGGGTAAGTGAGGCTCATTTCCCAAGTTGGAACCCACTCAATTGTTGCTTATATATGATTAAAATATTCAAGATAAAACTTTAGAAAAATCACATCATTTAAAGTGTTCAGAAAATATGGTGTACATTGGATTTGCATTTGGAACATAGCTTATTTTGGTACATGTTTGAATTTCATAGTCTAATCAAAGAAGATGATTTATGGCATTTAAGAACCATGGTGCATAATTGAATCCAATGGGAATCAAATTATATGTTAGAACACATTTTAAGTCTCTTGGGATATAATATCCTCAGGTGAACCTTGCATGTCCATTTGGAATTTATGACTTAAGCATTGTTATTTAATTTTGCATTTTTAATAATTAAACCACTTGTATTTTAATAAAAAAAATTCCATAGGAGCACTTGGAGGAGGTTTGAAGAACCTAAGGTGGATCCGTAAGGAAAAATAAGTACTTATCATAGGTAAAGGCATACACATAAAAGATGTTTGGAACCATTGTAAATTCTTGAGCACATTTCAACAAGCCATGAGGAAAACAATTATTTCTGTGGTTATACTCAATGAACCCAAGATGTTCTCCAATAAAATGATGCCTTTGGAAAGCCTCCAGGATAAAATTCAAATCTCATAGATCATAATGCAAATGTCATAGTTCTACTGAGATGCAAATTTATCTACCTCATGCCATGAAATGGGTTAACATATAAAAATTGAAAAATTATGACCATATTGAACAAAAAAATGGTGTTGGGGCCAAAACTAGACTAGAAAAGACAATATCATTAGCATTGGGTGTTTATAGTCGAAATGAATTTTCATATCATTTTAATAAATTGAAGCATAATTTTAAATCTTTCAGACAGTCCAACTTTTTCATGATAATAATTGGCTCTTTCTATGGATATGAATTGGATTGGGAGAATACTGAGAAAGGTACAAACAATACATAACATAGAATCTAGAATCTTAGGATTCATCATAATAGTTCCTTATCCATTGGGCAACATGATCAGGCTTAACATAATCAAATAGGGGACCACTCTCTCAATATGTAATTATTAATAACACATAGCCACACACAATAAAATGGAAATGGAAGCAAACAATAACATTGTAAAATCAATATATTTACAATGGGAAGTAAATTAGTATGGACATTTATACAAATCTAGTAACAAGATGAGAAAAATAGGTAACCATGTGGTGCAATATTTTGAATGAATGAAGCTTCTGCATGACAAAGATGTTTATTTGATCATCTCAAGAGTTTGTGATAGCTCCACATGGCCTAAAAATAAGAATCAAAACCATAAACCCATTCTCACACTAATACTACATAGAGAATTCCCTTGGATGCAATGAGCACTTTGACAATTGTTCAAAATTTTTACTCCTCATATAATCATAAATTATTGAAATGAATTTCTCACTTTAATTAATCACGCCAAACACTAGATAACATGTACATCCCTCATCATTCAATTATTATTTTTAAAACAAACTTATCTTGAAAATTCTTCTCATGAGAAGACATGACGACCACAACACACTATTTGTTCTTCATTTTCATCCATTCATCTATTACACAAATGTTTTAGCTTAACTAAGTGGCATCACATACATATGGAGAAGAATCAAAACTAGAATATTCGTCAACATCAAATTCACAAATTAATCTTGTCACTACATAAATGGAGAGCATATATTCTCCACCATGAGAAAGTTAATTATCATCACCACTCACTCTTACAACTCCCATTTCAGTGATATAATACATGAAACAACACTCTTCTGAGTGGTATATTGCATGAAATGCTTTATATTGAAAGTGATCACTAACATCACTAATATTTTTTCCTTTCACCTTCTACAATTATCACCTCTAGAGAGCTATGAACTATTTTATTGCATTCTGGATTGGAATGAAATCTTTCAATCAAAGGGTTAATGTTATGCACCTCATCATGGTTTGAAACAAAAGTGAAGTTCACCTCGGTTTTAGGAGAATTTGGAATGCTTATCTTAAAGAAAACAATTTCATCATTGGCTTACCCTTCATTATCATCATCTACCTATTCCACCTTTATAAATATTATCTTACCTTTGATGACTATGGGAATCCATTCTTCTATCTTTTTAATACCTAGCCTTTCACATTAAATTTATGTCAAACCATGACCTTTAAACAAGGTGTGTCAAATAAAGTGATGTTAAAAAAAAATTCATCGGCAGCGAAGAACAATTGATAAGATTCTATCAATTATTCATTTTTTTCTCATTTTCAACAACTTCCAAATCCACAGTAGAGGTTTCACCAACTTATTTTTCCTTGACTTAACCCAGTTTTTGGGCTTCAAAATGAGCATGTTTGATAGAGTTTATTTCAGCAGTAGTGACATTGGGAAGATAAAATTCACCAAGACCCTCATCATCTACGTTATATTCAATAGGATTCATTGGGGTAAGAACTTCATAATACTCAATGATTTCATAAGGCTCCATACAGTCCTTTTGTGCTGACTGAGGGAATAATTTACAAGAAGAGTCACAAAAAGGCTCACCATAGGAAAAGAAGTGTAAACACTCTTCTTCAAAGAAATCAACATGATTTTGATAACAATATGGTTTCTTAAGACAAAATTTGTCACTTTATTTTTCTATAAATTGAGTTTGAAAAAAAAATTACAAATCAATTCATCTATTCCATTCACATCAGTATGCAATCCTTATCTACCAGCATGTGTGTCAAAATAAATTTATAACTCTTTAGTTTTCTCTTCATTGACTTTGTAAATTGATGCATCATATTGAGGATCAAAAATAACAAGGAAGCTTTTTACAATTACCTCAACATCAATTTCTTAAAGGGTCTCATATGTCGGAGAGGAATTCATTTTGAGAAAGGATTCCTTTGGCATATGATTAAAAACAAATTCAACGAGCATGGGATCATCTTGTTTAGAAAAATATATTTGTTTTCCTTACAATCCGCTTCTTCCGAAAAATTTGCCTTAGACTACAATGAAGTCATATATTTAACGAAAACTCAATTTCCTTATTCTTTTGATTATTTTCCGAAATGTCAACTTGAAAAGCATGAAGAATTTCACAAAGAATTTATCCACCATAGGTATTAATGTATCACTCAAGGAAAACTAATTTATAGTGTGGAGGATATTTAGGGACTACTTTTGAGATATTGTTGTTCTCTTTATCACTCTATAGTGTCTCAATTTTCTCAAAATTTATTTTCTTAGCCTCAATCAAGTGTAAGGCTTCAAGATTAAGTTGGGGTATAAAATCCCTTTTGTGGTTCTTGTAATCTTGTGTATGTAGTCCTTCAAGAAATTCATCTCCTCATCCCATAAGTGATAAAATCATCGATGGGAAGAGAAAGAAAGGATCTTTTTGTAGATTTTTACCAATTCATTCATCATCTCAAACATCATTCTCAAAAGACATTTCTTTTAAAAACATTTATCTTTACTTGCCTTGTCCAAGGATTCATTTTAAATTTTTTTGATATCTCATGTGCATGTAAAATTTTATATATCTTTTTCATCTCTCATTAGATTTATGGACTTATAGTCATCGAGGGTTAAATATTCATCTTTCATCACTTATAAAAACTCTTTTTTATAATTTCATCCAAAAATATTTTATCATGGGATTAGTTAATGCAAAAAAATGTCCACCATAATTGTATATAATTTTATGTTCTTTTTAATAGTTTGCATGGATGTGTCAACAACTTTATTTTTTCTATGTGGAGAATCAAAAATATCAAGAGATGACCCATTTTATTCAACGCAACAAGGGCATTAGAATGGTTGGATAGTGATAAAATAACCCTCCCTTCTACTTGTTCAATTTATCGTAGGGTTTGAGACAAAATTATAGACATCTTTATTGTGTTGATATCCATACCTTGGTAGAATGTTTTCAAAAACTATGTCTATTTAGGATCATCTGGAACTTGAATTCCTCAAATTGGAATATCATTTTCTTCTTCATCATCAATGTCACTATCACTCATTTGAATAGGGTGCCAACCTATAGATTTCATCTAATGAATTCAGATTTTGGGTACTAGCTTCACACAAACTTGTCATCCTCCATTCTAGGGGAGATTCATTGGTGTGGAGAATGAATGTGACATGAAGTTAAATTTCCCAATAGATTCACCAAAAATATTTAGCAATATTTTATGTCACTTTATATTTTCATAAATTCCCCAATAGAAGTGGTATACAATTTACACATGTTAGGGAAAATCATATATCTATATGGTGATATTCATCTGCATTTGAGAAGGGTAGTTCCCTCGTATGATGGGCAAATTAAGGTTTTATGTTCTTTTAATTTGAAATCACAAACGAGAAAAAATGGAAATGAGGAAGAGGGGATAAAGGAGAGAAAAGGGGGGGAAGAGAGTGGGGGAGAGGAAGGAGAAACCCTACAACAAAATAGAAACAAAAATATCTACTTCGAGGAAAACATAATCTTAAATCCTCTCTCTCTCACATGGAAAATAGAACTCAACGGTTGTTGCACAAGGGATAGGAATCAATAAGAAGAAAAAAGAATCTAGGGTTAATTAATTTTGTGGATATGACACAAATTCCACATATATGAGTAAGAAGCACAAATTATGCATATTAAAGCATTACAAATAATGAATTAACATATCAAATGTGTCTATGATAATGAATAGTAAATAGAGTTCACAATCAAGAGATGATAAGAACAATAAATTACTTCTCATTCCTTGGTTTACATTCTATAATTCATGAAATCATGTAGAAATAGATACACACAAAGTTACAGTAATTTATTTCCCAATTAATTGAAAAGAAGATAGAAATTTCCATCCCTTTTGCAAATGTGTTGAAACCTTTTACATGAACATCCCAATAAGTAGTTATATAACAAATTTATGGCTTAACACACCCCTTGAATCAAGTTTACAAAAATTGTGCTCACTTTACAATAATAGTTACATCATCTTAATTAATTCAAAAATCTAATTGATTAATTATAATTCCATGATTTGAATTATTTCCTAGTGACACTAAAAAGTGGCCAAAATAATTTCACATGACATCCAACAATGAAAATGGAGGATGGTTACTTTTGGAACCACCACTGTAGATGAAATAGCTAGAGTTTGAATAATCCATTTTGATTGGCCTAAAGCAACTATTGATGATGATGTCCACACATGAAACCATAATTTGTCTTTATGAATCACAAATGATTCCTAGATGGAATTTTGACAAGAAGCTCTAGTTTGTTTCCAATCAAATTATGTCAACATTAAAAATAGGTTTTATTCAATTAAAACATAATTTAATTTAATTAATAATTTAGCATATCTAAGAGGTAGAGAAATGATGTGGAATCATGAAATATTATCACCTAGAAATTTAATTCAACACTTTTCAAATATTCATTCCATGGTTAATAATTCCTTGTTTCTTTTCATCTCATCTATTCGTGATTCTAGACTTCATAGAAATGAATACAATCTTCATTCAAATTCTTATCAGGGCATGAAAGTGTTGCAAATGTAGATTTGAATGGTTTTAAGTGCCAACTTTTCTAGAAAACCTTAATAATTTAATCAAATAAAATAGTGTATGACAACGAGAAAGAAAACAGTGATATGAAAGGTTCCATGTAGAGGAATCAGTGTTCAAAATTATAGAACATTTGGTTGAGAAAATCATGATTTATAAACATTTCTTCATCCATGGAGACATGGGATAGAGAAATATAAGTGTGGCTATGTGGAGAGAAAAAGTTATTTTTCAATTTGAAACTAATTAAAATAGCCACTAAAATCATCGTAAGACATGTCCTTTTGAGCATGGAATACCAATACACAGGCCTACCAATCCAACTAGCACTTGTCACATGCCACCATTTGATTCTGTTTGTATTTATTTTAATGATTCTTGAAATATGTGTATACCACAGTCAGTGGGACCTGCCTAAACATGCATGTATAGGCATGTATGGGGGCATAAATCACGTGCGCTATTCTGTCGCCAGAATAGCCATGAACCAATTAATATCCCTCTCTAAACACATAGTCCAATGTCAAAATGTCAATCGAATAAATCCAGTACAAGTGGAAATTGAATAAATACAGTACAAGTGGAAATTGCATAATTCATGTTTGAAGACCAGTAATATATATTAAGTGCACCAATCGAGGCCCATGGGATCCTTGCCACATGTTGTAATTCTTATAAGAACACAAATATATGACAAGTGCATGTCGAGGTAAACCTACGAACCAATCATAGGAAAGAGAGCATCATTCCACGTGCTTACGAACCTCCTCCATTGCATGCAACATCAGTTTTGGTGTAAGAGGAAGTCAATGAAATGTTAGTGCAAAGTTTTAACGGTAAATGTGAACTAATGGGTAAGTGAGGCACACTTCCGAAGTACTTTGGGAAACAATTCAATGCCAAAGTGCATCATTTAAAGTTTTCACGAACTTATGGTGCACATCGGATTGGGATTTAGAACCTAACTAAAGTTTGAGCACATGTTTGAACGACACTTAGTGGTCTAGGAGAAAAGCACATGATTTCATGATTTATGGGAGTTAAAATCCAATGGCGCATGAATTAATGCCAGTGGGAACTAAATTGTATGTTGAGCACATATTTTAAGGGCCTTGGTAACTAGAATATCCCCCCATGGGCTCCTTGCATGTCCATTTCGAATCACTAAATTATGAATCAAGCATGTCTCATGATGACTTTTGAAACTAGTTTTAATAATTAAAGTGCACAATCAATGAATTTTTATAACAAAATCTCCTTAGGTGGACTTGGAGGATGTTCCAAAAACTTAAGGTTGATCTACAAGGCAAAATAAATACCTAGCCTAGGAAAAGGCATACGCATAGAAGTCATTGGAACTGATATAAATATTTAATCATACTTTAACAAGCCATGAGGAATAAAATTATTTCTGTGGTTCCACTAAATGAATGTAAAAACATTCTTTAATTAAATGATGCCTCCACAAAGCCTCAAGGGATGAAATTGAAAAATTATATATTAAGATGTAAATGACATAGTTTCACTAATATACGAATTTCTCTACCTTATGACATGAATTGGGTTAACGAAGACAATTTGAAAACTAACAGTTAGATGGAGAACCAAAAATAGTGTCAAGGGAAAAAAATAAACTAGAGAAGGACAATATGGTGTTTATACTCGAAATTCATGTTTTAAGTCATTTTAGCACATTCAAGAATAATTTAAAATGTTCAGATAGTCTGACTTTTTTTGCAGAAAGTATACTAGTTTATTAAATGAAGTGCTTATTGTACGCAAGAAATAAGTGGTAGATCCAATCTAAAATCATAATCTCATACCGCTATATGTTTTTAAATACATACCACAAAAGGGCACTACATTCCTCAATATATCTAGCTATATATGTTAAATGTGACAAGATCGTAATTTATACTAGAAAATAAAGCACTATGAAATTAGATATCACAATTAGTGGAATGGAATTTGGACGAAATAGGCATAGCCACTTACATTTACATATCATTTTTTAATATAATATATAGCTTGTAATAAAAAATCAACCACTAGACCTTTGATGTAACAGTACACAAGATCAATGAAAGCATCTACAAAGCAAAGGTTCCTTTCCAGGTCACAAAATAAATCGATGTCGGGCAAAAAACCTTTAGAGTTCCCTTAAAGAGGCTATATCAATAAAAAATATATAATCTCACACATAAAGTTGCTATACAACATGGGAAACATACAATAGGCTTTGGAGTTACATTTGAAACATCTAAAAAGGGTATTAAACTAGATCTGATTATATACAACATTATCTCTATATTATTTTCCTAAGAACCTATTGATTTTTGATATCACGGTTTTTTATATCAAATCCATTATTGTTGTTGTTTGCATTAAAATTTGTAAATATTATGAAAAAACCATTCTAAAATATTGTTTTTGATATTAGATAGGATATAGTCTATTCAGAAATATGTTTGATGCATTCACCTATGGAAGCTCTAAAGATTGTGTTTCAAAACAATATGATATCAATGAGGATTTAGACAAAGCCCATGTACTTCATTTACATTCTTTAATGAGCCAAATTTCATGGACATCTACATGACCACCATAGAGGCATAAGCATATATTGTATTTTTAATTTAAAGGTATTTTTTCATATTTAAAAATTATTTTGTATTAGATTAGGTAAAAAGAAGGGATTATGGCTCCGAGTGGCCTTACAATGCAAAAGATACAACGAGAGAAACACAACAAAGAAAATCCAAAGGGCGACCTCTACCAATGATTAGGGGAAAGAAAGAGACCAAACACAAAGGAGAAACAAAGACAATCGAATCTAGAAAGAACAACGTCAAAAGGACTTGACGAAGCTCAACAAGGAGAAAGCCTCAAACAAGGCCCCGTGAACGGCTACGAGTGTTAGGTTGATGCTTGGGATGGACTACCATCCACTCATCTCTATCATTCCCGGAGGCCGATAAGTCCTTTAGATCTACCACGATATTCATGCCACCTTCAGTCAACATTCTCCCACTCACCAGATTTTGACTTACATTAAACCCGCTATCCCCAGGAGAAGAATTGAAATTTAAATGCATCCTGCTCCTGTCATCACAGTTGGCTTCAGGTATCCTTGGAATATTAAAAGCAGTTTCCAAATTTGAATTTTTGTCCTCAGCAGCATTAAAGACAACCTCCCTCGAGTCTAAAACTGGGATCTGCGTTACCTTCTCTCGTTATCACTCTCACCCCCACTAGACTCAGAAGAAGAGTCAGCGACCTGAGCAATCGGTCTGCAGCGAGTAACAAGGGAATCATGCCCAGACTTGTTAACATTTTTACCACTACAACACCTTGTGGCATCGTAACAGACCTTTCTACAAGTATCACAGATAGACTTTGATTTTTCCACTTCAATCTCCTAAACAAATACAAAGTCTGGGATTTTCAATGCAATTCGATTTGGAACCTTCATTCCCAGGGGAACATTGATACACATCCTGGCGAACACCAATCTTGACCTTGCTTTCGTAGCCGGATCTAGAGCAATGAATACATCAATCCAAAGATCCAAAACCCAACAGAGTGTAATACATCAATATTTGACAAGTGTCCATCTTTGGTCTTCTATAGTGTTTGACAATTGAACGAGGATTAAAATTTCAAGGCTATGTGGTACATGGTTTCACGAATGGACGACAATGGTCCTCCATCAGCATAAAGGAGAACCAAAGAGTTTGTATGTGGAGACCAAGTTCTAAAAAATTTTAAATGCACTGTTACACTAATTAATTTCCCTTCACAGCTCATTACATGGCATTATATTGACTAAAAGATTTACATTTAAAAAATCTTGTTTATGAATGTACATAATAGGATAAATTTATATTTTTTGAAACCCTAGTGGAAAACGATGAGTTGAAATTCAAATAACATAAGAAACATAAGGAAACAAAAGTCGATTTTAGACCTATAATAAATAGATATATAAATATACTAGCACCAAAACAATTGTTTCTAGTCTCAAAAAAAAATTTTGCTTTTTACAATATCATTATCATTATTGAAAAGTTTATGAGTGTAATAATGTGATAGGTTATAATAAATTCTACAAAAATAATGTCTTGTTTAAGATTTACAAATTAGTTTATAGCATAAGCAATTTCATGTTAACTTATAGCATAAACAATCTCGTGATAATATTTTCTAATATGTAGAATGCACCTTCAAATATAAAACATATATATAAATTTACCTATTCAATTTTCAAACATAAATTCTTCACTAATTTAAGTGTTGATATGCTTTCCTACAACATGGCCAATTTAAATGCATGAGAGACCGTTCAAGACAATACCTTTGATTGTGTCAATTTTGGTTTTGTTAAATGAAATTGCTTATTTGGGGTGTAATGTATAATCGATATTAGTGAACAAATGCAAGGAAGAGTGAGTCAAATGTATGCATCCATTTTGTTTTTTCATCTGTTTTGACTTTTATTTTTCAAACAGCCACGACCAGAGTTTATTTTTTTGAATAACATCCATCCTGACCTAGAAAAGGTCGACTAACAGATTTTCCCGCGTCAAATTCTTGTTATTCAATTCAAATATTTCACATATTAATAGTATTAAAACGCGTTACAGGAATTTCAACATTGAATCATTCATTCTGCACGGCATCCCTCTATAAATATTTCCTTCATTTCTTTCATTCTTCATCTTCATATCCATCCCCACCTGCTAAACAGTATTACATTTCACCTTATCTTACTCAGCCAGCTATCTTTTTGTTGAGTTATTCAGTTGTATCCTGAACAGATTAATTGTCGAAGGCATCTCTGAAGAAGTTAAAATGGCAACAGCAATGTTTATCAAAATCGTTACGGTGCTGCTTGTTCTCAACGTTATATTTGTCGTCAATGTCTCTGCTCGACGATAACTTTAAGGAATATGTAAATACAAATGCAGCTAGTGAAAGTCTGTATTCAATTGCGGAGATGTTGGCGCATTGTATTAACTGTGGAACCCATATTTCAAAATCTAACTGCTGCCAAAAATAAGATAAGTCTGCATGTATTGTTCACGCTGATAATGAAACAAAGCTGCAAAAAAAATGCAAAGACAATGCGTAGCATTGAATGGCTATAAAAGAATAGAGGTGTTACCAGTTTAACCACCCTGCGTATGGCGAGAGATCGAAAAGTGACTTATCTGGTACTGATGCTCGGCTCCGTCGTTATCCGCAAACAGGGAATTTTTATTGTTATTTTTCATTAACAGATTAATTTTAATATAGAATTCAAATTATGACATATATTTGTTTATATTGGACTTTGTGGATGGCTGACGTAAATCATCTATGTTGGCTTCTTTCATCTAATGTTAATATTGTTAATCCTCATCAAGCTCGCATGCCGCCTTCCTCAATTTTTTTAAAATCCACGTCATGATTGTCAATGAAAATTAAGCACCGTACAATGAAAATTAACAGCATTGTTGATCCGTTAAGTATTTATTCTAATACTAGTAGGGGAGGAATGATGACTTCAACATGGTGGAGTTAGTCATCTAAAAAATCGATCACCTCTGTGTGTTGGATAGCTAGCAAAAGAGCAGTTTGTGAGTGTATGCATAATATATTTGGGTTTTGTGACCCAAATTATAACCGTCACTCACACTTAATAATATGGCACACTTGGTCTAATTTTCACCAAGGATCTGAAAAGTTCTTACAAGGCTAGATTGTGCCATGTTATCAACTCAACATTTTTTTTCCTTTGTCAACTATTTCTAGTTGCCAATGGAAGTGTTGTCGCATATGGTTCTCTCCGATCATTTTCCAATATGCTATCAATAGAATGGATTTGTCATTGGCATAAATTTCACATTCACGTAGTTTTATCTTAATATAATCCTTCTTCAGCATGGGCCCACATTATACCATATCAAACAAGTGTGGAGCTTATTGGCAATGCCAACTGGATAAACAAATTGGATAGAGTAGTGGAGAGATGACATCTGGTAGGTGACATGCTTCCTTTCCAAATTTTAGCACTAACTAGCATTCATTTGGCACAAAGCCTACTTCACCACCATGTATGAGTTGAGTCGTTCATTAGCCACTCTAGGGAAAACACCCTTTCATGATGCATTGTAATCACAAGCGGAGAATCTCGGAAAATGCATCCAAAACGTAGATGCTTGTAATGCCAAGGGTACATTGATCAAATCCAATATTCATTAGATCAAATTAGGAGATAGAGTTTCCAAACAATTATTCTAGTGCCTGAAATCTAAGCACTTGCACTAGAAAATCAAGACCATTTTGATTTAACAAAAAAATATTTATGCAAAAACTTAATTGTAGAGTCATGTATGATAAATAAATCCTAAAGTACAGATTCGGCACAAACAATAAGCTAATAAAATATAAAACCATAAGAAAAAGAGAGAGAGGAAAGGATTTAGTTGATTTGGGCTTGATCCTGTAACTAATCTAGATGGGAAAAATGGTGAACAAGAAGGGTAGACCACCATAGTTGTTCATTGTTAAAAGTGGAGCTAGCAGATAAGGCCAAATAAGGGCACCTAGATTGGGTCAAAGGCACCTAGGCGCCAGAGTTTTCTACTAGGCACCCGTGACTGTGAAGCTGGAAGGACCTTGGTTTTTCCTGTGTCGCGCAAGCGTCACTAGTAGGCGTTGTTGGTTACATGTATGACGCACCTTGATAGTTGGATGTACCTGTAACCTGCAAAACCCACAATACCACATCAAATCCAAAAAAAAGATGGCATCTGGGGAGTCAGACTGACCCCGACGGTCACCTGGCTGAGTGAAGTTATGACCGAGCGTTACACTACATCTTAGAATCCATGTACTTCTTGTGCATGTGTGAAAGAATTGTGCCCTAGGAGGCCCTTGTGCAAGTGCATGTGATAGTGGGTGGTAGTTAGATGTACCAATGTAAATAGATGTGTCGATGGAAAAATGAACTTCCCCTTCCTATGCAGTGTATGCAAAAAATGGAGTCCCTTGTCACTTGAATGGATGTTAGATGGATGCCTTAGATGCAACCTTAGGTGATGATAATAGATTAATAGAGCTTGGTCTCTTCTTTTTGTCACATATATTTGTATTTATATGATTCCCTAGGTTGAATTTTGTAATTAACAACTAGAAGGCCGACCCATTAGAAAATAAGATGCCCACAAGATAAACGAATCCCACAAAGAGTGAGTAAGGTTGAAAGAGGTCAGGGGCACTCAGAGGGGATGAGGACGTCGACGTACTAGCGTCCTAGTTGGGCATTGGTGTCTGAAGCAATAAAATATAAGTAAGTGAAATACTGACTAGGTTGTAGGGTGTAAAATCCCAAAAAGAAAACCAGAAACAAAGCAAAGAGGGTGAAGATAGTTGTTAATTACTATTTTTATCACTTAGGAATTATATAAATGTAAGTATGCCTTTAGGACCTATAAATGTACCCAAGTGCATGATTTTGTGTCTAAATTTTCCCCCATTTGTGTTGTTGATTGATTAATCAATAACATAAAGTATATAAGATATCCATACCTGATAACCATGTAGAGTGTGATGGTGATAACGTTCCTAGGAGACAAGTTAAAGTGTGGAGCAATAAAAATGAAGCATGAAAGCTAAGAAAGAGGAACTGACTTTAGGGGTGAAGTGTATTGTGTTGTACCGTGTTATACCTATTTTTGTAAGTCAAATATTATGAAAAATCTATAAATGTGTGTAAAATTAGTAAAAGGAAACCATGCACCTCATGATCATGAGTATAAAAAGGATAGAAAGATGTCCTGAAAAATGTTGTGTAGAGAGATTTTTCTTGGGCGATCTCACACCAAGAATGATTTTTTTGGGTGATCTCATACCAAGTGCAAGTTTTTTTTGCCGATTTCATGCCACGGTAGAAGATTTTTGGGGAGAGAGGTCTAATGTTACTCTCCTTCCATGAATGCTTCCCAATTATAAACCACTGCAAATGGTGTGATTCGTGTTTATTTTCGAGTTGTACTGTATTAGTTTTGTATTTTTTCTATGTTGAAATGGAGAAAGAATACATTCTACTTTTTGGCGGATTGTTCATGTATTGTGAAAACTTATGTGTGAAGTGTTGAAAACTATACTGATATGAGAAATTAGTTTTATCTACCCCCAATACATAGGCACCAAGGAGAGGTCAGCAGTGCATAGGCACTAGTGTCTGTATTTGGCCACTGGATTTTGTTTTGAATTGAGGGCCCAATTAATATTATAGGTCATTTATGTAACTGTATCCTGTGCTAATTATTTACTTGTGCATATATAATTTGTAGCTTTGAGTTGTTGTATGGGGTGTCTGATTCACCCAATGTATGCCCCCCTCATTTGGGGTGCATGTGATGTTGATAGGAGCATACGGCCTAAAGGAGAGGACATGAAACTAAACTAAACTGTGACCCTATAGGAGGGAGGGAATGTACATGGTAGAAACCAAGGCACATGTGAACAAGATGACTAGTATGATGTGTTAGTAGAAATCATATTAAGAATGGAGTAGAAAATAATGTAACAAGCAAGTGTGTATACAAAAGAGACTGCAAAATGTGGGTTTTAGACATGGGACATATCTCACAATGTCACAAGACAATAAGGTCCTAAATGTCCAAAAGCATATAGTGTGCATACAAGACAAAGGGAATAGCCCAAAAAAATAGCATACAATGGGAAACAATCTCAAGAAAAGTGTAATAGGAAACCATGGAACCAAATAGTTCTTGTTATCCAAAATAAGCTCATGCTTATTTTTCGTTAACTACACCCATTTTTCCTCTTTTAGTGCTTCATTCCATTTTTTTAGATATTCTAAGAAATTAAGGATTCCTAATAGCATCTTCATCAGGTGGGAAATTTCTTCCCCTTTCCAAAAATATAAATAAGTCCCTCTAACTCCTCATATTTTACAAGTTACCAGCCGCCGGTCCTTGGAAGGATGTTTTTCCAAAGTCGGGCTGATGGACATGGGGAAGACTTTTCGCCAAGTGGAAAATTGTAGTTACAGGGTCACATAGGAAAATTTTCCCAAGTAAATTTCGGTTTGGTGGGTTTGCGGGGAGTTTTGGAACATTCTTGCTTTTTGCAAATAGGGTACAAAGTGAATTTTGGGCCCGCAAGCCTGCGGGGGATCTTAAAGCCAAATGAAGAAAAATGCCTAAGGCTCACAAAGGGAATGTGGCCATGTTGAAAAGTCAAAACATGAAGGTGGGTCGTCAGAGGCAGTTTGAAATTTTATCCCCGAAAAAGCATAAAGTGGAAAAATGTGCTGCACCTCTGCTAATGCCCAAGGAGCCACGTGTCAAACCTCAATTACATATAGGCCGGTGGGCCTGGGGAGGGTTTTTCACCCAAATGGAAAATGTGGACCGGTGGGCCTAAAGATGATGTTTTGCCAAAAATGAATTGTGGGGCTGTGGGGAAATTTTTGCATTTGTATTTTTGGTGCCAAAAGGTGCAACGTGAGTTTCGGGCCCGCGAACCTATTCTGCTAACTGGTTTTCACCATTTTTTTATGGACCCAATTCAAACATTCAAATGGACATGTATTTCCATCCAATGCCTAAAATTCAACAAATTTGGTACCATTGGAAAGGTCTCGATCTCATCTATGACATGAGAGCTTGAAAATTTAATTTTGATGAGCTTAGGTGGGTGAAAAATGAGAAAACATCTTTCAGGCCATTAATATAGAATCTGGTTGCTTCAACTACCAGATCTGATTTGATTCGATCCGTCATTCTTCCTTCTTCAAAACACTGAACAGACATAGGGAACCAGACTCAAAAAATTGTGGGCAGATTCATAGGGGGGAATTTATGGTTGGTGGTTGGAATTTAGTAGTAGTGTTCGATTGTCCAATTTAATTTTGATGAGCTTAGGTGGGTGAAAAATGGGGAAAAACATCTTTCAGGCCATTAATACAGAATCTGGTTGCTTCAACTACCAGATCTAATTTGATTCGATCTGTCATTCTTCCTTCTTCAACACACTGAACAGACATAGGGAACTAGACTCAAAAAATTGTGGGTAGATTCACAAGGGGAATTTATGGTTGGTGGTTAGACTTTAACAGCAGTGTTCAATTGTCCCTCCTCTCTCTCTCTTATTCTTCCTATATATTGTACATAGAGGGGCATATTTAAACGGATTGGTCATTATTTTCTCTTCTGCCTCCTCTCTCTTTCTTCCTTAGGGTAGAATGCGGAGTCTACGTCTCATTTCATGGCTCTGTAATGGCATTTCTCTTGCCTCTTAGCCACTGATGATGCACTGTGTGAATTTTTGGAGCAATAAAATCTGTTTTGTGATGTATTTGTCCATCCTTATGCTTATTTTATTGTCTCTTCTTTCCTCTCGGCACTGTAGGGTATAATTTGCATACTATAATGTTTATTACAGGTTTCTGGGAGCTGTGCTTACTGGGTTTTGGAGTGGTGTTCCATTTGAAATCTATCTATAGTTTTTGGTGCATCTCGTCCACCCTCTCCTTTACTTGCCTCTCTCCACTTCAGGCAGTTTGGGTCTGTGATCAGCCACTTCTTTTTCTGGTGTATCATTGCTTAGTGTAGGCTCTCTTTGCCCTCTCTCTCTTTCCTATTCTCCTTAGAACAGGTTAGATTATGATTAGGATGGTATAGCTCTTCTTGCACCGGAGTATCTTGTGACAGGTAGATTAGGAAGTAGGAACCGAGCCTTCAATAGAGGTCCATCTCAAGGTTTTACAAGTCCCACAACTTGAGATTCTGGTCTATCAATGTTGGCACGCCTAGTGGGACACCGAAGTGCCCCAATTCAACTCTAGGACATTCGAGGTGTGCTTTGTGAGATTCATGCACTTTAGAGGCTCATTCAACTTGTACATCTGGTGAATCCATCTGGTTAGCGACCCAGTCTTCTAAGTTTTAGACCTTTTCCATTCATTTTACCAATTTCATGAATTTGTGCAATCATGACTTCATTTCCATCTTGGAACTCACATTTGTAGAATTAACAATATATTCCACCACTAATGATTTTCCCTAGCTTGTGGAAAAGTCAGGCATTATGAACAGTAGTTGAGAGACCATTATGATAACCCAGTAAGAGCGAAAGAAGATAAAGTAGACGAAGAAGAGGCCATGAATCTTAGGAAGATACAAAGAGGTGGTTACACAGACAATGGTAACTAACTAAATGGACAATGCTGATCTGCTCGAGGAAGAATCAAGTGAATAGAAGCTATCTTTTTGCAGTCTCTTGGTAGATCACAGATGAAGGCATGGTAGGATGGCAGATTTTCATGTAGTGCACCTTGATAAATGGAGAGGCCCTTTTCCCAAGAGATTGAAAACCTCAGGAGAAGCTTGACTGACATGGAAAGAAGATGAAACCTCAACTAGCACAGTGGATTGAGGCTATTAAGCCTGAAAAGTTGTGATTATAATATTATGTGCAAGTCTATGTCAATGGGTAGGTATGCACCAAGGAACAAGTCCTTCATTTTCTAATTCTCAGAGGCATTAACCACTTGAGTAGTGAGTGATGAGAACAAGCCCCTCATTTTCTAGCCCATGTGTTGACTTCTATGAAAGTTTAGAACATTTGGAGATGGAGATAACAACATTAGAGAATGCTACCCTATTCCCTTCCAAGTGAAATCATGTCCCTCCAAGAGGTAAACAAGATAGTTCTACTTCCATTACCACCAGAGAGAGATTGCAATAGATATTTGAAATCTCATCCACCCCTCCTATTTCCTTCTCAAGTTAAGGATATAGAGATAGAAGATACAAGAATCCAATCAAGTGTAGCAACAATAAGAAGAGGAACCCGTTTATGATGAAGAAATGATAGAAGATCAGAAGCATAAGGTGACAATAATTTGGTCCTGACAGGAAGGTCCCCTTGACAGTTGAAGCAGAGATAGAATGGAGAGGATGAGGTTTGAAGAAGCTCCGTGGTGGAAATATAGGCTTAAGTTATGACATAAGAGAAGTAAAAAAATGAGAACCAAACACATAAGTAGGAATATTCTGTTTACTGCAGAGAGAGAAGGTCCCTAAAGATGAAGCACCATATCTAAAGAAAAGATGAAGATCTATCCCAAGCTACACTGGACCAGTTAAGAAGGGAGAGAAAAACACTGGAGCTCACTCCAATTTTCTTACCCCTAGAGTATGATGCAGGAGCATCATCTCAATGGCTGTGTAGGACCATAAAGTTTTCATGTGGTCATCAAATTTTTTCTTGAAGGGGAGTTTACAGAAGAACTTGTAAGTGCTTCCTGAGTCACTTAGATGTGCTATCCATGGGCTAATGTCGAAGAAGAGTTTTTAAAATTTGAAAATTGTACTTTCCCTCTAAAAGGAAAAATGGGAACCATTTTAAGACCAAGTTGCTTATTTTCTTAGGAGTTTGAAGCCATTTTAGAGGTCATTTTTGAGCGTGTTAAATAGGATAACATAGGTGGCATATTAGGAGTAATAACATGGAGGATTGCTTTGATGGTCAGAGGAGCCCATGGAGATCATAGTAAATCTTAGTGTTGTGTATAAAGCAACCATGTGACCAAGAGGTATCAAATGCTCTTATTACCAGTGAAAAAATGACTTGGGAGGATATAAAGTGCCATTATGTAACATGTTATTGACTTATCATTCAACAGGATCAAAATATTGGGAGTTTAGGAGCTCCAAGATTTTAAGATATGAAAATTCTATGTTCTGCAAATTATGTGGATGGGCTAAATTCAAGTGTATGTCATCATCCCTCTAAGTACCATTGTATTTGTATAATTTTCATGAGATGAATCTAGTTCATGAAGGTGTATTTTCAGAGCCATGTGAAAATTCAAAGGATTAGTCTCTAATCATCTCATTGTATGAATGTTTCATGTGTGGTTTATTGTTAGCCATCAGTTGTATAAGCTCTTGAGAATATTTTGTACCAGCATCTTGGTAAATAGTTAGGTTTAATGGAGATAAGAAAAATGAGCTATGAAGGAATATTATGCATTGAGAGGGTTACCATCAACACCTCAAGTTTTAACTCAATGCATGTCAATTTGAGGAGGTAATTTTCAAGAATGTTAGTATTCTTTGTTGATCTTGAAGCTATAAAGTATTCAACCTCTTAAAGTAAGTTGATACCCTGTCAGATGATACTATAGTAGGCCTTGGAAATTTCTTGCACGAAACCATTTACATGGGTCCCCTGTGAATTAACAACAAGATTGAAGGTACTTCTCCCTGCTAGTGTTTTTAAAGATATAATCTCTTTATAGTCCCTTTTCTAATCCATTTAGTAGTAGTAAGTAGGACATGGTTTTGGTGTTGAGCAGAACCTTGAAGACCAAGGAAACCCTAACTGCAAGAGGAAGAGTAAGGGAAATTCGATGTATGTTTTTTGTCAGGATAAAGATGTATTGTTCGAATCTACTCTGATGAGGTGTAAACTCTTAGGCCCTACATGATAGTTCTAGACTCTAGAGAGACCCATAGTTTACATGTAACAGTTGAAAATTTGGCAAATAAAACACAAATTTTAAGGAACTAAAATTTTCCTTCTCGAGGTTTTAGTACAAACCCTCACTGATACACGTTTGAAAAAATCACTTGAAACCAAGAAGTCTAGACCTAGAGTGTTTTGGTCTTCTAACATGAATAAATGACCTTGAGGGTTCCTAATTTTATTGAAGTGTCTATCAAGGGAGAAGCTTGCAAGACAACAGTTTATGCACATAGATCATTTTGACAGTAGCAAGACCCAAGTACTACATGCATATGTTTAACTAACATCAGTGTTAAGAAGGTTCAAATTTTAGGGGTTAAATGTTTTAGTAAGATTCTAAGTGGAGTAATTGAAACCCATTTAAAAACTCCTAATTAAGATCAGATGGTGAACTGGATGATTCTCAGACTTAGATTCTTCTAGAGATTTCCATGAGAGGATTCCTAAATGGATTTAGGAAATTTTCATCAACTAGTGCACATACATGTAAACAATGTCATCCTGGAAGCTAGGGTTTGGCTACCTAAGGAAGAGAAGATATGGACTTAGCAAAATAATTCAAAGGAAAAAATTGACCCTAGGGGGATTATCTTGTCAAGAGGATGGGGGAAAGAGAATATGAAAGTATTAGCGGGTCTAACTAGGTTGCTTAGGGATTTTTTCCCACAGTGCAGAAAAAATTCATATGTCCTCCCGCACCTCCGCGGGACCCGTTAGACTCGCATCGAGCCCAGGTTCAAGCAAAAAAAGTGCTGAGGGGTTGGTGAAGCGGCGGGGGGAGATTGGCGAATTATGCCACTAAAGGAGGCAAAAGGGATACACTTGATTTGGTGCAGGTAAGTCCACCAGTGGATAGTAGTAAAGGAATGAGAGCAAAGAAGAGTCACGGACCACATGAAGGAAAGAACATTTGCTTTGACATTTGTACCAAACCCTTTTTAAAACACCTAAGAATTGGACAAAGGGGTTCTGCCATACCCACTGCCACCCCCATTTTATTGCCATGTGACACGTTGTCATTAGTTGTTCTAACTCATGGGGCCACCATAGAAATCCTTGTTCTTAAGAGTTTCTAACTGGCAGTTTTAGCAAAAGGGGGACAAAACCATGCCTCTACTACTACCCCCATGATTTTCAAATGGCATCCTGATGATTGAATGTAGGCCAGTGGAGTTATAAGGATAATTGTGCCAAAAGTTATTTTTAAGGTTTTAACTTCTAAGACATTTTCCCGCACATTAGAAGTAAAAACATGTCAACACGTGATTTGGTCGCAGGTTAGCTTGAATGTGGGAAAAATTGGGAACATTTTTCTGAAGTCTAAGAGTGTTTGAATGATTTTAAGTTTAAAAAAGGGTCCGAACTAACTAACTTGTTTGACGTGTCAGCATGTGAATTAGCTGTGGGCCAGAGGGGTTATGGGAACCACTGGAAATTATAATTCTATTGGTAATAATTTTCAGTTTTAGCATAAATTTACATGATGGTTTCAGGTCCACCGAGTTGTGCCATTAGAATGTAAAGTGTTCCCTATTAGTATGAGAATCGATTTTAGGCAGTTTCGGAGCAGTTTTAGAGTAGTCTGGGAAAAGAGTAAAATTTGGAGGTTTCTAAAAGTTAGAGTTATGAATTTGTTTTATTTTTTTGAGTGCCAATTTGAAGTAAAACTTCAAATGGCCATAACTTTTGATAGGAAGTTTATATTTGGGCAAACGAGGACTTTTCAAAAATCTCTCGATGCCCTCTTCACACAAAAATTATCAATTTTGGAATTTGATGAAGTTTAAGTGGTCAATTTTGAGAAACCAATCTACAGGGTTTTTAATTAGTGAACTGGCAATTTTCAACTTCTCAATTTGGAAAATTTGATCTCCTTCTTCACTCAACATGTTGAACAGACATGGAGGATTGGTCTAGGGATTTTTTAGAGTGTTTTAGGAGAGTAAATTTTTTCAATTTATTTAGGGTTGTATTTTTCCAACAATAGACAAAAAAATGACTATGCAAGTTTCAAATTGGATTTTAGAAAGTTTTGAAGGATCTTACTTAAATGTTAGGTTCAATTTGAATTCCTTAGGACTTACTAAGTATGAATTTCAATTTTTCATATCTTATTGCTAGGTGTAAATTGGAGTTGCTCTTTTTTATAAAAAAGAGAATTGCCAGAGTAAATTTTATAACAATGGTCTTTTCTTTTAAGTCTGCATGTCAATTTTATCATTTAAATGTGGGTATAGTTTCTAAACTAGTCTAATACATCTACTTGATTTAAGTAACCATTCAATTCCAAGTTAAAATTACAATTCGTGATTTCAATTTTAATATAGTTCTAAGTATTCAAAAATAATATACTTCCTTCCTATGCATTCTTCCTTTTTCAAACAACAATTTTAATCTTAACGGCAAATCCAAATCCAATACACAATACAATTTTGAAAGTTAAGGTAATTCTTTATTCATTTCCAATACAACTTTACAATCTTCTCCTTTCCATTGATTTCTAAAATACAAAATACAATGCATATAATGTCTCTTACATTTCTTTTCCAAAACAGAGAGTAAAATATATCTCCTTTACATTTCAAATTCTAGTCTTCAGTATTACATTACAAAAAAAAATGTCTTCACATAGCAATTATTTATAAAAATCACCCACTTCAAGTGGGAAGGGTTACAATGCACTTGCATAAAAGAAGGGACTGTCAAACTATATTCCTCTTGCTCCAAAACAGCAGCATGCTAGTTTCTCCATATTTTCATATTAATCACAAAAAGGAAGGGGGAAAGGAAACAATCTCCACCCAACCAAGACATCCAATGAGAATGGAGAAGCCATCCTTCCTCATTGGCCCCCGAGCCCCAACTATATTGAAATAGGAGATGATAATCAACTCATGGCAACAATGCTTCCACAACAAACATGCAGTATTTTTTCACATGCATAATACAATAAGAAACACAGTCCAACAAAATAGCAGTTCGCAACTACATTTGAAAACATTCACACAAAACTTAGGCTTGATCAAACAAGCCAAGAAGACCAAGGAACTATGGGGAAACTACTTATGCCTCATAATTTGGAAATTGGGAATCCACCAATAATCATACCACCAATATAACATATCATATCCCATAAACCTTATTCCTCCCAACCCCTCCTTATTTCCCCCCAAAAATTTTCTCTTATGCCCCCCCCAAGAGTAAGAAATGCAAGCTATTTCTTTTCCATGGTGGATCCCAATCGAAACTCCCTCAACAATAAAATTGATGCCATTGGCATTTCCTTAACCCCCCATTTTAAATCCCCATAGCCTTCTCCTACACCATATCCTAAGCAATCTACCCAACTAGCCAACAACACATAACACATTCACCATTTCATACATGCATGCAAGAGAAAGAAAACATTTTTATAAAAAGGCTCGAGCTCCTACCTCTCCATAATGGAGTTTGTTCCAAGATCCACAAGCTTTCCAAATGCCAAAATTCAATCCAAAACCAGCAATGCTCAAGCATGCAAAAGACTCCAAACTCCTTCGACAAACAAGCTCCCAAAACAACAAGCAAAAATTCACCCCCAAGAGGAATAAACAAAGTTTCAACAACCACCAACAAGTAAGGAGTTCCAAATTTAAAGGAGAGGGAAGAGAAGAGGATGATGTGGATCCATGTGGGATGCCACACCATTCTTCCTCAACCCCAAGACTAAGTCAACATCATGAACCTAAACATAATAAATAAAAATGACAATTTAACTTACCCACTCCAAAATAACCCATACCCCAAAAGGACTGAATTTAAAATATGTAAGAGAAGTGCAATAAAATCTTACAATTATTCATTTCAAAATACAGTAAAAGGGCCTAAATTTTACCTCCAAACCATAGGTATGGTTGGTGAATAAATTTAAGAGGTGTGGGACAAGTTAACTTGTCCCACAAGCCTCCAAATATAGCCTCTAAGGACAAATTCGAATTCCTCAGAGGATGAAGTGTCTTTCACTCCAAAATCTATCTTACATATCCCTTACACATTCTTACACATTTATTACAGACTTCTACAACATTACATTTAAGATCAACAACTTCATTAATTACCTTCTTATGACATATTAATTTATTTATTTTAACACATGATTATTCACTACATTAGTACGACATATAATAACTAAAGAAGGGGGTAATACATCACAAAATAAGCACATGCAAACATTAATAAGGAAACCACATAAATGAATACACAAACCCATGGTCACATATAGTGGAATTCCCCCCCATGGGAATCCCTAAAAGAACACAGCACACACACACACAACACAGTTTCCATGGTGACCTTGTTGAATTCACCCAGAATTCTAATATGGTTAGTCTCTAGTCCCCTGACATTGTTGTGATATTTTAACCTGCAAAACACAAATACCTCCTTCGGCCTCGTGGCCATATCAGAACATCTAAAATGATATAAACAACATCTCAAGATCATCTAAAACACATGAATCACAAAAACATCAAGAATTCAACATTAATATTTTCAATTAATTAATCAACTATATCATCATCAATAATATTCCATACTAGGTCTACTCAATATATCCAATGTCACATGTCCAAATCAACATCTATATTATGTCCATGTCAAACAATATATCATCATCCACATATAAAAAATGTCTCTAGTAACCATCATGCATAATAACTAAATCCAGATCAATAACAATCCATGATATACCATTTAACCATCATAATAAAACAAAACATAATTGTGTCCATAGTAAGATTAATAGTATCAATATCAGTATCTAAAGTGTCAAAGGGAAGTGGGCACTAAAATTTCTAGAACAGGTTCAGGGTCAGTAAACAAGCAGTCGGGCTAGCAGCGGCTCGGGGATCAAATTTTCAAAGAAAAAGGATCAGTATCAGGATATTATTCTTGACTCCTTGCCGAATGGATTCTTCAAGGCTATTGGTCCCTTCATCTAGCAGGAAGATGTCCCCTATGAGTCATCAAATTGTTATCCAAAATAAGCTCATGCTTTATTTTGGTTAATTGCACCCATTTTTCCTCTTTTAGTGATTCAATCCAATTTTTTAGATATTCTAAGCACTTAAGGCTTCCTAAAAGCATATTCAACAAGTGGGAAATTTCTTCCCCTTTCAAAAAATATAAAGAAATCCTTCTAACTCCTCATATTTTGTAAGTTATGGGCTGGCGGGCCTTTGAAGGATTTTTTTCCAAAGGCAGGCCGACGGACCTGGGGAAAACTTTTCGCCAAGTGGAAAATTGCAATTGCGGGGACATGGAGGAAAATTTTCCCAAGTAATTTTCAGGTTGGCAGGTCTACGGGGAGTTTTGGAACTTTTTCGCTTTTTGCAAATAGGGCGCAAAGTGAATTTCAGGTCGGCAAGCCCGCGGGGGATCTTAAAGCCAAATGAAGAAAAATGCCTAAGGCTCGTAAAGGGACACGTGGCCATGTCGAAAAGTCAAAGTGGGAAGGCAGGTTATCGGAGGTAGTTTGAAATTTTTTCCCTAAGAAGGCATAAAGTGAAAAAATGAGCCGCACCTCCACTGATGCCCAAGGAACCACGTGTCAAACCTCAATTGTATGCGGGCTGACAGGCCTGGGGGGGTTTTTCACCCAAATGGAAAATGCGGACTGGCGGGCCCGAAGATGATTTTTTGCCAAAAATGAATTACAGGGATGCCGGGAAATTTTTACGTTTCATATTTTTTGTGCCAAAAGGCACAAAGTGAGTTTCAGGCCCGTGGACTCATTTTGCTAACAGGTTTTTGCCATTTTTGTATGGACCTGACTCAAACATTCAAATGGACATATCTTTCGATCCAGTGCCTGAAATTCAACAAATTTGGCACTGTTGGGAAGGTCTCAACCTTGTCTATGCCATGGGAGCCTAAAAATTTAATTTTGACAAGGTTAGGTGGGTGAAAATGGGAAAATGTCTTTCAGGCCATTAATGCATAATCTGGTTGCTTCAACTGCCAGATCTGATTTGATTTGATCCATCGTTCTTCCTTCTTCAACATGCTAAACAGACATAGGGAGCTAGACTCAACATATTGTGGGTATATTCTCAGGGGGAATTGATGGTTGGTGGTTGGAATTTAGGAGCAGATTTCAATTTTCCCTCCTCTCTCTCTTATTCTTTCTATATATTTTACAAGAGGGAAATATTGAAGGTGTTGTTCATCTTTTCTCTATTGTCCCCCCTCTCTTTCTTCCTTAGGGTAGAATCTAGAGTCTAAGCCTCCTTTCATGGAATTTCCTTGCCTCTTTCCCACTGATGATGTACTGTGCAACTTTTGGAGCAATAGAATATGTTTCGTGATGCATATTTCCATCCTTGGCTCATTTTATTGTCTCTTCTTACCTCTCATCGTTACAGGGTATACTGTGCATATTATATTGTTTGTTGCAAGTTCTATGTGAAATCTATATCTTTTCTGTGGTGCATCTTATCCACCCTCTCCTCTGCTCACCTCTCTCCACTTCAGGCAGTTTGGGTCTGTGATCAGCCACTTCATTTTCTGGTGTACCACTAGTTAGTGTAGGCTCTTTCACCCTCTCTTTCTTTCCATGTCCCCTTGGAACGGTTAGATTAGGATTGATTAGATTCTGCATGCAATAGAGTAGCTTGTGGCCGGTAGATTAGGAAGTAAGAATCCACTTTCTTCAGAGGTCCATCTCAAGTTTTTCAAGTCCCACAACTTGAGAGATGCTCCCATGTTGTGCAAACACACTGAATGCCCCACTCACACTCAAGCCATTAGCGGGTGCTATGATTCTACACTAACAGTTCCTACAAGGAAAATGTTGCACATGAAGCACCCATTAGAAATTTAGAAAGACAAAGAGTATGTCAAAGAGTGTATAGATCAATGTAAAGTAGTGTGCGAGTAAGAATATGAAGTATTAAATAATTAAATAATAGCACATGGGATATGGAAGAGTAGTAAATGTAGATGAACCTAGGAGCCATGGTGGGACTAGTAAGAGGTACACTTTCAAGCATCAACACTACGTGTAAATATTTATATAAAGCCTGCATTAACCACTAAATAACAATTGAATGTGCATGTGTATATAGAAAATATATTGACATACTAAGTATTATTTTATCATGGGAAGCAAAGTGTACATGTAAGTAAAAGCAAACAAGAGTAAGTGCAACCAAGATATGTGATATATAGTGTGTGAACGAGATATAATGGTATGTAATGTGGATGTAATAGGGGCAACACACTCCCCAATTAATGTGTATGAGTATGTATGAGATGAGGTTCATTTATAAAATACCCCTCAATAATCAATAATGAACAATAGAATAGGAGTGTGTCATCGGGAAATGGTTTGATAATGTGTGCTAGAAAGATATGATCAATGAAGCATATAGCATAAGGAGTGTGAATATGGTGAAGTTCATTTAAGATTTAGACCCTCAATAGTCAAGTATGAACCGTGGAACTATAGTGTGTCATAGGGTGGTATGATGTGTGAGAATTGAATGCTAGAAAGATGTATCATGAAGCACAAAGCGTGAAATGTGTAGTGTGTGAGGTTCATGGATGTATTATGCCCTCAATATTCAAGTTTGAACATTAGTGCAAGAGTGTGTCATAGGGTGGTGACGATAAAATGTGTGTATCAAAGGGTTTGTATTGATGCTTAGGAAATATTAGGCATCAAGCACGGAGCGTCAAGTGCATAAGATGAGAGATACATTTAGTAGTAATTCAAGTGGGGAGAACCTATGATGCCCCCACCAAGTGTGTAAGAGATGAAGATCTATGGTGGTGTTTGAAATGTGTCCCAACCATCAATGTAAGAAATAGTTTTCTTGAAAAAATGAATTGGTGGTAGCTTATGTGGGATTGATAACATTGTAGAAGACTTGAGAGGAGGGGTTGGGCCAATTTATAAAGGAGGTTTCTTAGGAGATGGTGATGCAATAAAATACTTAGTTGGAGGAGGTGATGGAGGATGGACCTTGAGAGGTGATTACTTAGTTGGAGTGGGTTGCATAGGTGGAGCTTGAGTGAACGAAGAAGGAACATTAGAAGTGATAACATGATGCTCATTAGACATATATTAATCAAAACTAGGAACCCATTGGGATGTAGCATTTGGAGATGAACATGTAGAAGCAATTTGTGTGGAAAATGAAATGATGCCATAATTCTTAAGGTGTCCAATTTTTCATTTTAGAGCATAGAAATAATTGTCATTATGTCCTTTAATTCAATGATAATTGCAATATAGATGACCCTGATATTTTGAAAGATGATAAGGAGGATAATAATGAGTAGATGTCAAGTTCATCAATTGATGAGTGAGGAGATGAGTTAGAATATCATGTTTTTGAGCACTGAAATCAAACTTGAGAGGCGTGAGAAGTGGTAAGGCTTGGGGTTCACTGATATGAGCACATGTAGAAGATAGAGAAGGATAATGAGATGTATAAGAAGAACTAGCATTAGATTGAGCAGTATCTTTGATATGTTGGATTTAAGATTTAAGAGATGAGATCATTATTTCCATAACATGAATTTTTATTGAAATAAAGAATGCAAAGCTTGAATTGAATCTAAATTGGGTTTATTAGATGGAGGATTATGAGCGATAGAGTCACTGGATAAATTATTGAAAATGGCATTTACTTGAGCGAGTGATGGCGTATTCTGATGGAGATACATAGTTTCTAGGGTTTTTAAAGAACATCCTTGAAATTGATATACATTTGAAGTAAATAATGCAAATAAATTTGAGGAATTTTAGGATCCATGAGAGAAGAAAAAGAAGGATCCAAGTGTATTTGAGTAAAAAAAAATTCTCCCTATAATAAATCCCATTTACACATCCCTATGTCATTTTTAATGACACTATATAAGTAACATTAACATCATCAAAAATTTATTTTTAAAAATAGATTTACTCTAAACCCTAATTACAGAGTCACATATGATAAAAAAATGCTAAAGAATAGATTCGACATAAGAAATAATATAATAAAATGTGAATCCCTAAGTGCAATAAAGAGAGGAAAGGACTTAGCTGATTTGTGCTTTATCCTGAAACTGATCTAGATGGGAAAACTGATTAACAGGAAGGGTAGACCGTCACATTTATTCACTATAAAATCTGGAGTTATCGAATAAGACTAGAAAAACGTACCTAGACTAGGTCAGGGGTTCCTTGGCACTAGATTCTACTACTCGGTGCCTGTGACTATGAAGATGGTTGAAACTTGATTTTTCCTATGTCACACAAGTGTTGCTAGTAGTCATTATTGGTCTCCTATATGTCACACCTTGATTGGTGGATGTACTTATAACTTGCAAAAGAAATATTCACCTACAAAACCAAAAATACCATATCAAATCCAAAAAAGAAAGATGCAATATGTGGAGTCATACTAACCCTAGAGGTCACCTAACTAAGTGAACTTACGATCGAGCACTCCACTACATCTCAAACTCTAGGTAGTTCTTATGCGTGTGTGAAAGAATCGTGCCCTAGGATTCGCTTGTGCATGTGCATATGATAGCAGGGAGTAACTAGATGTACCAATGTAAATAGATGTGTGGATGGAAAATAGAACTTCCCCATCCTATGAAGTGTATGCAAAAAATGTAGTCCCTTGTCCATTAAATGGATGCTAAATGGATTCCTTTGATGCACTTAGATGCCTTTAGATGCAATCTTAAGTGATGGTAATAGATTCTTAGATCTTGGTCCCTTATTTTGGTCACATATATTTGTATTTATATGATTTCCTTGGTTGAATTTTGTAACTGACAACTGGAATTCCAACCCATAAAAAAACAAGATGCCTAGAAAGAGCGAGTAAAGTGGAAAGATGTCAGAGGCGCCCAAAAGGGACGAGGGATCCCGAGCATTGGTGTCTTGTCTAGGCGATGGTGTCTGAAGCTATAAAAGATAAGAAAGTGAAATACTGACTGGGTTATAGGGTTAAAAATAATAAAAATAAAACCAACAACAAATTAAAGAGGCCAAATATAGATGTCAATCACTAGTTTCCTTACTTAGGAGTCATATGAAGCTAAGGATTATTTACCTAGAAATGTACCTAAGTGCATGATTTTGTGTCTACACATTCAAAAATGTAATTAGGACCTTACTACAGAAATGGATGTAGTAAATTCCTTCTTCCACCATTAGCAATAATTTTTTAAGCTCTAGAACATTCTTCAAAGTGATAAGTAACACTTGATCAATGCATTGTTATTGTCCCTTGCAAGATTTATTTAGCTCAAAGTGTGACATGAAACAAAGTTCTTTCAAGTGAATATCTTTATAAGGTGGTTTCCCACATGGGTAATGCTAAATCCCCAAGCTAGGATGGAATTCCTTAAAAACATTATAAAACCCTTTATGGTGTTGTGGTGTTGTCAGACGAGACATATTCTTAGTTTATCTTAAAGATTTTGAATCCAATTTGTTTGGGTGGTTTATTAACCATAATCATATCAAATTCATTCCCAAGATGAGGGACCAAAATCTTATCTCTAATTAGAAGAAAATCACCCTATTTAATTTCTTTTATAAAATAATTTCCGAGGCTTTAGCATTACACATCTGACAACTAATGCCTAAAACTATTAATCTAGAAAAAAACAAGGTTTATTAAAAAAAATGTATCCTAAACAATAGCATTTTTATTTTGGAAGGTATAGAATAGGTTTTTTGGTCTGAATAGAAATCCTTATTTATGAAAATAGATGTTTGAAATCCTCTGACATGATTAAATGGCACAATTAATTCTATAAATTCTCAAACCACTTACTTTTAGGTCAAATTTTATCTACTCATTGTGAATGTTGTTTTCTAATGCTTCATCTTATCTCTTTGTTATTTGTATCATTTCTTAATATTTTTTCCTCTTTCATTCAATTCAATAGGTCTTCCCTCTGACACTTTTGTTGTATCATTTATCCACCAAAGTATTTACCTACCTATTAGTCAACGCCTCTAAGAAATGGGTGGTGAAGGGAATCTCTCTTCTAGGATTTCATCCCACATAACTTGTCAATGGCCACTCCACTAATGAAATATTTCTCACATTGTAAGAAGATAAGAATAATAGTGATCATGTTATGCACTGCCTTGACATTTATTTCTTAACTTTTATCTTGAGAATTTAATGGAAGAATAACCAATGTAACAAACAATCCTTTCTTCCTCCACCTCCATAGTTGAATGTGTTTTAATGGATTAATTAAATTTTGAATGGAGAAATATTCCAATTTATATGCATACCTTTTGTATGTCAAGCAACATTCTATTTCCTTTAGAAATATTTAGTTGAAAGTGTGGAGAATAAGTTCTCCTATTGGATAAAAAAAACCACTTTTCTTAGCTAGTAAATTTCAAATTTTCTACCAAGTTCTTCCTTCCATGCATGTTTATTACTCATCTTTTTGGGATCCCCAATTCGTACAAAATACTTGAGAAATTGTTCAAATAATTTTTATGGGATAGTTTGAAGCTTGACAAAGGTTTTCATAAAAATTATTTGGAATGTTGTTTCCTAAACAAGGAGTTTAGTGGCCTATGATTGTTGGACATTAGGTGTCAAGGCATTGCACTAAATGGATAATTCATGTTATTAAAGGGAGTGAATTTTGGAAAATACTTCTTCATAATTGTAAAACGGATATCACTTGGAAAGGGTTGGGATTTCAGAACCTAGTCATCATCAAAGATCTAATGAAACTAGTGTGCTCATTCATTATTGAAATCGTTTGGATGTATTTGGAAAAAATCGTACCTTATCTTTTTATAGAATGAATATGAGTTTAGAAATGTGATTTTTATCAATGATCACTTGTTGTGGTGATGCCCCAATTATTGAATTTCATAATGTCTCATTATCATAAGTACCATGGATGCATGCCTTTAATATATTTAGATGAGGAATTCACACAGTGAGGGATTTCAATTTCAATCAGCCAAAAAAATTAATTTTGGGGCCAAAAGCTAAGCTCAAATTCAAATTGGCCACTTGTAATCAGGAATATTTCTATCCAATTGTGCATACTAGTTTAGAGGAAATGTCACATTACAATTGGTGTTTATTCTTCTCTTCCACAAATAAAATATTGTATATGGTTTCTAAATACACCTTTCGCAAACTACTCGCCTACAAATGGCTATGAGTTTCTAATACCCAGGTTTCTCAAGGTTGGTAAATTCAAATTTTTCATTAGTATCTACACTCTTTTGTACATTTTTGGAAGTGTATATTTTTTACTATATGGTCTATCATTTTGGAACCTAATATTTCTAATTTTTCTTAGTGTTTTATTTACCAGGGTTTACCACTTGAATTCTAGCTCATTTATTTAGGAATTCTAAAACCTCATGCATGATAGGATAATATAGATAGCTTCCCATGTTCTTAAATTGGGAATAAAATTTAGGATTTCACAAAAATAGGTAGAAAACAACGGATCTTAAGGAGAAAAATTGTCATAATTTTATAGGATAGTAACTATAACCCTGAGGTAGTTATAGGTTTCCAAGTCCTATACCTAAGATAAAAAGAGGTATCTGTAGACAAAAAATCACAAACTTGGGTAAATTTCTAGGTCTTAAAAGAATACTAGCATTCTTATGATTTCTAAGCAAGAAAACTAGTGGTTGAAAACTATCTTTGGCATCTTTTATTTATCTCTTGTTTTCTATTTGGTCTTACACACACTACAACATAATCATAATTTAACTGATTTATCTTTTATGGCTCCTGACACTAGTGTCTAGGAAGGACTTTAGCATAAAGGATCTCTTGTCCCCTCTGGTCGCCCTTGACCCTTTTCTATATTACTCACTTTTTTTGGGTCTCTTTTATCATTTGGGTATATTTTTCACTTATGGGTTGTCCTTTCAATTTTAAATTATGAAATTCAAACAAGGGATGCATATAAATACAAAGTTATGCTTTCCAAATCAAGGACCAAGCACTAAGAATTTCTATCAATAGCTAAGCTTACATTCTAAAGGCACTAAAATACTCTAAAGGCATGTATCTAGCATCCATTCAAGGGACAGGAGATGCATACTTCAACATACACAACATACGAAGGGGAATTTCATTTTATTCCATCCACACACCTCTACTGGATTGCTAAATTCTAGCTACAAACCCGCTATTAAGTGTAACTTGCACAAGGGAATCATAGGGCATCATTCTTAAACACACACACAAACACTAGAACTACATGGATTATAAGATGTGTTGTAGCGTTTGGTCATAAGTTCATTCTCAGGGTGATCATCAGGGTCATTATGAATCCCCATTGTACAGTTTCATTTTTAGGTTTGATGTAGTATGTGGGCTTGTGTGGGTGAAATTCTCTTTTCCAAGTTACAGATACCATTGGTGATCATAGTGTGAACATCAGGTGATCAACATAGAGAAATTGTCAAACCCTAGCAACACAACAAAAATAATATTTTGAGCCTCTACATAGTCACCAGTGCTTAGGATCACTCACAGTGCCTAGGAAACTCTGTCATGCTACGAGCACCCATGCTCAACTCTGTTCCTACACTCCAGATGTTTCAGTGACCAATGACAACCATGTTTGCAGTTTTTCCATTAGTCACACTTGCCCAAATCACTTCTTGTCTATTCATAAATCATCTAAGTAATCATATCTCTCTTTATTTCTTAGGGTTTTATACTTTACATCTTAGTGTTCCTGTGTCATTTCTGCATTTTAGCATTCATACAATATTTTAATCTGTAATACTTAGATTTTATTAATTCATAATTTATTAAATTAGTCTCCTAATAGGATTTATAATAATAGTAGATAAAGAGATGGATAAATCCAAGGGGAATAACATAATAATATGAAGAAATAGATCAAATGAAACATACATCACACCTAATCTATAGAAATTAATGACCAACTATCCACATAAAAATAAACATGAAAACAAATTATAAATAAGGGTTATAGATACATGTAGTGTGATTTTTGATGCATAATCCTCCGTAAAGACCAACAACAAGATGGAATTACTATGGGTGGAGAAATGGACATATCAAGAATAATACCTTTAGTGCTAACTCAATGCGGTGACCTAAATGTAAAAGGGAAAGCTCAAAATACATTAATTCTAATAACTAAGTACGAAAATCTGTAAAAATGTTTAATACGCAAGAAAAGTGAAGATTTTTGGAATGATGGATCAGTTATGATAAAAAAACAAGAATGGTCGAGCTTAAAACAATATGTGATCACCCGTGAGAAATATAATTTTCCATAGTAGAAACAAAACTTTACTCAATAACCCATGGCTAATGTTACATAACTTTTTCTGCTAACACCATATGTAAATCTATAAGTTACGGGAATGCACGAAAAATTAGAAATATGTAAATTTTTGTACATAACACTATTCTGAATAATTAACTTCCAACATTAACCATTTACAACGAGAATAGTGCATTAAAACTTGTCAAGACCAATAAAATGATAATTAATAACCTAAATATAAAAAAGTATAAAGAAGCCTAGCTATACATGTCAAATAAGGGAGAATATGGATATACATACTAGTGAAACCTGGAGATTAGAGACTGGAAATGCTTTGACATAGATTTTGTAATTGGAAACTAAAAAGAGGAAGGATTGTATAAATTCTATACATTCTAAATTGGGATTGTATAGTCCTGAACTAGATATGTATAGTATTGGACCCTTTAACATTATGGGTGTGAAACTACTTCTATACTTTTTCTATCCTAGAAACTACCTTTGTTTTATGTCACTTCGAATCTTACAATTTTGAGAGGACCTATAATCACCGTACAACAAAGTGGAAAACCTAAAAATTATAAAACCTTTCATTAGAGTATTAAAAGATAAAATGGATAAAACATATGTGTTTCGTTGAATTTTTACTACCCTTGATGGTCATACCTCAACTGCAGAACCAATCAAATTGTTGCATTGCATGCCTTATTTATAAGATAAATCCTCATGTAATTCTCCTAGGTTCTTGTATAAGTATGAGTGCAAATTATCTAAGCCCCTCTGGGTGCCCGCATGTCTCTTGACATTAAGATAAATTTCTAATTGTATACTATAGAATTTACCTAGCATGGAAGTAGTGTGATGAGGTATGCCTTACCTATCTGACCTAACCCTTTATTACTGAAAACCATTGAGGAATACTTGGAGTAAATTTTTTTGCTACTAACACATGGCTCTATGACCTTTTCATTCTTGGAAATAAATGTCTAATACATATAATTTAACCTAGTTGAGTGCTTTAGAGTTATATTAGGGACTAATTTAATTTATGTGTTACTTATTTGTATAGATTTAGGAAAGCCTTGAGTGTTTTTAGAATTATATTTTTCAATAGTATCTTATAAGAGTATCAAAGGAGTTATGAATTGACATTAACTTACTTATATAACGTTCCATATGTGAAATATTCTAAAAAGGATGACCCTATGAATATGAAATGACCCATTGAAGATATTTAAATTGAAATTATAGTTACAAAGGGGTTGGACCATATAGTTTGACCACAAATGGACCCCACATATTCACCCTTTGTATGGTCATACACAAAAAATATGAGAATTTAAATATGAAGTACAAATGTCGTTTTCTACTTTAATATGATAATATTCTTTTGAATTGATGACAAAGTAAAGTGTAAAGATAAGCAAGTCACGAAAGAGCTAGATTGGGAGCATTTTTCTTAGTAATGGAGCATCGTAAAACTTTATGCTGCAAAAGGAAAAATTATAAGTATTTAATGTCTACATTTCCCCCCTTCAAGTGTGTAATTGAAAATTTCATGCTTAAAGTAAAAGCATACTTGAGTGTGTACAAAACAATCTTTCAAGATTAGAGGTTATTTGATATGTTGGTGTTGGCATGCACCATGATGAAGCCTACAACATGTAGTGTAGTCAATTTATATGATAATAATTGAACCATAACTCAATATATTGATAATTTTTGTAACTTTGAACATAAAAAAATTAAGTTAATAAGATGCAAAACATGGAATAAATACACATATTTATTTTTCAAAAGGGACAATCTCCCTTTCTTTTAATTCCTCAAAGACTTGGAATTATTTCTCAAATATTTTAGGATTTGGGGCGATCAATCCAAAATATGTGCCAAAGGAGATACTAGAGTGTTTAATGTAACCCAACACCATAGAAATCGAAGAGGAATCAAATTTCCCCTTTCTAAAACATTATAAAGAAGATGGTTATCTTGAGAATACCTAATCTACTTTGAGAATCTAGTGAGAGAATAGGAAGGAAATCTTATGAAGAACTTATCTACTTCAACACCTTTAAAATCCCCACATACCATGTCATTGAAAATGGATATAGGTCAAATTTTGTAATATTGTAATTGTTACGTAAGATCAAATCATGGAAGGAATGAACATGTACATGCCCCCATAAGGTGTATTGCTAATGAGATCTAATGAATAATTTTTTAAATTTTATAGGGGAGTAGTATGCCCACGCCCCCAAAGATATTTCTTTCAATGGATTCTAAAAATTGCAGTGGAGAAGGAATGAAGTACTCATACCCATTGTGTCAGATTCTAAAATGATTCATTTGTATCCTATATTGTATAGAAATCTATAGTATAGCTGATTAAATTTTATAAAATTAAATGTTTTCTCTATATGGAAAGGTTCATCATTGTCAATATTCTAAAACATTTATGAGTGTACAATCCCAATTTCCAATGTAATATAGTGTACTAATGAAAAACAAGATGAAATTAAAGTTCTAATTTTACATCTTTATGTCATGGTGGAAGAAAATAAAATATTAAAACTTTTGAAGAGATTCCGATTAAATATAGTTTTAAGGAAAAGTAACACCATCAAGATTAAGGGAAACAATGTTGATAATGATGATTGGTATGTGTGTGTGTTGGCTTTTTGAAACCATTTTTTCACCACAATTGAGTTTCCTATATTAGTTTGAAAAAATCTAATATGATATTTTTTATATTATGTAAAATGTTGTTTCTTTTATATTATTATATTTTTAAAAATTTAATAATGTGGTGATACTTCGTCTAATTTTTTTTATATAAATATGATGAACATGATGATTTTTTTTAAAAAAATTGAATAATTGTTTATTTTGTTGAACATCACTATTTTTATATTTTGATAAGGATCATTCACCATCCCCTGCACCACCTTCAATGTCATGTCCACCATCACCACATGTTTCACTTCCACACCCTCATTTGAAAACCATGTGAACAATATTTGACAATATTAAAGTGTCTATTGTCACTCCTTTGACAAATTCTTTTACATGGTGTTTTAATTTACCTTATACACTACTTATCAATATTACATATCATTTAAAGTAATTTACCCCTAGACCATGATAGTCATGGTATGAATTCATATAATAAATTAAATAAGGAATATCACCACCTCCACCTCACCAAATGGAATGTCCTTGTAATATTATTGTATAAAATTAAAGTTAAAGGATTTATATATTCATCTTGTTATATGTTACCCATGGGTTGTAATCTGACATTATTATATTTTTGTGGCAATATATATATATATATATATATATATATTCAATACTTTATCCCTTATTTTAATATAGCAATTTTTCATTTCTTTAAGAAGTTTAATTGTTTCCACAACATCATGATATTTGCATTGAATATGGTATCCTTCTTATACTAGTTATCTCTTATAAACATTTGTGTGTAAGTACACTTTGCATGATTATAAGGTTTATATAAATGCATTAGTTTTTATATCTTTTTTAGTGATCTTTTTCACTATCCTTCACGGTTAGTTCTTTATGAAAAGTGTATATATGAAAGGTGTTGAGGATCTAGCTTCATATTGGTTTAATCATCTTAAAGAGATCATTGGTGTTTGTAGGTGGGGTGTTATTAAGCTGATTTATACTTCTATGTGAATTGAACACTTTGGTATGAGCACCTTGTTTTGGAGATTGTTTTGTTTTCATTATGTAAGGATACACATGTGAATTCGTTATTTCAAATAAATGATATCTATATGGATTTAATATTAAGATTATTTAAATTGAATTTATTGTTTGAAAGGTTAGAATTAGAGAAATTTTTCATATGCTAATGTTTGGGCCCTTGAACTAAAATATTACATAATCATATGTTGTAAAAGCAACTTGTTCCTATTAAATATCAGGAACCCTTCTTATTAGGGTTCAAAATATCTATCCTAGTAATCTTTACACCAATAGGTGTGTTTAGTAGTGGATTAGTTGGTTACATTATGATATAAATGTGTTTTCTTTATTTTAACATCCCCTATCTTCCTTTTTAGATTTACAATACCAAAAGAAAAATCACATTCATATGTAATAAGCATCATATAAAAATTCCTTTAGAAGTAAAGGCATCTATGGGTAAGTGCTTGGAAATGGGGGTCAAAAGTTGCCACATTTTTCCTGAAATTAACAAAACCTGAACTTCATCTAATAATTTGGCATGCATATACTGAAATTTCTGCAATGTGATAAGAATAAGAAACGTAGTGGTCGAAATCTAGTTTCTAAACTACTAATTTCTTAAATGGTGGAGATTAAGAAGTTAAAATGTGGTGCACACACAAAGTATGTCTATTTTTGCGTGAAAAAGGTTACAACGTATTGCGTGTGTGCCCCCCCTTTTTTTGAGTTCAATAAATTAATTTTTAAATATATTTAATAGAAAGTTATCTAAGATCATGTATGAAGTCCCACTAATTTTTGGATGAATATATAATTTTAACTAATTTTCAAAGAGCTCACATCCCAAAAATGAAATATTTGTGTGTACATCCATGTAACTTTGAGAAAAATAGTCCATTTTTTTTTGTTTTTTTAATGTGTGTAGAATGTAATTTAGATGATGTTTTTTAAAATTTTGATGCAAAAAGCATAATTTTTGTACAAAAATGCATACATATGTTTTGGTAAGAAAAGAAGGCACTAGTAAAATAAATCAACGATGAAAGTCTTAAACTAATCAGATTTTTAAAAGAAGTATATTCTCACAAAGGTAAAATCGAGCTTGACGTAGCAATATAATGCTTGAAAATGGGGTGTACACATGAGATTTTGATGTTATTTTTTAAACACAAATTTATTCATAGATTACACAGTCCAAACCTTAGGTTTTTATATCCTGGGAAAATCCAAGCATGTGGATTGGGAATTTCAAATCCATAGAAGATGAAACAAACTCTCGTTATAATGCGAGCACATTCCTATTTGCAATGTTGTAAATGTGCATTTCAGAGGTATATATTTACAGAAATAAATGTTTAAATTTATTTTGGTAAATACAATAAATTAGGTTCACTTTGTACCTTATTGAACTTGTCTCACTTTTCCATGAGTCATTGTTTAGGAGATAATTTTTTTTAATCTAATATGGTTAGTACATAGGTATTTTTTGAGATTTCAGCATTCATCCTAAAGCTTTTAGGGTTTAGGTTCTACAATTGATATCTATTTTGGGAAATAATATAGTCATTGTTTAGGTTTTGAGAGCTTTTGGATTGTTTATTGACATTTGTGGGAGTGTTAGATGTGTCAAAATTAGAATTTACTGACCTCACAAATCCCAAAGGTAGTGGAAATTGATTGAATATATGGAATCATGAATTTTCCCATGAACATGGAGTTTAATCCCTAATTTTGTCTTAAAATATGGTAGAATCATACTTTGAATGAGTACCTACTTTACCAGATTAGGGAATGCATGTCTACGATGACCACTCGAGTTATACTCACAGTCAACAACGCAAGGGAGTGACCTTGTCTCCCATGTTGGGATGTATACAATCTTTTGATCCTTATAATATATAATAACAATAATAAGGTGTGGGAAAGAAGATGATCTATCTAATGATCCCATAATATTTTAATTTGTTCAATAGAAGAATAAGACATAACTTGAAGATTTAGAATTTAAAAGAGTGCATCAAATCGATATATTTTTAACTCTAAAAAATGTTAGGGTAGGAGTAGGTAAAAAAGTGCAAAATATTCCACATATTCATTTACTTTCTATGGAGAAACAAACTTAGGACTTTCATCAATATTTATGCTAAGTAAATTAGTTGCATTCCCACCTTAGTGTAGGAGTAGGAAGGTTGATTCAACTTCCTCATACTTCATAATCAATCAAATCTACATCAACATTAAGAGAAATTATTTTCAGATATCGTTTTTTAATGTTGACAAGACACCATTCAAATAAATTCATATATGGACAAGACATCAATCAAATAATTTAATGCATTGAAAAAAGGAATTTCATGAAAGTGGTAAGAGGGTGTTTGTCATGAGAAATGTATGGCATGAAAAATTGAAACTTTAAGTATGACAACTAAGCCCACAGCTGAATCTTTCGCTTCCCGAATGTTGGTGCATCCTCACTCTGGCTAGCATGCACCTTAGTCCCACTGTTAGCCGATATCAGAAGAAATTATTAACAAGTTTTTAAAGTTTTTTTAATGTGTAGGGATAATTGAATAAGATTATTGATGAGTTTAGTGTGACTTGATGGAAGATAACTTCCTCCATAGGCCAAAAAAGGAAATTTTTAGCAACTTAAGAGCTAATCAAACACCCTCTGGGAGAGTTCAAGAAATATATTAAGCATTTGGAGGTGATTTCGGGGAATTTTGGAAGTGTTGGAGGAAATTTAGGAATATTTAGGAAATTTTTCTCATTCAAGGACAACCTTCTCAACAACATATTTTCTACGTGCATGCAATAAACACTTTTATTCTGAAATCTAACTTCTCTAGATGATTTCGAGAGCTCTGTAAGGATTTATGAGGGAAAAAAAGAGGTATTGAAAATATATTTGAATCAAATACATGTTTTAAACATTATTTTTTATCTAAGACTTGAATATTTCATGAATATCTTCAAAACATTGTAGCTTCCCCTTTTGGTTCCTGAAAAAAATGGCCCTAAATTTGTAATCTCCAGAGAGATGGTCACCACATATTGATAGGTGAAGATTTTTAAATTTTTATAAGTACCTCTCGAAATGGGTAATATCATAAATAGACTATTATTTATAAGGGGTGATAATTTCATGAGGATGGGGCCAAATTTTGTCAGTTGAAAACACCTTCCTAACACCCCAGGTTATGTTTTTGAATGAAGAAACTTATAACATGAAAAAGTGGGAAAATTTGTGTTACGATGATTTGAAATCATGTTTATAAAACCTCAAGTGATGAATTAAGTGTTTAGAACCATTGTTATGAGACTTGCATTATGATGGGAAGAGGATGCTCTCTTTTAATTATAAGGAAAGAGTGAGGATCACTTTATACCTTATCTAGGCCTTCAAAATTCACCCTAATGATCACAAATCAACTCCATGATACTCAAACCAATTTTTGATTATCTTTTAATTACTAAAATATGTATTCACCATGTAGATGGAAGGATTTCTCACTGAATAGAATTATTGTCATGTGGCCACCTATTGGACTGAAATTAGGTGGTTTCAATGTCCTTCCTCTTTTGAAATTTCATCACACTACAAGGTTCGAATGAGTTTTTAAGAACCCTACCAAGTGATTTGTGTGTTCAATGAAATATTTTTCAAAGAGCTATGGATATGGGGAAAAACCCCAAAGCTTTATGCAAAGTCCCTCAATGGAACATCAGATAAGAAATAAGTAAGGAAACCTACTTTGCATGTATTCAAACTTGAAATAAACAAGAAATGTAACAAAATAGCATTTAACCTCTATTCTTTGAAAGCTCGAAATAATGACCTAAGAGGATCTAAGCAATTAGTTTTGTTGTTTTACTCCATGAGGGTGAATGAGTCTCACTAAATGGCTACATGACCAAGTGTAGATATTCCACTACTAGCCTAACATGGGTGCAAGATGAAGCTATTTTAATGGTGGATGACCCAAGATCAATTTCCTTATTAGCTTGGCTAATGAAAATGAGCTCTTAAGCTTTCTTAGGCTTGTTTTTACTTTAGATTATGTAAAGTTTTGTGTTTGTGTGTAAAGTTGTAGTTTGAATGGGTAGGCTTAGCCTTGTATTTATAGCTTTTGGTTTGGAAGAATTTGGAATTTGGGTGCATGTGGGACTAAAGCCCAAAAAGAACTTTTAGATTAGATTAGGATAAACATGCTTTAGGCTTAGGTAAGCTTGGTTTAGGCTAGTTAACTAGGTTTTATGATAGTTAAACTTGATTATCAAGTGATTAGAGACTCATTGAGAGTTAGGAGGGGTCTGGATAACCAATTGTGACTGATAGATAGCCTACACATACAATAGAAGTGGTCTAGAGAGAACTAGGGAGGTTCTAAAGGGTCAAAAGGAGGAATGTTTAGATAATGAGAGACATATTAGCCAAACAAGTTGATTATAGGAGGAATATTACCAAGAAGGTGTTGTAAATGGGCATCTGAGAATGGAGCGAAGAAGGGTGAATTAACAAAGTGCCATCAATCGACTGGATTGGATGAAATTATAAGTGTAAGCATGTTTTAGATGTCTACAAGTTGCATCAAGTTAAAATCAAATGATTTCTAATTCTTGCATACATGATGCTCTATATGAATATCATCCTCTTACCCCTCCTGGCTCTAGGATTCTTCTTGGATGGAATCGAATTCAGGATGCTCATACACCAATTTTCTCATATGCCTCTCATGGGGATAGATGATTTCTTAATCCTTCACACATTAATTTTGGGATTATATCACGCGTCCACAAATCTTGGTTATGAAAGCTGAAACATTAATTTAATCCTCCTAAATATTGTTCAATAGGTAAATGAGTTAAGAAGGGTGTGTAAAAAAATAAATCTTAATTTTCTCCCTATCAGGTAATCGAAACCCCTAATTTCGGGTTTTAACAAGAAAATATTAATATCTCAGATGATAAGGAGTATTACAAGATAACTCTACCTAGAATTGGGGTATAAAACATAGGAATATTCTTGAGTCACATCATTGCAGAGAGAATGCCCTTTTGATCAATTTTCTCCATATGGAATTATAAATTAAAGGTGAATTGCATGTTCCTGGCCTCCATAGTTTATTGATTTCATTACCAAGCACTAATTAAGTGTTTAGGACCAATTTTGGGAGGTATGCATTACTTGAGAGTATGAAATTATTACTAGCATCACCTTCTGTGGCTTTAGATCAAAATGGATGCTCCCACAATTTAAAGGATTATTCAAGATTTTTGGTTTCTAATTGTTTTCCTCATAACTCCTTACAAAGCTATAGGAATTAACAAGAAAAGACAAGGTTAATAATATGATTGCTCATTCCTTGCACCTGAAAACCCATTGTTGAACAGATTTTCCATGAATGATCAAAAAATTCCTAAATCTTCCGAAACTACTTCCAACACATATTATCTCTCGAAATTGCACCCTGGTTGAGAGATGACATCAGGGGTTCTAATATTTCTTGATCTCTCACTTTCGTAGATACAATGGAAACACATCAGGTCTATGGATATACCTATTATTGAGGTGACTCTCTGGCATTAAGGTCGGATCCTTAATGATGTATCCTAAACTATTTTTTTGGGGTTCTGAGGGTAAAAAGATGACTATAATTGAAATTGAAATGGGTGATACACCAAACTTATTGATGGTTTTGACTGAGTATATTCACACTAACATTGAGAATGAATTTTGGATCCATTAACCAATGGATTTTAGCAAAATATTAAGGTAAAACACCTATGTATCGAGGGATGAATCACAATAATACAACAAGAGAAACATGCACACTAAAATTATGCAGAAAAAACCATATTTATAGCAAGGTAAGATGATTAATCAAGGAATTGAGATTCACAATAATTAATGGAAAGATAAACACCACTGCAAATAATTGGAAAGGAAAAACCTACTTCTCATGTCAAGGCAAAACTGGCAGAAAATTGTTTTAGCACTCCTATGTCCAAAATTACCCCCTTTGTAATTTTCCAATGCACACAATATATAGAAAAATTATTCACCCAACTCATCCTAAAAATAGGATAAAATTTGTACTCTCCCATGCATACTAGTTTTACCCCTATATCATGAATAAATATAGGAATAAAAATATACATGTTGATTACAATGAGGCAGTAATAGCCTTAGTTACAAAATTAAGCACAAGTCAAATTACAGTTAACTGATCTAATTCTAATAAAATTTGGGTGGATATTTTTGCTAAAATTAACCACTTACTTGTTGTGAGAGTCTCCTCCAATGCAAGTGCATGCTATTGAACTTTTCTGCATGATGTGACACTTAAAATTTGATCCACTTGCAATGATAAATTTGGCACTTTTACAATTCTTCCCCCTTGGATACACATGCAAAAATAATATCCCTGTGTAAGAAAACTAATTCCTTTGTCTTCTTTCTTGGAAAAATATTCACCCTCTAATGTGGGGACAACATTTTATGTGCACATGTTCAAATTTTTTCTTCTTGTAGTCTGTGGGGCTGTTTCTACACACTTTGTCTTCTTATGGAATATACACACTTGGCAAAAGTTTTTTTTTGCAAATATTAAGGTAATAGTTCACCTTTTGTGGTATATTATTCCATGATTGTGGTCCTATTTTGATTTGGCATATACTTGATTTAGAATAATGCTTTGGGCTCTTATGATCATTTTCATATATTATAATCATTGTTTGATTCCCTCCATGTTTGAATGGTGTTCATGCCCCTTTAGAAACATTAACATCATATAATCTGACCCCCTTTTTAAATAATCATAAAATGCATAAACAATGTTTTCACCTTTTGATTAATCTTTGGTATAAAAGGTTTTCAACATTTTATTTTTGTGGCATTAAGGTTTTAGACCTTAGAAATGTCAATACAATGATTTTCTAACTCATTGGGGTTGGCCCCCTCTCCACGATGACTCATCCTTAGAAGATTTGTTGGTGGATGTGACTAACCATGGAGGTTAGGGTTTTGTTTTGGAAATGGCACGTATGTTATCTATGAACCATGGTTGAAATCAACGTGAGTTTGCATTTGCGTCGATCTAATCTTTACCTTTGATCTTAGTACTTGTAAAGATGCACCATGGATAATCTAAGCTCTGATCTCGATGAAATTTCCATTGAAGTGGGAAATAATCCTTATCGTTGATCACATGTTACCTTTGATCTTGACTGTTGAGACTTTTATTGGTAGGTGGTTGTGGCTAGTAACATTCATAATTGATATTTTTCATATCTTGATCTTGACCATTGATGGAAAACCCAGGTTGAGTTAGGAAAAAGAAGGTTCAGTTGATTTGGTAAAAAAATAACTCAACCCTAATTATTTCATTCATTCACATTTTTTTTGCGAGTGAATCCCTAGAAAAATTCTTTTAGACCACCATTCTTCTTCATTTTGAGCTCAATTTTGATGCATTTTGAGAACATTATAAGGCTCTATCTTAGATTTTTATTGCTGAGAAGGTTTTACATCCATGAAACAAGCTTTTGAGCTCTGCAAATTGTATTTCCTATGGTTCCTGAGCATCTTCACTTATCTTCTTGGTCTATAAACCTCCTTTTTCACCATTATTGAGGGTTTAAACTTCTCTATGAGCCTTTTGGTCATAAACCTTTGGTTCTTGGTCATTTTCGAAGGCTCTACTTGAAGTCTGTGTAGATCTGGGCTTGTTTAATTCTCTGTAACTTAAGATATTTTTGGTTTCAAAGAAATGCGAGCCTGAACGGTAAAGACTTGCTTCCTTTCTCTAAATAACTTTGCAATTTATTTGATATCCTTTGCATTTATAGTACATATTTGATCCTTGAGATTCAAAAATTTCTAGGTGTTTATCATTTTACTCTGAACCACTGGGTATTTCATGATTTTTAGTTCTTTCCCGCTAACTATATTTGCATCACTTTTGGGGTTTCATGAGTTGAAATCTGTATCTATATTTTTTGATTTCTTTGTATTTATCTGCGTTAACCAAGTTCAAAAAACTTTTTTGTCACTTCTTGAAGATCTTTGCAAATTTTTGGTAATCTTTCATGACCGTTGAGTTTATAGTATGTTATCTTTCAAATTTCTATAGCTTAGATGTCATCTTTGTAGACCATGTAAGCTTCAATATTTGTTGAGATTATTACTTTATCTAAGACGGGTTTTGTAATTTTCACCCAAGATTTTCCATTACAGTGAACTTTCTGTCATTTTCACTTTGTGTGCATTGGAATGAGCTTGTGATATGAGATGGTTGTTTCATTTTATCCCTGGTTTGATTGATGAGATGGGTACCTCATTCTAGAATGATATTTCGAATATTTCTATTAATACGTATACTATGACATTTTTATAGTCATGGCTTGGAATAATATTTTCTTGTAACAATTGACTGAAATTTAGAAGTCTTTTTCTATTTCTTATAGTTGTTTTTACAAATTCCTTTTTGTCTTATGGACTCCATTGTAGCTTGTATCATGTTATTTGTATCTAGCTTGGGAGTTTCTGTACTTCTGTACCCGTCTTTGATATTTGGATGAAAAATCCACCTTGATGGAGTAGTACTCTATTGATTTTTACTTTGATTGCGAATATGAAACAGTCTTTGAAAACATACTTAATGATAATTAGATTTTTATACATCTACCTTGGTATTTTCCTACTTCTAAATAAATTTGTATGTTGAACTTGGACTTGATAGTTTGTAAAATATCTCAAAGCATGGACAATTTTGAAGTTCATTATGAATCTTGCAAAGCTAGACCTCCTGTAAACTTCTTGCATCTTCGTATATTAACCTTTGAATTTTTGTAATGGTTTAGGATTTTTTGGGTCCTATTTCCTTTGAAAATGATCTTCAGGAACTGACGGAAGTTTCGGATATGTCTTAATAGTTGGTGAAAATGCAAACTGAATCTTCATTCCTTAAAACTGATCAGTATACTTTGTTCCCTTTTCATTCAAATGAGACATATGATACCTTTCTCAAAGTTGTACTCTGAATTGTAAATTTATCTTTGATGTTGAGTTTCATATTTCAACGATAATGTTGATATATATTTACTATTATTTGAATGCCTATTTCTTTTGAAATCTTCTAAGGTATGTATTGAAACTGAAGATTTTTTAAATGTGCATTTATTTTCAGTAATTGTAAAATTCTGTACTTTTCACTTAAAAATCTGAAGAATGTAATTTATTTTCTTACTTGAACTACTTCAACTTTGTTGCCCACTCAAAATTCCCCTACTTTTAAGAAGTTAAAAATTAAAATTTTGAGGTTAAGTGTCTTTTTTGTTGTCCTGGTGATGTAAAAATTCAAAAAATTGGGAAAATCTATGTATTTTGGGTCATTTTGTGAGTTTTTTCGGGCCTGTCGAACATTTTTGTCCCGCGTGTCCCAGGTTCATTCGGGTTCTCTGTTCCCCGATCAACCGGTTTACCAAAAGTCCATTCTTTTTGGGCCCATCAAAACTTTTTGTCCCACATGTCCAAAGTTCACCCAGACCCGTTGTTCCCTTTTCGCCCGATTCGGCTGATTCACGTATTCTGCGTACTTTCATCCCACATGTCCCAAGTTCACCCGGATCCGTTCCCTTTTTGTCCGAATCAGCCGAATCGTGTATTCTACGTACCTTCATCCCACATGTCCCCAAAAGCATTTGTGCATTTATTCCCCGCATTACCTGAATCGGTCGAACCGCGTACTTTGTGCTTTCGCGTCCCTTGTGTCTCAAATGAACCAAGTGCCATTTGTGCTAATTTTTCCCGCTCTACTCGAATATCTTGCTTTTCAATTTGGTAGATGGGTACTTAATGAACTGCCCCCCCATGTGTTTTTGCACACTACTTTCATGTTGTCTATTACTTGAACCCTTACACCAAAATCTCTACGCGCGTATCCATTTCCCTTGCAATTCCATCCCAAGTCTAGCTTGCAGCTTTGCTCTCCAAGTTGCTATCAACAGGAAGATCGAATTACAGGGGCAGGAACAAGTTTCAGCACTTGAGTTTTTCGTTCCCAATATCAGGGACAGTGAAGTTTGCCACTTGATTTTGGGGATTTTTGGGGCAAGGATGACATATGCAAACCCTTCAGCTATGGCACAGATGATTCATGACAGTGGCTTGGCATTCGCCAGTGGCTTCCCAATTTCAATACAATGTGCAGACACTATACTTGCTTGTGGAGCTCATTTCAGTCCTGACTCAAGCGAACTAACGAACGTGCATGGAGAACTCATTGCCAAGTTAGCTGTCACCGCCAACACATCAGTCCCACATGGCAGAGACATAGCTGAGGCGTTGAAGAGATTCAGAAAACGGATCCTTAAATCAGTGGGTCCCTCCCAATCTTGAACGCTTGTCTTCTTCTCCTGATTCTTCTCCTTCTTTCTCTCGGATTTGTTGTAATTAGTTTGGGTATTTCGATTTGCAATCCTTTAACTAATCATTAGTTAAAAGAAGTAGTTACCAGGAGTAACTGATTTGTAAACTATATAATGGCCTCCCCTCACCATTTTAAAAAAGGAAGGAACTTGGCTTATTTCTGAAAGTGTAAATAAATCTTAAAGAAATCAATACAAAAGGATTTTTCATTCTTTTTCTATCTGGTTTCCTTTATTCCCAAGCTATTCATTTAATCTTGTTAGATCATTTGTTTGTATTATGCTAAGAAGCTTTGTATTCTTGTTGATGTTATTTACAAAACTTTGTGTCTTTTCAAATTTCATCTTATTAATGTAATGCAAATGATCTTATTCCAATTCGTTGTACCCTCGCATGCATAAGGAATTACTCTGTCATCTATAATTTTGAATGGTGCCTTTCTGCTCGTTCTCACATTTTCATTCCTCAGTCCTTTTGTGATTGATGATCCTTATAGAAAACACTTTCATAATATCCAAGTTCCACAGTAAAATCATGCTTTGTATATGTGTAAATAAGTTCATTTCTGAATAAGGGAACCTTTACCATTAAAGAGGAGGGACTTCTTGTCCCCTGACTGTTGCTCTTCTTGAAGTCCTATTTGACGACCAAAAATTTTTGATGACTCCATTGGGGAATCATATTCCAATGTTATAATCATTTATCGATCATCTTTTGATTTGGCGACTCCATATTTTACTCGAGGGAGAAGGGCCCTTGGTATTGAAGATTCTCAGTTTCATCTTTTGGAACAACAGGGTTTTCCTTTCCCTTCAACAAGGAGAAATAGAAAGGCTCGTTCAACAAGCACTCCACCTATCCAAGATAGAATCCCTACGGGTGGTATTCCTTTAGAGAAAATCAGTCCTAATCTTTGAGCTTTGATTCTTGTTGGTGTTTCAGTTCCTCTTCAATCCATTTTTCCAAGAAAGGCGGTACCATTGCCTTGGGGCCATGGTGTTGGGCCTCTTGCCCTTCCTCAGCCTTTGCATGAGTTACCCAGAGGTAACTGGAAGAACTTCCCTAAATTCAAAAGCGATGGTAAAGTACATCCTGATGAACACATCGCAGCCTTCATAGTTGCATGCGGAGTTCTGGGAGTTGAACATGAAGACATCTCCGTAAGAATTTTTGTTGAGACTTTACAAGATAATGCTGCTGATTGGTTCTATCACCTTCTGGCCAGAGCTATCACTAGCTGGAACACAATGAGAACTAGGTTTGAAAACCGTTTCAAACCAGCAGAAGACGCGCTTGCTTTGCTAGCCCAAAATTTCTCAAATAAAGAAGGATTCACAAGAGCCCATGAGAGAATTTGTGGCTCGATTCAACAGGTTGATTAACAAAATTCCACCAAATACTCAACCTGTAGATCAAATTCAAAAATTCTTCTTCCTAAACGCCCAAATTCCTGAAGTTAGTTATGCACTAAGAAGGGCTAATCTCGCAACATTGGCCGAGGATCAAACTCTTGTTGTTAGTGTTGAAGATGATTTAATCATGTTAGGGAAGTTGAGGAGAGACCCTTCTAAATCTAAGTCTGCTTCTTCCTCCTCTTCTACTCCTAGACCTAATACTGATCCATTGGTACAAAAACTTGCAAATGATCTCATCGCCATTAAGAAACAATTGGCTCAGTATGCTCCCTATGCAGACAATCCTAGAAGGAATTTTCAGCCCAGAAATCATTTTCCTGCTTCTCAAACAAGGCTAGCGCTTGAAGGACCTCCTATTAAAGTTCCTGTCAATGCAACCTGTGAAGTTGAGGAACCAGAGGATGAGGAGGTTAATGAAGATTGTGAGGAATTTTTTGAAGAGGTTGATGATGAAACAGATGAACTTCAGGGATCTCAAGTTAATTTATTCATCACTGAAGGCATTGATGAAGGGGATGATTATGATGAAGTAGTAGCAGACATGAATAGTGAATCATACGCTATCATGACTCGAGAGTAGACAAATCAGAGGGAGAAAGTGATGCAACCCACCAAGAAATCTAAGGAGCAGCCAACAACTATCCCTGTAATTGGAAAAAGAGGATCCCCTATCCCCATTTCATCTACACCAAAGGTGAGTCTTGTCAATTCTGCTACTAAAGTTACTTCTTTTTCCCCTAAAATTGATAAAACTAGGATCTCAAGTGATGATAACCCATCCACTTCTGGGTCTTTTGATATTATTGATCACTTAAAGAAGACTAAGGTTCAAATCTTAGACGCTGAATATTATCAAACCCATCCCAAGGCTTTTGCTAAAATGATTCACTTTGTCAATTCCCATTCTAAAACTACCTCTAAAGGCCTTTTACCCACTCCTTCTACACCACAGCCTAATCTGGTAGCCATTGTCACCTCACCCAATGACAAAATCAAACCATTTTATGTAACACTCCTTATAGCTGGCCATGGCTCAGTAATTGTGTCATAGACTCAGGAGCATCAGACAGTGTAATGCCTACCAAAGTAGCTCGCACCTTAGGCTTGACTCTCACACGCACTTATGGATCTTTTTATTCCATGGAGAGTAAGGAAGTTCCCTTGGTCGGAAGGATTAAGGATGCACAAGTGGCTTTTTCCACTTTTCTAGAGAAGAAAGTTTTGGCTACTATTCTAGTAGCAGACATTCCTCCTTCATACGGGATGTTGCTAAGTAGAAATTTCTGTAAGGATGTGGGTGGAGAAATTCAAATGGATTGGTCACATGCCCTCATACCTGTTAATGGGCAAATGAAGAAGCTACTGCCTGAGAAGCAGTATGAGTATGTTGTACAAAAAACTGATGATCCCAAAGCACAAATACTCTATGAGGATATGGGGCATGACAACTACATGATTATGTCTCCAGAAGAAATCCAACTCCCCAAAGTCTCACCTAAAGATCCTAATGGCATTTGGATATGAGAGTTTGATGGAAGTTGTTCTTCAGCTAGTTCTGGAGCTGGTGTCATATTGGTGTCGCCTGAAGGAAGCATTCATCCTTTCTCATTCAAGTTGCAATTTGAAAATACCAATAATACAGCAGAGTATGAAGCTCATTCTTGGACTCCAAGTGGTAAAAGAACAGGGTGTGAAGAATCTTCTAGCTCGTGGGGATGCGGAATTGATTTTCAAGCAAGTTAGAAACCTCTTCCAGGTAAAGAATGGAAGGTTGAAACATTACAGGAATCAAGTTTGGGACTCCATTGAATTTCTTGATGCCTTCTCCATCGAAGCAGTGCCTAGGGAGAAGAATACTAGGGCTGATTCTCTAGCAGTCTCAGGGTCACTGCTTATACCTCATCCTGACTTTTCTCAAGATAAGTTCACCATTGAAATGATTCATAGACCCAATGTACCTGATAATACAAGTAACTGGAAAGTTTTCAATAACGATCAACACTTACTTTCTTTCTTGGAACTCAAGGATAATTTTGAATAGTTGTACTTTGAAGGAAGTGATAATTTGCCTCGTGAAAGTGTGCCCTTTGACAAAGAAGCCACCCAAGAAGAAGCGGATCAGGATGGATGTATCAAACTCAAAGGAAACAAGATTCCAAAAGGATTGGTGAGTTTAGAAAAAATGTTTGACAAACACGACAGGTATGTAAAGTTTAGAGCTTCTACTAGACCCCAACAATCAGCTGAATATGAAAAAATCAATATTGGGAGTTCTACTGATCCTAAACTCGTGAACATTGGAAAATGTTGCACCTCAGAAGAAAAGAAGAAGGTAATGAGTCTTTTGAAAAAGTATAAGGATGTTCTTGCTTATTCCTATGAAGATTTAAAAGCTTTCCAACCAATGGAGATGCAGCATTTTATCCCTCTCAAACCTGGGATTAAGCATTTTAAACAAAAGCAAAGGCAATATAATCCTAAAATAGCTGACACCATTTTTCAAGAAATACAGAAGTTGTTGAAAGCCAAAATCATTTTTCCTATCCATCATTCAACATGGATTGCCAATATTGTGCCCGTTAGAAAGAAAAATGGTGAGATTCGTATATGTGTTGACTTCAGGAATCTAAATCAAGCTTCCTTGAAAGATAATTATCCCTTACCTATGATGGATCAGGTCTTGCAAGTAGTAACGGGATCCGAAATGTTGTCTATGCTTGATGGATTCTCAAGATATAACCAGGTAGAAGTTAATACCACAGACCAACACAAAACGGCTTTCACTACCCCTTGGGGTACCTTTGCTTACAAAAGGATGCCTTTTGGGCTCATCAATGTTGGTGCCACTTTTCAGAGGGCTATGGATTTGGCCTTTGGGAGTTTTAAAGGAAAGTGTATTATCGTATACCTTGATGACTTGACTGTATTTTCTAAAACAAGGGCAGATCATTTCCAGCATCTAGAGACAGTTCTGCTAAGATGTAGAGAACATGAGATCTCTTTGAATCCTAAGAAATCTATTTTTTGTGTCACGGAGGGGAAATTATTGGGGCACATTGTCTCCAAAGATGGTATAAAAAATCAATCCTGAGTGAGTTCAAGCTATTCAGCAAATTTCTCTTCCAACTAGTAAGAAGAGAGTGCACTCTTTCTTTGGTAAGATCAACTTTTTGAGAAGGTTCATCCCTGATTTTGCAGAGCTAACTTTGAATATCTCCTAAATAATGAAAGGAAAACAAAATTATGGTTGGTCTCCTGAAGGGAAAGAAGCCTTTGAAAGTATTAAAAGGGCCATTGCTAAAACTCTTGTTTTAACATGTCTAGATTTCAGCAAAGATTTCATTATCTATTGCTACGCCATGGATAACACCTTGGCTTCTGTTTTGACTCAGGAAGATTCTAATGAGCACGAACTCCCAATTGCATTTATGAGCTATATTCTAAAATATCATGAGTTAAAATACACCATAATGGAAAAACATGCTTTTGCAGTGGTTAAAGCTATCAAGCAGTTTCGTTTTTACATTCTTAACTCTCACTCCATGGTGTTGGTACCGGATACAACTATCAAGTAAATTCTCACACAGTAGGAATTTGGATCCAAGAGAGGGAACTGGGTGGCCAAGGTTCAAGAATATGATATTGACATCAAACCAACCAAGATCATCTGTGGAAAAGGCCTGTGTGAACTCATCGCTGAAGCAGCTAAACATGAGTTACTGAAGGATAAAGTTGGTCTTCCTACCATTCTGTTTCTTAACTCAGTTGATGAATGGTATGCTGATATCGCTCACTTTCTCACCTATGGAGAATGATCCTCTCATTTTACTGCCAAAGAAAAGAGATCCATTAAACTAAGGTCAACCCAATATGTGTTGTGGGAAAACACCTTGTTTAAACGTGGGTTAGATGGAAGGTTTTTGAAATGTGTGGACAAGGAGCAGCAGAAGAAGCTACTATCAGCTTTTCATGATCAGGCATATGGAGGGCATTACTCATCAACTGTCACTGCTCATAAAATACTTTGTGGAGGATATTACTAGCCTACCTTGTTCAAGGATGCATCAAAATGGGTTGATAAATTTGAGGCTTGTCAGACTTTCGTGGGCAGACCCAAATTGGCCTTCTTGCCCCTTAAACCAGTTGTGATCGAAGAACCTTTTTTAGTAATGGGGTTTAGATTTCATTGGAACACTTAATCCCTCTTCTAGTGCTGGTCATACCCACGTATTAACTGCCACAGATTATTTCACCAAATGGGTAGAAGCCATTCCAGTAAAGAGTACTACTTCAGAAGTAGTATGCAGTTTCATCAAAGAAAACATCCTGATAAGGTATGGTGTGCCAAACAAGATTATGACAGATAATGCTTCAAATTTTTCTTCAACTGAGATGATGGATTTTTTCTATGGATATGGCATCTCCCTAGCTCACTCCTTAGATTACTATCCTCAGGGAAATGGACAGGCAGAATCAACAAATAAAAATCTGGTGGCCATAATAAGGAAATTAGTCAATGAATCCCAACAGAACTGGCACAAGAAACTCTATGATGCTCTTTGGGCAGATAGGATCACACCTAAGAGAGCCATTGGGATGTCACCTTTTCAGGTAGTATACGGAGTGGAGGCCCAATTGCCAGTTACAATGGAGCTTCCAGCTCTACATTTAATGAAGGCCATTGAAGATACCAGTTTCAATGATTCTTTGGATAAGAGAATCATGTATCTTCACAAATTGAATGAGGACAGATTGGAAGTTGCTGATAGGATATCTACTCACCAACAGAAAGTAAAATTCTTATTTGATAAGAAATCCAAGTTCAGGGATTTCAAAATTGGAGACACTATTTTGTTGTGGGATAAAAGGCATGAACCTCGTGGCAGCCATGGCAAGTTTGATTCCCTTTGGCTCGGACCTTTCAAGGTCAGACACTGAGCTGGTAAGAATTCTTTTTACCTTGATTATATGGATGTTTCATCTCTCCCACATCCTTATAGTGGGCAGTACCTAAAACTGTTTAAGTCATAGGTGATTAGGAAGTCCTATGTATATTCTGTATAGTGTGTGTCCTCCTTTCCTTCCCTTGTTTTTGTGTTTTTTTTACGGTGTTGTCTTCTGTATTGCTTTGCTTTTTGACTCCGTGGCCCAATGGATAAGGTACTAGTCTACTTCCCTGAGTTTCTCTAAATTCTTTCCTTGTCTCAATCTTTGAATTCATACCAAGTTGTCCCCAGAAGGAGCCAGCTGTTTTCCACTCAAAATTCCCCTGCTTTTAAGAAGTTGAAAATTAAAATTTTGAGGTTAAGTGTCTTTTCTGTTGTCCTGGTGATGTAAAAAGTCATAAAATTGGGAAAATCTATGTTTTTTGGGTCATTTTGTGAGTTTTTTGGGCCTGTCAGACATTTTTGTCCCACATGTCCCAGGTTCATTCGGGCTCTCTGTTCCCCGATCTACTGGTTTACTCGAAGTCCATTCTTTTTAGGCCTGTCGGAACTTTTTGTCCCACATGTCCCAAGTTCGCCCGGACCCATTGTTCCCTTTTCACCCGATTCGGCCGATTCACGTATTCCACGTACTTTCGTCCCACATGTCCCAAGTTCACCTGGATCCATTCCCTTTTCGTCTGAACCGGCTGAATCGTGTATTCCACATACCTTCATCCTGCATGTTCCCAAAAGCATTTGTGCGTCTTTTCCCTGCATCTCCCGAATCATCCGAACCGCGTACTTTGCGCTTTCACATCCCTCGTGTCCCAAATGAACCAAGTATCATTCATGCTAATTTTTCCCGCTCTACCCGAATATCTTGCTTTTTAATTTGGTAGATGGGTACTTAATGAACTACCCCCCATGCATTTTTGCACACTACTTTCATGTTGTCTATTGCTCGAACCCTTGCAACCAAAATCTCTACACGCGTATCCATTTCCCTTGCAATTCCATCCCAAGTCTAGCTTGCAGCTTTGCTCTCCAAGTTTCTATCAACATGAAGATCAAATTCTAGGGGCAGGAACAAGTGTCACCACTCGAGTCTGCCGCTCCTGATATCGGGGACAGTGAAGTTCACCACCTTGATTTTGGTTTTTATTGGGGCAAGGATGACAGATGCAAACCCTTCAGCTATGGCACAGATGATTCATGACAGTGGCTTGGCGTTCGTTAGTGGCTTCCCAATTTCAATACAATGTGTAGACACTGTACTCATTTGCGGAGCTCATTTCAGTCCCGACTCAAGTGAACTAATGAATGTGCATGGAGAACTCATTGCCAAGTTAGCTGCCACCCCGCCAACAAATCAGTCCCACGTGGTAGAGACATAGTCAAGGCGTTGAAGAGATTTAGACAACAGATCCTTAAATCAGTGGGTCCCTCCCAATCTTGAACACTTGTCTTCTTCTCCTGATTCTTCTCCTTCTTTCTCTCGAATTTGTTGTAATTAGTTGGGGTATTGTGATTTGCAACCCTTTAACTAATCATTAGTTAAAATAAGTAGTTACCCGAGAGTAACTGATTTGTAAACTATATAATGGCCTCCCCTCGCCATTTTAAAAAAGGAAGGAACTTGGCTTATTTTTGAAAGTGTAAATAAATATTTAAAGAAATCAATACAGAAGGATTTTTCATTCTTTTTCTATCTGGTTTCCTTTATTCTTAAACTATTCATTTAATCTTGTTAGATCATTTGTCTGTATTATGCTGAGAAGATTTGTATTCTTGCAGATGTTATTTATAGAACTTTATGTCTTTTCAAATTTCATCTTATTAATGTAATGCAAATGATCTTATTCCAATTCGTTGTACCCTCGCATGCATAAGGAATTACTCTGTCATCTATAATTTTGAATGGTTCCTTTCTGCTCGTTCTCGCATTTTCATTCCTCGGTTCTTTTGTGATTGATGATCCTTATAGAAAACAATTTCATAATATCCAAGTTCCACAGTAAAATCATGCTTTGTATATGTGTAAATAAGTTTGTTTCTGAATAAGGGAACCTCTCCCATTAAAGAGGAGGGACTTCTTGTCCCCTGACTGTTGCTCTTCTTGAAGTCCTATTTGATGACCAACAAACTTGAGATACACAAATTATATAGCTATAATCATACTTCCTCTTAAATCAATTTTTTCAAATCTGTGTACTTTGTTTTTTATCCTTTCTATTCAAAATGATAAAGTCGATACTCAAGTGTTGATTTGTGCAAAGGGATTTGAATGAAACATTATGTAACTAGTTCTTAAACTTGATGATCTTGGGCTTAGTTCAAACTCTATTTGTATGGTTGCTTTAAAATATCAAAGTGAACCTTATCTACATTTACCACTTATTATTATCTGATTGAAAAGTGAGCTGAGACTTCACCATCTATATCTGATAGCTGATCTTTGAAGCTATTCAAAATGTACTTGTTACTTTTATTGTTTAAAAATAGCTTCCTTGTATTTTTCTTTACTTGCAATAATGCTTTCATAATGATATATTAAGTCTTAGGACTCTGTACTTTATCTGCATTATGTGAAAACCTCCTTTGATGAACTTGAATCCTTTGAAAAGATAATAATTTGTTCTTATTCTTTATAGCTACAACCTGTTTTGTAGAAAGATAAAAACATAAATTAAGTTATTCTTAGTCCTTTAAACACCTTAATTATTGCCTTTAGAGCCGTTATTTGTATATTTCCCCCCTCTTGTGTACTCTTGAAACACAATTGATGAAAATATCATCATAGGCTATCTTTCTTCTTGATGATTGTAATCTTTATAATGTACATTCATCTAACAGTGGCCTCTTATATTGTTTGTACTTACACTTCAACTGCAGCTTGACTTACATTTGAATTCTATGAATTCAACATGAAAAGAAGTTTGTAGTATGATGCTCTCAGCTGTTCCTTTTCAGACTGTTTTGAAGTATGAATCTTGTACTTGTTTCCTTTACTTGTATTTCATCCTTCTGGAATTGATGGTAAACTTTACCTGATTCAACTAGTGCTTGATGATCCTATAGTTTTAACCTCAAAACTATATTTGCAAAATAGTACCTTAATCTTAACGGTAACTAGGTAATGTGTATGTTGTATGCACTATGTGATGAGATTTTGTAACTATATTTCTCCCTCGTAATGAACTTTAATCTATTGATCTTGCGAATTTGAATAGCTCCCTATTCAATAGCCTCTCTGGATACTCATATTTATATTTCGACGTGTTGCTACTTGAAAACTTATCCAAATCCCATTATAGTTGCAGCTCCATTCTGCTTCATTGATGCTTATTGTATAATACATATTGTTCTCTCATTAGTCAAACTGCATCTTGGTTACATGTATTCTACAATTTGTGCTTTATAGTTTGTTGTAATTTGATGAAAACTGAAATATTTTGTTTGCATGGATGCAACATCTATATTCAATATAAACCTTTGATTATGAAAATCTGTAATACTTCTTATTATGTCAATCTTCCTCAGTCTGTAGTTCTGATCTTCTAAACTTAAAGATGTACTTTAAATTTGTACTCTGTCATTTGTTATCTATGCTTGATAGTAAAAAATTTAAAACATGCATTCTCTTTTGTTGTAACCTGTACCTGCACACTTAAGCAAATAGTTAGAAAATAATTAGGCTTTTTGCCCTCTCTTATGTTCCATAGTCTTTCTTTCTCTTTCTTTTTCGTTGTCATGATTTTGGGAATTATATGTGCTACTGTAGAATACTACGTTATCAATTCTGTATCTATTACTTGATGTACCTTATGCCTATGATATTAGGAAATCCATTTGCATTAAGTTAGACAATACATGAGTACAGATTAAACCTTGAGCTCTTGACTGATGTCCTTTTATTTTATTTTTCAGGTACACTGTAGCTACTAGATAACACAGATGAAAGATGGTGCTGGAACATAAAACAAAATAGACTAGGATAAAACCCAAGGCAATGATGGGTTTCCTCTATGCTCTTTTAATTTTAGCTTTATACACTTGTAATTCCTACTTCAGTACTTTATGAGTTACATCCCATGCTTTTTGAGGGAAACATTGAATTTCTTCATGAATAAATAAAATTAATTTCCGTAACCAAGTTGTATATTTCTTTCTACATTCAGCTTTTATGATAGATATTGATTGTATAATGAAATAAACAACTTAATCACATGATTAATAGTATTCAAACATGAAGAAATAATGAAATTTGATGTACCTGTAACTTAATAATGAACTATTCTTCATGCAAATTGCAACTCTATTTGTTTCTCCTGAATATAACATTTCACCCAAACTATGATTCCCATCTTCATTAAGGAAATGCATTAGTCCTTTGAAGATTTTGTGTTTCCTTGCTAAAGATGAACATGGAATGACATTATATGTGAGGTGTTACATTCTATAAAAACACACATAGTTGTAGATTACATGTAGTTAATCAATGGATGCAACTAAAAACATAATAAAATTGTATGATCTCCCCTAGTTAGGTCCATTTCATCAATGCCTTCCACATAAACAAAGTTTTGAGTTTCCCATTTTTGCACAAGTGCAAAAATTTTCAAAAAAACCTTCAATTCTCTCTAATACCACCTTTGGATACTTAATACCTTTTCAGAACCCTCCCATAAGATGCACACAAGCTCCGAAATGGCCAAAATTTCCCTTTATAGGATTGTCGGAGAGTTAGTCTTTTATTGCACTTCATTGAATAGAATAATGGACCTTGTTACAAATTTTTTTAAAAAATTGGTTTCCCTCATGCCCCCATTTTTCTCCTAAGGGATATAAGTGATGCAAGAGTTTCCAAAGTGTGGATGTGCTGATATGGAAAGCCAATTTTGCCTTGGATGTCCATTTTTAGACACTCAGCTTGAGTTTTCTGCCATGGGAGCCTAGGAAAATGGTTTGGAGTTAAGTATTATATTATTTTGAATCTAGACCAAATTTTAAGATCAATGAAATCTTTCCCAAAATTCAATTTTCTTAAAAATCAAAATTTAGGGCCTATTCCTTCTTGAACTAAGAGGGGCAGTTGCACAAGTTTTAAATATATTAGGAAATATTTAAGCCTTAGATAAAATTTTATATTTCCTCCTTATAGAGGATTCCAATATATTTCCGATGCATATTTTTTCCCTCTTAACTCATTCAGGAACTCCCAAAATATTCCATAGAATAAAACATTCACCGTTGAAGCTCTCATTCCCTACACCTTGAATACCCGTTGTTGAACAGATGGATCCTAAATGATATTTTTCTTCCTAAATTTTCCTAAATTACTTCATACACCATCAAGTATCTCCAAAATCACCCCTAGATGCTTGATAATTTTCATGTACATTCCTGAAGTGTGTTTACCAACTACAAAATGACCAAAACTCACCTTTTTAAGCCTCTAGAGGAAGTTATCTTTCACTGAATATTACCGAATTAATCTATAACCTTGGTATATCTTACCTGGACACTAAAAAAACTTGAAAACCTTGTTAGGGATTTCCTCTCAACCAAGGTGAAGTTTGAACTAAAGGTAAATTGGTTAGAGGAAGAATGCACAATGATAGGAAGAATGTACATATCGATGTTTATCAAGAGGAAAGGGATTGAATATTGTTACACCATTAGTCATATATATTATATTGGATATGTAGTGCCAACTTGAATCTAACCCTCATAAATCTTATTAAATTAGTAAATGAGTCAAGAACAGTCTGTACGTGATTAGAAATTTGAATTTTCTCCCTATCAAGTTATCTATAACCCTATTTTGGGGTTTCAAAAATAATATCGTAATATCTGATCTTATAAGAAGTCCTAGAAGATAAAAATTGAAATAATTGACCTAGAGAGGGCATTCTTCAATATAAAGGAGGTTTTAGGGAGTTTTAGCTACATTAGAGAAAGATCTATGTGAAAATTCATAGATGCACAATGAAGGCTCATCTAGACCTAATTATGTCAAAATGTAAATTGTAAACTGGGGAAAATCTACCTAGAATTGGGTTATAACACTTAAGAGTCTTCTTGAGTCGTACCATTATGGATAAGAATTTGATACCTTTCCTTCGAATATAACCAAGAATTATTAAGTGCTTCAAGGATCACACAACCTTTCATTGAATTTGATCTTTGAAAATGAAAAATCTTGAAAATTTGGGCAATTCCAGCAGTTATTACCAATTTGAACATAAAGGAGAAACAATTTCAATGGGTTTGTCAAATAAAATGTAATTACATTTCATATGAAAACAGTTGGTACATACTCGGGGACTTGTTTTAGATTAGATGAAGGAAAATGGATCAAGCATGAACCTCAATTGTTTCTTGGGGGAGTAAATGAATTTATTATCCATTGGGAAAATAGAGTCACATAAAACACCAAAAAACCATGCAAGCCACAAAAATAAGAACAAATAAAATTGTAGCCTAGATTTTACTACCAACAGTCCAAGGCACATTGGAACATCACTCATCCTAAACTGAGCACTCACCTGAAGCACACAAGGGTACTGGGTCTCTCTTTAGAGAAGTGTGTCAAAGATGTTAGCATGAATGAATGTATATTTCAGATCCATAATAGATAATCAAATAAACCACAGTGCATAAACTAGATATAGATCTAAAACATATGAAGGAATAACTAAACGATTAGTATAATTAAATTTACCATGCAAGATCCATATTCAGTTACATCCAACACAAATATCCACCCAATAAAATCCATTATATTAATACTATTAAACACAAAAACTTCTTATATACATCATAAAGTCACCATAGTCATGTGCGCTAACAAACACACAACATAATACTACAATAATATGGAACTTCCTAAACCATGAAAATCAATACATATTTATAGGTGTGGAAAATTTCCCTTGACCACCCATGCACCTTCAAAAATAGCCTACATGCTAATAATAGGAATGCAACCTTACATGAGAATACAAAAGCATGCAAGTTCTAATAATAGATCACCTAATAATACAACTATAGTACAATCATTTTATTAGATCCAAAACTTTACATGGTGCTCGATCTGATACTTATCCCAAAATATCCTTTCGTGCTATGCAAGTATTCATATCATTACATGCTCCACATTCTATGTCCAAAAATAGCCCCATGCTTAAAATGACTAAGTATTCCTCCTAGACGGTCTTACTTTGCTACATTCTTACGTGCACCTGCGCGCTCTCTATTTTTTCTTCCAAACCTTATGCACCCTTTATACTTAGGCTATACATTCTCAGCCCAAAACTACCCCACACTAATTGGAATTTTTCCCTCGGAAATCGTAAGCCATCTTATATCTCCACTAATACAAGAACAAGGAATGAATGAAAGAATACCTATACATAAAGAATGAAATAATATTCATACGCGTGTTAGTTCTTCACTGGCACGATTAATTTTGGATGTTCATTCTTAATATCTACTTCCAACACTTTCCATTCACTCAACGCGTCACATGTTTTATCAAGAACATCTATAACCATTGCTTTGAGCTCATCATGAGTTAGGTTTTCCTTCTCATTCTGCAATATTCTATCAATGTTAGCCATGCTAGAGACCATTCCTTCCATAAATCCATCTTTTATGAGATGAATTTCCCAATTTCTTTCATTCTCTCCATGTGAAGATATTGGGATGTTGCAAGCACATTGAACTTTTATTCTACTAAAGTAAGCCTATTCATACACCCAATTGTCTTGTTCTTCATTGCCTTGAGGACCTCATTATCCTCCTCAATGGTCCTTGTCTTTATGATTGCATCTGGGGCCACGCATAAATTTAATGCCTAATCGTCCCACTTTAATTCATCTTTTAAAGTCTAAATCAGAGCCTCATAACTTGTAATCTTCATTACAATAGAGGTTTTGGCCCTTGTTACTTCTTCTGCAACATCCTTTTTTCTGGGAACGCGTAAAAGCCCCTCCTCTAAAAGTAATTTAACTATTGTGTGTAAATAATGAAGAGCTAAGTGAAACTATTTTGGCACCTTATCCTACAAATGGGGGCCTTTTCTCCATAGCCTCATCAGTAATTTGTTTGACAATCTTAAGGACTTTCTTTATTTCTACCTCATATTTTTCCTTTTCTTCTATAAGGTACCTTATCTTTGTAGCTGCATCCTTTTTATCATCTAAAAGTGCTCGAATAGTTGTCGTTTTATCAATATTATTGTGTGCAACTATTGTAGACACCTTGATCAATAAATTTCTTACCTACTTATCTAAAAATTGTGTGGGCTTGACAATAATAAGGCAGGTATGTGGTGCCCTCTTCATCCTACGTAATAAACATGACTCCTCGTAAATTTCAAAGTCAGGCTCATCCATGTGAGTCTGTATTCTCTCAGATAACTGTTTACGAGTGCGCATAGTTGCCATTTCTAGATCGATTAAATCATAGGCATATAACTGCTCCCTAGGAAAAGTATTTCGAAGCCAGGCATGAATGATCTTGGTCTCATTATTATTGTATCCCATGTTCCGTGTTCTCACCAAATTTTCTTATTTTGTCTCACTGGCATGCTCTCCTATGTTCTCTTGTGTAGTGGTGCCTGCATCCTATTGTGTCTCAGTTCCCACGCTCTATTTTACTTTCTCTCCTTCCTCATTTTATTTTTTTGTGCACTTAGGATGCATTATAATTTTTCATATCTCTACCAGTGATTTTTTGATCCATAGCAAGTTCCTTAGTACTCACACCGGGGCCAACTTCCTCGTATATTATTTTCTTAGATATCTCTTCATCCTCGTGTACTTCCAAGATTGGAGTGGCCACATCATTCTATGTGCTTTGTCATGAGGACTTCTCCTCATCATTATATTTGACTGGTATATATTTTCAATTCTTCTACCTTTGTTCTTTGACATTCTTTACTGATGTTACACGTGGTGACCTCATAAATGGCTGTGATGTCCTAGTGCCAGTATCCCTGGACATATGAATCCTATGCACAATCCTTTGTGTATGGTCCAGCTATGCATTTTTGGATTTTTCTTCTTCCTGCTTCTCCAAAACATTCTCTAAGCCTGTAGGTACTTGTTCTTCCTAAGTGGGGGGCACAGGTTCAACTTTCCTTGTAGTGCTCACTATCTGTTTTTTCTTTGGAGGACCCGATAGATTTTTTTCCTTGCCTTTAATAACCTTCCCATATTTAAAACATTTCCTTAGGTATACATAGATGCACATCAATTCAATCTTTCCTATGGCCATGGTCTCTGGAGTTGTGTCAATATTATCTTTTTCAAAAATTTCTACATACGTTTCCTGGTTTTCCCATACATAGGTCTTGTATAAGATATGAATATTCGCGTCAACCTTATCAGTTTCAAACTGATGTTTGCATGTGTTATGAAACCTATTCACATAATCCTTAAAGTAACACACAGTAAAAGTGAAAGGTAACTTACACTATTTTATTTTCTTGCCCATCTTCATATAGAACTATCCTAAACTGAAATGCTGGTAAATAGGGAATACTCCTTGTCCATTCAACATAGTATGCATCTCATGTGGGATGCACCATTTTCCTAAAAACGCCTGACGCAACCACCTAAACGACTTATCCTATCTCTCCTTGTAGGTATTTGTATGGATTTGTGTAATGTATACTTAATAAAATTCTACATGGGGGACTTGTTTTTTAAAGGAAATTCCCACACTTTCTCCCTTGGCCCATCATACATGCCAATTTTACTAAATACAAGTAAAATAATAATAGCGCCCCAATTAATTTTTTCACCTTTGTCTTCTAGGATGCACATGTCATTCACTAATCTCTCTGCAATGTATCTGGCAATGTTATAGTAGGTTATTATCACCATCTTTGGCATTATCTGTAGCAAACATTGGTTTACCTCTTTCCAACATTCGGAGGCTCCTAACTTACAACCCGTGAGTCACACCACAACCCTTGTTACCATATCTTCAATATTTGTAACTTTAAACACCCAACTAACCTTCTTGTATTTAAATGTGGCAGTCATCACATAAATCCCTTCGTCATCTGATAAACCTCCAGAAATATCTCTTCTTGAGTCGTACAACCCATTCATCTTACCAATTAGCTTAGCGGTAATCTCTATCCTCCTACCTGAGAAGTAAAAGGAATCTTTGTGTACCCGTGACATGAGCCACTGGTATAATTTCTCGAGCTTCCCAAAATAGGGAAACTCAAAAATCTACATGACCACTACACTTTCTAGTAACCTCTTCAAAAAGTTATCCAAAACCATAACTCCATCCACCATCCTTTGATTTGTATTTCTAATAGTCTTGGTGGTGATATCCTTCATGCACTTATCTGTCTTGTGGTTAGTATCAGAAACCTTAGACCCTTTTTCTATTGTCATGCTTTGATCACTCCCTTAGGATATAAAAGTTTGACCAACCAGTCCTTCGTCGCTTCATTTTCCTCTACTTAAATATATGGAGCTCATTGTGGTGTCATATATTATCTCTCACCTAACTGGGATGTTCTGTAACTTCTAAACTATCACATTTTTACTTTTTATACCTTGATTTCAAACCAAACCTTTTGATCTGTCAAACCCTAGCTGTAACTCTATTTTTTTTTCAAACCCTAATTACACAAACCCTCCTTAGAGCACATGTACCCATGCCTAAATCTCAATTCTACACTAAATGCTAACAAAAATGTGATTCGATCCTTCCTGGCTCATTGATCTAGAGATTACTATTCATCCTTAGTTCTCTTTCATACCTCACACTCATTGGCTTTAATAATGCAAGGTGCTAATTATATTACAAACGCCGACCTTATAGAAAATTTTAAAATTTCTTCACATTAATTTCTCCCAAATACCACCATATGCGGCATTAATTCCACATCCATGATTTTTTTCTTCCACACCTCACCTTTCCGAACCTCAATCATAACCTTCTGGCATGCCCACTATTGCTTTGCAACAAATACTCATGTTTCCTTACACCAAAGTACCTATCCAATCTGAATCTTCCCCACTAGTCTCCAATGATGTAGCCTACCTCACATTATACTGAGTGTCCATCCTCCCATGCGTGGTCTTGAATTTGAGAAATTTCCTTGATATTTTCTTTTCTAAACATGTCCCTTCTTTGATCACCTGTGATTTTTTTATCATGCACCAACATTTAAAATAAGGCACCAATCAATCTTTATTTATCCACTCGACACTAAGGGTATGCATAGTCCTCTATGCATGAAAACACTTAGACAGTAATAAGCTTCATGTACGTAAGTGCATTTATTACACAAAACACTGAACTAAATTTACAAAGCATAAAAACTATGAAGGAAACACATATAAATTCATTAAGGAAATATAATCTAAGTGGAAATATTTCCTTATTACAAACACCAAGAAGACTTATTTATAGTAGGGCTTCAACCTACTCCCTTTAAAGTAACTGGGGAACCATGTTACATCGAGTGCCTCTAAGTGGAAAGTGCCTAAATCAAGTATATAAGTTATTACATACAGTCCCAACCAATGCACCCTAATCTTTCCAAGGCGGCACAAAAAAAATGAATCATACAGAAGTACCATATGCCTGACCTCAAGCTTCTTTTCCTTGATGTGCCTATTATGCCATGCCTTTTTCTTGGCATTTTCTTGCTTCTGACTACATTATGTTATAGCGTGCCTTTCATCCAGCTACATCAATTTGTCAATATGTTCTTCAAGTGTTTTCTCATCATCCAAGCCACCTACATGCACAATACGTAGAGAAGGTAACATGAATTCCATTGGTAGAATGGTCTCCATGCCAAACACAAATTGAAAGGGTGTTTTTTTATTCAACCTCTTGTAGGTTTTCCTGTATTCCCAAAGTATAACAAAATCTTTATCATCCTAGTCTTTACTTCTAACATCACAAATCTTATTCAAGGTATGGCTCAATATCTTGTTGAAGGCCTCAAAAATTACAATTTCTTGAGGATGATAGGGTGTTGTTTTATGGTGTGTAACCATAAATTCATCTAATAGTATTATGATGGTCTTATTAAGAAAATGCATACCCTTATCACTTGTTAAAATTAAACATCATCCATGTTGATAATATTTTCCCACATAAACCTTGTTGTCATAGTTGCTATACAATCATTTGTAGGCATCACTTCTGCCCACCTTATAAGATAATCTATACAAGTTATAATATAGTGCGATCCAGACCTACACGTGGGTGGGGAAATAGGACCCATGAAGTCAATTGTCCACTTCTCAAAAGGTTTTTTGCTAACAATAGACCTAAAAGGCGTCTTGTCTCTATGCCTAGGATTCCCAAGGTGCTGACAATGGTTACATGCCTTAAAATATTATTTATAATCCTTGTATAATGTTTCCCAACATAGACCAGCTAATAGAATCTTGTGTGTGGTGGCATCTCCTGCATAGTGTCCACTTGCAATGCCACCATGAGCCTCCTCCATAATTTCTTCATACTCATGCTCAATTCCACACCAACACAAAAATTCATCCTGACCTAATTTGTAAAAGTATCCAATGATTAACATCTAAGTCGCAACGTGGATAGAAAGTTGTTTCTTCTCTAAATCCTTTACACCTTCAGGTACCACACCTATTCGTAAAAAGATAATAATATGCTCTAAGTATGAGGGCACACGGTTTAACTTGAATAATTATGCATTGAATATTTTATCCTCAATGCTTTGTGTGTCCTCTCCTAATTTAATCCTAGATAAATGGTTTGGACCAAAATTACTCTTACCTGGCTTAACCACCACAATAAAGTTAAATTCCTAGAATAAAATAACCCAATGACATATGTGCCCCTATAAAATGGGCTTGTTCACCAAGTATTGCAGTGCCATGTGATCTGTATAAAATATGAATGGGGTAGCCAGAAAATACTGGCGAAACTTATGGAGGAGGTATATCATAGATAAGGCCTCATGATCTATAGTGATGTAATTCTATTTTTATGAAGTCAACTTCTTGCTTGTAAAACAAATAGAATGATCAACAGTCCCTTGTCCAATATGGGCTAATACCGCACCAATGGCCATTCCAGAGGTGTCTATATGAACGTGAAAAGGATTGATCCATGAAGGAAAGTGAAGAATAGGTGATGTAGTAAGTCTTTCCTTCAGTGTCTCAAATGTGTGCTTTTGTGCCTTACCCTGATAAAACTTACCTCTTCCTTTTAATAATTCCTCTAAGGGCGCAGTGATTCTGGTATAGCCCTTGATAAACTTTCTGTAGTATCCTGTGTACCCTAAGAATCCTTGTACCTCACTTTTCATAGTTGGTTCCTCTAATCCCAAAATAACAAACCTTAGAGAGATCCTATAGAAAACATTCCTTACAGATGATATGTCCTAGAAAAATTCCAAAGGGTGTGGAAAAAACACACTTCTTGATGTTTAATGAGATGTTCAACTATCAAAATCTTTCAAACATGAGCCTTAAGTTATCACAGTGATCCTTCACAAGCCCATAGACTATCCAATCATCCAAATACACCTATAAGAACTTATGAAAAAAATCTTGGAATGTGTGTAAAAAAATACGTGAAAATACTATAGGTGCATTCTGTAATTCAAAGGGCATAACTATGTATGCAAAAATTCCGCACTCAGTAGTGAAAGTTATCTTCTCCTGATCCTCTTTAGCTATCCTCACCTGATGATATCTAGATAATCCGTCACTGAAGGAGTATATCTCGCACCCTATAATTCCCTCCAAAATTTCCTCAATAAATAATGTGGGAAAGGGATCAATTACATATGCACGTTTAACTCCATGTAATACACAAAAATTATGATTCTTCCATCCTTCTTGACATTGATCACCATAGGGCTCACACATTTTTACTGCTCGATAGGCTCAATGATTCCAGAATTCAGCATTTTGTCAATTTCTTCTTTCACCTTGATGTGCAATTTCAGATTCATCCTTTAAGGCCTCTTCTGAACTGGGCGCACAGCTTCTTTCATCTTGATTCTCATTTTCCCCAAAGATTCATGTACCCTTTCCAATTCATGATAGCCTCTGGGGAACAGATCCAAGAATTCATGCACTAGCTCAATTATCTTAGCAACTTCAAATTCATACCAATAATCTCCAATGATGCCCTCCTTTGGTTCACAATCCATTCTAATTTTTACATTCTTGGTCTTCATAGGTTCATGGTAGGCATGCACCTTCTCATCTACATTGTTCAAGAACTTACGTGTATCCTCTGTACGCTCAATATCTACGTTCTCCACTTCTTCATCATCAACTATATAGACCATCTTACCATTTTCTCTTTTTAGGCAGGCATGCCCAACTTTTTCAACATCGGTCTCTTCCTCTTCAAAACATACCTCCAGGTCTGACTCACCTTACAACTCCTTAAGGAGCTCCTTATCCTTTGTACTATCTCCCATAATTAAGTTCTTCAGAACCTGTAATGCCTCATTCAGTGGAGGTTTAGTGGAAAAAATAGTCAAAGGTTTGCATCATACTTACAGTTATTTCTTTCCAATTTCCATTCTCTCTATTTAACTCTGCATAGATATACCATACACACACATAGCCTCGTAATGTGGAATAGAGCTTTTGCATCAAAAAAAAAGGTGGTAAAGCTTTTCGCCCCTCTATCTAGAGTCTCTCACACTACTGAACATGGTGATAAACAAGATCATTACCATGAAATGCATAGATCTGAATAGGCACATTGCTCCTTAGAAATAAAGTAGATAAATCAATCCTCACTTCTATCAACTCGAAAATATTATCCATATGAACCATCCACCAACGTGTTGTTTTCCCATGTAAAGTATAAACTAGCATATTCCTTATTTCCACCTTATAATCCCACTAAACTTCCATAGCAAGTACGTATACCTCAAGATTTTCTTCACTAGTTTACCTTTGTACCTGGTTGTTGCCCAAACACCTGATACTACATGGCTTACTTACGTAGGAAACATCACTTATCACTTCGCACCCAACCATTTCATAAGTGCCATGTGCCCATTTTTAACATGCAACACTTGTAGTATCACTCATGGACTATGCATCATCCCATCAGATAACTCCTTCCTCTAATAGCTCAAGAACTTTCGGATATCAAATGGTGCACACATAAAAAAAATTCAAATCTTCTTCACTTAAGGACTCTACGTAAGGTGCACATTTTCCATCTGTTAAGGGGATAATGATGCACTCCTCTTTTTTCTCAAAACTTATATACCCTTTTTTGAAGTGCATATTAGTGTTGTTTGCATAACACCAAGCACACCCAAGTAAAGATGGAAATTTTTTGGCATCTACAAGTGGTAAGACATGAAAGTCCCCAGTAAAACTAGCTCCATGTGTAGTAATTGATGCATCCTTTAAAACTCCAATAGGCGTGGCTTTAGTACTATTTTCCATAAACAAAAAATTTGAAGATGACTGCAATGGTGGTCTACCCATCTAAACCCATATTTCCACAATGAGTACATTTATTTCCATGTCTGTATCAATTAGAATATTACTCAAAAACCAACCATCCATAACAGAATTCAAAGTGATATTCTTGTCATAATCCAGGCTATAAGGGGGGAGGTTAGAATGCAAATTATACCTTTCATGCTACATTCCAGTGCATACAGTGTTTCCATTTAACCAATTTCCTAGAAAAGGAATGATGTTTTCTTGGCACAACATCTTGCAAACCTCCTTTAGATCATCAACATCTTTCTAATGCCTTATTTTGTTCTAACTTTTGTGACTGCTCTTTGAAACATTGTATCTCACCCTAAAAATTATGAATCTCCTCCATGGTTTCTTGATAAAACTCCTTTTGATGCATAGTGTTTAGATAATTTGTAAGTAGAACCTCCTCCTTAGTAATGACAAAATTCTATTTCATAACTTCCCTAGCCCGCACATCCTCAACGCGTGTAGTAACCTTCACAAGTACTGACTCAAGATTTGGTGCTAACTTCAACATCCATTGATCATCCATGACGCACTGCACTCTAACCATTCTCGCACCCTTATTCTCTTGTTTGTGTTTCTTACTCAAATTTTCATACAAGTCTCAAAAATCTTCATAGTTGTTATTTCTATAAAAAGAACAGACAATGTTTTGAGGACACTCACACCTGTAATGATCAGGGGATCGGAACATATAACAAATTCCATGAGGGAAATCAGTTCTTCCACCACCATGAGCTTAACCTCTGAATCCTCCTTGGTAACCTCGACCTTGACCATGACTTCCATCAGAGAACCCTTCATTATGATCATGGTCATGATACTCACTTTTCTCCTTAGAGTTATTTATAACACCAGTATGTCGTACACCAATATCAATGACATCATGAATCTGATCAATCAACCTACAATATTTAGTATCATGAGTATTAGACCTACAGATATTTTAGTAATAGGACACGATATTTCTTATTACGCATTACAACAATGGGCATTGTCTTGAAATGTGATCCAAATGATAGATCCCATAGTCTAGCGATAAAGATCGCACTAATTTACAAGGAAACATATCCTTAGTGTGCCCTTCTACTTCACAATTTTTGCACCAAATCCCACTGCTTGTCTCATACGCTAAATTAGCTGATAATGTTTCTAGCTATTTAGCCACTGCTACAATATGAGCTTCCCAAAATGGGGTCACTCCTGTGTATACACTCCATGTTGCCTTAGCGCGCAAAGATTCTTCAAGTACCTCACATGGATCTGTGAAAGTATTATGTGAGAGAGCTCATCTAAAAGGTGTGATAAGTCCTCCAAAAAACCATTGAGCATGTTCGCTCACATGTATTTCATAAGATAACTTGGAAAAAAGGGTCTTGAACCATGCATCATACTCCCAAACATTCTCAGTAGTGCCTTGCTTAATGTCTTTCGATGCGGTGATGCTTTTCTACTCAAACTCAGGGATATTTAATTCTTTTAAGAAATTATCCCACAACACAATATAATCTACACAATTTTAATCAAGGTCAAACTTTCTGTACTAACTATTTACGCGCCCCTGCAATGTAATTGCAAACTAACTTGCCTTGTGCTCTAGAGCAGTAATTCCCTTCATGTACCAAAATATCTCACACATATGCATGTTCTCCACATAATCTTCAATGCCTCTATATTCTAGAAGATGAAGGAACATATCCATATAAATTTGTTGGCGTTGGTGTAAACCATGCCCACTAGATCCAGTACATGTACTTCCTCTGCCTCCAACAAAACTAGATCCACCAACACCCGAGCCACCTAACCTCCTAATCCTCCTCCTAAAGTATAAAATAGACCAAAGGATACACTACCTTGTGTTCCAATGGTCATGCTAAACTGGACTCCCACAATCTATGAAGTTTTGTTACTTCTAGACGTTATACAAATGCTCTAGATTCCCACGTTCTGTGTTGACGACATACTAGAAGATATACCTCTAGATAGACCTCTAAATAACATAAATGATGATTACACCACCATAGATGAATAAGCTACCTGATTAACTCCCAAACTTGACTACAAATATGTGTTATCTACTCCAACTCTACTTCCCATACTAGCTTGCTTACTGTTAACTGTCGTAGAATCTGCAAAACCAAGCGCAAAGGATAGGCCATCATGTAGGTTTAGATGCATGCCCAGGGTCCACAATCATTCTTCCAATGTGCCTTCATCCAAATTCGAGGAGGGTTCTCTACCATGATTTCTCAAATGGCGGAGTTCTAGATGTTCTGCCTCCACATCCTCTGCGTGAGCTCTAAATCCTTCATAATCCATCACCCTCCATAGCAAAATTCTTTCTGTGATCTCTCGTTACTTCATCAAATCCCCCTTACATGCTACATTGAACTTAAGCTAATTATTTTTTCTCTCTATCTCTCTGCCACTAGGTCTACCATCTTTACCAAACCTGATCCTACCCCCACGCGTGGTGGGTTTTATCTTGTCATGGGCTTCTCTTCCAAATCCAAGGTCACAATAAATATCTTAAATGCAAAATGAATACTGTGTAATTAAGATCCTCTGGCCTCGCACAAGAAGTGGAACTTAACAACTTCTGGGAAAGAGTAAGTTGAAACTGTGTACTCAATAATATATCTATTCAAAACACCATGGAACCAAACATCTAAAAATATCATCCAAATCATATCTGCATCATACAAGTCCCGAAATTCTTCTTGAGTCCAAACAAGCATGTGAAACCACCAATTCCTCTTAGATGTGTAAGCAACCATCCAATCCTATAGTACTATAGGAAATATGGCAAATAAAGTCTTATAAAATGCATAATATAGATTTTGCTCAACCCACATGTGTGCAATTAACTCAATTTTAGTGTTAAATTTGTGAGCATACTCTTATTTTATGCCATGTAACCACTCTTCAATACTCAACAAGGTCAATCAGTAAGTCTTGATCATGCAGCATCCTAAAAAACAATGGAAAAAGAGGTCCCAACAATGGAACTAATGATGTAACCTAGATTTTACCACCAACAGCCCAAGGTGGGCTAGCACATCACTCATCTTGAACTGAGCACTCACCAGAAGTGTGCAAGGGTACCAAGTCCCTCTTTAGAGAATATTATCCAAGATGTTAGCATGAATGAATGTATATTTCAGATCCATAATAGATAATCAATTCAACCAAAGTGCATAAACCAAATCTAGATCTCAACCATATGAAGGAATAACTAAAAAATTACTATAATAAGATTTACCATGCAATATCCACATTCAGTTACATCCAACACCAATATCCAGCCAATAAGATCCATTATATTAATATTGTAAAACACATAATCTTCTTATATACTGTTGTAAATATCTCCCCCCCCACCCCGGGTAGATATAGACAAGCAGAAGAATATGGAAATCAAAGAAACTCAGAGCCCGATATTTATTGCGTCACTACAGGTAAAGGGCACACAGAAAAGAGTGTTGACACGGAAATGGATGCGCCAAGGTGCAGGTAAAGGGTGCACAGAAAAGAGTGTCGACATGGAAATGGATGTGCCAAGGCGCAGGTAAAGGGCGCACAGAAAAGGGTGTTGACACGGAAATGGATGCGCCAAGGCACAGGTAAAGGGCGCACAGAAAAAGTGTCGACACAGAAATGGATGTGCCAAGGCGCAGGTAAAGGGTGCATAGAAAAGAGTTTCGACATGGAAATGGATGTGCCAAGGTGCAGGTAAAGGGCACACAACAAAGGGTTTCGACATGGAAATGGATACGCCAAGGCGCAGGTACAGGGCGCACAGAAAAGAGTGTCGACATGGAAATGGATGCGCCAAGGCACAGGTAAAGGGCGCAAAGAAAAGGATGTTGACACAGAAATGGATGTGCCAAGGCGTAGGTAAAGGGCACACAGAAAAGGGTGTCGACATGGAAATGGATGCGCTAAGGCGCAAGTAAAGGGCGCACAGCAAAGAGTGTCGACACGGAAATGGATGCGCCAAGGCGCAGGTAAAGGGCGCACAGAAAAGAGTGTCGACATGAAAAAATTCACACCTAGGCACACGTAAGGGTATGTCGACATGAAGATGGATGCGCCAAGGTGCATCTTTGAGAGGCGCAACATTTTGAGCGTTGACAGGAAGCAAACCCTGACCCAGATATTCAGATGGCCATAACTTTTCACAGGGAGCTCAGATTAACGCAAGGTTGGACTTTTCGGAAAGCTTATGAGGTCCTCTATCCAACTACAACTAGATATATTTAATTGGGTGGGAATAAGTTCTTAAAAATTCAAAATACAATTTTCCACTTTTCAGGTTTGCTAGGGTTCTCACCTACCACCATAATGAGATGAATTAAATGCAACCTAGAGGTGGTTGGGGTAGATTTTGACTCTCTCTCTCTTTTCTCTCTCAGTATTCCTATAAATTGTAAGGAGGGGCTTCTTTCTAAAGGTTGGACATTCTTATTTTTCCCCTCCCTTCTTCTCTTTGGCAGGTGAATTTGTGGAGTTCAAACCTCCCATCTAAAACTGTAATGCAACTTTGCCTCTTGGCATTTTGTAGTGAATTGTATCAAATATTTGGAGTAAAATTAATGCATGTATGTGGATGATTCTCAACCCTCTCTGTGTTCATTTGCATCCTTCTGATCTTTCACTACAATTTGGTTATCTGTGCATGATCTTGCATTACATTTTATTGGTTTGTGTTTATTGGCAAGACAGGTGTTCTTCATTCCTCAGTGCATCACCTTTGTTAGTCTAGGTTTTATTCTTATGCATCTTCTTACCCTGTCTCCTTGGCAAGTTAGTTTAGGTTTTTTGAGTAAACCCTCTGCATTTTTACGTGTGCATATGAAAAGAGGAATAGGAACCGGCCTTTATCAGGAGAGCTTTTCTGATTTTGTAAGGTCCCACACTTGGGAAAAGCTCCATGTTATGCAATCACACTGAGAGTCTCAACCCATGGAGTTGCAGACATTTAGGGGTGCTATGATTCGCCATCAATAGTTTTGGTATGCCTGGTGGGACCAAGAGGTCATTCCACAAGATTTGAAGGAATTTTCAAGAAATTTGGACAAAAAATTACAGGTTTTACAATTTCAGATTTATCACCTTCCAGGCTGAACTTTGAAATTGATTTTCAAGGGCTTAACTTGCTCAAAACAAGTAAAAATTTCACCAATTGATAGATTGGGGAATAATCTTCAAAAGGGTATTATTATATTTTTGATATTTTAACTTTCAAAATTTCATGGTTTTTAGCATTTTGGGTTTTCCCAGTTGTCTTGCATGACTTGAGTTTCACCTGTACCTTTCGGGGATTAGTAGCTGCACAACAGGACCCGATAACTTAATTGAAGAACTGTATCTCTTGGGTCCTTCAAGTTTTAAATTATTTTTTAATATTGTCAGGTTTGGTGTGTAACTTGGCATAAGCTAGCCTTTTGAGGCTCATTATCTAACACATCTGGCGACTCCGAAGGTGTAGAATTCAGTGGTATAGCAGCAAAAGCTACCTAGGCATATGAGAAGAATTCGAACCAGGTCTGATACTTGAGAAGAGGGGCTATTTGTCCACTTGCAACTATCACCAGGAGGAGGAAGGAGAGGAAGAAGACCACGAAGATCACCATCTCCACCTAACTGGACTTTTTCTACACCTCCACCTGGTAGACCTTTTCTCGCATCAACAAGGGTTCTCAGGCCAATCAGAATGATGCAACCACCGAATCCCTTTGTCAATTTCACTGGCAACAGTTCACTTGCCCTCAATGCACAGAATCCAGTTCCAATTGTAGCATTGAAGAAAATTCCATTTTTCACTGGAGAAAATCATACCACTCCTGGTGATCATGTCAAAGACATTGCTAACATTTGTGCAATCCATGAGATAAATGAAATGAATGTTGTTGTCAAATTGCTGGCATCTTCATTCAAAGGGAGGGCATTGCAATGGTTTAGGAGCCTTGGAGCTGGTACTATCCAAAATTGGAATCAGTTATGCATAGTTCTCCATGAGCAATTTGGAGAAAAGGGAGACAATTTGTCTCTTCTAGAACAATTGACAACTATCAAGAGAGCTCCCAATGAGCAGCTGACTGACTTCAACTTCAGATTTCAAAGGTCTTGGGATAGGATTCCAGTGGCCGTTAGGCCAACAGCTGAAGGTGCTTTTCTATACTATCTTAAGGCTTTGAATTCTGATATTTTTATGTTAATTCAATCTATGGGAGGCACAACTTTACCTGCTACTTATAGCATTGCCATTAGGGCTGAAAACTATCTTATTCAAGCTAGTAAGCTGGATCCTAGGCCTCCCATGCCCTTGTATCCAAACTTAGAAAATCTAAGCACTAGTCAAGCACCCACTTTTGCTCCTATTCCCACTCCTAGAAATCAAAGTTCAAATGAAACTTCTACTTCATCCTCTAGTGCTTCAAATGAACTCCAGGAGGTTATGAAACAATTGTAGAACCTTGGAAATGTGCTGGTGACTATCAAAAGATAGCAAGCTCAAAGTGCTAGACCGTATCAGCCTCAAGCGCAGTACCAGGCTAGGCCCCCATACCAACAAAATAGGTCACCAGCTCAAGCTGCAAATCAAAATCAAAGCCAAGTAAGGCCTCCCGCTAATAGACCATTTCAGCCCTATAACCCCAATGTTGCATCTACTTCTAAAGCATTAGTGCCAGTCCAAAACAACATAGCTCAAGAGTATGATTGGTGTTTCCCATGCAATGAACCTCACAACCAATCTATGTGCTTTAATGGTGCTTTGAACCAAGCCTTGATGGTGACAAATACTGGCATTGAGGGTGAAGTGAGTCAAGAAACAAATCAAAAACAAGGGACATCTCAACAAAACATAGCTACAAATGATACCGCACTTGTGAATTGGCAAGCTGAGGATTTTTGTGGCATGAATCAAACAATTTCTCAGAGTGTAGGAGCTAACACAAGATCAAAGAAAAGGAATATTGGTGAAGGGAAGTCATTGGCTCCAAGTGATCTACAACCTTCCATCACTCCACAAGGTGTTGGTAAGAAAAATACAGTTCCAAACACGCAAGGACAGCCCAAACCACCTTCTAAGCCAGCTCAAATGCCAGCTGTTATTGCCCATGCGCAAGAAAGGAATGTATAGGCCAAAGGACAACACAGAGATCTTTCATCCCCATTTAGCATCATTGATCAAATGAAGAAGATGAATGTGAATATATCTATGTGGGAATCTTTATCCATCCCAGGCCAAAGAGATCTTCAACAAGCTACCATGAAGAATTGGCCAACTTCGAACCAGCAGGCCCATATGCAAGAGAAGGTCCTCACAAATACTGCTCAACCTGAAGGGAATCATGGAGGACAACAAGGTAAAGTTTTGAAACCCCCTCCATTCTATGTTTCATTAATCATCGGGGATAAATTAGTACACAATTGCATGATTGATTCTGGGGCAAGTAGTTCTGTCATGCCCAAGCAAATAGCTGATCAGCTGGGTATCCAATATGAAGTCATATCAAAGGGGGTAGTGCAATTGGATGGGACAGTAGTAGCAATGGTAGGAGTGATTAAAACTTTTAATCTTACCTTGCATGCATGCCCCAACGTTACCGTTTTGCAAGATGTGTCAGTGATAGATTTGCCACCACTCTTTGCCCTATGCTTATCAAGGGATTTCACAGCCAAAATTGGAGGCTACTTATCTACTGATTGGTCACACATGTTGTTCAAAAAAAGATATGGTACTAAGGTCACAATCAGATCCAAACCAATTGCAAACTTTCATATTGAACCTTATACTCCAAGCCAAATCAATGCCAACTGTTCAGCATTTGATCAAGAAGATTATCCAAGCACAAATGAAGCTGACACCAAAGTTGGAAGCATTCCAGATTTTACTCTTGATGAATGGGCAAGCAAGGTACATGCTTTTGATCCCTACCAAGAAGTAGAAGAATCTGAAATAGGAGTCTATTGCATACGTGAAGAAAACCAGCCTATTCCTAGCATCACCAAAAAAAACCATAAGGATGACAATGAGGTATGGCAATTATTTTTCGATGGATCAAGGAGTAGGCAAGGTGCGGGAGGAGGAGCTATGCTTGTTTCACCTCAAGGCATCAATTATTTTTCAGCTTTTCGTTTCCAGTTTTCTTGTTCAAACAACACAGCTGAATATGAGGCCTTGATTCATGGACTTCATTGGGCTAGGAAAAAGGGCATAAAGAACTTGCAGGTGTTCGGGGATAGCGAGCTGATTGTCAATCAAGTCAGGGGACAACATGCTACAAAGAATGAACTGCTAAAGAACTACAAGAACAGGGTATGGGACCTCGTTGAGGATTTCGAAGCTTTCAACATCGTGTCCATACCTAGGAAGAAAAATGAAGCTGCGGATAGGCTCGCAGCTATTGGAGCAATGTTTGATGTGGTTGACAACATCAAAAGGGAAAAAACACAGCCACATATCCATGTGATTTTGAGGCCAGCAGTTCCAAATAATAACACAAGCTGGCAGGTGTTTGAGAATGATCAACAGATCGTCAATTTCTTACAAGAAGAGGCTGAATTCTCAGCTAGGAATCAGGACAGATTAGAGCAGCAGTATGGGGATCAATTAGTGCAGTTGCGGACAAACAAGCTTCCCAAGGGTTTAGTAACATTGGAGTCTATCTTCAACCCTAACAACCAGTTCCGTAAGGAAAAGGCTAACATACAGGTCAAGAGCAGAAGATTAAGAGCCAATTCCGGTTGGAGAAGGCAAAACACTTCAAATTGGTAAACTGGCCACAGATCAGGAGAAATCAGATTTCATACAACTTTGCCAAGAATTTCCAGATGTCTTCACTTGGACCTATGAAGACTTAAGAGGTTTCAATCCGAAGTTGGCACAACATATCATAGAATTGGATCTAGATGCTAAGCCCATCAGGTAGAAGCAGAGACCAGTCAACCCTCACATTGAGCCTCTAATGAAGAAATATTTAAACAAGTTAATAGAGGCAAGCATTATATTTCCTGATCAAGCACTCAAGTTGGGTTGCAAACTTGGTTCCGGTCAGAAAGAAGAGAAGAGAAATTAGGCTGTGTGTGGACTTCCGAGACCTAAACAGGGCATCTCTCAAAGACCATTACCCACTTCCTTCAACGGAACAAATATTGCAAGTAGTTTCTGGTTTGGAGAGATTCTCTCTCCTAGATGGCTACTTAGGGTATAATCAGGTAATGGTGAAAGAAGATGACCAGTTCAAGATGGCTTTCACCACCAAATGGGGCACCCTATGCCTACAAGAAGATGCCATTTGGGCTATCAAATGTTGGAGCCACTTTCCAAAGGGCAATGGATATGGTATTCAAGGTGATTGATCAATAAAATAGTTCTGATATATCTTGATGACATCACTATATTCTCTGAAAATGCAGCAGATCACCTCTTTCATCTGTGGCAGGTATTTCAGAGGTGTAGAAGATTTGGGGTATCATTGAATCCCAAAAAATGCATATTCTTGGCTCACGAGGGAAAGCTTCTAGGCCATATTGTTTCAAAGGAGGGATTGACGATTGACCCAGAAAGAGTTGAAGCAATTCGAGCGTTGCCATTGCCAAGTCATAAGAAGGCTCTTCAAAGCTTCTTAGGAAGGATCAATTTTTTCTGCAGGTTTGTGCCAAATTTTGCCACTCTCGTGAAGCCAATAACGCTGATGTTGAAGAAGAGCATGGTATTTAAGTGGACAGCTGAAGGCAAGGCAAGTTTTGAGGCAATAAAAGAGGCTATATCTCAAGCTCTGACTCTCGTCAATCCAGACTTCTCCAAGGACTTCATGCTATATGCCTTCGGTGGTGGAGACACAATTTCTGCAATCCTGGTACAGAAAAACAAAGAGGGATTAGAACAACTAGTTGCTTTCTTTAGTCAAGGTCTTGGAGGAATAGGAAACAAGGTACTCTTTCATTGAAAAACATGTCCTTGCAGTAATTAGAAGCTTAAAGAAATTCAAGCACCTAGTCTCAAACAACAAGATCCAATTATTGGTCTCTCATGCGGGAGTCAAGGACTTCCTTCTAAACAAGGATCTAAATGAGAAGCGTGTAGGATGGATCACTCATGTCATGGAATATGACATAGAAATTAAGGTCACTAAGCTAGTACGTGGAAAAGGACTATGTGAACAACTAGCTTTGAGTCAGCAAGTTGAAGTAGGTGATGAAAAAGAGACTGTCTTAGTACTACAAGATGGTCAAGAATAGGAAAATGATGATGTGCCGCTCCTTGTTGGACTCAGAATATGATACACTTCCTACAGGTAGGCCTATGCCCTCCAGAATTGAGCAAAGAAAAAAGGAGATACTTCAGATTACAAGCCATTCCATATGTGCTTGTTGATGGTGTTTTGTTCAAGAAAGACATCAATAGAGTTCTATTGAGGTGCATTGGGACAGGTCAAATTGAGAGGGTGTTATGAGATTTTCATGATGGAGATTCTGGAGGACATTTTTCCCCACGAGTAACAGCTCTCAAGATAATGAAGGCAGGGTATTATTGGCCCACAGTGTTCAATGACTGATATACATGGATAAGAAAGTGCAAGAAATGTGCACTCTTCACAGGCAAAGAAAGACTAGCAGCACTTCCATTGCACCCAATTTTGGTTAACCAACCATTTATGCAATGGGGATTGGACTTCATTGGGGTCATAAATCCTAACTCAAGCCAAGGCCACAAGTGGATTCTCATGGCAACGGACTATTTCACCAAGTGGACTGAAGCAGTAGTGCTCAAAGAAGCAAATGAGTCTAACATACTAGAATTTTATGAAGGAATAGTGACCAGGTTTGGTGTGCCGGCCACTATCATATCATACAATGCATTGGCATTCATAGGTTCCAAGATTACAAAATGGGCTGTCAAGAATGGGATCTATTTGAGCACCTCTTCAAATTATTACCCGCAGGGTAATGGACAGGCAGAGTCCATGAATAAGAATTTGCTAAGAATCATTAGAAGGACTTTGGATGAAAACCAAAGGACATGGCATACCAAGCTAAAATCAGCATTATGGGCTGATAGGATAATGCCAAAGAGATCTATAGGTAATTCTCCCTACAAGTTGGTCTATGGGAAAGAGGTAGTATTGCCTATATCATTAGAATTGCCAGCATTGGAACTCATGAAGCAGTTGGAGTTGTCTAAGTTCAAACCAATGGAGACCAGGTATGAAGAGTTGATGGAATTGGAAGAAATAAGAGAACATGTAGTTTTGATGATTGAAAAGGATCAGGCCTTAGTAAAAAGATGGTTTGATAAGAAGGCAAGAGCAAGGACCTTCCAGGAAGGGGACCTAGTTCTGAAATGGGATGTAGATCGGGAAAAACCAGGAAGGCATTCCAAGTTTGATGCCATTTGGAGTGGCCCCTAAATGGTCATGGGATGTAAAAGTAGTAATTCCTTCCAATTGTTTACATTGGATAGAGAGGAACTTCCGATTCCGGTTAACGGAATCTATCTTAAACATTACTACTAAAAGGAAAAGGTTGCCCTTGTAAATATTAGCCTAGATTTCAATTCCTCTAAGTGCGTATGCACATTGTCTTGTTGTAGTTAGGTTTCAATTTCCCTAAGTGCTTTGGCATAAGTTTTGTTGCTCTCAGGTTGAATTTCTATAGTTCAGCATGCTCTTAGAGAAGGAGTTGTGGTATCAGGCTCGGGATCAGAGATCAAGTTGGTTTCAAGTTATTGCTTATGACTCCATGCCCAATGGATTGCTAAAAGGCCACTGATCTTCTACCTAGCAGGCAGGTGATCCCATTGAGTCGCCAAATTGTTGTAAATATCTCCCCCCTGGGTAGATATAGACAAGCAGAAGAATATGGAAATCAAAGAAACTCAGAGCCCGATATTTATTGCGTCACCGCAGGTAAAGGGCACACAGAAAAGAATGTCGACACAGAAATGAATGTGCCAAGGTGCAGTTAAAGGGCGCAAAGAAAAGAGTGTCGACACGGAAATGGATGTGCCAAGGCACAGGTAAAGGGCGCATAGAAAATGGTGTCGACATAGAAATGGATGCACTAAGGCACAGGTAAAGGGCGCACAGAAAATAGTGTCGACACGGAAATAGATGCGCCAAGGCGCAGGTAAAGGGTGCACAAAAAAGAGTGTCGACATAGAAATGGATGCGCCAAGGCACAGGTAAATGGCACACAGAAAAGAGTTTTGACATGGAAATGGATGCGCCAAGGTGTAAGTAAAGGGGTGCACAACAAAGGGTTTTGACACGGAAATGGATGCGCCAAGGCGTAGGTAAAGGGCGCACAAAAAAGAGTGTCGACACAGAAATGGATGTGCCAAGGAGGAGGTAAAGGGCGCACAGAAAAGGGTGTCAACAGGGAAATGGATGCGTCAAGGTGTAGGTAAAGACGGCATAGAAAAGGGTGTCGACACGGAAATAGATGCGCCAAGGCGCAGGTAAAGGGTGCATAGCAAAGAGTGTCGACACGGAAATGGATATGCCAAGGCGCAGGTAAAGGGCACACAGAAAAGAGCGTCGACATGAAAAAATTCACACCTGGGTGCATGTAAGGGTATGTCGACATGAAGATGGATGTGCCAAGGCACATCTTCGAGAGGCGCAACATTTTGAGCGCTGACAGGAAGCAGACCCTGATCCAGATATTCAGATGGCCATAACTTTTCACAGGGAGCTCAGATTAACACAAGGTTGGACTTTTTGGAAAGCTTATGAGGTCCTCTATCCAACTACTACTGGATATCTTTAATTAGGTGGGAACAAGTTCTTAAAAATGCAAAATATAGTTCGCCACTTTTCGGGTTTGCTAGGGTTCTCACCTACCACCATAATGAGATGAATTAAATGCAACCTAGAGGTGGTTGGGGTAGATTTGGACTCTCTCTCTCTCTTTTCTCTCTCATTATTCCTTTAAATTGTAAGTAGGGGATTCTTTCTAAAGGTTGGACATTCTTGTTTTGCCCCTCCCTTCTTCTCTTTGGCAAGTGAATTTGTGGAGTTCAAACCTCCCATCTAAAACTGTAATGCAACTTTGCGTCTTGGCATTTTGTAGTGAATTGTATCAAATATTTGGAGAAAATTAATGCATGTATGTGGATTATTCTCAACCCTCTCTGTGTTCATTTGCATCCTTCTGATATTTCACTACAATTTGGTTATTTGTGCATGATCTTGCATTACATTTTATTGGTTTGTGTTTATTGGCAAGACAAGTGTTCTTCATTCCTCGGTGCATCACCTTTGTTAGTCCTAGGTTTTATTCTTATGCATCTTCTTACCCTATCTCCTTGGAAAGTTAGTTTAGATTTTTTTGAGTAAACCCTCTGCATTTTTACGTGTGCATCTGAACAGAGGAATAGGAACCGGCCTTCATCCAGAGAGCTTTTCCAATTTCACAAGGTCCCACACTTGGGAAAAGCTCCATGTTATGCAATCGCACTGAGAGTCTCAACCCATCGAGTTGCAGACATTCAGGGGTACTGTGATTTGCCATCAACATATACATCATAAAGTTACCATAGTCATATGTGATAACAAACTCCGAACATAACACTATAATAATATCGAACTGCCAAAACCATGCAAATAAATACATATTTATAGGGGTGGGAACTTTCCCTTCACCGCCCATGCACCTTTAAAATTAGGCTATATGCTAATAATAGCCGTGCATCCTTATATGAGAATACAAAAGCATGCAAGCACTAATAATAGATCACCTAATAATACAACTATAATACAATCCTATTATTAGCTCCAAAACTCTGCATAACGCTCAATAACCTACTTATCCCAAAATAGCATTTCATTCTCTACAAGTATTCATATCATTTCATGCTCTACACTCTATGTTCAAAAATAACCCCATGTTAAAAATGACTAAGTCTTGTTCCTAGGTGTACCCTACTTTTCTACATTCTCACTCCCACCTACGCACTCTATGTTTGGCGAGCCCAAAACCTTATACACCCTCCATACTTAGCCTATACTTTCTCATCCTAACGCAAAAAAACTATGACAGAAAGGGAAACACATTACACAATAAGGGAGAAAACCCTAGCTCATGTATGGTACATGTAGGGGAAAACCTTATTTCACTGTAGCACATTTTCCCTTTTGGATGTTAACATGTTTTTTTAGCACCGAATGAAATTTTCTCAATAAAACCCATTTAATGGTTTGATGAAGTATGACACTTTCCTCTACTTCTTGAGGAAATTTTCATGATTGATCTAGTAAGAGAGGGTCAATATGAAATTATCACTTTTCTCATTGTCTTGACAATTCCATTTTTGGTTTCCTATCAAATTTTCACATTCAATCATAATTTTGATTTCACATTTTTAATCCTCACACTATCATAATACTTATTCTTGACCATTTCGGGCTCACCTTGTTCAAACCTATACTCAGGATCTCTAATGATAAACTACTCATGATTTGTCATGTTCTCTATGAAAATTTCTTATGTGAGATGGATCTTTGTAGGTATTTTTAATATGAAACATCGTCATAGCCCTCCATTTGATTCATATTTGACAATGATTCCAAATTATTATTTTTCATACCCACTAACTCATGTTTGACCCAATGAATGATATGATGTGGCTTACATATAATTTCACTCCCTTGAACAAGGAGTGGACACAAATTTGAGGACAAAAAGGAATTATCATCATCCTCATTGTTGGATATAACAATATTGTCCATGATGGAGGACTGCGGTACACATGTGAGATTCAAGAACCTTCATTTCATCCCTTTTTATTATTGATACAATTGTCCCTGCCAAAAGGGAAAAATAAATATCCATACTCACATTCATACTCATTTGGAAATTCTTCACATTAGGTCTCAAGGAAATGGTTTAAAAATTGGAACTCACATTCCCAAATATCATTCAATATCACCCTTTTTTTCTTTATGAGTGGTATCATCCTCGAAATACTTGATTACTTTCATACTCACACATTCACCATTTAGAAGGTATTCTTCCTGTAATGGAAAAGAAAAGTATTCATTTTCATAATCATGGTCATTATTTAATCCTTCAATTTTTTCCCACTAAACTCCCTCTAGAACTCCAAGAATAATAAGAAGGTTTTATATTTCACCATTAGGACATCCATTTCCTGCAGCAAGAATAAATTGTCTTGCACAAGTTATCCCTAAATCAAATTTTATTTCCTAAACTACCTCAAACATCTTTAATACTCTCCTAAATCACCCTCATATTATTTTTATTTTCTGTAAATGCTCTGGAAGGATTTTTATTGGATGCATAATGACAAAAAAATGGCATTTTTAAGCCTCCAGGGGAAGTAGTCTTTCATCGATTCACAATGAATTCATCAATCATCTTGGCTGATCATACATGTACATTGAAACAACATGAAAATATTTTTAATACTTTCCTCTAAGTTGGGGTGAGGATTGAACTAAGGGAAATATGACAAAAGGAAGGATTCACAATGATAGGGAAATATGATTTTCAATCATAAGCTTATTCATCATGCTCAAAATTTCAATTTTGCATGCAATACATTTTGGATGATAACATGTCAATAACCAATCAAGAAGGCCCCAAAACCTAAACAATGACTCTATTATTTCCCAAAAATAAATTGATTATAGAATTTAAACCGTAATATCTTTATTTTGAATGTTGAAATCCTAAAAAAATATCTATGTACTAACTAGATGAGAATATGAAAAAAATTCTTCTAAACCGTGACTTATGGAGCTGTGAGACTAGTTCTATAAGGTGTAAAGTAAACCTAATTTATTATATTTAGTAAAATAAATTTTAAATTTATACTTACAAATTTATTTTTGTAAATATATACCTCCCAAATGCACATATACAACAATATTAATAAGATGTGATCGCTTTATAATGCGAGTGTATTATAATGTGCTCATTTTTTAGGCTTGGTAATTACCAATCCTAAAATTTAAAATGCGATCACACTTTCCTAAAATATTCTCATGTTTCACTTCAAATAAATTTTTTTCCTACTTTTGGTCCCCTATCTTCATGCACTTTCCCTTATGAAACTTAACCTTTTGTTTAAGGAGTACCTCACTTTTTTATTTGTTTCCATATTCAATCTCCATAATTACTCACTTATTTTATGATCCTTACACTAAGGGTGTCAGCATCATAATGGAAATATTCCACTTTCTAAAAAAAAAATTATTGGTGTCAACATTATGTCAACTTTATTGACATCCCCCTCTCGTCTTATGTGGCATCATAATAACAAAACCGACCCATTATATTGTATCTTAAAATACATGGCTTACTACAACATTTGGATATGCCTTTAAGTACATTTTAAAGTTTTTCCTAGAACTCTAAAATCCTAATTCATTAAAAGAATTAATCACACATTGTATGGTATAGTCTTTTTTAGTATCATGGAAACTCAAATATACCATGACCCTTATACGAATTAGGATGACACCATAATGGTAGTGGTATACATCTATTGAATAATCATTCCATTGTGTTTGAATACATAAGTTTCATAGAAAAATTCATTTATAGGTACGTTCAATCATAAAATTTAACCTTTTTCAAGAGGATTGCCTCACTCATATCCCTTTTTTCATTTTTAATATCCATTATTCTAAATCCTTCATACTATGATCCATATATGGTCATTGGGGTTGACATCAGAATGTCAAATTTTTCCTTCTACTAATGACCATTTTGGTGGTTGCAAGATAAGTATGTTTACTTTCTTGGCCTTATACTCCACTCTTCTATGACCACATGATACAAAATACCCACTATATAACATCTTTAAAAATTCTTTAATACACCATGTATGATATTTATTTAAGTGCATTTGATAATTTCTTCTATGAATCTACAATTCCTGTTCATTAAACAATTAAAACCCAATTTCTTATTTTGTTCAATTTTATTTAATTATGTAACTGCCACATAAAAATACTTAATATGTAGTTTTTATAATCAAATATAAACCTATGCTAAAGTATTATGTGATTCATTGACCTATATTTCGATTTTGAATCCCCCATAATTCTAACTCAATTGAGTTGTGGGCCTTATACCAATGGGGTTAATGGCATGATAGAAGTGGTTATCCTATTAAAAAAATGGTTAATTAGTTACATTACAAGATGAGTGTGTTTTCTTGTTCCACCTTTCCTGCTCCTCCTTTTTAGGATCATAATACCAGATAAAAATTTCATTCAATTGTGTTTGATTACGTAACTATCATACAAAATCCTTCATGAATAGGGATTAACAAAAAAAGTATCCTTGTGTTATAGAATATTTCGCTCATTGACCTAGGTTTCCATACTTAATCTCAATAATTACTGCATATAGATAAAAAGGTAATTAGATACATTATAAATTTAAGTTTTTTTGTAAATTTCAGGGGTGGAACAAATGTGATGTAAATACCATCACTTTTGCAGCATATTTACACCAAAATAACCTCTAACTAGAAAATAAACATAAAATGGGACATAAAAATTCTCTCCCACTTTATTTTCATTCATTTTAATAGTGACAAGAGGAAAGAAGAAAGAAAAAATGAAAAATAGAGGATAACTATATTAGAAGTAAAAAAGGACAACAAAAAAGTGAGAGTAAAAACAAATGGGACAACAAAAAGGAAGATGATAAAGGATAAAATATAACACAAGGGACATCTAAGAAAAAAAGGTAAACTAATGAAGAGATGGAGTACAAATAAAACATATAAGGTAAGAAAACCCTCTAGTAGAAAAATAAGAGCATGTAACAAATCCCAAATTATATGTATATAGATTTTCATCTAAATTTGATTAATAATGTATGTGACCCCTAGGAAGTAAAAGTAAATCTTAGGATAAATTGTCTAAACTATAGTATATATTTTAAGGGAAAATATTTAAACCTAAATAATGTGTAAAAACCCTAGGATAAATTATGTAAACGATAGAAAATTTTACATAAACCCAATGGTAAGTTGTGTACAACTTGTGGTAAATTATATAAACACTAATAATAATCTATAATTTAGATAATTATGGAAATGGGAAATGTGAAACATAATTTCAAAACCTAAATAATGGTAAGAATAATACCTCTAGAACTTGATACAATTATAATAATAGAGATACTCTTTATGGGGATTAGGACCTTCCGAAGCCATTATTCAAACTAGTTATGATGAAATCACAAGCATAAAAAAAAATTAATCATCACATGCAATAATATTTACTGGATCATAGTACTCTAACTCTTTATAGAGTGAAGAGAGAAAAAAAAACATTAATTTAAATAGGATACATCCTACCTCCATTCCTTGTTTTCTTAAACCACTCATAAAATTTTTACTACATCAAAATCCTAAGATATACTCCTTAGCTCCACTTTTCTTCTCCTTTATTTTCCAAAAAATCCAAATTTGGAATCACCAAAAGTGGTAGGTGTATGTATTCTCCTTTATATATAGTAAAAACTTCACTCCTCCCACCATATGGGAGAATGACAATTGTCCCTTCACATGGATTTGTATGTATCAGAAAATTCTTACCATGTCAAAAGTTTCAACCAAATGCACTTAATATATTCACAAAAGTATGGCACCCTAGATACATTCTTGTCCCTTACTTAATTTTATCAACCTACATGATATTATGGAGGTCTTTAATTCCATAAATGACATTAAAATATCAAAAAATATATATTCCTAATCTTACTCTAATAGTTAAGGCTTCTAGATTTAGTCATAAAAGAATCATAAGGGTTGGTTTGTGCATCTTTTCATGAGACTCTTCACATCCATTCTGATAAAGTTACACATAGGATTCTAAAATTTCTTGGTGGAAGGGTGAAGTGTTATGGAATAATTTAGAGTGTTAAGGTTGAAAATCACACCTAATTTATACTAGTAACAAAAAATAGGAACAATAATCACTATGGTGCATACTCCTAGCCCTACTCAGTTATTTTTAGTAATATCATGATCAACATAATCCTAAATCCTTATTTGTCTTACATGTCACATGTAAAATAAAGGATTAAATAAAAATACTTTATCCCCAATATAGCTAAAGCATAAAAACATGAATAAAATAAATAACTGATAGTTAATCATGCTACCTTAAATATAGTTATAAATTAAGTTAACAAAATCAAATTTAACATGTTCCATTTAGCTCAAACATCCATGTATATATATAACCAAAATAAAATGATTAATATTGCTAGATGGATTTTATGTTATTTAATATTTTCATAAATGTAAAAATTGAGGTGGTATAAAATCTTTAACATTTAGGGAAAATCACCTATCAACATGGTTATATCAACATGGTCATATGGAAAATAGAACTCCACTTTATCTATAAACATGATAGAAAAAATTCACATATAGGAATAGGTAGCACAAAATTTACATATTAATGCATCACACACAATGAATTATAATTTACAGTGTATCTTTGATAATGAATAATAAAAAAAATTCACAATCGAGAGATGATAAACACAATAAATTAGTTCTCATTCCCTATTTGACATTCTATAATTAATGAAAGTTAGTAGAAATAGATATACACAAAGTCATAGGGATTTATTTCCCTATTCATAGATAAAAAGATAAAATTGGCCATCCTTTTTACAATTGTGTTCAAGTCTTTTATACACACATCCCAATGAGTATTTATATAGATACTTTATGACATAACCCAACCCTTGACTTACGTTTACACAACTTGAGTTCACTTGATAATTATAATTAATTTAAAAATTAAAATGATTAATTATAATTCCATGATTTGAATGATTTCCTAGTGACATTAAGAACTAGGTAGAAACTCTTCAGATGAAATCAGAGTGTTGAAAATGGATCACATTTATTTATGGAACCACCATGAGAGAAAAAGTACCTAGAGTTCGAATAATCCTTTTTGCCAAGCCTAAAGTAAATGATGAACATGAGGCTCATATATGAAAATAAAATTTATCTTCATGAACCATGATTCAATCCCATATGGCACTTTGACAATAAGCTTAAATATATTTGTAATCAAACCATGTTATCATTAAAAACAGGTTCCACTTAATCAAAAAATCTTCCAATTTTATCAATCTTATAGCACATCTAAGAAGTGGATAAATGTTATGTAATCATAAAATATTATCATCCAGGTATTTGATCAAACACTTTGTAGAACTTAATTCCATGTTTTATAATTCATTATTTCTCTTTGTTCTCATTGTTTTGGAAAAATCATAGCACCCCCCGATTGGCCAAGTTGTGGATGGGTGTAGTCTCCATAGACTTCTTGTATAACAACCAATCCTCAAGCACACCAACATGTCATCCAGATTAGTCTAGAGCTCATCTAAGGTGTGCGTATGCACCAAGCCCCTCCTTTATGTGAGCTTTGTGAGAATATTCTTTCTTACACAGGGATATATTACAACCAAAGGATAGGTAAAATTCTCCATAGGATTTTAGATGTAATATTTTACTCCTAGTTGATGTATCCCAAACTATTTAACATGATCAACTAAAACTAGAATCAACCATGAAATAACATTAAGGAAACCAGTAACATATACATGAACATAAGGGGAAAACACATATCAAGATCCATTGTAAGAATGTTACAGAACTGCTTCATTATATTTATAAGTCAAATACAGTAGCTAAGATTACATCAAAAAGTTCCATCCATGGAAAAATGTTCATAGTAGCAATACTTTCTTTACATCACAAAGCTCTCTGTTACACTCATCTCACAATAATTCCTCATTCATCCCCCATTTTCTCTTCTATAAATGACCCTCTATAACAAGCATTCGAAGGAATATTCTTCTAAGCATACATCATCACCTACAGAAGCCTACTAGATTCTTCTCATGATTTCTCTACCACTACTTAGGAATCTACCAAATGTCACCATGTGTTTCCCTAAATCAAGTGTCTCTAGCATGCATGCGCCAGCTAATCCTTAACAACCTTGACTCTTTATCCTTTCACGATAACTGTAATGATTCCCTAGAATATTATTTTCTTGAAACGTAAGTCTCCATATCTCATCCACATCTATATTTGGTCACTTTTCTATTTTCTTCATATGTGCATCTTTTTCCTATTTTTCTAAAACTTACTAAGTCCTAACTCCATCTTGCACTAGCGGGACCTTGTGTGCCTCTCTTAGGACTACATATGTGCATGCCTTCACACCCTGTCTCTGTACACAACAAGGATTCACACCTTAGGTACTTAGTTGATTTTAGGGTTCCAACAATGGGGCATTCAGTGTAATTTTCCAAACATGGAGTTATCATGAAGTGTGGGACCTTGTGAATCAGATAACTCTCCGGAGAAGGCCAACTCCTATTCCTAATCATATATACCATAGCTACTCGTAATGTAGGAAAATTCCTATCTAAACCTATTCTAACATACCTAGGAGACATGGAGAGAGATGTCATGAAATAAAACCTACAAGAAGTGGTGATACACTAAGAAAAGGAGTGTCAGACACTTTCCTAGCCTACAAAATAGTGAAAGAATGAACTTCGAGAGGGTGGTCATACACCACATACCAGGTTGTTCACATTCACCATTCCTGAATAAGCATTAAAAAACTAAACCTACAATGAAAATTGAAATATACACAACCAGTTGTTTAACAATGAGAGGAAAGAAAGAAAAATAAAAACCATGAAAGGCTAGAGAAATTAACACATTACATGGTTTTATTACTCCAGAATATGCACAGTACATTACTGATTAGTTGAAGGCATGAAGAACATTACAATGTTTAAGAGAAACTCTTTAAGCCCCAAATCTGATAATAAAAAGAGGGGTGCACGTGGATTAAAAATGACTAACTCCTTGCAATGTTGTAACCCCTTTACATTTATAGGAAGAAATTAGAGGAGAGAGGGAGAGGAAACCTGAAATATACATCAACCACCCACAAAATCCATTATGACACTTACAACCAAGATGGGGAGGACCTGCAAAACCCATATCTTCTTGTAATTTTCCTTGTTGGAGAAGAAAACATGTCCATGCTTTATTTATTAAACCTCCACCTACCCTAGCATTGTTCACTGTTAACAATTTTCAAAGGTCTAAAACCTCTAAAATTTACCCTTTTATGATTTCATGTTGTACATTGTCTCTCCATGATTCCAATGACTAGTATTTTGTGAGAAACAGAGAACCGATGCTCAAGATATGGCATTTTGACTGTGAGGGGGCTTTTGACATTGGTGAGTCTACATGTACTGATCTGGGTGAGCCATCTCACAAAGTTTTTGGGTGAGCTAGGTTTTTAAGCCCCCTATGTTATATCTCCATTATTCCCCCCTTATACCTCCTTATCTGTTGAGCACCAAGCTCCTGCTTCCCATTCTTCGCATGGCTTCCCCAATGTCCTAACTCGCATCCCACTTCGTTGAGACCCAACATGTTTCCAAATACATCCTTAGCATTGTGTTGATCTCATCAGGCTCCCTGAAAACCCTTGCTACATTGTTTTGATCCCACATTCCAACCATTTTTCAGTTGAATCATGGTTTTTGTCTCCCTACTTTGCATTTGAATGCATCCTCCTCGGATCACATGCATAATCCAATGACTCGGCCCTATCCCTTTCCATCATGGCCCATGCCTTGCATTGCCTTGTAGAGCTCCACATAGTAGCTCAACATCCAAGCCATACCCTACGTGCCTCTTCTACATTGACCAGATTAGTTATCAATCTCAAAAAATCCATATCACCATTTAACTCTCGCCCACCCTACCTTGGTGCATTATCCAACGCTTTAGACTTTCGGCATTCTCCACTTCATAAATTTCCACCTGGATCATGTACACTATTTATCGAGTCACCAAAAAAATAAAAATTATCATAAATCGAATGTCCTCAATTTGGACTTAGGATTATGGGCTCATCGGACTTCACTTTTCCATCACTTTGGATTCCTAGCTCGCCGAGTTCCGAAGTGGAACTCTAAAACCCTTTGCCTTCGTTGACCCGAAAAAGGGTTGACCTTTGAAATAATTTCAAGCTAATTTGAGATTAGCATTTCAGGATTTTGGGTTTTTTACTCGGTCTAATAATTTCTCCCCTAAGAACTCCAAAGTTTTAAAACTTACAAATTCTGAAATTTCAAACTTTTGACTCCTTTGGGATCCTTTGGGCTCCCTCAATCTCTTTGTCAAGCTACTTCATTGAATCCACCAACTCCATACATTTTCCAACCTATGACAACTACCATCGAGCTTCTCAGGTTTACTTTGTTACACAAGTTAATAGTGGGGATCACCTCCTCGAACTCATCCTAAGATTATTTTTATCATGTTCCGCTCACCTTGGCCATCTACCAATTCTTGCAAAGGCTTGACCCTCTATTTATTGCATGAGACATGGGTTCTTATCTCATCATTCCTTCTCGTGTTTTCAATCTCGTGGGCTCGATTCAATGCTTTCCGCTCAAACCTACTTGTGACCCCTAAAAATTGGCTTGTTTGGTTTGGTTGACTCACCATCCTCAATTTTTCAACACGAGCCCTTTCTTTGTGACCATGGCTGAATGAATCACTCCTCCAAGAGAGTTTAATTCATCTCTTCATTTAATTCTTCTCTGGCTACATGAAATTTCTCCCAGTGATCTCATTCTCTCTATCGTGGGCATGCAAATCAAACATGCTTCTCTATTACAATCCTCATGGCCTGACTTAGGCTGGCCAAGCCTCCGAACCATCCTCCTCCATCATGGTTCCTTCCTTACCCAAGTCCTTTATTTTGTGTGCCTCCGAGCTTAAAGATGAGCTTACCCTTGTCGTTTATGCCAATGTTACATGGCCTCCGGCCTTGATCGAGGTGGCTCACCCCTATCAACCGTGATAAAACAATTATCTCACTTGAGCTCATTTCTAACCCTAAACCATTTTTTCACATGTGTGCTCAGCGAGTAACTCTCCGAGCTCCTCAACAAGTTGTTTTTAAGCTCAATTCCTCCCATGGATCTCTTCTACTTCTTTTTAGCCTAGATTTCCAAATTTTGGAGTTTGGGATTTTTTCTGAATCTAAAGGCTCATAAAGACTGTGTGAGATGCATATTGGGATCATTTGCACAATATGGCTATTTTATCTTATTATAGGCCAGAGGTGGTCCTGTCAAGCATTAATTCCATCTTATGTAAAATCTAAGCTTTTCCAAAACCCAGAAGTATTTATAATCAATCTACTAGGAGAAAAATAACTAGCTCTATCAACTCATATCATCCTTTATAGACACTCCACAACACATCAGGATATTTCTTTGATAATTTTCTTATTTTTTCTATTTCTTAAACATATCCAAATCAATCAAAAATGGTAGTTGGAACTATGTCTGAGACAATTTTATTGTTTTTCAAAAAATAAAACCATAGCAAAGAAATCACCGATGATTACCTTGAATCTCCAATGATTGTCACAAATCACTTGTGATTCCTTTGAATGGATAGAAATATCTATCCACCAATATTTTTAATTAAAACCATAGCAAGTATCAACTCTTTTTTATCATTTTGGGTTTAATGTGTTTGTTTCAAGCATGTTTCCCTTTTAGATGATAGCACTTGACCAATATCACCCTATACGAGCATCTAAGACCTCCCAATTGTTCAAAAACACTTCTTTAAGGAACAATATAACATTCTCCACAAACTTACACAATGTTTTATTTGATTTGCAATCAACATCAAAGACATTGAGGATCAAATCGAGTTCCTCCATGAGATCCAACAAGAGACACAAGATTATTGGTACGACTACTTCAATTTTTTCCCAATTGTTTCCACCCTTGCATGGGCCACCTACAAATTTCCATAGGATATTCCCTTCTATCTTGAATTTTAATTTCTATATCATATATATTTATATCTTTGATCATTATCATCAACCTACTTGATTGTACTAAAATGAGCTAACATACTTCAAGGAATTCCCTTTTGATTCCTGGAATCAACCTTTTGTTGAGTAGCTCATTTATCCATCTTATCTAATATTTCTCGTCTAGCTACCTCTGATCTGTAGCTTTATTTTTCAATGAAATAAGAAGGATATCTATCCGAAAACATCAGCATTCATCATCATGGGTATCAGTAAACCCTGTCATCTTTCGAGGTAAGTTTTTTTTTGTTATTTCATTTAATAAAGATAAAAGTGGAAAGAAATAACACTCTGGTATAGTATACATAATTGGTACAATATTTGAACAAAATGATGAAACGAAAAAATAATAAGGGAATAATGGCATAATAGAAATATATCTCAAATTATGTGGTCTATCCCACCTAACAAATTTTGATCATACCAAAATACCGATAGGCCCTTTGATGCACATGTTGAAGAGGAAAATGTATCTGCAACCCCTACATAGAAAAAGACGTTAGAAAGATTCAAAAATGAGGTGTATACATATGCCCTAATAGGTGATCAATGCATGTCAAAATAGTGGAGAACAAGATGGTACTCATAAAATGATCTATGTAATGCCTAAAATCAAAATTAATTGTTGAAAGTAAAGTCGTAATGTAAGTGATGTAAAGAAATAATGAAATCCACCAAATGAAATATACATACCTCGTATACTTACCTTCCAATGTCACTTGGCTTTCCTTTGACAGACATAATAGCTACATATAACCCTGAATATGCAAGACTAAAGCTAAACACTACAAGATATTTAGTAACATAAGACATAAATCACCTAACAAAGATTCCATTGGGATGGCTATAGATGAGACGTGGATAGAAGTGTGTAAGAGTGAATGAAACCAATAGGTAGATGATATAATGATAGTAAAGTGTGATACAAAAGGTGTTAGTTAGGACGCAGTCTCAAATAGTTAGCTAAACAAATGGTATATATAAATATATTAGCAAAGTATCCAAAATAGGAAGAATAACCATAGATACCCAAGTTGGAAGAAGCATAGAGTGGAGTAGCAGGTTGATGAAGTAGTTAATTTAGAAATATATTGTAGAAATTTGATATGATGAAGAGAGTGACTTTATATAGGTGGGAAGATTAAGTAGGAAACTTAAGAATATAATTTATTGAGGAAGTGAGAATATGTTTTCTCTTTAAGGATACACTCATTTTTTGTTTGAAAACAATAAGTAGTCAAGAAAATTATGTCTTTGATTAGATAGGGACCTCACCACTTTTGATTATATTTCCTTTTTTCTCATTGGTATAATACAATTTTAGAAACATCACGTGTTTCACTAGGATTGAATTTTTTTGGTGTTGTTTAAAGATGCATTATATATATTTATTATTGTAATTAAAAAAAATAGCACTTTTTTTTATCAAGGAGATCTAGGGACTTATGGATTTATTAATTGGGGATGATTCCATGGAGACAAATGCATATTGAATGAATTTTTATTCCTTAGTTGGAAGGACTACTTCAACACCATAAACCAGTGAGAATGGGATTTCCCTAATAGCCATATGGATAATGGTACAATAATCCCATGTGCAATATAAATATTTAAAAACTATTTAGATCATGATTCACAAAAGGTCATTTAGTTATTTTTGTTAAGGATTTTGTTAGATGACTCATATTGTCCATTACATTGTGGATGATAATGAGTTGATCATTTTTGCTTAATTTTGAATTTAGCATAGAGTTGTTTCATTTATTTTTCTTTGAAGTTCCCACCATTATTAGTGATAATTGTGAGGGATTCTAAAGTAGAAAATGACTTGGTTAATGATAAATTTAGATATGGTGATTGTGCTTATAGCTTTAACCAACTTAATGATATACTGAATGGATTTAATCATGAAATATGTACATCTTGGGAGTGAGTGAGTTTATTGATGTAATCCAAACCCCGCATATTGAAGGGGCAAGGATATTTTTTTACTTGAATCTTAGTTAATGGATATTTAATTATCTCATCATGATATTGGCATGGTTTATATTTCTCACCAAAAAATTAAATCATGACCTATTCTAGTTCTCTTACATAGATTATTAATTTACACATGATGTTTATCACTTTGATTTGATACATAATATATTTATTATTTACACACATGCATTCCTGAGATATTTTGGGATTGATTCAAGACACTTTTGGATTAATACATGGTGATCAGGGACAAATTGGTTCCTTACACTACTTTCTTAGGGGTATCCCCCTCTACTACACCCTTAGTCTTATAGTTTATAACTAATATGTAGTGTTGAATTGTGGCTTACATAATATCTTTTCTTGTCATATGTCTTTAATTTATGCTTTCACATGTTTAGTATGTCATCATTGGAGGTTGGCCATAGTATAGGAATGATATATATAGGTGGTTGTAAGGAGCATTTGATCATCATATTGAGCACTTGCAGTCTTATTGTATGGTTTGGAGGTTTCCCCCTCAAAGTGGCTGATCTAATTCTACATGCATATTATGATGATTTCTATATCTATTTTTTTGTATTCTTTGGTGTTATATTTCTATTGATATTCAGATTTATCTAAGTAATTTCATTACAAGTGGTATCAGAGCTTGATCTTGGATCAGAATTGTATGAAAATCATAATTGTAAAGGTTTGGTATATATCTCATAAATGGTAGATGAATCATTCTATAAAAATGTTTTTGGTATGTTGTGAAATTCGTTCAAGTAAGATCCTCCCCAAACTATCAAGGATTTTATGGAATTTGTTTTACGAATTTTATAAATAGTAATAAGGTTTTTTTATAAATTCAACTACTCTAGGTTACAATTTTTATAAATTTAATAAGTTTTTCTTATATTTTCATAAATATTTTGAAAACTAATTATATAGGGTTTTTCTCTATGTTTCCCTCCATTTGGCTACAATAACTTATATGACCAAAAACGCTAAAATTTTACCCTAATCCTCATATCCCAGAGACACTAAACCCTACATCATGACCGATAGATCAACTTGAGGCCAAGGGAGAGATCTAGAAAATCTAGGAATTGACTCCAAATAAGGAAGATATGGCTTCATATTCTATTGTTTTGGGAGTATATGAGGTGGTCATCCAACTTCAAGAAAAGGTAAACAATATGGTGAGTAAGGATGACCTTAATGTTAAGCTTCATCAACTGAAAGGTAGCTTTAGGAGTGAGATTCAAAAGGATTTTCATGCAATGCAGCAGGAGTTGAATGTTATTTCTAATACAAATTCCAATGCTAGTCATATGAGTTCTACTAGAAATGGTCACACAGATCCAAATGACTCAAATCAAGGAGGATCATTTAATCATTCAATTGGATCTTCTCACCAATGGAGGGGCATGATTCCAAAAGTTTAAATGCATAAATTTGATGGAAAGGATTCACTCAATTGGATTGCCCAAATTGAAAATTTCTTTGATCTCCATCAGATCCCAGGAGGACAAAAGGTAACTTTGGCATCCTTATACCTAGAACCTGATCAATTTGTTTGGTATCATTGGTTATGTGCTCAAAGGTAGAAGAATGGCCTAAATTTCACCTAGATAGTTTTCACTGAAGAGCTTCAATTACACTATAGTTCTAGTGTTTCTGAAAATTACTTCAGCCAATTAGCAAAGTTACGCCAAACTAGTTCAGTTAAGGAGTATGTCCATCAATTCCAAACTTTTTCCTTGCATGTGGAGGATATTACAGACAAGTATTTGAATGACCTATTTCTTGGGGGTCTTAAGGACCACATTGAGCATGAGGTTCACATGTTTAACCCACTCAAGGTTGTTGATTCTATTATCATGGCACGTCGAGTAGAGGAAAAATTTCTTTCTAGTAGAAGGAATACCTTTTCTAACATAAAAGATCGTAACACCTCGTCTCCTTCTTACCCTCGGCCAATTCGTTTGACATCTCAAAAAATTGAAGAAAAAAGAGCCAAAGGGTTATGCTTTAACTGTGATAGAAAATATGGACCAAATCATAAATGTTCTAAGAAAAAATTGCTCTACATTGAAGGATCTAGTGATGAGGAAGAATATGAGGCAACATCAACAGAGGAAGTGGAAAAATTAGAGGAAAATTTTGGAGATTCTCAGCCCACTATTTCATGCCATACTCTATCAGGTATTAGTACTCCACAAACCCTTTAAATTGTGGGTTATCTTAAGAAGTAGAAGGTAACAGTCTTGATTGATTAAGAGAGAACACATAATTTCATCAATCATAAGTTGGCAACAAGACTAAATTGTTTCATCTACCCAGCACCTGAATTTCAAGTAATGATTACAGATGGTGGCACAGTCCAATGTTCAGGTAAATTCCATAAATTCAAAATCATGATGGGTGATTACACATTGGAATCTACAATGTTTGCTATTCCCATGGGTGGAGCTAATATTGTCGTAGGTGTTTAGTGGCTCACTACCTTGGGAACCATAGAGATAAATTTCTAGGAATTGTTCATGCGCTTTCATTCTGAGGGTAAAAAATTTGAACTTCGATGTCTACAAGATAAAGATCCTCTAGTGGCGAGTTCTCACCAAATGTAGAAGATTCTTAAAAAGGGGTCTGAAATTTTTGTAGCACGATAATTCTCTATATAAGTCCAACCATAAATGAAGGTATTGCATCCTAATCTTCAAAAGGTTATTAATCAACATGTAGTTGTCTTCAAGAAACCAAGAGGATTGCCACCTGAAAGAGAGCATGATCATGCTATTCAGTTGATTTCAGGAAGCCAACCCCCCAACATCAAGCCTTATAGATATCCATATGTGCAAAAGAGTGAGATCGAGAAGATGGTGGAGGAAATGTTGGAAATGGGTATTATTCGTCATAGTCAAAGTGCCTATTCTTCTCCCGTGGTGATGGTGCATTGCAAGGATGGAAGATGGCGCATGTGTCTAGATTATAAAGAGCTTAACAAGTTCAATATCAAAGATAAGTTTCCTATTCCCATCATTAATGATTTATTAGATGAGTTACATGGTGCCATTTATTTTACAAAACTAGACCTACGTTCTGGGTATCACCAAATTAGAGTCAAGCAAGAAGATGTTCATAAGACATCTTTCAGAACTCATCAAGGCCATTATGAATTCCTAATGATGCCATTTGGCCTTACCAATGATCCCTTCACATTCCAAAGCTTGATGAATTCAGTATTTATACCATTCCTAAGAAAATTTTATCTTAGTATTTTTTGATGATATACTCATCTACAGAAAATCATGGGAGAAACACTTACATCACGTCAATACTATTTTAGAAGTCTTAGAGAAACATCAACTTTATGCCAAGCCTTCAAAGTGTTCTTTTGGGGTACAGGAAGTGGAATACTTGGGCCATATTTTTTCTTGTGAAGGTGTTAAGGTGGACCCTCACAAGATCCAGGCCATGGTGAAATGGGAAACCCCTAGAACCCTCAAACAATTACGAGGTTTCTTAGGTCTCACAGGTTATTATCGTAGATTTGTCAAAAACTATGGCAATATAGCAGCACCACTCACAAAATTATTGAAGGAATCCTTTCAGTGGAATGAGGAAGCATCTAGGGCATTTGAAAAATTGAAGGTAACTATGTGCACCACTCTAGTATTGGCAACCCCAGATTTCTCCAAAACTTTCGTATTTGAGTGCGATGCTTCAAGAAATGGAATCAGAGTAGTACTAATGCAAGAAGGACACCCCATTGCTTTTGGGAGTGAATAACTAAAAGAAAAGAATATGAAAAGGAAATGATGGCAATACTACATGCAGTCAAACAATGGAGACCATACTTGATGGGTAGACATTTTAAGGTAAAAAATGATCATGATAGTTTGAAATATTTCTTAGAACAATGTCTATCTTCAGAAGAACAAAAAAAAATGGGTCACTAAGATGTTGGGATATGACTTTGAGATTGTTTATAAGAAAGGAAAGGAAAATTTGGTCGTTGATGCTATGTCTAGGAGGGATGAGTCCGCCGAAGCATCGTTATGTGCCATCTCTATACTACATGCATATTAGGTAGATAAAGCATGAGAAGAATGGAAGAAAGATGCAACCACACATACTCTCATTCAAAATATCTAGGTAGATTCATCAATATCAAATCAATTTATAAGGAAGGGGGATACATTGTGGTACAAAGATCGGTTATATCTATGTAAGAACTCTACACTTAAACACCATGTTCTTTTAGAGCTACATTCTTCTCCAATAGGTGGTCATGCTGGGGTCCTGAAAACATATCATAGAGTTAAGAAAGATTTATTTTGGGAGGGGTTAAAAGGAGATGTTCAAAAATTTGTGGCAGAATGTTTGGTTTGCAAAAAAATAAGGGCGAGACCATTAAGACACCTGGTCTTCTCCAACCTCTTTCTATGCCTAGTGAGAGATGGGAAGAGGGTATTAATGGATTTCATCACAGGATTACCTAAATCAAAAGGGAAAAGTGTCATCATGGTCATGGTAGATAGACTTACCAAATATGCTCATTTTTTTGCCATGGCTCATCCTTTCACAGCTAGTACCACTTCCATCTCTTTTATGGATATAGTTCAAAAGCTCCATGGCATGCCAAAAATTATAGTAAGTGATCATGATCCAATATTTACAAGTAATCTTAGACTAATTTTTTTTCTTGTCTTGGTACCCAACTAGCCCAAAGTTCCTCTTATCATCCCCAATCAGATGGGAAAATTGAGGTGGTAAATAAATGTTTTAGAGGGATATCTTTGATGTTTTACTTCAGATAAACAAGAATGTTGGGTACAATGGTTGCCACTAGTAGAATGGTGGTACAATACTTCATTTCATACCTCCTCCAAAATGTCTCCATTTCTAGAACTTTATGGGTACCATCCTCCATCAATCATATCTATCTTGAAGGTAAAACCAAAGGTGAGAGCAGTCGAAGATCACATTCAGCATCAACATGAGGTACTCTCTAGTCTTAGAGAAAATTTAGCACAGGCACAAAACCGTATGAAGCAATAGGCTGATCAACATAGGAGTGAGCGACACTTTGAAGAGGGAGACTTTGTTTTTGTAAGGTTATAGCCATATAAGCAATTATCCTTGAAACAACAGCAAAATAATAATAATCTTGCTCCTAAATAATATGGTCCTTACCGAGTTTTGCAGAAAATTGGTAGTGTGGCATATAAGCTAGAGCTCCCTCCAGGAAGTAGAATACATCCAGTCTTCCATGTTTCTTGCTTAAATAAAGTTATTAGGCAGCACATTTCCACCCAATCAGTGCTTCCAGAACTAGACAAGGAAGGAAGGATCATATTGGAACCTGAAGGCATTCTTCAGACATGCACCAAAAGACTAAGGACCAGAGTCATTACTGAGTACATGATCAAGTGGAAGAATATGAATATTGAGGATGCATCATGGGAAGATGAAGCATTCATGCAGCATCATCTAGGGCTTCCCAACATTGGGGACAATGTTTCTTTGAAGGGGAGGGGCATGTTACGCCCTTAATTATATATCTTGCATGGGATGGATATAGCTAACTTGTTACTATCATAACTTAATATCATGATGTATCTCTTTTATATATGATCTATTATCATTGATTGGTCGGCCTTGCTGATGGCCATAGCATAGAAATAGTATAAATAAGGGTTATTGGTAGTGGATGATCATTATGTTGAGTATTTGAGTCTTATTATATGTTCTAGAGGTTTCCCCCTCAAAGTGGCCAAGCTATTATACTTTCATATTGAGAGAATTTATCTGCAATATTGTGTTATTTGGTGTTCTATTGCTGGTGATAATCATAATTAATCAAGTAATTTCATTACAGAAATGGTCTAGTGGTGTCCATTGTATATAAGTTACTTCCTCATCTTTGTAATGGCCTCAAAAAGGAGCCAATCGGTTACAATAGTTTTTTAAGCTTGTGGTCATATGTTACCTTGTAAAGTTGAAGCAAGAATTGCTTTTCCAAGTGACCAAGAGGATATATGTGGACTCTGATTTTGTGGTAACTAAATGTGATATACAATTTAAATAATTTTGTAACCAATTTGAACTTATCATTTGAATGATAAAAAATGAGAAGAGATCTAAGAAAGGAAGGATCAATTTTGTATTGTATGCACACATAGTGACAATTGAAATTGGTCTTACATGATGATTTGTGATAGTGTTTGTACATTTTATGGATGATAATTAGATGAATGCAAGTGATTATTTTAAATTTGTGAATTGTAAGAGACATGGAGCATGTATTTACATTGATTTATATGATTCTTTATTGTTTTTTAATAGACTTTGCCTAAGGTAGACTGTACTAACTGGTAACAAAGTATTTAAGTGCTTATTTGGATCAAAGGACAGGGGATAACAAGTTATAAAATCAATTTTGGTTGGTTAGAGATTTAGTTCATTATACTTTATGCTACGAGTGATTTTAAATCTTGAGAAATTGAGAAATGTGTGATGGATAAGATCATGAAAAAATTGTAGCAATCCTTTTTGGAGATTCTTGTATGAAGAGGTATAGTAGTGGGTTATGTGTGTGACTCGTAAACAAAGGATTTTGAGTGATTGTTGAGATTTGGATGCACTTTATAAACCCTTTCCAATAATTTGTAGTGATTAAGAGGATATTTTTAGCATTCAAATCCTTGAGGAATGAGGACAACTCTCTATTAGAAGGAAAGACAGTGGAATTGGCAACTAATTTCTTGGAGTGGAAGTATCTTGTGCATTACTAGTAAGGTAATTACAAAGAGGATGTCATAAAAGATCCTAGGTTTGAATTTTAGACATTGAAACGAATTTTTTGTGAAACGTATAGTAATTTCTCTTTCTAACAAGTTTTTAGAGAAGCCTCTTAGGGTTTCGTAAGGTTTTGTTGGTTAGAACCTTTGACGATGGATTTGAAAGCTAAGATTTTGATAAAATGGCCTCTGAAACTTCCTTTACAATATTTTAATGGTATCATGGCTAGATCTGACTCAGAACATCTACATTTTATGGAAGTCTATATCACAGACCTATTCAAATAAGAAGAGACCTAATAGAGATTGGAGATAGTAGCCTTAGGTCATTTTTTTATGAAAGAATACCTCAAGAGATTTTACCTACAAATAGTATGCCCAAATGGGTCCTGGAAAGTGTCCTCAGTTGGATGAGTAAGTGAATAAACTAAAATTTACTCCAAGAAAAGGGCCCAGACAGGGCTAGTAGAGAAAAAAAAGTAGTCAAGGAGAGATATTTGAGGAAAAGGTACTTAGAAAGGGAGTGAGGTGCCCAAATTTGACACATTCCATCTAGTTTGCAAAGGGTATTTGAGGTTTCTTTCAGTTTACATGAATAAATTATGGATCACTCCATTCATGAATGGAGAAAGGGCATTATTCTTGAGCATAGTAAAGGGTAGTTTTAGTGAAAAAGAGTGAAGCTGAGGCTTTGCACTAACCTTGATCAATTTAATGGTAGAGATAGGTTAACTAGATGTATAAAAACATGAGGGACTATTTGTTAAAGTAAAGTGAGGTCATAAGCACAAAATTAGCTTTGAATTAAGGATGTAATCTTGAATGCATAGAGCTTTTAAATCCAAATATCATAGTGGGATCCAACACAAAGGAATGTAAGGAATTCTGGGTTTGAGGGTAGCATTGAGATGATGATGGAATCCTTGAGAAAGAACACAATGCATGATGGATGGACAATGTTGATAAGATATGCGGGTGGGGATGTAAATTTTTCTTGTTAAAGCATTAGTTCTATTAAAAAACTATGTGGAGTAGTCTCAAAAATGGTATAAATCCTTGAACATGCTCTTATTCATGATCATTGTGATGATATTATAGCCTTCACTAGAGATCTCCAACCATGGTTACTTAATGGCAAGGTGGGTTTGGAGTTCATGATCAAGTTTTATAGGGTTAAGCAAAGAGATTAAATATATTTGAATAATTTGGAGGAAAATTTGAAGTCTTACTAAAATTTTATTAAGTGTTTGAAACCTGATATAGGCTTTACATCACATATAGGTTGGCATAACTCTTACAAACATGAACAAGCACAACTAGCTCAAAATAGGCGTAATACACTAGGTATTCTTCACCAATGAATGCACAAGGACCTCCAAGGACACACTCCAAATTTTTCAAGGCACCAAAATATCCATACATGTCAACGACATCCTATCACAACCTCCAAGAAGGAAAAGAAGCTCTGCACCAGCTATCTCCACCATGAAACACACTAACTCATAAGCACCTTCAACTAGGTCTGAGTACCCAGAAATCATTCCATAAGACCGAATAACTTGGAATACCAAAACTCATCATCATGACATAAATGAAACATAAACAGGAATATATTTATGTCACATAACTCATGAAACCCATTAGAACCTTTAGCTCATGCCACAATACCTCAAAATTTATCCTTCACTAACATTGCTCAAATTTGCTTCAAGATCTCAAAACTAGGTCTTCAAGATGATTTACACCTTTAAACTCTTCATCAAGGAACAAGTAGCATACAATTATAAATATCATAAATTATTATATCTATAAAAACTCACTTCATCCATCAATTCATGGTACAAGGCCTCTAAACAACTCAATCTCTAGAACTGCTCAAACCTGCTCTAAGGACTCAAGAACCAGTCTTGAAAAAAAAAATTACAAACAAATACAAATAAAACTCCAAGCTCAAAAAAATTATGTAAAACATCATGGGAGACTTAAACATCATCTTCAAACACTAACATGCATATTCCATGTGGAGAAATATGATCCAACACACCTATTTCAATCACCTTCTTGAGCAAGCCAACTAGGGAATTCTATGAAATTAGGTATTCCAATGAAAACAAATTCATCATAACATTCTAAAAAATTTATCACATCATATCAGGTTCCAACCAACTATCAATGACCAAACATAGGCACTACAACATGCAAAATTATCAAACACACTTCAAACCAAAAGACTAGCATTTTAGCCCTTTAGGCCAAAATTGGTATTGTTAATTTGAGGACATGTATCTTAAATTTTATCCAATAAATAAACCTTAAAATTTTCATTTAAATTTATATAAACTCGTAAGGATTCTGAAATGGTGTACTTTTCAACTTGGAACCTTCATCTTGGTCCTAAAACTTGAAATCTCCACAAAACAAGGGATTTTCTCTCTCTTCACAAAATAGCTAGAACACCAAAGCACCACCAAAATGATCTTTGTATAATATTATACAACCATAATGTATCAATTTGTATTTTAAAGTTCATTTGGAGACAAAACAAAAAAAATATCCCAAGTCTCTCTAGAAGGAGGCTTTTGCTAGGGTTTTAAACCAACTTCTCTTCTTAACAATTGTTTATTAAAACCTAAGAATCAATCCACCTAATTATTTTTTTAAAATAATAATATCTGACCTAATTATCTATTCCAAATATCTCAATTCTACATACAAATATTTATGAGTGGGTAAGCAAAACAAGTTGCTAACTCGAGCTGAATTTTGTTTCTTCTCAACTCGGTTTTACCAATAAATTCATAACTAGACTATTCTTAAACATTTTTACCTAAAAATTTTCATGAAGAAACATGAAATATTATCTAACTATCCAAACTAAAATCCTTTCTCAATTTTTTTTAAAAATATCCATCCATAGTGACTTACATGTGCTTACTCGACTTGTCTTCACAATCTTACTTACTAATGACCATGAAACATCATCAACCAGTTGATTAATGTCCTAAAAGTCACCATACACCTGCTATGAAAAATCATAACACCTTACCCATGCTTTGATAGGACTTACCTTCACCAAATATCATTCCACCATACCAAAGCACATGCTCTAGGACTAGTAATAGGCCTAGAATGACCTAACTCAACCAGGACAACCCATGAAATGACCATGCTGACTCATTAAAATCTCTCACACGTCATACCAACCATGTTTTACATCATTCATACCTTCAAAAAAATTAGGAGATCTAAAACTATGACTATGCCTTCCACGAAATGTTTCAGGACACCATAGCAACACATCAAATCAAGACACTACCAATCAACCTTCATGTTTGAACTTGACTAACACCTCATGGAGTCTCTCATGACACCTACATAGCATTTTTTTTAGGAATACATGACTATGAAATAGTGTTATGGTTCAACAATAAACTAAATCATGCAAATACGAAACTAAAGAATTCCCCAACATCTATAGTAGTGGAAGTATAAACTAGAATAATCCAAATCAAAAAAAAGTACATACACATAACACATCATGTACCGTGGTTCACCCAATTTGGGCTATGTCCATAAAATAAAGAGATCTCAATATATATAATAAACAAGAGTACAAATCAACTCTTCCCACAAGGGTACAATGCATCTCTCCAACAATATCTCCTCCTCCAGATCTCTAAATAGATATACATGAGTGCACTATAAACCATGCCTCCAAACCCCCAATAGATCTCACATAACCAATAACTACTGCATCTATGAACTACAACCAAGCTCTCCTATGAATCTTCAAACAAGATCTCTCAAATGGGTCTACCAATGTGTAGCCATAACTGTGCACCAAGAAGTAAGTCTCTCCTCCATCACTACATCAACATGTGAAAACAAGAACACAACCTCCCCTGCAATATCTGGATATTATCATGTACCCACAAGCTATCCAATGAGCTATAATACTAGATCTTTATGGACCAACAATAAAACATGGTCTCATGGATCTACAATACAAGATCTCACAACAACTTGTGGATATACAAGAAGAAACCATATGTGATTTGAATACTATGCAACCCATTACATTAAGACTAAAAAATTAAAAGGACATATAGTAGAAGACATTACCCTCTTCTCACCATTCAAATGTACTTGCAATTCCCTTTTGTCCAACTTCTCTCCATCAGAGCTTTGTCTTCATGTAACCTTTTTCTTTCTCTTTTTCTTCATCCACTCAACCAAGGATTCCACATACAATAATAATCAATTACATGTAATTCTTACCTTATAACCCTATCTTTCTAGCTTATATAAGATTCTACAAACTTAGGGCATCTTAGCTATGCATTTACAACCTTTAGATCATCTTTACAATCAAAGGCTAGATCTAATCCCACGAGTTGAATAAAAAATTTCACACACAAGAAACCGATGTCTGTTCCCTGACTGATGCCAACTCCCAAACTAGCTAACTAGTGTTGGTTCCCATATGGCTGATACCAATTACCCAACCGATGTCAGTTATTGTGTAAAACTGCAAGTTTTTAAAGCATGCTATTTGTGAAGCAATTCATCTCCATAACTCAACAATATCCCATTTGGAGATAAATTGTTGAACCTGCACATTACATTACCATCCTCTACATACCATGAAGACCAACTACTCTTTACTTCAACAATTCTCTCTAAAATAGGAAGATTAAACCATATTCTAAAACCAATAAGATAACAAACCATAACTTAAAATATACCTTCACGAAGCTAGTACTGATCCATGATACACGAGCTATCATTACATCAAGCTCCAACTGAATCCTAACACTAGCTCTCTCATGCAACCAAGCCACCATGACTAACACACCTGTAAGAGCTTCCACTCAAACTGAAATACTGATCTTCAATATCAACCATAGCCATACCTATATAACCAGCCATATTCTTCAACCATCTATCCATTTCTCTATGCAACCACCAATGCAACTGACTAAATATAATTCAAACTGGAATATGCATAAGAAAAAAAAGATCATGGGTAAAGACAACCCAAATGAGTTCTACATGCAACTATTGGGTGATCAATCCACAATACACGCATAACTTAAAGAATCCAAACACTGCATTCAACAAATCAAACCATGTATAAACAAACTTCATGTCCAAGACAACCATTTGTAGAAAACATATCTATCATGGAGTAACATAGTAATAAGAGGAAATATAAACATCCCTTACTCATTCTCAAGGGCATCTAAACCATTCTCATAGAAATCCATGGCCAAAACAAATATGTGCATCATTATAGACTCACAAAACATAATCTATCCACATGTATAAACTCACCATATACATCCATCCATATCACCATGATCTCTAGAAGCTCCAATTCTCTCACCGACTAGATCTAAAGCCAAATATAAATCCTATGCTCATCAATGTCAACAACAACCATGCTAACCATGCTACTAATAACTAGTGTAAATACTAGAAAAACATTCATCAACATACTGCAAAACTATCCAAGATGAAAGAAAAGAAGGGAAACATCAATAAACAATAAATACACACCGTTTTCACACCTGTAACCTATAATAAACATATTTTCCTTCTTTCACCCTTCAAACTCTAAAACATTGCTCTCTCTTCTTAATCCAGATGAACAACCATAAACAACCATTCCATAAGGATATCCAAACACTACAAAATAAAACTAGAAGTGACATCACCATGTACTAAACACATAATACCTGTAAAAACGTGATTGTCCTCCAAAATAACTTATGCCTCATGCCACTATGAATAGTAGAATTCTCCTCTCACTCTACACGTGCATATGTATCCAACTTACAATACCAACAATCATGGCTTCCTCCCATTCAACATGAAATCCTTGTACTGTCACTCATCACTAAGTGCAAAATCTCTAATATATATTATTAAGAAATAAAACAGATGAAATAAAATATAAAATTGATTCCCTTCTTATCAAAGAATAATTTTACATCGAAGTAGTTTTGAATTCTTCTAAATTAGGATGAACCACCTTCTTTTCATCCATGTGTACTCAACATCTTCCATTACCTACAACTATGTCTAAACATGACTTTTCATTGAGGATCTCATCCTTAGACTAGGTACCCTTGTCCTCAAGATTCCAACACATCCTAGAAATAAAATTCAAACTCAACAAACATCCATGGTGAATATTATACTTATGCACACAACCCAAACATTATAGTAGTTGCTTTAAATGAAAGAAATAAAACATGAACCATATAGAGACACCTGAATCTGACCCAAGTCTCACTAGACTCACCGAGGCAACTCCGTCCTCTTTCTGATTCAAACATTGAAGTGATCTGCTCTTTTTTTTCCTATACACTCTATGCAAGAAACTTGATCCTCCAAAATTGGACACTAAAACTCTAACACCCTCTTCTACTATAAAAACTAGTACATATTTATTGCCACATAGGCTGACCTTAGTCTACTAACTGGTACCAATTCCCCTATGACCAACGTCGGTGTTGCTATAACTACTACAATGCCACAAATTGGCATAGTACACCAAACCAGGTGCCTACTCCAACCAAATCCAATAGTTGTGTTGAGCCAGTCATTTCAAGAAGCACCCAAATCTTGCACAAAACTTTATAGCAATAATACATGTAATAAAATTACACCAAGATGAAATAAATATCCTTAGTAGCACCAAGACACTCACCTGCATCTTACACTGAAGTACTAGCCTCTCTAATGGAAGACTTGTCTTCATTCTATGCTATTATATTATGCCTCTCTAATGAAGGTCATGCATCTAACTGTACCAAGGATGCATAACTACTCCTCTACCTCTTACTCAAATCTACAATCCCAAATATGCATGTGCAACTAAAACATACAAGCACTACAATACCAAGATAACAATACCATACCTCTATAATATGGATCTGCAATTTAACCAACATGTTTGTGCCTCTAAGAACATGGGACACCTCAGAAAAAAAAAAGACACATTCACTGCATATTCTTAAAATATCTTTAGATCTATGGTTTTTTGTTTAACAAGTCACCGACGTTAGTTTTTAACTAACTGAACACAGCCACCCTGGCAATATCGGCTAAGGAATAGTACCGACCAACATTGGTATAGCTTACCGAATCTAGTCACTATCATTTTCCAACAACCTTTCATTGTTAGCTCGCACTTGAGATTAAATATCTCCCTGTCATTAACACATCAAGAAAAACAAAACCCTTCTCTCACATAGTTGTCAGTAATACCGCTAACAAAACCCTGAAGAGAATAATTTCTCTAAAAACTAAAACCATCGCTCTGATACTAGTTATTGGTATCTGATAAGATAACAAACCAGGCTCTGATACTAGATGTTGGGAATACACGACTGTAGAATAGTGCTATGATTCAATAATAAACTAAACCATGAAAATACAAAACTAAAAAATTCCCCAAAATCTACAGTAGTAGAAGTATAAAATAGAATAATCCAAATCAAAACAAGTTACACACACATAATACAACATGTACTCTGGTTCACCCAATGTGGTATAAATCCATCAAAGATAGAGATCTCAATATATATAATAAACAAGAGTACAAATCAATTGTTCCCACAAGAGTACAATGCATCTCTCCAATAGTATCTCCTTCTCCAGATATCTAAACAGATCTACATGAGTGCACTACAAACTATTCCTCCAAACCACCAATAAATCTCACATAACCAGGAACTACTTCATCTCTAAACTAAAACCAAACTCTCTTGTAAATCTATAAACAAGACCTCTCAGATGGGTCTACCAATGTGCAACTATAATTGTGCACCAAGAAGTAAGTTTGTCCTCCATCACTAAACCAACATGTGAAAATAAAAAGACAACATCCTCTATCATATTTGGATACTATCATGTACCCACAAGTTATCCAATGAGCTACAATAATAGATCTCTATGGCCCAACAATACAACATGGTCTCATGGATATACAATACAAGATCTGCAACAACATGTCGATCTACAAGAAGAAACCATATGTTTTTTTCATACTATGTAAGCCATTACATTGAGATAAAAAAATACAAAGGAAATAAAATATAAGACCAGACCCTCTTCTCACCATTTAGATGTACCTGCAATTTCCTTCTATTCAGCTTCTCTCCATGGAAGCTCTGTCTTCATGTAACCTTTTTCATTCTCTTCTTCTTCATCCTCTCAACCAAGGATTCCACATGCAATAATAATCAATTACATGCAATTCTTACCTTCTAACCCTATATTTCTAGCTTATATAGGCTTATAGAAACTTAGGACATCTTACCTATGCATTTACAACCTTTAGATCACCTTTATAGTCAAAGGTTGGATCTAATCTCCTGAGTTAAATAAAAACTTTCATGTACAGAAAACCAATGCCTTTTCCCTGACCAATGCCAACTCCCAGACTAGCTAATTGATGTCGGTTCCCAAGTGACCAATGTCAGCTACCCAACCGATGTTGGTTACTGTGTAAACCTGCAAGTTTATAAATCATTTTATTTGTGAAGCAATTCATTTCCACAAATCAACATTTTCCATAAATGAACTTTGACATCAATGAGAAAAAATAGACACAATGGCCAACAGAGTCAAACCAAGAGATTTTGAAATCAACAATCTTGTGCTCAAGGAGAATTAGAAGAATACAACAAAGGATCATGAACAATAGGGAAAGGTTGAACTCAATTAGCTAAGAAATTGCATTATTACTACCAAATCTAGGTCCTTTGCATACAAGCTATCCTCTATAGATGGAAAATAGCTTAAAGAACACATGAATGTGGTTCATTTTAATGATTTATATTTGTGCCTCCTCTATAATTATATCTCATGTTAGGGGCATATCATCAAAACCACATCTTTCATACCTTTATTTTGGTCCGCTTGATGCATCATTCCAAACCATTTTTGTCTTTTTTCCCCTCATAGTTAGGATGTGTATCCCATGTTACACCAACCATATTTGTCTTCATCTATTGTGTTCCATCCCTTGGTATAAATTAGATTATTCATTTATATAATGCTTTGTAATGTTTAAGGACAGATTTTGTTTCTCATTGACATTCATACATTTCAAAACAATCCAAAAAAAACATTTTAAACCATAAAAAATCAAAAATTCTTACAAAACCCAAAACTCCAAACAAAAAAATTTCAAAGATAAAAAAGAGTAAAAATATAAAATAAAAAATCACAAATCCCAACAAATCAACACAACTCAACAAAATAAAAATTTTAACTCCTATCCTACTGATCATTCCAAACATCTTATGAATATCACATCAAATCATATTACTCCTTCCATGTATCCTTTCTTTGAGCAAGTCAAATCAATCATCTCCCTTATGTGCATCCTCACTAAGGGAAATCTCAGCTCTCATTCCATCCCTTACATTTCAATATCCTCTCTTGGGGGAAATGACCATTTTCAATCTTAGATAAATCTTCTACTTGGATCCAATAAAGAGTGTCGTGAGGATTTTTTTAACTCCGCTCTTTCAATCTGATCCATTTCCATTGCATGTCAGTGTCCTTGTTTGGGGGAATTTTAATATGCTTAATTATCACTGTGGAACACATTAGGGGAATATTTAATTGCCTTTATTTAAAATTGTGTTGCATTGTTACTATTGTTTTTGGACTAATTACAATTATTTTGTTATCATCCTAGCTCATTTATAGCCATGGTGCATACTTTTACCATGTATATTGAGTTTGTTTTACGCTTCATCTCTTGTCTTACTTTAGACCAATTACAAGTATTTTGTAAACATCATGGTTCATTGATAACCATGGTGCATACATCTATTGTGTATATTGAGTTTGTTTTCCACTTTATCTTTTATTTTCTATGAGTGTGTTTGTTTATGCACATAATGTGTTACACATCACAATTATTTAATAATCATGGTGACAAATCTATTGTGCAACAGAAAAATAAGGCTTCTCTAAATTTCACAATCTAAATGAAGGTTATGGTATGATAAAAGTCCCTCATGTCATCCTTCTACTCCTTAACTTCTTCATCTTTTCCTTCTTCTTATTAATAAGTCATCTACCACTATTTATGCATCCTTAATCCACTTGAGGGGGCATTCCCTTGCCATCCATGCTCGTTGGGGAATCCAAATGCTTCACCATGGCATAACAAGAAGGTACCCCATGTTTTCTGATCATACACTCACTGATCTACATGTGTCTATTATATTTAAAATGTTATTACTTCGTAATAACACTTTAAAGAGGGGGAAATGTAGATACCCTAAAAATACATACCTATTTCTAACCATTTTTAGCTATCCATATCCTTTGCGTAATATTCCAAATCTACATCCCATTGGAATTAATATTAATTAATTCTATCATGCTTTAAGTATTCACCCACATCCCTTTAGAATTGATTTTTTATTTCTAATTATGTTTAAACCATACTTGTATATATCTTGGATAATTTAATTAACTATTTATATAATTAAATAGTTAATTACCCACTCTTCGTCCACTTAGCTCCACTTCACTATCCTAGTCACTCAAGTTGAACTCACTCACTCCACTCAAGTTATAGAACCCCACAAATGTGGTAGCAACAATAATGCATGTACAACCACTTTCTCGTATAAAATCTTATTGCCAACCAAATATTCATTTCCCCTTAATGGATATGTAAACCATCCAAGTGTACATACCAAATCAAATGGCTATTTTAGGAAAATGCATTCATGATCCTTCAACTCATACAAACCTTGATCCACAATCTATGACCTCTCCCTCAATTATAAATAAAATTTGATTTCCTTTACAATTAAATCCTTGGAAGATTTAAGAAATTACATAAAAACTATGCTCATTTATCATTCAAATTCACATACCTTTAAAGGTTATCCATATGTTAACACTTTCTCATAGCATTTCTTCTTCATTTGGAGACCAAATTGGAACATCCACATTCAAACAAATCCAATAGATCCAATAAGTGTACTAACACTTCGTCTATCATCTTGATGTTTCAAGAAGACTATAAGGGAGGTTTAATTTTAATTCTTGGCTTGCTTATGCTTTTAATTTCATTTTTCCTTGCATATAGGTATCTTCAACATTTTACTTTAGATAAACACAAATGTTGGGTATGATGGTTTACACTTTCATAACGGTGGTATAATACTTCATTTCATACTTCATCCAAAATGTCTCCATTTTTGGCATTATATGAGTACCATCCTCCATCACTCATTTCTATCTTTAAGGTCAAACCTAATGTGAGGACAATCAAAGATCACATTTAACATCAACACGAGGAACTCTCTAGCCTTGGAGAGAATTTGGCAATGGCACAAAACCACATGAAGCAATAGGGATATCAGCACCATCATGAGTGACACTTTGAAGTGGGATGATTTTTTTTATGGTTATAGCCATATAATCAATTTTTCTTAAAACAACATAAGAAGCTTAATAATATTGCACCTAAATACTATTTTCCTTACCAAGTTTTGTAGAAAATTGGTAGTGTCAAATATAAAGTGGAGCTCCCTTAAGTAACTAAAATACATTTGATCTTTGATGTTTCTTACTTGAATAAATTCATTGGGTAACACGTTTCAACCCAATTAGTTCTTCTTGAACTAGATGAGGAGGGAAGGATCATATTGGAACCAAAAGGGATCCTTCAAACATACAATCAAAATATTGAGGACGTGATTCAATAATGAGTATATGATAAAGTAGAAGAATATGAATAGTTAGAGATGTAACATGGGAAGATGGAATCATTTCCTGCTAGCAACATCCAGGGATGACCAACATTGGGGAAAATGTTTCTTCAAATGGGAGGGGCATGCTATGACATTATTCTTATAGGTTATATTGGATATGAAATGATGACTTGTGGCTTACATAATCTCTTTTCTTAATCATATGTCATTCATTTATGCTTTCATACGCTAAGTAGGTGGGCATTGGTGTTGGCCATAGTATAGTAATTATATACTACCATATATATATATATGGTAGTAAGGAGTAAATAATCATCATATTGAGAATTGATTCTTATTGTATGGTTTTGAGGTTTCCCCCTGGAAGTGGCTAAGTGATTCTACCTTCATATTGATATTACATATCAATATATTTTAGCATTCTTTTGTTTTCTACTGTTGTTTATATTCAAATGTATCTAAGTAATATCATTACACCCTCCCTATATAGGTTCGTTAGTTCCAATATATATTATTTCATAGCTTTGTCATGACACTTGATTGTATACACACGTTCGTTTTCTATCTATTGGAACAACACTTATATGACCACATGTGTTTTTGGTGGTTCTAACTTATCTTTCCATATATGTTGTTATTATGTTTACTACACTTTCTTTCTATATTGGTTGTCACTACTTGCTTATGTGAATTCACTTAGAATTGATTTCTTATTGCATGGATTCATTGCATGGTCCTCTATGATTTTGATTCTATTACTATTTTCTTTATACGGCCTAGGGTCCCTTGTTTTCCTTATGAAACCATGGGTGTTCCCTGTTTATGGATCCATGCCCAATACACATGTATGCACTTGTTTCTTTGATGGTAGCATATCGTGCCTTTTACTTCTAATTATCTTGTCACATTTTGGGTGTCCCATGTTACGTCTTATATCTACATATGACTATACTTGTACATGTTACTACTTACCTGAATGCACATTCTAATTTCTACTATTATACTATTTTTAGATAATATTGACACTTATACTATTGTTTACTCCATGGATTCTAACATGATTAGTATCTTGATTATATACTTGTTTTATTATGGATCAGGACTTTTTTTTTTAATAGTTTCTATTATTATTACCTACACATATATATTATTTCTTGTTGTTTGTTATTTTCCCCATGTTGCCTCAACCCCTTTGCAGGTATAGGTTCTTAATGGTGGTTACCACTTTATCCTTTTATGTGATTCTATACACATTCTTAGACATATGGTACATCGGTACACATATATTATTTTGATCTAAACACTCATAACCTTTATTGCATTTTACTACAAAGATGGGGGCATTCAACAAGGTCTTTCTACAACTACATAAATATTACAAAGACATAGGAAAATATCCTTCACAAGGCTCAACTCCTCAATAAAATTTTATAGATACTAAATGTAAAGAAATAAAATAAATTGAAAATTGTACAGTATAATCAGGACCATGGTATGGTCCTAAACTTTGCAGATGTTCCTAGAGGAAGGGAGATTTCATTCAAAATTTTATCTTTTATAGATTATATTAGAGCTTTACAATATTTTAACACAACTACATATATAGATGACATAAGTTTAGAGTGGATTACAGGGGGCGTGAGTAATTTATTCCTTCTTCACAAAATTATTTAGATATAGTTACAAATTGGATGTGGGGACATGGGCCTCCTTCTAACATTTAAGTTTACAAAATTGAACATAATAATTTCAAACACATAACACCTTATAGGTCATGAAAATTTCCATTCCTTATAAGGTCTATTTTTTCAAGATGGAGGAAAACTGGACCTAGATTCATCTCTCCAATGTGGGTTACATATTTAGTGGAAAGCTTTGAAGCAATGTTTCAAGATTTATAGATTGATCTTTCCTTTTCTATCTCCATATTCATAACTAGGGGGATAACGCGTGTGTCAAATAAACACTTTGCGAGTGATTTGTAGAGTGAATATTTACCTCCCCTCCTCCTTCACATTCTTAAATGGGGAGGAAGGCATCAAATACACATGGCTATTTGCAGTATAACAATTCCTCCTCTCTACCTATCTCATATGGAATCAACATTGGGGGATAATCCACTCTCCATCCTCTGATATCTGGCCAAAATAAGAATTACACAGTCTCCAATGGCATTGAAAGTAGATCGGATTATCATCCCTCATAGAAAAAACAAGTGTATTCCATTCCGATGCTTTTTATGCATCCCGTTTTTTTACTCTTTCCGATGGTTTCCAAATGTTAAAAATTCATTATCTAGATTTTGATTTAAAGTGTTATTGTTGTCATTATCCATGGACTAACTCTTGTGTTACATTATTTCATCATGGATAATTCTAACACCACACAGTCATGAACTACCTCGAGTGAAGCACTTAAGTATATTTTTCCTTTTAGGAATGTAATTTTCAATTACACAATGTAAAGGGGGGATGGTAGAGGACTAAAATTTAGTAATTTTTCCTTGTGTAATGCTAATTTTTACCTTATAGATTTGCTAATAAAAATTCTCACATTTGAATATCCAATCTCTTCAATCTCTCCTATTTCCATTATAGCCACTTTTTTTATCTTTACATTATACTCTATTGTGAATTATAGGAATATTATTTCATCACGAGCATAACATTAATATTCATGGCAGAAATTTCGTTTGGTTGTTTCTCTTCATATGGAAAACCATATATAAGGGTCAAGATGTGGGTTTGGTCATGGCCAATATTTGTACACTCAGCCCCTCTCAATCATTGAATTTTTTTCAACTTCAAATCATTATTTTTCCGTTCATCTTCCTACTCTCCTTATTAGAATTCTCTTTCGTTCCTAAGGGAGCCTAATATAAACAAGTACTTCTTAGCTTATACTCACCTGGAACTCTTACAGTTTCTATTGAAAAATCATTCTAAAACCACTCTTCCTAAATATGGCTCAATAATATTACATTATCAGAGAAATCAATACTCACAAGTAGAAAGCACTCAACAGGCAATATTTTATCTCCATCCTCTAAAAGCATCAATATGGATGATCCATGTCGGAACAAGAGAACAGTAATTCCAAGAAATTCACAAGAATTTAAATCAATGAAGGATTAGTCCATAGCTATGGCACACCATATATCAACTACTCCATGTTGGGTACATTATTAGTAATGCAATTAACATTATATCTGGTCTCAAAAGACACAAGTATACCCCCTAGGAGCTTATTTATCATAAACCACTTGCAAAGTAGTTTTATAGAACCACACGAGCCTTGGTTTTTCTTCTACAATGAGTATTGTGTAAGTACTTAATTGGTTCACTACTTAATAATTTTGAAATGCCAAGGGTGTCCACATCAACACACAACACACAACAGCCCACACGGACCACACACACCACACACCACACACACACACACCACACCAACACACCCCCACACACACACAACATCACCTTTTCTCTTTTGTCTTTCTATAACTCTAATGAA